>CM064974.1:47934420-48050360 GCA_032847665.1 Solanum chilense
GGGATCGGAGTGTCACGTACCGACACAAGAGGAATAAAGATAATGAATCTGGAAAGATGTTAATATACTCAATCTAATGAACCTAATTCCCAAATGAGTATGGTATTGAGGCTTGAGTCCTCATGGATGAACTTGGTGGTACTTATTGATGATTATAGTACTTGTTGTTGCTACATGTTGAGTATTGTAGTTGATTTATGATATTATCTGATATATACTGTTTTCTATTATGAGTTGGCCGATGATACCTACTCAGTACTTGTGTTTTGTACTAACCCCTACTTGTATGTTTCTTTCTTTGTTATTTGTGGAGTGCAGCAAACGTGCCATCGTCTTCAACTCAACCGCAACTCTAGCCAGTCTTCATTACACCGGAATTCAGGGTGAGCTAATGCTTCTAGCTTGGACTGGATCTTCTTCTTCAAGTCTTGATGCCTCGAAATTCTGGCATGGACTAGCTTTTACTTATTTTAGCTTCTTAGATACTCTTAGATTAGTAATTTGAGGATAGATGTTCTTGTGGTGATGACTTCTAGATTTTGGGGATAATAATAGTATTTGAGTTTTAGAAGTTATTTAATCAATGTTCATTAATGAGTTTAAGTCTTCTGCATTTATTTCGGTTATTATATTGGAATGTTGGGTTTTGTATTGGTTGGTTCGCTCACATAGTAGGATAAGTGTGGGTGCCACTCGCGGCTTGGTTTTGGGTCATGACAGTACCTCCAGATCTGTTACATAACTAATTAGAACATAAAGATAAACCATACCTTAAAGATATAAGAACCTTATTCCATAACTTATGCAAGATGTCTTTTGCACTTTTTCCGTCTTCTTCATCATTCTTAAAGAATAGAACAATCGTGCTAATAACGTGTTATGAAACTATATACATTTAGAAGAAGAAGAAAGTAGGGAGAAGAGAAATGACTTCTTATTTCTCTTGAAGTATATTCAGGATTCATAGATCTTTCACAAATCTTATTTACAATGAAGGAAAACCCTTTATTTGTAGGGAAAACCTTACTTAATCCCCAAGTAGGATTCCAAACCATATCCTACAAGGACTCCACATAATTAGACATTCACTATAACACAAATTGTTTATAACAAAAAATAAATTATAAGAAAAAAGTCTGAATCAACTTTAATATTGTGGATATGATGGGCTTTCTCTGTAATTAAAAGTCATAGTTAGTTGTAACTTTTAGATATTATAAAAAATATTTTACTTACAATCTTGCTTATATTTTTTTAAAAAGAAAACATAATAGAATCGATCAACATATTATGTGTTGGAAACCGCGTTCGTTTTAATCTTAGGATGGAACACATGTCTTTAAACTAGGGAAATATTTCAAGGTTATGACCTAATTAGGTTTTAATGGATCCTTAATCAAATGTTTACAATTAGGGAGGTTTAAGATTTAGTTAAAAATTGTTTCAATTCAACAAATTCAATCCATCTGACTTTTATTTCGTATTTACATTTTTAAAAATCAATGATATTTGATTGTTTTTTTTTGTTTTTCAATATTTTTGAAGAAATAATCTAATCGAAATGACAAATTATATACATATTTTTTTTTTATAATTATATATAATAATAGAAAGGGGAAAGAATTTGCAAAATATTTTACCTTTGGCTGAAATTGTTGTTACGATATCCAACTTTATGGAGGACCTTTTACCCCATGAACTATTTAGTAGTGTAATTTTACCCCCACCCCCGAACTATTTAATAGTTTATTTTAAATGTATATATATGTTAAATAATGCAGGGGGTAAATGGTTCTTTCCAAAGTTTGGTATCGTAACAAACATTTCGATCAAATTTCGGATATATATTAGAAACATTTTAGTACATAATATATGATTTTAACAATAACTTTTATGCGAAAAATGCAGCACTATAATGAAAAAGACTAATGTATGATGTGTCGCTTCCTCATGAATTTGCGAACTAAGTTCATAATCACGTCGAAAAACTCGATACCCACATATCAGGATTAATTCAAATTCACATGGAAACATTGGCAGGCAAAGACGACTCTATATCAAATAAAAATCGAACTCGAGATCTCTTGATTAACCCTTATTGATAAAAAAAAATTTGTATCATGTTGATATGAATAACACAGACATGAATTTATATTAGAAGGACAATTATATCATTTACCTTAAAAATTTATTGTTTACCTTTTCTAATTGGTGTACATGATTACACACTATCGTACACATTTTTTATACATTTTATACATGCTAAACTATTTTTAGGTTAATCCTTGGGTGGAGAGTTATTCAGGTTTATCTATTGAGGATTCTAAAAGCGATTAATTATTAATGAAATTTCTTGCCGACTCTCTGTAAATACTTGTTTTTTCTAGTGTTTTCAAACACATAATAAGTTAAGTCGATGATGACAAATAACCAATTACCAATTATTTGCAATAGCAATTTAAATTGAATCCCTCTCTTTTCTTTTAGCCCTACATCACCACACCAAGGAATAGAGGGACGGAAAAGAAGAAAGATGGGGTGGGGTTAATATCAACTTTTCTCGACCTAGAATAATAAAAAAGATCTAATATTAAAATTTGAATTAATATAAAATATGTATCTCTCATAATTACAAAAGACAAATAATTGAGTCCTTGAATTTTGTTAATGTAATGGCCCAAAAAAATCATATTTGAAAGTTTTGAAGATATTTGTTAATTATTATTGTTTAGTTGACGGGTGATTTTAAAGAATTATTTTAGTTTGTGGTTAATGGTGTAAGTCCATAATTTAGTTAAAATGTGATACTAGTTGGCCCATATATATTAAAATAAAATAAATAGTAGAACTTTTTCAGTTTTTATAATTAAGTAATCTAAAAAAAAAGAAGGGAAAAGACGAAACAAGGAAAACGGGAGAAAGAAAAACTTACATGTGCAAACAAGCGGCCGACACAAGAACTTCTGCACACCAAGGTGAATTTCTAATGCATTAATTCTTCGTTACATATTACATTAGAGTGAATTAGTATGATGAATGTTAATTGGAGGATTTAGATTGTCACCTTTGATTTCATAACTAGTGATTCCCATATTTAGTAATTCTTATTTCATTATCACATTATATATTAAGTTTAATGTATTTAAATATGTATTTAAATGACGGGTGTATTATAGTATATAAAAGCTATTAGACTTGTAATGTTTGATTAAATTATGACTTAACCCTAGGCTTGAAATTTGGACAAAATAGAAAGAGTAGATATGGTAATTGGTGTCAAGATTTAGGAACTTGGTTACATGTTTGGATCAGTTTTTTTGATTAAAGCTAGACATAAAGTGGTATGGGTGTTGCTAATTTTGAAATGTTATTGTGAATATGTACTTGAATGGATAACATTGATTCAGAAGCTTTATGAAATGGGGAGGCTCATGTCAAGAGTGATTGTTCGACTATCTTAGGCAAGTGGATTTCTAAACCCTTGCTTAGTGTATGGAATGTGTGTATTTCCTTGTGTCATATGTTTGGGAGAAATTAGACTTGGTGATGAGTTGACTTGTCCACACTGATTAATTCTAATAATGAATTAGGAGGCTGCAACATTTAGGAAATACTTCACTTATTTCATATTCCTTTCGTGTCTTAGAGTTCATCTCTAAAAGTTTCCCTCTAACTCATGTTTGGAAATATTTTCAGATAATCATACCTCCACGAAGAGCAGCAAAAGGTCGCCCTACTAGGAGGAATGTAGAGGAACCATAGTTTCCCAATGCACCTGAAGTGCAAACGCAAGGAGAAGTTTCTAATGCTGAGTTTACAGAGGAAATAAGGATGCTCAGTCAAGTTATGACCAATCAATTGGGGCAGCAGAGAATAGCTCGACAAGAAAAGGTTGCACTTCAAGGATTCATGAGTTCTTGAGGATGAATCCTATAAGTTTATTGGGTTCGGTCACTACTGAAGATCCAGAAAATTTTGTTGAGGAACTAAAGAAGGTGTTTGATGTGATACATGTCATTGATATTGAAATAGTTGAGCTGTCTGCATATCAATTGAAAATTGTGGCTAGGACTTGGTTCGATCAGTGGAAGGAGGGCAGAGATGACGATGCAACACATCCGAGTTGGGCCTATTTTGAAGAGGCTTTCTTGGGGCGTTTCTTTCCCAAGAATTGAACGATGCTAAGGTACGAGAGCTCCCTACCCTGAAATAGGAATCCTTGACTGTGCATGAGTATGGGTTGAAGTTCATCAAGTTTACCCGCTATGCTCTTGAAATGGTTAAGGACATGAGGAGAGGGATGAGTTTGTTTGTCGCTCGCTTAGGTCCTGCATCAAGCAAAGAGGGCAGAGTTGCAGTGTCGATAGGAGACATTGACACATCCTGATTTATGGTTTGTGTGCAGAAGGTTGAAGAGGAGAAGCTGAGGGACATAGAAGAGTATAAAATCAAGATAGCTAAGACAGAGAATGAATCCCAATAGAAAAAGAGTAATGCAAACCACTCATCCTTTCAACAGAAATAGAAGGGTCCTGCCCCATCATGTGCTAGTGCATATGCACCTAAGAACAATGGTTAGCACTATGGTCAGAATTCCAAAGCTAAGCCCTCATATTCATAGGGTAGTGACAGCCACGCCCAAGGTGTAGGATCGGGGCGTGACAAATAACTTCAGAAAGTTGAGTAACTAACATTGACTAAGACTAGCTAGAAAATAAAGAGTATTGAACGGAAATAAGTAAAAAAAGTAAAAATAATTAGCTTGAAAAAATTCCAATTGTCTAACAAATGAATGGATGAAAATGGAACTAAGGAAGTTATTCTACCAGAATGAAGAAGACAAAATTCATGATTGTTATGCTAAATTGTGAGTCTCTCTCTCATTTGGAGCATGTTATAGGATCTGTGTCAGATCTTCCAAAAGTATACTATTATGAAAGATTTATTATACAAATGGCAACTCATTTTTTTCAACATTAAGAAGAAATCACATGGGATAGATGATTCCTTATGTTATATTGATATTAGGTTAATGTTGAAGAATTGGCATTGGGACACATTTCAAAATCATTCCACTCTATACCCACTTAATTTGTTTTTGCATTATTTTCTAGGGTTGAGATTTTAAAAAGGAAAAAGTATGGGATCATGGGTCTGTTTGGATTTTTTAAAACTTGTGGTATATTTGTGACTGTGGTGTCAAGAATTCATTTATTATTTTTAAAACTTCGGGAAAAGATATAATAGTACAAAATATATTATAATCCCAATGCATTTTTTAAAATATTATTTTCTAATAAAATATTATTATTTCATTACAAATGAGAGGATGTTTCTTCTTCTCCAACTACAACGTCCCGTGCGTTTTTCATCTTCATCTTCCCCATAGACTTCCTTTCCAGTGTTATCGAACTCTACTCTTCCTCATATACTTCTCTTCCCCCCATTAACTTAACAAACATTTCTCACTTATCAGCTTCTTTAAATGACCTTTCTCACTTATTATCTTCCTTAAATCATCATTTGTTTTTCTCACTCCAAATTCAAAACTTTCACTTTTAGTAAGTTCATTATTCTATAATGGTGCTTTTCGGTAATTTTTAGTTGTATTTTGTTGTTTATTTGGTTATAGTAGTGTAATGATTTAATGAATTCTTGTTCTAGACTTTTTTTCTTCATTTTCTTTGTTTATGATGATTCTTTTCTCCGTATTAAATCAATATTTGTGGTCTCTAATGTGTTTTTTTGTTTGGATACAAATATGATCCTATTTAGTTGGGATCTCTATTTGGTTGCTTTTATTTTAGAAAAAAAATTATGTTTATCTCGCCTATTAATTTTGAAATTTTTACTAAACTTCTATCGACTTTGATTATTGGGCTAAATTGTTCAGTATATCCCCGTGAATAGAAACAGATTAAAGTTTTTCAAAAGGTGAGAATTTTAATTTCAAGGTGACAAGAAACAAGAACATCACTGTTGCAAAGTTGGTAAGGTTAAAAAGTAGTAAGAAATTGAATAAGGAAAAGAAATTGAAGTGATCTTTAGTTTGGCTCGTCCACTCGATATTGCTTGCCCATGATAGGACTAAGATTGTGGATTAAAAACATATCAAGATGGAGGATGATTTGGATTTCTTTGGAAGTTATTCATGGGTAAAGGAGTCCTTTGATTTAACATTGACATATTTGAAGAATCATATTAATTTGAGGAAGCAGGGGGAAATGTATAATGAAAAAAAGAATGCATGTTATGCTCTATACAACTTTGCCTAGGCATTTTTGGTAAGTATTATCAACTAGTTTGTCGATTTATAATATACTCTTATTTATTTGAGTAGTACTTCATATCCTCTATTTATTTGTTTGTTTTATATGGATTTTCTGGTTTGGATATATGACGTTTTTCTATATCTTTGAAAGTATATCGGGAAGTCCTTGGATACTCCACTACCGATTCCCGATTAACTGAGATGATACACTTTAAACAGCGATGATAAAGTTGAAAGTGATCAATTTAAGTATAAGGAGAGAAGTATGAAGGTATACATTTATTTGTTATTGTGTAACATTAATTTTTAATTAGTGAATATTGTGTCATATTTATATGATTTTTTAGATTGTTCACCCATACCTCATCCCTATGGTCCGTGAGATGGGACATAATTATATGAAAATATTTAGGCCATATACAGATGAAGTGAATGATGCAATCATCGATGTATTGAAGGCCTAATGGAAAAGTGTGACCGTCCTCACTGAAGTGATGAACATTTGGGTGATCACAATGTACATTGAGTGAATTTTGTTTCCTGTAGACAGAAAAATGTATGAGTACTTCTAATGATGGGAATTTGGAAAATCTAAGTGATTATGTCTTATCCCTTGGGCAATCAATGCTCGAATTTTTTGCCTACATATGGGACAAAAGGTCGAGAAAAATTGAAAAGAACAAAAATAACAACATACAGGTAAATTAGTGTATATATTGTTAGTGTCAATTAATCTATTCCTATTTTTTTGTCAAAGTAATATAGTACATGTAACATTACAACAGATAATGAAGAACTTTTACCAATTGATGAAGACTTTAGTGCAATTGATGAAGAATTTATGGATGGAGTTGATGGTGTGGCAGTTGATAAAGTGACATGTCATGTTGTGGCAGTTGATGATGTTACAGATGAAGTGGGATGTTCAATTGATCCAATGGTAGTTATTGATGAGGTGACAGGTGTTGATGTTGTTGATGAAGTGGAAAGTGGTGAAGTGACAGGTGTAGTTGATGATGTGGCAAGTGGTGGAGTTGCAGGTGTTATTATTAGTTATGAAGTGGTAAGTGGTAAAATGGAAAATGTCGTCGATGATGTGGCATGTGTAGTTGATCCCGTCACAGTTGATGTTATTGATGAAGTGGTAGTGCAATTTGATTCCATGGCAATTAATAATGTGGCAGATACAGTTCATCCAGGGGAAGGTAATGTTTTTTATGAAGTTTCAATTGATGAAGTGACAGTTGGTGAATTGGCAGGTGTAGTTGATCCAGTGGCAACTGATGTTATTAATGAAGTGGAAAGTTGTGAGTGGCAATCGATGTTATCGATAAAGTGGAATGTGTTGAAGTGGCAGTTGATGTTGTTGATCAAGTGGTCGAAACAAAGAAGGAAGAAGAAAAAGAAGATGACAATGTTGAAGTGGATGAGATGAGTATCGTTATGGAACTCAATGGTGATATTAATGGTGACGAAAAAAACAATTGAAGTGGACTAAAAGTATTTGGCATCTTGAGACAATGATTCTTAAAGTATTTGGTATTTTAAGACAATGGTTGAATTGGTTTGTCGTTTTGTTGTTTTGTGGAGAAAATTGTACATTTGAAAGATTATTGTTGTTTTTGTGTATGGTTAATGATAGTTTTTGAGAAACAATGGGTTATATGAATCTGGTTTGCTTAATAGTATCTTATTTTTTCTTAATATGTTTTATTTATTTGTACATCTAATATTACATATTGTTATCACTGTTGATTTATAACATTATCGATCAAAAATGCAAGATATAAGAGTGCAATGAATAATGGGAAATATTTTCATTTATTTAATCTACATTCCTATTACACATTTCCAAGAAGCACATACCAAAATAAAACCACAAATATAGCTTTTAGGCGTTTTTCTTTTACTTCTGCCGAAATCAACCTTTCTTTTTATTAATCTATATCTATTTCAACATCTTTTAGCAACACTTTCAAGTCATTCCTCTACTCTTCAACCTCTTTTAAGAAAGTCATTAGCAGATCCCTATTTTCTTCAGATTCACATAGGTTTGTTTATAATTCAAATTTCGCAACGCCTTAAAAATTTGATGGGCTACTAGTTGATGATTCATTTTCAAGCCACCTAAAAATTGAGCATATGTCAGCTGCACAATTAAAGAATTATTAACCTGGATTTTGTATAAGTGTGTGACATCCGCAACGTAGTTGTATTTCCACAATAATAATTGTAATACTTTTTGCACTGGATGTTTGAGATATTTGAGACATTTTAAAAACGGAGGCTTTTGAGTTGTTTATGAGGGATTGTCTTTCTTTTATATTATAAAAGTAGCACCATTGAAAGAGTGAATTTGTACTTTTGTTACGGTTGTAAAATTTGTACATGTAAATATTTATTGGTTATCAAAATATATAGACCCTATGTACATACAATACATCTCTATTTGTGTGGAGTATATATGATCAATGAGATTTACACTCTTACATTAGTAAAATATATTGTAGTTTATGTCTATATTAAAGTATTGTCGATACTTTACTTACTAGAATCGAACACTTATTATATAAACCAAAACTAGTAGAATATAGAAAAGAAACAATTAATATAATGAATTATATTCTGAACTTTATCCAATTATATGAGTTCAAACAAGTCATATGATCTTGTAAGAGTCCACATAAATTGGATATGGTGATTAGAGATGTATGAGAAAGATTTGTAGTTATACAATCAACATTCTTACAACAATGTTTTATAAAGCATAAGTATAATGTAAGGATATAACTAACCCTAACAGTAAAATTTTCAATTCACTAACTAACTAACAATCCTAATTCAAACTAACAATCAATAACCTAAATTCAATAAACTAATTAATATTCAATATCTAACAAAATCATAATATAATTTAATTTGAAAAAAAAATTGCAAGATTATTTAGCCCTACCTTACAGAGAATGAGATATTTAGGAGAGAGGAGAGGCAGGGTGGAGACATCAGCAGCAAGTAATGGAGGCAGCTCTGGCGTCAACAACTCTGACGGCGTCTACAAGAGGCGGTCCGACGGGTCAAAGGTAGTGGTGGTGGTGAGGAAAGGAACTTTCATAATAAGGAAATGAGGGAAATTCACGACTAGTCTTTTACATATGTCCATCACTTTTTTTAAAATCATGACAAAAAATTTTGACCAATAAGAGACGGACATAAAGACGTTGTCTGTCCTATTTTGAATAAAAATTAATATTCTAAAATAAATTAAAAGCAACGGACAGCGTGTATAATATTTTAATTTATATATAATTATTTCGAATAAAAGTGACGGAAGGTGTCCCTATTTATATTATATAAATAATTATTAATTATATACATATTTGGCACACAAAATCCGCTATAAGAATAACGGACTAAGAGATTTTCTCCGTCGCTTTTCGTCAAACAATTTATAAGCTAATTATTTTTGGGAAACAGGTAGATAGTAGGATCTTAGTCTAATATAAGTACTTCTCTGGGATTCAGACATAGGTTTTGGTGGGGATACTTATGCATTTTTTTCCATCTTTATTAGTGTTTGTTGTATATATGTTTTAAATTTTATGTTGCAGCCTTATCGGTGTGAAAAATATTGTTTTTGCACATTATGCTCTTCTCATGAGCCTTGAACATATAATAAACAATCATACAAAGTTTAGGTCTTAAAGACAACAAGTACTATAAGGACTATTGTTGAATACCAAGTATAATTGTACAAGGACTCTATTTATGTTCTAATACACCCCTTCAATCTGGATGGGAGCACTGACGGAAAGATTGTCTCGTAAGAAACGGAAGCGAGGAGAGGAAAGACCCTTTGTGAAAATGTCTGCGAATTGCAAGTGTGTGGGAACGTATTAAACCACAATATCCCCTTGGGCGACCTTATCACAAACAAAATGGAAGTCAACATCAATATGTTTTGAGTGATCATGAAGAACCAGATTACGAGTCTCATATGTCGAACTGAAATTGTCACACAACAAGCGTATAGGGCTACTAATAAAGACACCAAACTCATATAGAATGTGACAAATCCAACAAGTCTCTGCAATAGTGTATGCAACAGCCCTGTACTCAGCCTTCCTAGAAGATTTGGAGATTGTTGTTGCTTCTTTGCATGCCAAGCAATTGCTAACTCAGTATATTTTGCCTAATGACAACTTACAGGAAATAACAAAACAAAGACTGACCATGAAATTCTATTGAACAAGAATTAAAGAAGGAAAGAAGATATTCCTAAACAGTTAGGATGGATTGAAGATTAGCACTGAGAAGTCCAGCCAAAATTCAAGGAAGACATCTACAACAAATTCGCCAACAAAGGAAAGAAGATATGCTTACCAACCAGAATTAAACAATCAAGCTAAGATTCAAGGAAGGCATTCCCAGGGAGATGATTAATAAAGTAAAGAATTGATTTAATCATGCACATATCTAATATGGACATGATTCATCAAATCAATTCTAAAATCAAGGAAGTAATCAAGATATCCTTGATTGATAGATCCCTTGGGTTTCCAAAACAGAGCAACAATTCTCAAGATTCTATATAAATCATTCTATGTCTTAGATGTGAAGTGCACAAGTTCACTTGATACTTATTTGTCATCTTCTTTCATCTTTGATAAATCTTTGTACACGTGAGTGAACAATTGTAAAAGAGAAGGAAAGATAGTAAGAGTAGGCTATACAAATAGAGGTAGTGTCAAGTTTTAGAACATCTGATTTGCACATTAGACAGGATCAAAATATAACTCATTCTGTAACCCAAGTAAGTTAAGCCATGAAGGAAACCTTTGAAATTTAAGGGGACTTGACTAGGCACCACATCGGTGATCCGAAGCAGTATAAATTTTCTGTGTCCTTTTGTTTACTGTTAATTCACTCTATCCTATATTGTTAACTAGTCTGCAGGATAGTCGACTGGCTTTTATAGGAAGCTGACTAATAGAATTTTAATTCGCCCTTATTTTCAATATTAATTTGTATCAAAGCACGTATAACAAATTCAGTGTTTAACCGCACATCAGTAAAGATGAAATGTCACACTACCAAATTCTTAGTGCACTACTCCAAGACGGACATTCTTCACATTGACCTCCTTACTTAAATGGTTAACACTATTCTCATTTGAAATATAGATTTAGAATTTTCGTCTCCTCAAGTGACCATCAAGCATGGATAGTCATCAAAAAGGGACCAAAGTCAATTTCAGGATTAACTGAAAAGGATGGAACTGAAAAAACTTTTGATCCGGAATCATTCGATATTACCAAGGAACAATAAGAGGTAATCCAAACTAACTATATAGCTATAAGTTTGTTGTACTATGCAGTAAGTGCAGCTGAATACGATAAAACATTAACATGTGAAACTGCGAAAGAAATGTGGGACAAACTTTAAGTAACCTATGAGGGAACTACTAAAGTCAAGGAAGCAAGAATCAACTCCCTTGTAAATGAATATGAATTATTCAGAATGGCCTATGATGAAAATGTTGAGTCCATGTTCTCAAGGTTCAGCAATATTGTATGTGAACTAAAATCTGTTGGAATGGTGTAATCAAACTCATTACAAGTCAGCAAACTTGTTAGAAGTCTTCCCAAGGCTTGGGAAACAAAAGCTGCCATTCTTGAAGATGGAGATCTGCAGAACATGATGTATGATGAGCTTCAAGGTAATTTAATGACCTATGAAAAAAAACACATAAACTGGTACAATAAAGATGACAAAAAGAAAAGCGTGGAATTTGTTGCTGAGACAACTGATGCAGGAGAAGAAGCGGATGGAGATCAAGATGAAGGAATGGCACCCAAAACTCGTGGAGTAAGGCAACTGCTCAAACAAAGAGGACAAAGGCCCCAACACGATTTTAAGAAAAATGAATTCAAGAGAAATGATGATTGATGCTACTATTGTGGAGAACCAGGACACATCAAATAGAATTGCCAAAACGAAGGAGAAAGAACAGTCGAAAAAATGAAGATCCTCAAAGTCTCGGAGCATGGGATCAAGGAGAAACAACTGATGATGATTATGATGAAATGGAAAACTTATGCTTCATGGATCTAGGTGAAACAAGTGAGGTAAGATCTCTCAACTGTAAAAACTATGATGACTTACAAAATTCTTTAGATATGGTCGTTGACAAACTACAGAAAGTTATAGACAAATACAATACACTTGCTCAAGAAAAGAAAGATTGCCAAATTCTTCTTGAGGCAAGTCAAATTGAAGTTCATCTTTTAGTAGAAGAATTGGAAGAAGTAAAGATGCAGTTAAACAACATAAGAAAATCTCCAAGTCGAAGTTCTGTTCGATCCAATAGAAGTCCACTCTATTAGAGAAATTCTCAAAATTGCAGTTCTAACGGATCAAATAAATTATTGGAAAATTATTACTAGTCTAATATTTTCTCTAAAGTTATTTGCTTCACTTGTGGAGATATAGGACATAAATATTTTAACTGTAGAAAATGCACTTCAAGGAAGTGGATCTTGGGACCTAAAACCACTAATCATCAAGGACCCAAAAACACTTGGGTACCTAAAAGAAACTAACTTTGTTGTTTTTCAAGAGTAATCTAAGAAAACCTACAATAAAGGAATGTGGGTACTCAATACTGGATGGTCCAGACATATGTGCGGAAACAAAGAAAACTTGAAAACCATAAAAATAATTGATGGAGGGTGTGTAAGATTCTGAGACAATGCAAAAGGAGAAGTAATAGGAATTGGAACCGTTACTCTATGTTCTTCATGCGACCTAGTTGAAGTCTATTTAGTTGAAGGACTTCAGCACAATCTTCTCAGCATTAGTCAACTATGCGATGCCGGTTTTGACGTTACCTTCAACAAACCTACTTGCATCATAAATCATCCAGAAAGAAGATCACTCTTGTTGGAGATCGAGTAAACAATATAAATGTGTTAAATAATGTTGACTTTCCATCTCTCACTTGTCTTAGTGCAGTCACAAATGATCCTTGGCTTTGGCATCGAAAACTAGGACATGCAAGCATGTATGCCCTGGAGAAACTATCCAAACTTGAATAAGTAATTGGTCTACCTAAATTATAATTTGAAAAAGAGCATATTTGTGATGCATGCCAGCTAGGCAACCAAACTCGCTCATCATTTAAGGCAAAAGACATTGTAAGTACTTCTAAACCTCTTCAACTCTTTCATATGGATTTATTCGGTCCTACCCCGACTGCCAGCATTGGAGGTAATACGCATTTGTAATTGTTGATGACTTCTCACGATTCACATGAGTAATTTTTCTTTCTCACAAACATGAAGAATTCACTAATTTTAAAGCTTTTTGTAGGAAACTTCAAAGAGAAGTAGGGTATTTCATCACTACAATTCACGGTGACCATAGTGGTGAATTTGAGAATAAATTGTTTGAAGACTTTTGTGCTTAGAATGGATTCACTCCAAAAATTTCCTCACCTAGATCACCTCAACAAAATGGAGTGGTGGAAAGAAAAAATCGATTTCTACAAGACACAACAAGAATTATGTTACTAGATCGAAGTCTACCTGACCATTTTTGGGCAGAAGCAGTAAGTACCGCTTTTCATATATTAAATCGGTGTCTCATAAGACCCATATTAAAGAAGACACCATATGAACTCTGGAGAGAAAAGAAACCAAATTTAAGTTGCTTCCATCCATTCGCCTGTAAGTGTTTCATTCATAACAATGGTAAGAATAATCTTAGTAAATTTGATCTAAGAAACGCTGAAGGTATATTTTTGGGCTATGCAATTTCTAGAAGAGCTTTTAGTGTCTTTAATAAAAGAACATTATGTTTTGAAGCATTTGTGCATGTTGTCTTTTATGAAACTAATCTAAGATTTTAGGAAATAGAAAATTGTGAAGATGAAACTTGTCATATCAGTCAAACTAAAGACATTTCAAGGGATGCTCCTGGAACCAATACTGACAAGTCAACTATAGCAGAGGATAAGTCAACTACCCCAGTCGATAAAACAAGCAATCCCAGGAAATGGAGACATAATTCCAACTATCTTGAAAACTTCATTCTGGGAAAACTACATGACAAAATGCAAACAAGATCTTCCCTACGAAAACAAGAATCCTTGGCTCTCATAGCTCAAATTGATCCAAAACGGATAAATGAAGCTATGGAAAATGAATCATGGATAAATGCTATGAAAGAAGAACTGGATTAGTTCGAAAAGAATCAAGTCTGGACTCTTACTGAAAGACTGAAGAATTGTTCAGTTATTGGAACCAAATGGGTATTTCGTAACAAGTTGGATGAAAGCAGAAAGTTCATCTGAAATAAAGCTAGGTTGGTAGCTCAAGGCTACTCACAACAAGACGGAGTTGACTATGATGAAACATTTGCACCTATTTCAAGGTTAGAATCCATTCGCATTTTGTTAGCCTTTTCATTCCTTCAATATTTCAAACACTTTCAAATGGATGTTAAAACCGCTTTTTTAAATGGTTTTATTATAGAGTAAGTGTTCGTAAAACAACTTCCCGGTTTCGAGAACCCTTCTTGGCAAAATTATGTTTTTAAACTATCCAAGGCTTTTTACGGTCTTAAAAAGCTTCAAGAGTTTGGTACGAAAGACTAAGAACCTTTCTTATTAAAAAGGATTTTTTTCAAAGAGGAAAAATTGATACCACCTTAATCACAAAAAAATCTTATTCATCCATTCTCATTGTTCAAATTTATGTTGACGATATTATTTTTGGAAGCTCTAGTCTCTCTCTATGTGAGAATTTTTCAACTCTTATGAAAGGAAAATTCAAAATGAGTCTTATGGGCAAGCTCTCATTCTTTCTCGGCCTTCCAATCAAGTAATCTGACAAAGAAATTTTCATAAATCAAAGTAAGTTTGCAAAGGAGCTCATAAAAAGGTTGGAATGGAGAAAGGTAAAGCGTTCATCACTCCAATCAGACCCTCTACCTATCTGGAAACCGATGCTATTGGAAAATCTATTGATGAAAAAATATATCGAGGAATTATTGGCTCTCCACTATACCGCACTGCTAGTCGACCAGATATCATGTTCAGTATGTGTAAATGTGCACACTTTCAATCCGCTCCAAAGAATCGCATCTAACTGGAGTAAAGGATATCTCCTTGCAAAATCAGAACTAGGATTGTGGTACCCCTTCTCTAATAATTTCGAATTAATTGGATATTCAGATGCTGATTTTGCAGGTAATAAAAATGATAGGAAAAGCACTAGTGGAACATGTCAATTTTTAGGAAAATCTCTTATATCTTGGCATAGCAAAAAGCACACTTCTATGTACCTTTCAACCACTGAGTCCGAATAATTGGTAGTCGGAAGTTGCGGCACTCAATTACTCTGGATGATGCATCAACTGTTAGACTATGGTCTAACATTCGAGGGAGTACCTATTTTTTGCGATAATACTAGTTCTATTAGCCTTTCTAAATAAAACGTACATCACTCTTGGGCTAATCACATTGATATTAAACATCAGTTCATTCGTGATCATGTTGAAAGTGGTAATTTTGTGCTTGAATTTATTGATTCTAAAAATTCGTTAGCAGACATTTTTACTAAACCCTTGCTTGAGGATAGATTTTGTTTCCTTAAGGAACAACTTGTTATTATTGGAACTGGTAATTTATATTATTTGTGGTTTACTGTATTTTGAAAAGGATCCCTCTAAATAGGGCTGTGTGGTTTCGGGAATACATAATTGAAAGTACTAAAGACAATAACTCTTTTGCGAGCTTGTCATATGGACTGCTTATCTCTCATATCCTTGTTGATTCCCTGGTTGATCTCTCTAAGTACAGTCCTACTTTGATTGATGCAACTTATGACACTGGAACGTTTTCAAGCATGGGGTATGTGTTGATTGATAAAAAATGGTACAAAAAGGACTCTGTTCGGTATAGAACCGAGGCACCTCAGGCCTGCCACATTTTCGCCGACTCTTCCGCAATTCTCTTTAAAGAAGAGGAACATATTAAGGTAAGGCTCGATGGTCTGGAATCTCATATGCAGGTCATACATGATACCCTTGGAAGGGTGATTCCACTACACAAAGATTCCAGCAATGATATTGGCAAGTTACGTCTTGAAGTAGGGGAACTTAAGAAGGATACTCTTCACTCAATCAATAAAATTCTCAAGAAAGTCAACTCCATCAAGAGTGGAGCCGACTCAGCTCATAATGAACTAGCTGTCACTATGAATACCTCTTACTCTACTTTTTATAAAATTGTTGAGAAATCCCTTCACTCCTTCTGCAGGAATGTGGTAACACTCTGACGTACTTTCTAGCTAAACATTAAGTTCAGGCTCTCTTTTATTTTGCATAAGACACTAGTTTGTGGAGTTCTATCTCCTTTCTCTTGGACTTTAATTCGAGTCTTCTGACCCCATACTTTACGTTTTCTATATATGTTTTTTATCTATTTTTTTTTCCTTTTTTATTATGTTAAAGGGGTAGAAAATATATACGGCATGAAGGCAGGGGGAATACGAGGCATCTGTTATTTCACAGTAATATTAATCATGGAAGTGAAAATACATTCTCATTTTATCTTAGTTTTCATTGTAAAAAAAGGGGAGATTGTTGACTCAATATATTTTGCCTAATGACAACTTAGAGGAAATAACATAACAAAGACTCATCATCCTTCAGAAATTCCGTTGAAAAAGAACTAAAGAAGGAAAGAAGATATTCCTAAACAGTAGGGGATGGATTGAAGATCAGCAGTGAGAAGTCAATCCAAATTCAAGGAAGACATCTTCTGCAAATCGGCCAACAAAGGAAAGAAGATACGCTTACCAACGAGAATTAAACAATCAAGCCAAGATTCAAGGAAGGCATTCCCAGCGAGCTGATTAACAAAGGAAAGGATTTATTTAATCATGCACATTTCTAATATGGACATGATTCATCAAATCAATTCTAAAATCAAGGAAGCAATCAAGCGATCTTTGATTGATAAATCCCTTGGGTTTTCGAAACAGAGCAATAATCCTCAAGACTCGATATAAATCATTCTCAGCGCTAGATGTGAAGTGCACAACTTCACTTGAACTTATTTGTCATATTCTTTCATCTTTCAAAAAGTTTTGTACACGTGAGTGAACAATTGTAAACGAAAAAGATAAGGAAAGATGTTGAGAGTAGGTTATACAAGTAGAGGTAGTGTCAAGTTTTAGAACATTTGATTTGCACATCAGACATGATCAAAAGACAACTCATTTTGTAACCCAAGTACTTTATGCTCTGAAGGAAACCCTTGAAACCTAAGGGGACTGGACTAGGCACCACATCGGTGATCCAAAGCAGTATAAATTTTCTGTGTCCTTTTATTTACAATTAATTCGCTTTATCTAATATTGTTAACTAATCTGCAGGATAGTCGACTGACTCTTACAGGATGCTGACTAAGAGAGTTTAAGAGGATTTTAATTCACCCCTCTTAAATATTAGAAATAAGATTGGGACCCAAGAAAATAGCAGATCCTATTGTACAACACCGACTATTAGGACAGTTAACCAAATCAGCATCCTAATAGGCAATAACCCTTGATGTGAATGAGGAGGCACACAAAGACAAACCATGAGTCAATGTACCTTTCACATACCTGAAAATACTCTTAACACAATGCAAATGAGTGGTGCGGGGAGCATGCATAAATTGAGATAAGACATTCACAACATAAGTGTTGTCTTGACGCATCATAGTCAAATAATGGCTACAAACAAAACCATAAGAAAGAAGAAATGAACTAAAACGATGAAACCAGGCGCGAGGTTCTTGTTTCACAACAGAGAGCTTTTGTTAGTTTGCAAACATGATTAGGATAGTCGGCATGAACAAAACCTGGAGGTTGTTTCATGAAAACTTCCTCATTAAGGACGCCATGGAGAAATGCATTTTTAACGTCCAACTAGCGAATTGGCCATGAAAATGAGAAGCAAGAGAGATAACAAGTCTCATAGTAGTGGCACAGACAACAGGTCTAAAACTCTCATGATAATCAATGCCAGGCTATTGATGAAAACCTGTGCTACCAAACGAGCTTTGTACCGCTGAGTTATATTTTATGTGATACACCCATTTACAACCAGCTAAATTCATTTTAGAGGTAAAGGGAACAAGGACCCACGTTTTAATTTGTAAAAGAGTGTTGAATTCATCTGCCATTGCTTGTTACCACTTTGGTTTTTTCACAGCTTGGGAAAAGCAAGAATGTTAAGGTTCATGGATAACAACACTTAGAGAGAAAAGTTCCCTTGGCTTAGAAATACCAGATTTTGATCTGGTTTGCATTGGATGCGAGGAAATGGTGGATGAGGAAGTTGTGGGTTGAGAGGGACAAAGTGAGGGAGACAACGAACTGATGGGGAAAGATACACCAGCGCTAGTTGAAGTTAATGTAGGCGCAGTGGTAGAGACCGGATCACTCGGAAAATCCATAGTTCCTGAGGAGGAAGGAAGAGATAAATCAGAATCATTAGGTAAAGATGGTACACTGGTAGACATACAAGGTGCATGTTGTGGGTTGGAGGTGCATGTTGTAATGGAGATGTAACAACTAAAGGGTCAGAGGTAATAGATGATGGGGATACAACAGGAGAAGTAGATAGTTCAGGATATGGAAAAACCAACTCATTAAACGTAATATGTCGACTAACATAAACATGGCCACATTTTGGATCCAAACATCGATACCCCTTATATTCTGAGGCATAACCAAGGAAGACAACTTACAGATCGAGGTGAATGTTTATGAGAGACTTGAGTAGACAAATTGGGAATGATGCACAACCAAAAATCCGAAGAATGTTAAAGTCTGGACTTTTGTGAAAAAGCTTTTCATTGGGTGAAAGACCATGTAAAATTGGTGTAGGCAACTGACTGATAGTATAAATAGTATAAAACGCTGCATCAACCCAAAATTGAAATGGAATACTAGATCTTCAAGAATACTTCTTACCACTTCTGTAATTTGTTGATGTTTGCATTCAACGACCCCATTTTGTTGAGGAGTGTCCAGACATGACTTTCTAAAATAAATGACACAATTAGTAAAATGTGATCATAGCTTTGTTAGAAAATTCACCACCTCCATCACATTGAAAATATTTACTTTAGTGTTGAATAAATTTTCTGTCCACTTTTGGAGAGCACAAAAATGAGTAAAAACCTCAGATTTATTTTTCATTGTATAAAGCCATGTAAAGCGAGAAAAATCATCAACAAAGATAACATAATACTTAAAACCAAGGTTGGATAACATAAGTGATTGCCAAACGTATGAATGAATCATTTATAAAGGAAAAGAACTCCAATCCGCTACTAAATTGAATGGTAAACGATGAGATTTACCTAGCCGATAAGAGACACAATTTTCAATAAAAGAATTTAACAAACTAATAGAATGATTATTATTAGGCTAGCTCCACTATGACCCAAACGTCGATGCCAAATATCACCAGGCTGATGGAGAGCAACATTCGCTTAAGGATATGAGGATATGGACCAAGCAAATAGAGGTTATACATCACGCTTGCTGGAAGTTTGAAGAAGTTTCTGATCCGAAGCTTTGTTCTTAATAGAAATAGAGGATGAATCAAAACTAATAATACAATCATTATCAAGACATATTTTTTGACAGAGTAAATTTTGTCGAAGGTGAGGGACATGAAAGATGGAGTTCAAGTGTAGGGGACAAGATGAAATGGGTAACTGAGCATAGCCAATATTATCAATTTTAAGCAAATAGCCATTCCCAACCAATACACGATCAGAACCATTGTAAATAGATTTATGCAACAAATTACCTTCAGATGAAGTCATATGAGTTGACGCAGCAGAATCAAAGTACCAGGTAGCATCATTCGATTTACCAACACACATGGCAGAAAAGGACTTAGGAAGATCATTAGCAATGAAAGCATGGTTAAAACGATTGTTACACTGCAATGCATTATGACCTGGAGTTCCACATATTTGATAAACAGTACAAGGTGTGAGACCTAAAACTCTCATAGACGGTAAAGATGTACTAACACTAATTATATGTAGCAGTGGGAGCACTACCAATACCTGATGAAGATTGTCCAGGGAAACCATGGAGCGGAAAAGTGTTGGGTGAAGAGGCATGCTGGGGCTAACCACGACCAAAAGAACCTCGACCTCTGCCACCGCGACCTTTGCATTAAAAATTAAAAGAACGTCCTTTGCCACGACCACTTTGAGAAGATTGTACACCTGACACATTATATGGATGTGAAGAAACAATTTGAGCAGCAAACGCTTGATGAGTAACACTAGAATCATATCCTTGAATCGTTGCAAGCTTTGTTCATGAAGTAGAAGCTTAGTTCGAACTTCTTCAAGTGATAAGGAACCTAGAAAATGAGTAATAATCCCAACCAAAGTGTCATATTCCTTGCCTAATCCAAGAAGCACGTGATCAATTAAATTTTGAGAAGGAACATGGGAATCAATTGCTGCAAGAGAATCAGCGATCTGCTTGGCTTCCCGAAGATGTTGATCAATTTACATGGAATCCGTTTTGCGTAAAGTAGTAAGTTGTCTCTTAAGTTCAGCTGATTTCCCTTGACTTGCATCAATGTAATGACATTGTAAGGAGTTTCAGATATCACGTCAAGTAGGCAATAAATGAACATCCATAAGAACTTCTCGAGAAAGTGTGGCGAATAACCAAGAACGGACGCTTTGATCAATCCTAAGTCATGAACGATAAAGAGTATTTGGTTTTAGGCTCTCAGATGCATCATGAACAAAAGCAGTGGGTGCTTGTATGGAGCTATCGACAAATCCAAGAAGTTCATGTGATGACAAGAGGGATTGAAATTGAGTACGCCATGTTAGGTAATCTTTAACTGAGGCAAGTTTTATGGTAACCAAATTTGTGACGTTAGGTGCAGCAAGAGCTGCAACTGGATAATAGTGAGACAGAGAAGTTGGATTGATAGTACCAACAAAAGGTGACTGAAAAGGTGAAGAAACAGTGCTAATAAATTTCCCAGAGAAAGGATCGCAAGAAAGGGGAAATATGAAATTGAATAGGCTCTTAGCAATCAATGGCTATCTGATACCATGTGAAAAGTAATGTTTTTGCACATTAAGCTCTTCTCATGAGCCTTGAATATATAATAAACAATCATACAAAGTTTAAGTGTTAAAGATAACAAGTACTATAAGGACTCTTGTTGACTAGCAAGTATAATTGTACAAGGACTCTATTTATGTTCTATTAATCGGCTTGCTAGATCTTTGTAAGTTAGGATGACATTGTCACCCTAACAATTTATTAGTTGAGATCATTTCAAATATGCATTCTTCTGTCGTCCTTTGAAAATAATTCATTAGAGCAATGGACATAGAAAAATTCATATATTTTTTTTTGTAAAAGTTTATAACTGAAATATAGAACTGAAGTTATGTTTCTTTATGACATTTAAATTGTTTCTACATGAATTCCTTCCATCCTTCATTATTATTATTAAAAACTACTCTTTTAAATTTAAATCATGTAAAAAATATAATTAGAATGTAATAGTTAAGCTTCATTTGGTTTATATTTTAGTAAAAATATAAATCAGCAAAATTACTCTGCATATTATTTTGAGGTATATTGCTCTTGGCTAACAACATGGCATCTTTTACAATTATTTTATATTATTCTCACATCTATTTTCGCATGAAAAAAGGTATTTTCATTTTTAATTTGGGAAAACATTGCACATTCATGTCTTACTAATATTCAAGTATTTTAGAAAGCTTGATATTCTTGAACACAAACACACACGCACGCGCGCGCGCACACACATTATGTGAAATTTTACTATATATTTAATTATAAAAGAGTCACACGTATTCAAACTTCAGTTAAGTCTATTGTGACCAAGTATCTAGAATTAACTGAAGTTTGAGTAGGTTTGAGTCTTCTATTTAGTTAATCCACAAATCGAATAAACTTTCATGTAATGAAATATGTATTAAAACAAGTATAATTATGTATGGTTATATGTACTTATTACTTTAATTGACAAAATGAATTTCTAAAATTTCTTCCAGTTTAATTATTTAAATTAGGGAAAATGCACAAGTACCCCTTCAACATATGCCCGAAATCCAGAGACAGACTTATACTATACTAAGGTCTTATTACCCCCTAAACTTATTTTATATGTAATTTTATACCCCTTATCGGACTACGTGGCACTAGCTTGAAAAAAAGTCAACCAGCATTGGGTCCACAACATAGTGTCACGTAGGCCAAAAAGAGGTAGAAAATTATTATTAAAATAAATTCAGAGGGGTACTAAGACCTTATTATATTATAAGTGTGTCTCTGAGATTTCGGACATAGGTTGAAGGGGTACTTGTGCATTATCCCTTTAAATTATGCATAAAGTTTGAAACAAACATAACTTTGGTTCTATGTCTCCGTTATAGGCTTTTACCAAAAAAATTGACATTATTTTTTATGTTCAAATTCTCCAATGAATTATTTTGAAAGGCTTCTAGAAGAATATATTTTTGAAATAATCGCAACAACAACTCCTATCGATATTGTAAGATCAACAACATTGTCAAAACTATTTAAAATTTTTGTAGGATCAAACAAAATCTAGGAAACACTTGTGTTCCTTGATTAACCTGAAATAATTAATTGATCTAAGTTTTCACCAGATCGCAACACCAAAAATGACCTTTTGTTTTGTGTATGTGATTCTTCAATTCTCCTTGATAATAACAAACTAGTTAAATTTCATTTTTATTTGATTATTTTTATGATTATTTGTAATAGTGATATGTGAGTAAGATCTTATGTATGTCATCTCGCCAAAGGTGTATTCATGATTTAAGATTTATGTATTCAATTTTTTAAAAGGTTTTTCACATTAAATTCATATCATTTTTAATGTTGTTGGTCCATTTCTATTATTTGTTGCATTTGTAATTAATTTTAGAAATAAAATATGTTTTGGAATATTTATAAATACGTTCTCACACTTATTTTCAAGAGTTCAGATGATTTTTTTTCAATTCCGTTAATAACCCTAATCCGCACATTTGTATTGATATAAAGGGTGCTTACCATCCTAGCGGTTTCTTAAAAAATTAAAGTTGATTTTTTGGAGGTATAAAAGATATCTTAGATATTCAATAGAATTGTGTATAATTTTGTGTAGTAATATCTCTAATAATTGTATTTAAGAAAAATCTAGATATTCTAGAATATTAGATACTTGAGGGAGACATGTGTACAAGACGTTAGAATAGTCTAGATTCTTAGTATGTAGAATTTGTAATTAAGGGAGAATTTGTGGAGCACAAGTTATCATTTGTGTGAACCTCATTTTATTCCGAGTAAAATGGTTGAGGTTATTTCTCTGTGCTTTGTCATCTCATATTTTTATAGTGAATTGCTCATCTCTTTTGTGGGTATAGGTTAGTTGACGAACCACATTAAATATTTGTGTGTTTTGGTATATTTCTCTTTTGTCTTCTTACTCATGGTCTTTCAAAGTTTTCTAACTTCTGCGTGACACCTGATTATTCGGTCATGACAACTGATATCATTGCCTAGCTTGAGCCAAGTTGTGCAAAAGTGTGATTAGATTGTTAATTTCTATGCAGAGTCTACGCCAAAGCGGAGATAGTTGTTAAAACATCACCTGTACAATAAGATTGTTGTCTTAGATGAGGTAAAGTGACCTTCTTTCTTCCTGGAGTTGTTGATCATGTGTAAGTTTTTCATAATTGAATTTTGTATATAGGTTAGAACATTGTTAGGTCTTATACCCAACCAGATGAGTTATAGTATTTGTAGATACTTGTGGGCATAATTTGTTGGGTCTTTTCAGCTTCCATTTATAACCTTGTTGGTTTGTTATATATGTGTTTTTAACTTTTAAGTTGCAGCCTTATTGGCTTGCTAGTTCTTTATAAGTTTTGATGACATTGTAGCCCTATATATTTATTAGTTTAAATTATTTTTAAAATTCATTCTTTTGGAAGTCTTTCACAAAATTTATTGGAGCAATGGACTTAGAAAAATTCATGTCATTTTTTGTAAGAGTTTATAATTGAGACATAGAACTGAAGTGATGTTTGCTTTTTGACATTTCGATTGTTTCTATATGAATTTCCTCCCTCCTTCATTATTACTATTAAATGTTGGAGATTACAGAGCAATAACGCAGCGGGAATATAGAGTGATCGACATACCTTTAACCATTGTTAGTGATACAGTCGGAGTCTACAATTCTTGTTTTCTTCAAAGTTCTTCTAAGCACTCAAAACCTCAATCTTAGATGGTATGGAGTTTTTAGAAGTAATGTGCTTAGAGACCTTTGAACCAAATGACATATTTATAGCAATGCTTCCATCACGATTAAGAGGTCATGGGAAGTTACCAACAACATAGTAGGATAGTGGATTCATGTTATGGCATAATGAGTAGTTAACGTATAATGGGTAATTGACCACTTTCCCATTAGTGGGGTAATGAGTAGTTGGAGGGGTGGTTAAAAGCCTTCGAATTAGTGGAATAATGGGTCAATGAAGTGGGATAATAGATCCATCTAATACGGACCATATCAGCATTAACAAAAATGCTTACATTCTCCCACTTTGTCTGTATATTCTAATCCCATTAATGAAATATAATTCACAAATCATGGAGATAGTTTCTCTTGCATTGAGTAGTATCTTCCATGTATCACTATGCATTATATCTCTGAACTTTAGCCCATATAATTAAATGAATAAACTCAATATTTATTCAAGGTTTATACTTTAGTGACATTTCTGAAAATAAAACTGAATGTGCACACAGTTAATGAGAAATATCACATAAAATAAAATTTCGTAAACATTCAATGTTACAACGAAATTTTACTTAGTGGGACTAAGTCCCATTGTGACTACATGATCCTTTAACTTTTGTGGTGGCATGCCTTTAGTTAAAGGATCAGCTAACATTACTTCATTGCTAATATGTTCAATGACCACATTCTTGTCTTTAACATGTTCTCTTATGGATGGATATTTGATGTCGATATGCTTGCTTCGACTACCACTTTTATTATTTTTAGCCATAAAAACAGCAGTTGAATTGTCACAATATAACCTTAACTTCTTAGATATAGATTCGACAATTCTAAGTTTAGAAATAAAACTCTTTAACCATACACCATGTAAGGTAGCCTCGAAATAAGAAACAAATTTAGCCTCCATAGTGAAAGTAGTAACTAGAATCTGTTTGGAACTTCTCAAAGATATAACTCCACCCGCTAACATAAATTTATATCCTGAATTTGATTTCCGTGAATCAACACAGCCAACAAAGTCTGAATCAGAGTAGCCAATGACTTCCAAGTAATCCGATCATTTTACATAAGCATTTAGTCTTTTGTTCCTTGAAGATATTTCTTTGCAGCTCTCCAGTGGTCAAGACCTAGATTACTCTGATATCTTCCTAACGTTCCAACAATAAATGATATGTCAGGTCTTGTACAAACATGAGCATACATTAAGATTCCTACAGCAGAAGCGTAAGGAATGTCCTTCATTTGTTCACCCTCAAGATTGTTCTTCGGGCACTGATTCAAGTTGAACTTGTCACCCTTTAAGTTAGGAGCTACACTTGGTGAACAATCTTTCATTCTGGACCTCTCTAAAATTTTATTGATATAGGATTCTTGAGATAAACCTAAGGTACCTTGAGGTCTATCTCGATGAATTTTAATACCAATAACATAAGATGCATCACCCATGTCTTTCATATCAAACATTTTAGAGAGAAATTGTTTTACCTCATGTATCATTCCCTTATGATTAGATAATATTCTCAAAAAAGTCGAATGAAGAGATAACATTATGAAATTTCAAATACTATTGACAGGAAACATGTTTTAGGCCATATATAGAAATCTTTAACTTGCATACCAAGTGCTCACCAATATTAGAGGAGAATCCTTCAGGTTTTTTCATAAAAACCTCTTCCTCTAGATCACCATTGAGAAATACGGTTTTCACATCCATCTGTTGTAATTCTAAGTCAAAGTGTGTTACTAACGCAAATATTATGCGCAAGGAACCTTTTTAGACACAGGAGAAAATGTCTCTGTGTCATCAATTCCTTCCTTTTGAGTGAATCCTTTAGCAACGAGTCTTGCTTTATATCAATTCTATTGTCACGACCAAAGTCTAGACCCTAGCCGAAACCTGCATCGTTGACTTATCACAGGTCGCAGACAAGCCTACATACGTCATCGTTACATCATCTAGGTTAATTTTTGCGGAATGTTTGAAACTTTTAGTTACTTGAAGTATACATAGACTTCATAGTAGGATACATTATACTCATATAAGATTTATTAACAGCAGTTCATAATCGTTCACAACAACCATATAATACCAAGATACTCAACTGAATGAAATAGTCATATCTGTATAAAATATAAAATTGCCAGAATGACACCAATACAATGTCTGAAAATAATTGAGAAAGAGATGCTAGTGGAACATACTCCACTAGCTCAATCCTACATCTAATCTAGAATATAATAGGCAAGAGTCCTAGAAAGCATGAGGGCCTACCAAGTCCGGATGAAGGCTTCACGTCCAAATAACTTTAGTGTCATCTCGTAAACTCTAGCGTCCACCTGTGCCTCCACCAAAAAGTAAAGAGTTGTATGGGATTAGTACACACACGTACTAAGTATGGGTATATGCAAGCACACATCAAGGAAATGCATGATTAAGAAGAGCCCTCTCCTAACGATATGAGTTATAAAAGTCAAGTCAGTGGACTTGCCAAATCTGATTAGAAAAGTCATTTTATGAGAGTAACATGCATCATCATGTATATCATTTTGTACACAGCACATAACATATTGCATATAGAACATAACATATTGCACATATCATATAACATATTTCATATAATTCGTTCATATGCCATGAGACCTTGGAATCATGGACTTGACATTAAGGCTTCCCAATATGAGGGATCTACATATGGAACCTCAACAAGGGAGTCTACATTAGGAAATACAGAGTCTGCTTCATTCATTCTTACGTACTTTACCTTCATTCACTCATAGGCTAGTGCAAACACCAACTATACCTAGGATGTAGTTTAAGACTTTCATTGGGTTTACTGTGCAATGACCAAGAATGATCTAGTGTCATTACTTGAGTCTAGTTCACCTCTTGATTATCCTATCAAAACACCTTTAGTATCATTCATTTCATTATTTTTCATACTTTGAGGAACTTCTACTTTAACCGACATAGATCAGGTGAGCATCATGAAATCAGGTGTCTTCCCCACACCGAAGAGAGGTGGAGTCACTGGCCAATGTGAAACCAAGAACATACCTAGCTCGCTTAGGTGTAAACCACTAGCTATTTCCGATGCTGGCAGCATAGTTCAAAGAGTAGGAGATCTAGGAAGACCCATACCCGTCTGGCAGACAGTCTCATCTCAGGAGACTAGGAGATTTAGGAGATCGAACCCCACAACCCCATTACCCCATTTTATTCATTTTTGTCTTAAACATTTCGGCCTAGGGGACCCAAGATCGAATCCCCATGACCACATTCTTTTCTTTTTCTTTCTTTACTTGAATCCTTTGTTTAGACTAAAAGGGTGTGGGATCGAACCCCACAACCCCATTACCCCATTTTATTTTTCTCCTTAATTCTCTTCATTTAGATGAGAGGTTGTGGGTTCGATTCCCACATACCTCATTTTATTATTTCTTTTTTTCATTTTTCTCCTCTCCTTCACCCATTCAAGACGTTGTGGGTTCGATCCCCACATACTTCACTTCAGTTTCTTTCATTTTTCTTCTAACTTTTCACTTGAGCTTTACCCCAATTCTAATCTCCCCACCTCATTTTATTATTTAATTGATTTTAGTAATTGTATATGGTGAGGTATTGGGTTCAATTCCCACTGACCTCATGCATTTTTAAAAAAAAATTAAAACATATTTTGGAAGTAAGCTTGGCCGAAACAAATTTCCAAAATGTTTGAAATTTGTTCACCCTTTTTGCAGTCCATTTTCTCAAAAGCTTGGCCGAAACAAATTTCCAGAATGTTTGAAATTCGTTCACCCTTTTTGTAGTCCATTTTCTCAACTTTTAAATGTTAGATTTAGGACAATTTTTGTGTAGCATCTAATACATCTTTAGGTGAGTTTTCATCATTACTTTCGGAAATTTGGTCACCTTTTTGAAGTCTATTTTGTCATCCTCTTTCACGTTAAACATCAAGACATTTTGAGTAGTTTTTACGAGATCTATAAGTGCATTTTCAACGTTATTTCAGTCAAGAATTATCATTCGATTCAACAACTTTGAATTCATATGAACATCACGTTTTTAACATATTCACACACCTAAAGTACAAAAATTTAACATGTCAAGTTTCATGCTTCAAGCCGAGAGCAAAATCTCAGTGCACACGTGCATCTACAAGTTAACATATCAGATATTTTCAGAAACACTTCTTTCATTTATACATAATTCTGAATACACATTCAAACATGTAATCACAACCATTCCTAAAATCATCTACCAGAAGTCATACCAATGCAAACTTGAATCTTTCAAAGGATCTAATGACATGGGCATGCAACAGGGATAACCGTAGTCTTTAATTGTGAATAGTCTGAACCTTAGGGGTCTCTTGGGAAAGGGACCAAGAGGGAAGAAAACTCATACCTAAAGTCGTCCAAAGATGTTCTTATGTGATGCCAAAATCCCCATTAGCCAATGTCTCACCACCGAAATAACAAGTACAATCCGTCGAGATTTTGATTTTTACTTTTCATTTGTAAACTTATTTTGCTTTTGAGTTTGAGAAATCAAGTTCTTTAATGTGGATGAACTTTCTTATATTTTTGTTGTGTTCTTTTTTTTTACAGAAAGTTGAGTGTGTAAATAAATTGATAGTAAAGAGAGACGTGAGAATGACTTAGCTTAGGATTAGGAGATTAGGTGGAGAATTATTCAAATTAGGACTTCTCTGAATTGTTTAACAATCTGATTTTTTTTCAAAGGGTAAGAGAAATAACCACCAATCCCTTACAAAATCAGATTATAATCATCAATTTAATCTACCTTAATGTCGCTTCCACCAAGGGTCGAACCCGGGTGAAGCCTAACTTGCAAAAAAGGGTCAATTTTGGCCAACCCTTCCTGAATTGTCCTTCCTCTTTAAATTAATAAATTAATTAATTAGTGTAATTACAATACTACCCCTAGCTTGGAAAAGATCATTTTACCCCTAGACTCTCCAAACCAAAGATTACCCCTTTTAAGCGCGGTAAAACTCATCCAGATGAATCTCTTCAATTTGGGGGCCCTACATGGTTGGTTCTCACCTTGCCTAGCTCAAATAACTCACCAAGTTGGTTGGCTTTGCTAGTGCATAGGTTCTGAGGTCTGGTTCTAAGAGCAACAAGCCGTGTGAACCTGGTCTATTCTTAGGCATTCTAGATACATTAGGCATTACATAGCATAGTAATTTTAGGGTTGCTACATCTATGTTGCCTGATGAGTCCTTTTTAGTCTTGAAAACCCATTTACATCCAATGGTTTTAACACTACTAGGAAAATCGACAAGTTCCCATACCTTGTTAGTTTTTATAGAATTCATATCTACTTTCATGGTAATGTACCGCAATTCAGACTCCTTAGAATTCATGGCTTGTGAAAAAGACTCAGGATCATTTTCAACTCTAATGTTAGATTCTTGCAAATGTACAACAATGTCACTGGGAATTGCTGATTTTCTTTCTCTAGTAGATCTTCTTAATGTTGCACCAACATTTTCGTGTGGATAATGTTGTTCAACTGGTTGTTCAATTCAAGAATTACTTGAACAACTTGATCTATTTTCATGTTTTCAGTAGCTTGTGTAATCTCATTGATTGGTTGATCAAAACACAATTGATCTTGAGGGGTATTATGTACAACAATCAATTTTTGACTTGAAGTGGAAGGTTGATCTCTTATAGAAACTGTATTCTGAAATTAGTCACTCCAACTAATTAAGTCATTTTCAAGAAATTTTGCATTTCATGATTCCACAATCCTAGTATTGTTAGATGGATAGTAGAATCTGTATCTTTTAAACCTTTTGGCATATCCAATGAATTATCCACTAATGGTCCTAGGATCCAGTTTCTTTTATTGTGGGTTGTAAATTCTTACTTCAGACGGGCATCCCCATACACGTATATGTGTCAAACTAGGTTATCAACCTTTGAATAACTCAAAAGGCGTCTTTAGAACAGCCTTGGTTGGAACTCAGTTTAAAATATATGTTGATGTGTTAAGGGATTCAATCCACAAGGACTTAGGTAGCTTAGAGCTACTTAACATACTACGCACCATGTCCAATAATGTTCGGTTTCTTCTTTCTGCTACACCATTCTGATCTGAAGAACCAGGCATTGTAGATTGGGCAAAAATCTCATTTTGTTGAAGAAACTTCGCAAACGGACCTTGTGCTTGTCCATCTTCTGTATATCTACCATAATATTCATCACCTCTATCAGTTCTCACAATCTTAATTTGTTTTTCGCATTGTTTCTCTACTTCAGCCTTGAAAACTATAAAGGCTTCTAATGTTTCGCTCTTATTATGAAGCATGTAGAGATACACATATCGTGAGTAATCATCTATAAAGGCGATAAAGTATTTCTGACCATATGCGTCCATGTCTAGACAACATATATTTGAATGCAATCCGTACAAGTATCAAAATCAGTAAAATTTAAAGCACTAATTACTCCATCATTTACTAATCTCTTAATTCTATCGATGGAGATATGTTCCAATCTCCGATGCCATAAGGTAGAGGAATCTTCAATTATAACACATTTTTAGTGCCAATTTGCACATGCATAACACTATGAGTGGAATCATTTGGTAAATTAAGAGAGAAAAGACCATCAGACAATGTATCATATCCAATAAGTTTAGAATTATAAAATAGTTTGGAATCCCCTTCTAGAAAGAAGGAATATCCCAAAGGTACAAGTCTTGATACTGAAATTAAATTCCTAGAAAAATTAGGAACATAAAAAGTGTTTTCCAACTCTAAAATAAAACCACAACTAAGAACTAAGTTGCATGTCCTAATAGCTTCCACATGAGACTACATCATGTTTCAAAAATAGATGATTCGCTTAGCTCCCACTGGCTTCCGCAGGTTTATTAAATCTTGCAAGGAATTTGTAATATGGAATGTAGAAGCAGAATCAATCAACCACGTATTATGATTAACATTAATCATATTAGCTTCATAACAAACAAGAGAGATTAAAGTACTTTTCTTAACAAGCCATTGTTGAATTTGGCACAATCATGCCTTATGTGCCCCTTCTTTCTACAAAAGCGACACTTGGCTTCCTTTTTTATGTCAGTTTCAAGTGGTGCCTTTACTTTAGACCTCTTATTGGCTTGATTGGTCTTCTTTCCTTGAGTAGTCATGAATGCACTTTCATCTGTTTCCATCAGTAGTAGACCTTTCTCTTGAACACACATAGTCATGAGTTCATTAATAGACCTTTTATCTTTATGTCTGTTATAAGAGATCTTAAAGGGACCATACTGTGCAGGTAGAGTATTCTGGATATAGTGCACAAGAAAAGTTTCAAACATTTTGACTTCAAGAATTTATAGTTGAGCCGCTAAGCCTCGCATTTTCATAATGTGCTCACGCACATTTCTCACACTAATGAGCCTCATTAATGAGAATTTCATAAATAAGGTGTTGGCAAGTGTCTTATCTGAAGTCTCAAACTGTTTGCAATAGCCTTCAGTACTGCCTTGACATCATCATGTTATTCAACAGAACCACGAATACCAGCAGAGATTTTGGTCTTAATGAACTTAACACTCAAACGGTTAGAGTGTTTCCATTTTTGATGAAGAAAAATCTCATCTTGAGTTATGATTTCATTAATAGGAGGCTCGTGTTTCCTGGTAGCATAATCAATATCCATACACACTAAGAGTGTGTTTGGTATGAAGGAAAACATTTTCTGGAAAATGGTTTTCAATTTTCCAATGTTTGGTTGGGACAAAAGTTTTGGAAAATGTTTTCCAAATCAACTCATTTTCCTCAAAATTAAGGAAAATGACTTCCCTTCAAAAATTAAGGAAAACAATTTCCAAAACAGTCCTCCAATTCCAAATTACATTTTTTTTTTTGGGGGGGGGGGGAACGTCAATTTTGCAAATATATTTTCAATTTCAAAATTTTATTTATTCACCCGATCCTTGACCCTCCACCCACCCACCACCAGCCACCCCCCCCCCCAAAAAAAAAAAAGTTAATTTTATTTTTTAAAAATATTTTCAACTTCAATTTTTTTTTTTAAAACTCCTACCCCCTCCCCCCAACCCCCGAAAAATTAATTTTGTCATTTAAAAATACTATCAACTTCAAATTTTTATTTTTTCAGTCCTACCCCCTCCTTCCTGCCCCCTCCTTCATAATTTCTGTGGGTAATATGAAACTTAATAATAAAGAAATTAAGTTATCATATCATTCACACTTAATTACAATTCTAATTTCTAAAAATTTCTTTATGTGATCCTTAACTTCTAAAATTTTATTAAATTAAAGATGTTGTGGATAAAGTTAAATCAAATAATTGTAGATCACTTAGACATTTATTTCTTTAAGTGATCCAAAATATAATAGATAATATCACTTCTGGCTAAATCTCAATCAAATAAAATTGTATGAATTACTAAACATTAACTCAAAATCATATACAAGATTTATTGTTGAATATTATGCAACAAAACAACAATCTCTTTACCTTTTATTATTATAAATGTTTTCAAAAATTTCAAAACAAGACCTGAATTTTTAAGAACCATTTTGAGCGACTTTAGAGAACGCCGAAAATTAACAAAGCAGAGGAAATTCAACGGCTAAGATGCCAAATGTGGGAGATTACAGAGCAATGACGCAGCTGAAATATAGAGTAATCGGCATACCTCCAGCCATTATTAGTGATATCGTTGGAATCTACGATTCTTCTTTTCTTTAAAGATCTTCTAAGCACTGAAAACCTCGCTCTTACATGGTATGGAGTTTTTAGAAGTAATGTGTTTTGGGACCTTTGAACCAAATGACATATTTATAACTTTGCTTCCATCAAGAAAGGTTAAGAGGTCATGGGAAGTCACCAACCACTTAGTAGGATAGTGGATTCATGTAGTGGCATAATGGGTAGTTAACCACTATTCCATTACTAGGATAATGGTTAATTGACCACTTTCTCATTAGAGGGATAATTTGTAGTTAACCATTATCCCATTGGGTAGTTAACTACCTTCCCATTAGTGGAATAATGGGTCCATGAAGTGGGATAATGGATCCATCTAATACGGACCATATCAGTATTAACAAAAACGTTAACATTAAAAAATAGTCTTTAAATTAAAATCATGTAAAAAAAATATAATTAGTATGTACTGATTAAGCTTCATTTTGTTAATATTTTAGTAAAATATAAATCAGCAATGTTCTCTAGTAATATTATGTCGTATTTTGCAGTTATTTTATGTTGTTGCAACATATATTTTTTCACGGAAAATATTTTTTTCATTTTAAATTTGGGCAACAGTTGCACATGCATGTGTTAATAATATTCCTCAAATTTTGAAAGGCTTGAAATACTTTATTGGGATATATGTGCAACACACATGTCCATAAACATACATACATATGGACGAAAAAGTATTCTTAGAGATTGTGTTGTCTTAAATTGTGCAATTTCATACCTCAAGTTAATTGTTCAGACACAAACACCAACAGGTAAAAATAATAATATTAAAAATAGAACAATAACATAGTTGGTCTCACTCGATCAATATTTATTATCTTATAAAGCCATTTTAATATTGATTTCAATTAAAAAAATCAACAAAGAAAATGATTTTATGAATAGTACTAAGAACTATTAGATGACTAAAACAATCCGAGAGTTCAATTCAACTTTTTCTCTAAATGCAACTTTCTTTTCTTTTTAAGATTTATAAATTTTATGCCTAAAACGTCCACAAAAACAAAAAATCATCAAATCTTCTAAGGCCCTCATTCTTTTACAATAAAAAATAAGAGTTTTCATATAAAAATTTAAACGAGAATAATTTTATAAAATATAAAATAAACAGAAACAAAAATTCCAGTGAAAATTTATTAGGAGAATGAAAAAAAACATACCTGATTATATCAAGTATTAACAGCAAAAGCTAAGCAATTTTCAACAAAATCACAAAATTATTATTGATATGACAGACCGAAATGATAACATATATATGTCATTTTATATAATTGAACCATGTAGATTGTAGTAATTATAGATTATTAATTATTATGTCAAAAGATTATTTCAATTTAATGAAATAGTTTTTACTTGACACACAGGAGCAATAATTTATAAAATAACAATTTATAAATCAGCAAGATTATTCTACATACTGTTTGAGGTATATTGTTCTCTAGCAATATTATGTCGTATTTTGCAATTATTTTATGTTGTTGCAACATATATTTTTTCACGGAAAATATTTTTTTCATTTTTAATTTGGGCAACAGTTGCACATGCATGTGTTAATAATATTCCTCAAATTTTGAAAGGCTTGAAATACTTTATTGGGATATATGTGCAACACACATGTCCATATACATACATACATATGGACGAAAAAGTATTCTTAGAGATTGTGTTGTCTTAAATTGTGCAATTTCATAATTTTCCTCAAGTTAATTGTTCAGACACAAACACCAACAGGTAAAAATAATAATATTAAGAAAAGAACAATAACATAGTTGGTCTCACTCGATCAATATTTATTATCTTATAAAGCCATTTTAATATTGATTTCAATTAAAAAAATCAACAAAGAAAATGATTTTATAAATAGTACCAAGAACTATTAGATGATTGAGACCATCCGAGAGTTCAATTCAACTTTTTCTTTAAATGCAACTTTCTTTTCTTTTTAAGATTTATAAATTTTATGCCTAAAACGTCCACAAAAACAAAAAATCATCAAATCTTCTAAGGCCCTCATTCTTTTACAATAAAAAATAAGAGTTTTCATATAAAAATTTAAACGAGAATAATTTTATAAAATATAAAATAAACAGAAACAAAAATTCCAGTGAAAATTTATTAGGAGAATGAAAAAAAACATACCTGATTATATCAAGTATTAACAGCAAAAGCTAAGCAATTTTCAACAAAATCACAAAATTATTATTGATATGATAGACCGAAATGATAACATATATATGTCATTTTATATAATTGAACCATGTAGATTGTAGTAATTATAGATTATTAATTATTATGTCAAAAGATTATTTCAATTTAATGAAATAGTTTTTACTTGACACACCGGAGCAATAATTTATAAAATAACAATTTATAAATCAGCAAGATTATTCTACATACTGTTTGAGGTATATTGTTCTCTAGCAATATTATGTCGTATTTTGCAATTATTTTATGTTGTTGCAACATATATTTTTTCACGGAAAATATTTTTTTCATTTTTAATTTGGGCAACAGTTGCACATGCATGTGTTAATAATATTCCTCAAATTTTGAAAGGCTTGAAATACTTTATTGGGATATATGTGCAACACACATGTCCATATACATACATACATATGGACGAAAAAGTATTCTTAGAGATTGTGTTGTCTTAAATTGTGCAATTTCATACCTCAAGTTAATTGTTCAGACACAAACACCAACAGGTAAAAATAATAATATTAAAAAAAGAACAATAACATAGTTGGTCTCACTCGATCAATATTTATTATCTTATAAAGCCATTTTAATATTGATTTCAATTAAAAAAATCAACAAAGAAAATGATTTTATGAATAGTACTAAGAACTATTAGATGACTAAAACAATCCGAGAGTTCAATTCAACTTTTTCTCTAAATGCAACTTTCTTTTCTTTTTAAGATTTATAAATTTTATGCCTAAAACGTCCACAAAAACAAAAAATCATCAAATCTTCTAAGGCCCTCATTCTTTTACAATAAAAAATAAGAGTTTTCATATAAAAATTTAAACGAGAATAATTTTATAAAATATAAAATAAACAGAAACAAAAATTCCAGTGAAAATTTATTAGGAGAATGAAAAAAAACATACCTGATTATATCAAGTATTAACAGCAAAAGCTAAGCAATTTTCAACAAAATCACAAAATTATTATTGATATGATAGACCGAAATGATAACATATATATGTCATTTTATATAATTGAACCATGTAGATTGTAGTAATTATAGATTATTAATTATTATGTCAAAAGATTATTTCAATTTAATGAAATAGTTTTTACTTGACACACAGGAGCAATAATATATAAAATAACAATTTATAAATCAGCAAGATTATTCTACATACTGTTTGAGGTATATTGTTCTCTAGCAATATTATGTCGTATTTTGCAATTATTTTATGTTGTTGCAACATATATTTTTTCACGGAAAATATTTTTTTCATTTTTAATTTGGGCAACAGTTGCACATGCATGTGTTAATAATATTCCTCAAATTTTGAAAGGCTTGAAATACTTTATTGGGATATATGTGCAACACACATGTCCATATACATACATACATATGGACGAAAAAGTATTCTTAGAGATTGTGTTGTCTTAAATTGTGCAATTTCATAATTTTCCTCAAGTTAATTGTTCAGACACAAACACCAACAGGTAAAAATAATAATATTAAGAAAAGAACAATAACATAGTTGGTCTCACTCGATCAATATTTATTATCTTATAAAGCCATTTTAATATTGATTTCAATTAAAAAAATCAACAAAGAAAATGATTTTATAAATAGTACCAAGAACTATTAGATGACTGAGACCATCCGAGAGTTCAATTCAACTTTTTCTCTAAATGCAACTTTCTTTTCTTTTTAAGATTTATAAATTTTATGCCTAAAACGTCCACAAAAACAAAAAATCATCAAATCTTCTAAGGCCCTCATTCTTTTACAATAAAAAATAAGAGTTTTCATATAAAAATTTAAACGAGAATAATTTTATAAAATATAAAATAAACAGAAACAAAAATTCCAGTGAAAATTTATTAGGAGAATGAAAAAAAACATACCTGATTATATCAAGTATTAACAGCAAAAGCTAAGCAATTTTCAACAAAATCACAAAATTATTATTGATATGATAGACCGAAATGATAACATATATATGTCATTTTATATAATTGAACCATGTAGATTGTAGTAATTATAGATTATTAATTATTATGTCAAAAGATTATTTCAATTTAATGAAATAGTTTTTACTTGACACACCGGAGCAATAATTTATAAAATAACAATTTATAAATCAGCAAGATTATTCTACATACTGTTTGAGGTATATTGTTCTCTAGCAATATTATGTCGTATTTTGCAATTATTTTATGTTGTTGCAACATATATTTTTTCACGGAAAATATTTTTTTCATTTTTAATTTGGGCAACAGTTGCACATGCATGTGTTAATAATATTCCTCAAATTTTGAAAGGCTTGAAATACTTTATTGGGATATATGTGCAACACACATGTCCATATACATACATACATATGGACGAAAAAGTATTCTTAGAGATTGTGTTGTCTTAAATTGTGCAATTTCATAATTTTCCTCAAGTTAATTGTTCAGACACAAACACCAACAGGTAAAAATAATAATATTAAAAAAAGAACAATAACATAGTTGGTCTCACACGATCAATAATTATTATCTTATAAAGCCATTTTAATATTGATTTCAATTAAAAAAAAATCAACAAAGAAAATGATTTTATGAATAGTACTAAGAACTATTAGATGACTGAGACCATCCGAGAGTTCAATTCAACTTTTTCTTTAAATGCAACTTTCTTTTCTTTTTGAGATTTATAAATTTTATGCCTAAAACGTCCACAAAAACAAAAAATCATCAAATCTTCTAAGGCCCTCATTCTTTTACAATAAAAAATAAGAGTTTTCATATAAAAATTTAAACGAGAATAATTTTATAAAATATAAAATAAACAGAAACAAAAATTCAAGTGAAAATTTATTAGGAGAATAAAAAAAATATACCTGATTATATCAAGTATTAACAGCAAAAGCTAAGCAATTTTCAACAAAATCACAAAATTATTATTGATATGATAGACCGAAATGATAACATATATATGTCATTTTATATAATTGAACCATGTAGATTGTAGTAATTATAGATTATTAATTATTTTGTCAAAAGATTATTTCAATTTAATGAAATAGTTTTTACTTGACACACCGGAGCAATAATTTATAAAATAACAATTTATAAATCAGCAAGATTATTCTACATACTGTTTGAGGTATATTGTTCTCTAGCAATATTATGTCGTATTTATGTTGTTGCAACATATATTTTTTCACGGAAAATATTTTTTTCATTTTTAATTTGGGCAACAGTTGCACATGCATGTGTTAATAATATTCCTCAAATTTTGAAAGGCTTGAAATACTTTATTGGGATATATGTGCAACACACATGTCCATATACATACATACATATGGACGAAAAAGTGTTCTTAGAGATTGTGTTGTCTTAAATTGTGCAATTTCATAATTTTCCTCAAGTTAATTGTTCAGACACAAACACCAACAGGTAAAAATAATAATATTAAAAAAAGAACAATAACATAGTTGGTCTCACTCGATCAATAATTATTATCTTATAAAGCCATTTTAATATTGATTTCATTAAAAAAAAATCAACAAAGAAAATGATTTTATGAATAGTACTAAGAACTATTAGATGACTGAGACCATCCGAGAGTTCAATTCAACTTTTCTCTAAATGCAACTTTCTTTTCTTTTTAAGATTTATAAATTTTATGCCTAAAACGTCCACAAAAACAAAAAATCATCAAATCTTCTAAGGCCCTCATTCTTTTACAATAAAAAATAAGAGTTTTCATATAAAAATTTAAACGAGAATAATTTTATAAAATATAAAATAAACAGAAACAAAAATTCAAGTGAAAATTTATTAGGAGAATGAAAAAAAACATACCTGATTATATCAAGTATTAACAGCAAAAGCTAAGCAATTTTCAACAAAATCACAAAATTATTATTGATATGATAGACCGAAATAATAACATATATATGTCATTTTATATAATTGAACCATGTAGATTGTAGTAATTATAGATTATTAATTATTATGTCAAAAGATTATTTCAATTTAATGAAATAGTTTTTACTTGACACACCGGAGCAATAATTTATAAAATAACAATTTATAAATCAGCAAGATTATTCAACATACTGTTTGAGGTATATTGTTCTCTAGCAATATTATGTCGTATTTTGCAATTATTTTATGTTGTTGCAACATATATTTTTTCACGGAAAATATTTTTTTCATTTTTAATTTGGGCAACAGTTGCACATGCATGTGTTAATAATATTCCTCAAATTTTGAAAGGCTTGAAATACTTTATTGGGATATATGTGCAACACACATGTCCATATACATACATACATATGGACGATAAAGTATTCTTAGAGATTGTGTTGTCTTAAATTGTGCAATTTCATAATTTTCCTCAAGTTAATTGTTCAGACACAAACACCAACAGGTAAAAATAATAATATTAAAAAAAGAACAATAACATAGTTGGTCTCACACGATCAATAATTATTATCTTATAAAGCCATTTTAATATTGATTTCAATTAAAAAAAAATCAACAAAGAAAATGATTTTATGAATAGTACTAAGAACTATTAGATGACTGAGACCATCCGAGAGTTCAATTCAACTTTTTCTTTAAATGCAACTTTCTTTTCTTTTTGAGATTTATAAATTTTATGCCTAAAACGTCCACAAAAACAAAAAAATCATCAAATCTTCTAAGGCCCTCATTCTTTTACAATAAAAAATAAGAGTTTTCATATAAAAATTTAAACGAGAATAATTTTATAAAATATAAAATAAACAGAAACAAAAATTCAAGTGAAAATTTATTAGGAGAATGAAAAAAAACATACCTGATTATAGCAAGTATTAACAGCAAAAGCTAAGCAATTTTCAACAAAATCACAAAATTATTATTGATATGATAGACCGAAATGATAACATATATATGTCATTTTATATAATTGAACCATGTAGATTGTAGTAATTATAGATTATTAATTATTATGTCAAAAGATTATTTCAATTTAATGAAATAGTTTTTACTTGACACACCGGAGCAATAATTTATAAAATAACAATTTATAAATCAGCAAGATTATTCTACATACTGTTTGAGGTATATTGTTCTCTAGCAATATTATGTCGTATTTTGCAATTATTTTATGTTGTTGCAACATATATTTTTTCACGGAAAATATTTTTTTCATTTTTAATTTGGGCAACAGTTGCACATGCATGTGTTAATAATATTCCTCAAATTTTGAAAGGCTTGAAATACTTTATTGGGATATATGTGCAACACACATGTCCATATACATACATACATATGGACGAAAAAGTATTCTTAGAGATTGTGTTGTCTTAAATTGTGCAATTTCATAATTTTCCTCAAGTTAATTGTTCAGACACAAACACCAACAGGTAAAAATAATAATATTAAAAAAAGAACAATAACATAGTTGGTCTCACACGATCAATAATTATTATCTTATAAAGCCATTTTAATATTGATTTCAATTAAAAAAAAATCAACAAAGAAAATGATTTTATGAATAGTACTAAGAACTATTAGATGACTGAGACCATCCGAGAGTTCAATTCAACTTTTTCTTTAAATGCAACTTTCTTTTCTTTTTGAGATTTATAAATTTTATGCCTAAAACGTCCACAAAAACAAAAAATCATCAAATCTTCTAAGGCCCTCATTCTTTTACAATAAAAAATAAGAGTTTTCATATAAAAATTTAAACGAGAATAATTTTATAAAATATAAAATAAACAGAAACAAAAATTCAAGTGAAAATTTATTAGGAGAATAAAAAAAATATACCTGATTATATCAAGTATTAACAGCAAAAGCTAAGCAATTTTCAACAAAATCACAAAATTATTATTGATATGATAGACCGAAATGATAACATATATATGTCATTTTATATAATTGAACCATGTAGATTGTAGTAATTATAGATTATTAATTATTTTGTCAAAAGATTATTTCAATTTAATGAAATAGTTTTTACTTGACACACCGGAGCAATAATTTATAAAATAACAATTTATAAATCAGCAAGATTATTCTACATACTGTTTGAGGTATATTGTTCTCTAGCAATATTATGTCGTATTTATGTTGTTGCAACATATATTTTTTCACGGAAAATATTTTTTTCATTTTTAATTTGGGCAACAGTTGCACATGCATGTGTTAATAATATTCCTCAAATTTTGAAAGGCTTGAAATACTTTATTGGGATATATGTGCAACACACATGTCCATATACATACATACATATGGACGAAAAAGTGTTCTTAGAGATTGTGTTGTCTTAAATTGTGCAATTTCATAATTTTCCTCAAGTTAATTGTTCAGACACAAACACCAACAGGTAAAAATAATAATATTAAAAAAAGAACAATAACATAGTTGGTCTCACTCGATCAATAATTATTATCTTATAAAGCCATTTTAATATTGATTTCATTAAAAAAAAAATCAACAAAGAAAATGATTTTATGAATAGTACTAAGAACTATTAGATGACTGAGACCATCCGAGAGTTCAATTCAACTTTTCTCTAAATGCAACTTTCTTTTCTTTTTAAGATTTATAAATTTTATGCCTAAAACGTCCACAAAAACAAAAAATCATCAAATCTTCTAAGGCCCTCATTCTTTTACAATAAAAAATAAGAGTTTTCATATAAAAATTTAAACGAGAATAATTTTATAAAATATAAAATAAACAGAAACAAAAATTCAAGTGAAAATTTATTAGGAGAATGAAAAAAAACATACCTGATTATATCAAGTATTAACAGCAAAAGCTAAGCAATTTTCAACAAAATCACAAAATTATTATTGATATGATAGACCGAAATAATAACATATATATGTCATTTTATATAATTGAACCATGTAGATTGTAGTAATTATAGATTATTAATTATTATGTCAAAAGATTATTTCAATTTAATGAAATAGTTTTTACTTGACACACCGGAGCAATAATTTATAAAATAACAATTTATAAATCAGCAAGATTATTCAACATACTGTTTGAGGTATATTGTTCTCTAGCAATATTATGTCGTATTTTGCAATTATTTTATGTTGTTGCAACATATATTTTTTCACGGAAAATATTTTTTTCATTTTTAATTTGGGCAACAGTTGCACATGCATGTGTTAATAATATTCCTCAAATTTTGAAAGGCTTGAAATACTTTATTGGGATATATGTGCAACACACATGTCCATATACATACATACATATGGACGAAAAAGTATTCTTAGAGATTGTGTTGTCTTAAATTGTGCAATTTCATAATTTTCCTCAAGTTAATTGTTCAGACACAAACACCAACAGGTAAAAATAATAATATTAAAAAAAGAACAATAACATAGTTGGTCTCACACGATCAATAATTATTATCTTATAAAGCCATTTTAATATTGATTTCAATTAAAAAAAAATCAACAAAGAAAATGATTTTATGAATAGTACTAAGAACTATTAGATGACTGAGACCATCCGAGAGTTCAATTCAACTTTTTCTTTAAATGCAACTTTCTTTTCTTTTTGAGATTTATAAATTTTATGCCTAAAACGTCCACAAAAACAAAAAATCATCAAATCTTCTAAGGCCCTCATTCTTTTACAATAAAAAATAAGAGTTTTCATATAAAAATTTAAACGAGAATAATTTTATAAAATATAAAATAAACAGAAACAAAAATTCCAGTGAAAATTTATTAGGAGAATGAAAAAAAACATACCTGATTATATCAAGTATTAACAGCAAAAGCTAAGCAATTTTCAACAAAATCACAAAATTATTATTGATATGATAGACCGAAATGATAACATATATATGTCATTTTATATAATTGAACCATGTAGATTGTAGTAATTATAGATTATTAATTATTATGTCAAAAGATTATTTCAATTTAATGAAATAGTTTTTACTTGACACACCGGAGCAATAATTTATAAAATAACAATTTATAAATCAGCAAGATTATTCTACATACTGTTTGAGGTATATTGTTCTCTAGCAATATTATGTCGTATTTTGCAATTATTTTATGTTGTTGCAACATATATTTTTTCACGGAAAATATTTTTTTCATTTTTAATTTGGGCAACAGTTGCACATGCATGTGTTAATAATATTCCTCAAATTTTGAAAGGCTTGAAATACTTTATTGGGATATATGTGCAACACACATGTCCATATACATACATACATATGGACGAAAAAGTATTCTTAGAGATTGTGTTGTCTTAAATTGTGCAATTTCATAATTTTCCTCAAGTTAATTGTTCAGACACAAACACCAACAGGTAAAAATAATAATATTAAAAAAAGAACAATAACATAGTTGGTCTCACACGATCAATAATTATTATCTTATAAAGCCATTTTAATATTGATTTCAATTAAAAAAAAATCAACAAAGAAAATGATTTTATGAATAGTACTAAGAACTATTAGATGACTGAGACCATCCGAGAGTTCAATTCAACTTTTTCTTTAAATGCAACTTTCTTTTCTTTTTGAGATTTATAAATTTTATGCCTAAAACGTCCACAAAAACAAAAAATCATCAAATCTTCTAAGGCCCTCATTCTTTTACAATAAAAAATAAGAGTTTTCATATAAAAATTTAAACGAGAATAATTTTATAAAATATAAAATAGACAGAAACAAAAATTCAAGTGAAAATTTATTAGGAGAATGAAAAAAAACATACCTGATTATAGCAAGTATTAACAGCAAAAGCTAAGCAATTTTCAACAAAATCACAAAATTATTATTGATATGATAGACCGAAATGATAACATATATATGTCATTTTATATAATTGAACCATGTAGATTGTAGTAATTATAGATTATTAATTATTATGTCAAAAGATTATTTCAATTTAATGAAATAGTTTTTATTTGACACACTGGAGCAATAATTTATAAAATTACAATTTATAAATCAGCAAGATTATTCTATATACTGTTTGAGGTATATTGTTCTCTAGCAATATTATGTCGTATTTTGCAATTATTTTATGTTGTTGCAACATATATTTTTTCACCGAACATATTTTTTTCATTTTTAATTTGGGCAACAGTTGCACATGCATGTGTTAATAATATTCCTTAAATTTTGAAAGGCTTGAAATACTTTATAGGGATATATGTGCAACACACATTTCCATATATATACATACATATGGACGAAAAAGTATTCTTAGATATTGTGCTGCCTTAAGTTGTGCAATTTCATAATTTTCCTCAAGTTAATTGTTCAGACACAAACACCAACTGGTAAAAATAATAATATTAAAAAAAGAATAATAACATAGTTTGTCTCACTCGATCAATATTTATTATCTTATAAAGTCATGTTAATGTTGATTTCAATAAAAAAAAATTAACAAAGAAGATGATTTTATGAGTATTAAGAACTATTAGATGACTGAGACCATCCGAGAGTTCAATTCAACTTTTTCTCTAAATGCAACTTTCTTTTCTTTTTAAGATTTATAAATTTTATGCCTAAAACATCCACGAAAAAAAAAATCATCAAATCTTCTAAGGCCCTCATTCTTTTACAATAAAAAATAAGAGTATTCATATAAAAATTTAAACGAGAATAATTTTATAAAACATAAAATAAACAGAAACAAAAATTCAAGTGAAAATTTATTAGGAGAATGAAAAAAAACATACCTGATTATATCAAGTAATAACAGCAAAAGCTAAGCAATTTTCAACAAAATCACAAAATTATTATTGATATGATAGACTGAAATGATAACATCTATATGTCCTTTTATATAATTGAACCATGTAGATTGTAGTAATTATAGATTATTAATTATTATGTCAAAAGATTAATTATTTCAATTTAATGAAATAGTTTTTACTTGACACACCGGAGCAATAATTTATAAAAGCTATATTACCATTTGAATATAATAAATTCAATATTTTGTGAAATATTATAAGAAAACAATAATAAATAATAAAGACAAATTAGAATCAAATGAGGAATTACCACTTTATTCATTAAACCAGTCAAGTAAAAGTGATTAATTAAAAACAATTTTTTTATTGATTTCAAGATATTGAGATCTCGTTTGGACATAAATTTTGGAAATTAAAATTCTGTTTGGACATGCATTTACATTGGGAAAATAAACTGTGCATGAAAGAGAATTTCTCCAAAAAAATATTTTAGACCATTTTTAGAATCTTGATTTTTTTTTGGGAAAATATACAAGTACCCCTTAGACTATGATCGAAATCTTAAAGACACACTTTAACTAAACTAAGGTCCTATTACCCCCTGAATTTTTTTCTTTTTGTAATTGTTTGCACCTTTTTGTCTTACGTGGTATTCAAATATCTCTTACGCGCCTCAATTGGATGGTGTCACGGAGTGTGCCACGTAAGACAAAAGGTGCACAAAACTACAAAAAAAAGTTTGGGGGTAATAGAACATTAGTTTAGTAAAGTTGTGGTCGTAGTCTAATGGGGTACTTGTGCATTTTCCCCTTTTTTAAGACAAATTTTTAAAACCTAATCAAAACTATATAGTTAAACAAATATTCATATTTGATTAAAAATATATGGTCAAATAGATATTTAATGACATGGTGTTAAATTTATATCATTAAATTTATATCTGGTCAAATACTAGCCAAATGTTAGAAAAACAAATCATATAAGAAAAAATCTTAATCGACTTTAAAATTGTAGATATAATGGCTTTCTCTATAATCAAAGGTCATAGTCAATTTAAAATTTTACGATATTATAAAAAATATTTTAATTGCAATCTTGATTAGTTTTTAAAAAAAATATATATGAAAATCGATGGGATAATGTAGAAACCCCCTAGCCTATGCCCGAAATTCAGATATACACCTAAACTTAACCAAAATCATATTACGTCCCTGAACTTATTTTATTCGTGTTTTTATGCACCTTTTGTGCTGGTGTGGCACCTTGAACCACCCAAGTTGGTTGTGTTTTTGTACACACTCGCTCGCCCGCCATCTATGTAAATATTTAGAAAAAAATATATCTCTTAAATTTTTGAAAATAATATTTCATGATTTTTTAAAAACAATATTTAAAAATTTGTTAGAAAGTTATTCTTATTTATTTATTCTCTATTTAAATTAAGTTAAGAAATTTTTACCTTTAATTAAAACTATTTTTTCTACTTACATTCATTATTTGAGCTTTTATTTTGCTATGGAGTTTATTTTTTTCATCTTAAATGTTTACCTTGTTAATGATGTTGTAGATGAAGTGGCATGTGCAGTTGATCTGGTAGCAGTTATTGATAAAGTGACAAGTGTTGATGTTGTTGATGAAGTGGCAAGTGGTGAAGTGGTAGGCATAATCGATGATGTGGCAAGTGGTGAAAATGAAGGTGTTGATGTTGTTGATGAAGTGGCAAGTGGTTCAGTGGAAGATGTTGTTGACGATGTGGCATGTGGATTGATCCCGTAACAGTAGATGTTATTGATGAAGTGGACGTGCAGTTGATTCTATGGTAGTTTATGATGTGGCAGATGCAGTTGACCCAGGGGAAGTAAATGTTGTTGATGAAGAGGCTATTGATAAAGTGAAAGTTCGTGAAATGACAGGTATAGTTGATCCAGTTTTAAGTTATGTTATTGATAAAATGGCAAGTGATGAGTGGCAGTTGATGTTATCGATGAAGTGACAAGTGTTGAAGTGGCAGTTGATGTTGTTGATCAAGTTGCAGAAAAGAAGAAGGAAGAAGAAAAAGAAGATGACAATGTTGAAGTGGATATGATGAGTATCGTGATGGAGCTCAATATTGATGTTCATGGTGACGAAAAAACAATTGAAGTGGATTTAAAGTATTTTGGTATTTTAAGACAATAGTTGAATTGGTTTGTCATTTTTTTGTTTTGTGGAGAAAATTGTACATTTGAAATATTATAGATGTTTTTTGTATATGGTTAATGATAGTTTTGAGAAACAATTTAACATGTTTCATTCTGAATGGGTTTTATGAATCTGGTTTGCTTAATAGTATGTGATATTTGCTTAACAAGTTCTATTGGTTTGTATATCTAATATTATAGATTGTTATCACTGTTGATTTATAAGATTATCGATCAAAAATAAAAAATATAAGAGTGCAATAACTAAAGAGAAATACTTTCATTTATTAAGTCTACATTCATTTCAAAGAAGAAAACACCAAAAATAAATCACACAATATAACTTTAGGCGTTTTCTTTTTCTTCTGCCAAAATCAACCTTTCATTTAGTTGATCTCTATCTATTTCAGCATTTTATAGTAACACTTTCAAGTGATTTCTCTACTCTTCAACCTCTTTTAAGAAAGTCATTAGCAGATCCCTATTTTCTTCGAATTTCCGTAGCTTTGTTAATAATTCAAATTTGCCAACGCCTTAAAAATTTGATAGGCTACTCGTTGATGATTCATTTTCAAGTCACATAAAATATGAGCATATGTGAACGGCACAATTAAAGAATTATCGACCTAGATTTGTATCAGTGTGTGACATCCTCAACGTAGTTTTATTTCCATAAATGACAATAATAAGACTTTTTCCTTTGGATGTTTGAAACATTGTAATAACGGAGGCTTTTGAGTTGTTAATGAGGGATTGCCTTTCTTTATATTATAAAAAAGAAGATATTACATTGAAAAAGTAGATCTCTACTTTAGTTATGGTTGTAAAATTTTTACATGTAAATGTTTGCTGGTTATCAAAATATATAGACCATATATACAATCAATACATCTTTATGTGTGTTGTGTATGTATGATCAATGAGATTTACACTCTTATATTAGTATGGCATACTCTAGTTTATGTCTATATTAAAGTATTGGCAATACTTTACCTACTAGAATCGAACGCTTATATATAGACCAAAACTAATTGAATATAAAGAAGTCAAAATTAATTAATAATAAATTATATTTTTGAACTTTAACTAATTAAATAAGTTTCAACAAGTCATATGATAAAGTAAGAGTCCACATAAATTGGGTATGGTGATTAGAGATGTATAAGAAAGAGTTATAGTTATACAATCAACATTCTTATAACAAAGTTTGACAAAGCATAAGTATAATGTAACAATGTAATTAACCCTAATAATAAAATTTTCAAATCACTAACTAACTAACAATCCTAATTAAAACTACCTATCAATAAACCATATTAAATAAACTAGTTACTATTAAATACCTAACAAAATCAGAATATAATTTAACTTGAAAAAAAAACATTGAAACATAATTTAACCCTAACTTTAAAGAGAATGAGATGTTGAGAAGATGCAGGGCAGCGACGGTGTCAGCAACGAGTAATAGAGGCAGCTCCGGTGTCAGCAGTGATGGCGGCGTCTACGAGCGGAGGTCCGATGGGTAAATGGCAATGGAGGAGGTGAGGAGGAGGGGAATTTTCAGAATTGGGGAAATGAGGGAACTTGGGGACTGATCTTTTACATATTCAATGAAAAGCGACGGACGGTGTAGCTATGTCCGCCACTTTATTAAAAAAATAGTTGACCAATATTTTGACCAAAAAGTGACGGACTAAGAGTCCTTGTCCGGTCCGTCACTTTTTGAAAAATGTCGACCAAATTTTTTGAGCAATAAGCGACAAACATAAAGACGTTGTCTGTCGCTATTTGAAAAAAAATTAATATTCTAAAATAATTTAGAAGCGACGGACAGCGTGTACAATATATATATATATATATATATATATATATATATATATATATATATATATATATATATATATATATATATATATATATATATATATATATATATATATATATATATATATATATATATATAATAAAAGCGACGGACGGTTTCGCTAGGAAGAAACTTAGATGTTGAAATAGTATGTTTTGGGAAGAATTAAAATCTTGATTAATTTAGGAAAAAGTGAGTTTTTGGTCACTTCAAACGGTCATAAATTCTAGATTAGGATGAGTTAGAGGTATATCTTGATATAGTTGGAAATTCCATGGAGATACCTGTCCAACGCCTCCGAGTTTCCGAAAATCTGATATCCTATGAGGGAGAAATGTTTTTTGTATGTTGGGTTATTGAGCTAAGGAAAATTCAAACCGGATTTTAGTGAGGGTAAAGTTGAATTTTCACCCTAGTATTTCCTTGTTCATTTTTAGGTTGTATTAGGGGTAAAACCAAGTCCAAAACCAATTTTAGGAAAACTAAGGACGCTTAGGGCTTGGGAGAAAAGAGAAAAGAAGAGGAAGATCAAGAATTGTCCAAGAACGCCAAGATCGTTGCTTGGATTTCGTCGGGGGTGATACATTTCGAGCTATGTGAGATCTTTCTATGTTGGTTATTCCACCCACACAGCAATTTGATTCAATTTAGCAAGTTATAGTAGATTGGATGATAAACATCGGTATTTTGATCAATAATTATTGAATTCTTGATTGAATGACTTGTAGTATGTTCTAATTCATAATTCATGTTTCCGGGCTTTTTTATGAGTCAAAACTATTGTGTATGGAGTATAGTAGTGATTCTATGTTTTTGGGGAAGATCCATAGAAGTTAGGGAGGTTTACAGTTGAAAATCAGAGAAAAAAAGTTAGAAAACTCGTGTCACAGGCCCTGGGACGCCACGCCTACCACATCTTCTCAGAACAGACTCTTTTCGTTAGGATCTAGCAGACCGCGCCAACTAGAGCGCTTGAGGATAGTGTCAGTCCGTCAGACTCTGGTGCTCCGCGCCTCTCAAAACGCTAAGACCCCCTGGAGACATCGTTCTTTCCCTATCTTTTCGTACTAGTTCCTAAGTGATGTACCTATCATTCCTAGTTCATTCCAACACTCTAAAGTACATCTAAACATCATGAAATCATCCATAAACATGAGATCGTGATTCTTGAATCCATAATCCAATTCAAGGAAAGTTAAGATCATAGTGAAAGAAGTAAAGTCAAGTTTAAAAGTAAGAAGCAAGTTTAAAAGTAAGAAGCAAGTCAAAAGTAAGTTCTTAGAGTTTACAAAGGAGTCTTAAACAATCATTTTAACCGTGGTTTAAGACTCAAGTTACAAGTTAAGTAAAGAGAAAAAGTTCAGTTCATTTCTCAAAAGTTATAAGGGGACTAAGTATTCCCTAAAGATTTTATAAGTATTTCACATTTAAGTAAAAAGGGGAACTAAGAGTTCCAAAGAATTTTGAACAAAAAGGGGAACATTGATTCCAATAGGATTTTTTTAAAGCTAAAGGGTTCATTAAATTATCTCAACCCAAAGGAAGGAAGTTTTATTAAAAGTATGAGCTAAAGTATGTTTTGGGAGTAGTATTCAGCACCGATGTGGGGATGAAAGTTCATATTAACTCAAGTATCCATGTAAACCATGAAGCTACAATGGGAATTGACAAGTCATACTTTTTAAATGATCATGTAAGTTTATCTAGTGGATCCACTAAGTTAAGTAAGTTCATATACCGATGGCAATGTATAGGATGGTCCTCATCACCGTGACGTAAAATGTTGTATCATCACTTAGGATCAAGTGATGGTTGTCAGTTAGAGGAACTCCCAAAGTAGCAGTTGCATGGTTCCTCAAGAGGTTCTGCTTAGTGTGATTGGGGGTATGGGACTTCATTCATGCATTGCACGAGTAGACTTTGAGAGGAAGCATGATATATTTTTGTTTTTGTTAAGATTATGAGTTTACATCAGATTATGTTAAATTTTTACGTACATTTTGGAGTTAATGGTATCTTTGCATATACATAGTTGAAAACCATTTTTTAAACAACTTTTTTTTATATTGCACATGTCTATAAACCGCAATATAATGGAATGAGTAGTTATTATGAGTTAGTTATTCAGGAGTTGAGCAAAGTCAAGGTAAGTGTTCTTACTCACTCCTTTTCAAGCCTATGTTGTTTTAGCATTCCAAATCACATACTCGTACATTCAATATACTGCTGTCAGTTGGCCTGCATCGTATTATGATATAGAGACTGGTAACTAGGATCGACATTCCAGGGCACCGTTGATCCACTGAGCAGCTTTGAGTTAGTTGGTGAGTCTATCTTCATTCTGGAGGACATATTTACCTTTCAGTTATTTTCTTTCAGTTTTTAGTTGTTATGATGATTGGGTGTCCTGTCCCAACATCCATCTTTAAATTAGAGGCTTCACAGATAGAGTTAGTATATTTAGTCTTTTCATATCTCTTTTAAACTATGACACTTAAGGCATTTTGGCTAAGTATAATTTTAAAGTTATTTCATGAGTTATTTCTTGATTTAAGTCCTCCAATGAGTAAGTAAGCCAGAACAAGTTTGCTTGGGGCAAACAGTGTTCTCCGAGTGCCGGCCATGTCCAGGGTGTAGGCTAGGAGCGTGACAACTATTTATACTATATAAATAATTATTAATTATATACATATTTCCCTAAAAAATCCTCTTAAAAAATGACGGACTAAGATATGTTGTCCGTCGCTTTTCATCAAACAATTTTAAAAAAATAATTAATTTTATTAAAAAGCGACAAACAATGTCTAAAAACCATCGTTATTTTGAGCGACGCCATCCGTCGCTTTTCAATCCATCGCGTGTGGACTTTTTTTCAAGCTAGCTCCATGTAGGTCAAAAAGGAGTGAAAAATTATTTATACAATAAGGTCAGGAGATAATAGGACCTTAATATAGTATAAGTGTTTCTCTGAGATTTCGGGCATAGGTTGGAGGTGTACTTATACATTTAATATTGCCCTGTTCTTTTTATTAGTGTTTGTTGTACATATGTCTTAAATTTTATGTTGCAGCCTTATCGACTTGCTAGTTCTTTATTAGTTAGGATGACATTTTCTCCCTATCAATTTATCAGTTGAAATTATTTCAAAAATGCATTCTTCTATGAGCCTTTTAAAATAATTTATTAGAGCAATGGACATTGAAAAATTTATGTCTTTTTTGGTAAAAGTTTAACTGAGATGTAATACTTAAGTAATGTTTGCTTTTTGACATTTCAATTGTTTCAATATGAATTCATTCCATCATTCATTATTATTATTAGGGAAAATGCACAAGTACCCACTACACTATGATCAAAATCTCACAGACACACCTAAACTAAACTAAGGTCCTATTACCCTCCGAACTTTTTTTTTTTTATTTTGTGCACCTTTTGTGTTACGTGGCACACTACATGACTCCACGCAATTGAGGCGCGTGGGAGATATTTGAATGTCATGTAAGTCAAAAAGGTGCACAAAATAACAAAAAAAAAATAATAAGTTTGGGAGGGGGAGGGGTAATAGGACCTTAATTTAGTTAAGGCGTGTTTTGGAATTTCGGTAATATTCTAGGCGAGTACTTGTGCATTTTCCCTTATTATTAATAACTAATCTTTAAATTAAAATCATGTAAAAAATATAATTAGAATGTAACAGTTAAGCTTCATTTTGTTTATATTTAGTAAAATTATAAATCAGCAAAATTAGTCTACATATTATTTGAAGTATGTTATTCTCGAGTAACAATATAAAGTCTTTTGATTCAAACTTCAGTTAAGTCTATTGTGACCAATTTTCTAGACATAACTTAAGTTTGGGATAGGTTTGAGTCTTCTATTTCGTTAATCTACAAATCGAATAAAATTTCATGTAATGAAATATATATTAAAACAAGTATATTTGCATATGCTTATCTGTACTTATTAATTTAACTGAATAAATAGATTTCTACCCCTTTTATTATTTAAATTATACATAAAGTTTGAAACAAACATAACTTTGGTTCTATGTCTCACTTATACGCTTTTACAAAAAAATTGACATGAACTTTTTTATGTTCATCTCTCCAATGAATTTTTTTGAAAGGCTTCTAGAAGAATATATTTTTGAAATAATTGCAAAAACAATCCTATCGATATTGTAAGATCAACAACATAGTCGAAACTATTCATATTTTTTGTAGGATCAGATCAAATCTAGGAAAGACATGTGTCCCTTGATTAACCTGAAATAATTAATTGATCTGAGTTTTCACCAGTTTGCAACACCAAAAAAGAGCTTTTGTTTACTATATGTGATTCTTCAATTCTCCTTGATGATTACAAACTTATTAAATTTCATTTTTATTCGTTTTTTTAGTATTATTTGTAAAAGTGATAATTGAGTAAGATTTAGTGTATGCCATCTCGCCAAAAGTGAATTCACGATTAAGATTTACGTATTCAATTTTTAAAAGGTTTTCACATTAAATCCATTTTACTTTTAATGTTGTTGGTCCATTTCTATTATTTGTTGCTTTTGTTCTTTGGGTTAGATATGTTTGATTTTCCCTTGTTGAGTACCCGATGTCTAAAGATCGAATTTTTATAACTTAAGCTCGTGAAAAGAAAATGTTGATAAGATCGATCGGTGATGGAAAATTGAGTGTGACGAGGTTAAAGTTTATTTCTGGTTGTAGTCGGTATCGATCGACAATTTTATCTTGGTTATTTGAAGAAAAAAAAGCTCGTCATGATGGTTGTGTTATGATCCAATGAGATTCACTTTAGATTGAGTCTATGAGTTAGTCGGTGGCTTGATAATCACTCATGATTTGTGAATCTGTCAAATTTTAATATGAAAGTTGAGTTTCTAGTAGTTGCTCGTGATGAAATGGTCTTAAGGATGAACTCACTTTGACATATAAACATTGACTCTAGAAATTATACCTCATGTTTTTTGTAATGGTAATTAGTCCTATTTCCTCTTCTTTATGTTCGTGGAAGAACATGATTTTAGTGGTGGGTAATGTAATAACGTGAAAGGTCATTTTTGAAAATTTTGAATATTCATTTAACTAGAGTGAATTGATTTATGGTTAATTATTAAATAACTAATTTTAGTTAATGCTTAAGCGGTCAAGTTTATAATTTAATTAACACTATATACCACTTGACTCATATATGAAAAATTTAGTAGGGTTTAATATTTGAGTCCATAGTTTGAGAAAGAAAAAAAATAAGACTAAGAGGCGATAAACAAATGCAAAGGAACGGCGTGAACTTCTTCACGTTAAAGATTAGTGAAGCTCCCAACTCTCATCCTCTCTATGAAATTAGATTATGGCACTTATATTAATATAGTAATATTATTAAAGGGAAAATGGGTGAATGTCATAAAATATTTGTGGACGCTGTTTGGCCAAGAATAAGGCAAAGAATGTTTTTTTATCAATAAGCTAAGGCTGACAATTTAACAATGGGAATTAATGATGCAAATGATTGGTGAAAATCATGAGTATATTGATTATATGTTTTTTTGTGTTAGTTTTAAAATAGTTCAGTTTGCAACAAAATAATATCCCGGTCCAAGGTTTCTAATGACCTAATTCAAATTTCTGTTAGGAATCTTCTTGAGCTTACTACTTTATGATTCAAGTTTTGATAGGTTGGTATGCGCAGTTAAATATTAGAAGTATGATATTATATGAATATCATTTGAATTATGATATACGATAAAATTGGAACTTAATATTAGACTTTATATTTGGTAAAGATGAGAGTTTACATGTTAATTAACCAAGATACAAAAATGGGGTTATGTATTTTGACTGGGTTTCTGAGTCTAGGGTACAACTATAATAATGTGGGTGTTGTTAGTTTTGAAATCTTATTGTGAATATATACTTGAATAGACTGGGTCGATTCGGAAGCTCAACGAAAAGAGGAGGCTCAAGTCCCGGAGTGATTGTTTGACTATTTGAGGCATGTGGATTTCTAAATTCTTGTTAAGTGTATGGAAAGCGTGAATCTCCTTGTTGTATATGTTTTGGAGTAATGGGATTTGGTGATAGATTGACTTGTCCACATTGATTATTTCTAATATTGAAAAAGGGGTAACAACTGGCAATGTGATTAATTGTCTATGCATGATGTGTTGAGAAAGGTTTGAAGGCTTGTTGAATCATTATTGATGTGATATTATGTTTTTGTTGATCTGAATAGTGCATTGTTATGAAAATGGTCATCTCATCATTATTTGTGTGAAACATATTATTTGTATTATTCTGCGACATGGTTGTGACAAGTGTTATGCGCATTGCGCTTTGCGCCGAAGCAGACTCTGCCCATGGAGAGCCTTTTCCTTTGTGAACATGCCCATAAGACACGACAAAAAAGCCAAAAATTGGGCTTCTAGACGCAACTAGAAGAAGATCGCTTCGGGGTCACTTTGGTGCGGCTGAATGTAGAGCAGTCCGCCCTTACAGCCTTTGTTCAGTAAATTATTGATGTATAATCTTTGAATGAATAATTTAAGAAAATAATGGAATTTCCATATTACTCGAGTATTTCTGCTTTTTAATATTTGGAAAAAAATTGGCGATTCGAATTTTTAAGAAAGAATGAGAACTTAAAGAGGATGTACCGTTTCAAGGGACGTATCGCGCACCGCGATGGATACTATACTTCCAGGGATGTATCACGAGCCGCAATGGTTACTATTATCGAGGGTTGTGACATGCACCGTGACAGATACATGGACAGATATGTACCCCATGGGACCCCGACTGAGAGACAGTGGGTGTGTATAGGTGAGACATGCATCATTATACTTGACATTGCATTGCACATATTTATCATTAGTGAACTTGATATCGTGTTTTGCTAATATTGTGAATGCCTTTCTGTGGAATTGGTGATTGATGGGTACTGATCTTGTTGTTGAGGATATGTAATTTGTTAAAATACATTTGTTGAGGATATGCAATTTGTTTAAGTGTTGTTGTACAGGAGATGTAATTTGTCAAAGTATTGTTGTTAAGGATATGTAATTTTTCAAAGTTTCATTGTTGAACTATGTATTCTGTAAACTATGAGTTGTTAGGTTGAGCTGATTTTTATGCTGGTTGTAGTTGTGGAGGTTCGGTTGGGGTGGTAGGAGTACCCGTATTGCATCCCCTTAGATTGTGTTTAGGGATTTAGTTTCTATGTACCGTGTGGTTTTGTACTTACCCCTTGCTTTTATAATTTTTTTGTAGATTACGAGGCTGGATTTTTGTGGTACTTGTTATTCTTTTCTTTTCTGAGGCTTCTGGGAGATTTGTGAGGTAATTGTTTGTCGGCTCAGCGTACTTTATTTCTCCTTAATTATGATCTTGTTCTATTCTAGAAAAAAGTTCATTTGAGACTAGTGTTTTTTTTTGAATTTATTGTAATACTTAAGATGTTGGTAAACGTGACAACCTGTTTTTGGAGGTATTTTTAAGTTGATTGTATATTTTCCACATATTATTGTAATTATGAGTTTTAGGCTGACTTGTCTTGGTGGGATAAGACGAGTGTCATCACGTCCAATTTTGGGTCGTGTCATCTTGGTATCAGAGCACCAGGTTCATAGGTCTCACGTGTATACAAGTCGAATCTATAGTATTGAAGATTGGTACGGAGACGTTTGTACTTATCTTCGAGAGGCTATAGTGACTTTTAAGAATAATCTTCACTTTTTGAATCTCTATCCTGCGTCCTTGGTCTAGTTTGATTCTTATCACTTCTTCATTCACTCTCACTTATAGTGATGACTCGTAATTGGTTCTTCATGTGAGTAGTTCATATCGTGTATTACTTGAATGTTAGTTCTGGTATTAAGCTGGAAGTAATGTACTTATGGAGGATAAAATGTGTTATTAGATTTAGAATGTTCAACAATTTCAAGGGGTTGTGTAAGGTTAGTTACCTTAGTAAAATAAATAGTTCTTGTACGGTATATGCAATAATTAGAGTGGTTTAAACACTGAAAGTGAAATGATTAAAGGGACAGACAGATAATGGACATGTAATTTTGGAAACTAAAATTAGTAAAGTTATCATAACATGAAGGGGTTGCTTAGAAAATTATGATTAGAATTTGTAACACAACAATATTGATGTTAACTGTGTTAGATTTATGGAGTGTGTTACTTTTGTTATTGACCTGATCTACAAAGGGATGTGTATCGCTTTAGATGGGAGGCCGAAAAGATTTTATAGTGTATGTTAGTTACTTAATGAGGTAGAATGTGTAGGTTATATGGGTACAATATTCTTGATAGGTATGATGTGTCCTAGTGGTGGATTTAACAGACTTCAGAAGGTAAAACTAGTGGTACATGAAAATGGATATGTTGATGTCAAGTGCGATTACGAACTACTTAAAGAGTTTTAAATTGTATCACATGCTCATATAATAAGATTTGATGTTGCATCCATGTTTGAGAAACCAACTAGCTTGCTACTACAAACGAATGAGTTATGTATTATTTATAAGAAAGCTTTTAGTGGTGGGTCTTTTGTATGACATTAAATACATTTAAGTTGTGAAGTGTACCCCGAAATTCTAAATGAGGTCAGATAATTCTACCTTAAGCTCCAAATAAGTAGATTGTTATCGAAATAACAAACTTATGGGTTAAGAAAGTCTTAGTGAGTATACTTGGGTTAATGAAACTGCAGATATTTAGTAAGAAAGTTGTATATATCGAGAAAGTTCCTTGGATTATTGGTATAGCTAGGTTTGGGATGTCATGTTGATGACAAGGTTGAATTCGTAGGGATGGAAAGGGCTAAATAAGCATGATGGTAATAAGGTTTTACGATGAATTATGGTTGGAATACAACTATATGATAAGGTTTGTTGGGTAAAAGGATTGTGTATGGCAATGATAACTTTTTAGTATCTAAGGTTATGTTTTCTACTATTTGGTAAGTAATGTGGTTTTATGATAAATTTTATGAGGAGTTGGGATATCGGTCGAATAGAATTGAAAAAAAAAGCTAATGTCATAACAATAAAAATAGTGGGATGTAGTTTAGCTTTAAGAAAGAAGTAAGAGCACAAATATTTTCACTTATTACAAGGGCTAAAGAGGTATCCTAAAAAGGATTGATAATTGGGTACAGAGATGTGTTGTTTAACTCGTTTTTCTTTGGTTATGGTAATAGTTTCACGGGTTCATCGGATTAGTTAAAAACTATCGGATAACACTTGAGAAAGAAGTGTACAAACGTTCAACTCGAGTGTGATTATAAATTCTTTTGTGATTTTGAGTTTGATAACGAGTATGGTTGAATTTGCAGTGGATCATATGATAAGATCGATAGCTAGGCAACCAATGATAAGCTGAGATACATGAATTCATAGAAAAAAATTATTTCCACGTATGAGATAATGTTAATAGATAATGGGATTGTGTTGCATGGTTGGGATGAAAAAAATTAAGTTTTTCATGATGAGTTTTTGTTCGTGGTAGTATATTTTATCAAGGTTTGGATTGGTAAAGGTAAGAAATGATCAATTGCATTGTATACTAAGTATTTGGAAAGACTTGTATATGTCCTAAGTCATGAAATGTGTTATTTTTATTTTCAAAGAACCAAAGGAAGGGTTCCATTTAAAGCATTCATTTTGAGGATAAGGTAAAAATATCATACGTTGTAGGACCAATAATAAGATTGGGGAGTGAGTCAACAAAAAGAACAAAAGTCTGGTGCATTGAAGAGTCCAAGATATTTTGAATTTTGTGTCATGAGAAGAATTTAAGAAAAGTGAAGGAATAAGAACTCTCGTATAAGGCCTTGGTTTGTAGTTGAATGATTTATTGATTTATGCCTATGAGTATAGATATGAATGTGAGATGTGAACTAGTTTGGTATAGACTTATAGAAAGTTATCATCAACTTTTCTAAAGATTGAGTTTTTGTTGGGTGACAAGCAACTAGGTGTGAAAGATTCTATCTAGTTATGTCAAGGTATATTGTTCAAATTAACTTAAGGATATGTAAAAATATGGACCTTCAGTTATATATACAGGGTTATTAAGGATTTTGCGGGGATTGAGACTACTATATTTATGACACAACATAAAATTTTATGATATGTTACATCGACATTTGATTGTGAGTAACCGATTAGAGCTTATATTATACAAAATTATTGGAGTGACCAAGGATTTTGTTAAGTTTTGACATGGCATACATGATGGTATGAACGATAGTTGAAATGGTATGTAAACTTTCGCATGAAGTTGACATTGGGTGTGATTCAATTAGTTTACCTCGATGGAAAAGTATTTTGAAAGTAGTGCTATCAGTCTTAGGTGTGACTCATATCTCATGAAATGCTTAAATGGAAAAAGAGAGTCATAGTTAAAAAAATTTGGAGGTTATAATGTATTTGCTAACAAGACTTTAATAATAGTGGTGGTTTGAGAGTAAGGCAAATGGATGGTGTGGTTATGATGTTTGTTGATATTAAGAGTACTAACTTCAATGGAGTATTGTGACAAATATGTGAGGTTTGACAAATCGAGTATGTGTAATGATATCAGGCAAGTTGATTGTCGATCGCTCAAAAATTCTGATATGTAGTCATCTAAATATAATTGTTTAATATTTTCACTATGAAAAGAGTGTCTTATTTTATCCGTCCTTGGTTTTGTACATTTTTTTGGTGACCACCTACTTTGTTTCAGAAATGGTTTGAAGTGTGAGTAGTTGCATATGCTCATATGTGCTTCTACATCTATGGGTGGATTCCTACTGGTGGATCGGATGTACCGATCCTCTTATGTCTTCTTGATAGGGTAGGATCCTTGGACAGGCTTGGTCATTCCAGTTATGGTAGATTTGGTGTTATTTGGGATAATTGAAAAATGCAAGTAGTTCTACGCTCACAACATTGCTTATGAGAACTTATATAATAACTATGAAGAGTTACAATTTTCTAGGAGTGTTGTTAGAGAACTGTTAGTTTGTGTGTATCTCTTTTTAGGTAGTTACTTGACCTTATTCTTCATTGGGTTAGATATGTTTGATTTTCCCTTATTGAGTACCTAATGTCTAAAGATCGAATTTTTATAACATAAGTTGACGAAAAGAAAATCTTGATAATATCTATGCTGGACATATGAGTGTGAGGAGGTTAATTAAAGTTTACTGCTAGTTGTAGTCGGTATCGATCAGAATTTTATCTTGGTTATGCAAAGAAAAAAAAAGGTCGGCATGATGGTTGTGGTATGATCCAATGAGATTCACTTTAGATTTAGTCTATGACTTAGTCGGTGGCTTGATATACACTCATGATTTGTGAATCTAACAAATTTTGATATGAAAGTTGAGTTTCTAGTAGTTGCTCGTGGAAATGGTCTTAAGGATGAACTCACTTTTAGAGATAAACATTGACTCTAGAAATTATACCTCGGGTTATTGGTAATATCAATTAATCCTAGTTCGTCTTCTTTATGTTCGAGGACAAATATGATTTTTAATGGTGGATAATGTAATGAACCAAAAGGTCATTTTTGGAAATTTTGAATATTCATTTAACTAGAGTGAATTGATTGATGGTTAATTATTAAATAACTAATTTTAGTTAATGTTTAAGCGGTCAAATTTATAATTTAATTATATACCACTTGACCCATATATGAAAAAAATAGTAGGGTTTAATATTTGAGTCCTCAATTTGAGAAAGAAAAAAATAATACTAAGAGGCAATAAACGAATGCAAAGGGACGGCGTGCACTTCTTCACGTCAATGATAAGTGAAACTCTTAAATCTTATCCTTTCTATGAAATTATATTATGGCACTTATATTACATAGTAATATTATTAAAGAGAAATGGGTGAATATCATAAAATGTTTGTAGGCGTTGTTTGGCCAAGACTAAGGCAAAGAATTTTTTTATCAATAAGCTAAGGCTGACAATTTAAGAATGGGAATTACTGATGCAAATGATTGTCAAGAATCATGAGGATATTGATTTTTTATATGTTTTTTTGTGTTAGTATTAAAATAGTTCAGTTTGCAGCAAACTGATTTCCTGGTCCAAGGTTTTGTAACGACCTAATTCAAATTTCCGTTAAGAATCTTCTTATGCTTACTACATTATGATTCAAGTTTTGATAGGTTGGTATGCACAGTTAAATATTAGAGGTATGATTTTATATGAATATCATTTTAATTATTATATCTGATAAAATTGGAACTTGATCTTAGGCTTGAAATTTGATAAACATGAGAGTTGACATGTTAATTGACACCAAGATATAAGAACTTGGTTACGTATTTTGAGTGGGTTTTTGAGTCTAGGGTAAAATTATAATAATAAGGGCATTGTTAGTTTTCAAACCTTATTATGAATATATACTTGAATAGATTGCGTCGATTCGGAAGCTCAACGAAAAGGGAAGGCTCAAGTCCCCTAAGTGATCGTTTGACTATATGAGACAAATGGATTTCTAAACTCTTGTTAAGTGTATGGAATGCGTGTATTTTCTTCTGGTACATATTTGGGAGTAATGGGATTTGGTGATGGGTTGACTTGTCCACATTGATTATTTCTAATGATGAAAAAAGAGTAACCAAGACAATGTGTTTAATTTTTTATGTATGATATGTTGAGAAAAGCTTGAAGGCTTGTTGAATTATTGTTGATGTGATATCATGTTTGTGTTGCTATGAATTGTACAATGTTATTAAAATGGTCATCTCATCGTTATTTGTGTGAAACATATCATTTGCATTATTCTGCTACATGGTTGTGACAAGTATTATGTGCATTGATAAAGAATGACAACTTAAAGAGGATGTTCCATTTTGAGGGACATATCTCGCGCCGCGATGGATACTTTATATAGAGGGACGTATCGCGCACCACAATGGTTACTATTATCGAGGGTCCTATCATGCGTCGTGATAGATACATGGACAGATATGTCCCTATGGGTCCCGATTTGACAGAAAGCGGGTGTGTGTCACTAGGTCATACATGCATCATTAAACTTGACATTGAATTCCACTGCATTGCACATACTTATCATTAGTGATCTTGATGAAGTGTTTTGCTATCTTTTGAATGCCATTCTGTGGAATTGGTGATTGATGGGTACTGAGCTTGTTGTTGAGGATATATAATTTGTTAAAGTACTGTTGTTGAGAATATGTAATTCTTTTAAGTGTTGTTGTTGAGGACTATAATTTGTCAAAGTGTTGATGGGGATATGAAATTTGTCTAAGTGTTGTTGTTGAACTATGTACGTTGTAAACTGTGGGTTGTTAGGTTGGGCTGATTTTTATGCTGGTTATAGTTATGGAGGTTCTGTTGGAGTGGTAGGAGTACTCATATTGCATCTCCTTAGCTTGTGTTTAGGGATTTACTTGCTCAGTACCGTGTGGTTTGGTACTCACATCGTGCCTCTACAATTATTTTTGTAGATTACGAGCCTGGATTTTTGTAGTACTTGTCATTCTCTTTTTTTTTCGAGGCTTCTTGGAGATTTGTGAGGTAGTTGTTTTTCATCTCAGTGTACTTTGTTTCTCCTTATTTATGATCTTATTTTATTCTAGAAACAAGTTCATTTGAGACTAGTGTTTTCTTCAGAATTTATTGTAATTCTTTAGAAGCTTGTACACGTGACAACCAGGTTTTGGGGGTACTTTTAAGTTGATTGTAAATTTTCCACATATTATTGTAATAGTTGAGTTTTAGGCTGACTTGTCTTGGTGGGATGATACTAGTGTCATCATATCCAATTTTAGGTCGTGACATCTTAGATATTTAGTAGAATTGTGTAGATTTTTGTATAGTAATCTGTTTGATATTTGTATCAAGAAAAATATAGATACTCTAGAATAGTAGATACTTGAGGGAGACATGTGTACAAAAAGCTAGTGTCAAGCCCCGAACCTAAACCTTGGACGGACTGGCACTGGGTGACCATTGTTGGCCTCAAGCAAACCCTTGGTCTGGCTTACTTAACTCATCAGAAAACAACAATCATACTTATAAGAATGATAGAACTTAAGTGAACTAAATAGAAATTATATCTTGAATATTTTAAAAGTTTGAACATTCAAAGTTGCTAAAATAGCAACTAATGTCTTTAACATAAAAATGAAAATGAAAAGACTACTTATCTACTAATTATCTACGAAGCCTCTAAATTGACTACTATGGATGTTGGGATAGACCCCCCAACATCCTAATGATCTAAGCTAGAAAATCAATAAAAAGTATGTTCTCCAAAATGCAATGAGGCTCACCAAATGACTGTGGAGTGCTCAACGGGATCAATGGTGCAGTGCGTGCTGATCCTAATTACCGTTTCTGCATCATGAATGATGCAGATCAACTATCATCAGTACATTAAATGTGGGTATGCGAGTTGGAATGTTAAACACACTTAAGCTTGAAAAGGATTAAGAAGGAACACTTGCCTTGGATCTGCTCGACTCATGATCTACTAACTCTTATTCAATATACGCAGTTTAAAAGTAATTGCAATATAAAAAAATGCTGACTGAAAACATGTTATAAACTCTGAATGTATTCAAGTGTACGAAAAATATTTGTGATGTATGTAAAAATACAAATAACTAATGTATATAAAAATAGAATACTTTTATGATATTTTCTTTAACTGACAATCATCACTTAAGAGTTATATATAGAGATGATAGAGCGTTACTCAGCTCACTATGCCCGAGCATCCTAACCTTTTCGGAGAATAGGACCTGAACTGCCTAATGGATCCACTAGTAAACAATGAAGAGGGTTCATCTAAAAAGTATGATCCTTTTCTACCTATGATGGCTTCATGGTTTACATGGAGATTTGAGTTAATCTGAACTCGCATCCCCACATCGGTGCTCAATACTACTCCCAAATATATATATATATATATATATATATATATATATATATATATACTGGCTCCTATGTTTTTAGAACATACTAATTTTGTGATTTGAGATTAGTGTTCAAAACTCGGCTTTTTTAAAAAAAAAGGCTTTCTTAGAACTCATAGTTTCCTCTTTCTTCTATTAAAACTAGGCATAGGCTCTGTGGAGGTCTAGCTTCCTTTCTTTCTCAGAAGTTTGAAAACATTTTAGTTTAAGCTCTGAGAGACTACTTAGTTCTCTTATAACTCTTGAAGTATGAACTCAAATTTGTGCTCTTTGCTTACTTGAAACTTAACTCTTAGGGAATACTTAGTTCCCTTATAGCACTTGAGAATTTAACTCAACTCGTTACTTCAACCTTAAAACAAAGTTAAAACGTTTATTTAAGACTCTTGAATGATTTACAAACATACTTAGACTTGCTTCTTAACTTTTAGACCTGACTCTTAACTTTCTTGATTTTGATCTTAACTTTCCTTGAATTAGATTGTGGATTCAAGGATCGTGATCTCATGTTTATGGATGATTTCATCATATTTAGATGTACTTTAGAGTGTTGAAATCAACTAGTAATGATAGTTACATCACTTAGGAACTAGTACGGGAAGATAGGGAAATAACGGGGTCTCCATAGGGTCGTGGCGCTTTGAGAGGCGCAGAGCGCAAACTGAGGGGCTCCGGCAACCGAGGCTCCCTAGGGGCTATCTGACGGGAACTACAATTTTTCTACTCCCTTTTTCATCTCTAAACCTCCTAAGCTTCCATGGATCCCAGCCCAAACACTTAGGATCCCTAAATACCTCATTATCCAATAGATTAGACTCCAAAAGTATAGAAATATGAATCTAGCCTACTAGAGATCAACTACATTTCAACAAACAAGAGTTTCACAACTTCTAATCAAGAACTTCAAGATTTACATTCAAATAAACTCTAATTTGTTATACTGAATCAAATTGGGGTGTGGGTGAAATTAACCAACACCGAATGATCTCATACACCCTCGATAAGGATCACCCCCTACGAAATCCACGCAACGATCTTAGCATTTCTTGGAGAATTATTGATCTTCCTCTTATTTTCTCTTTCCTCCCAAGCCTTAAGTGTTCTTTGTTTTTCTAAAACTGATTTGTGACTTGGTTTTACCCCTAATATAACCTAAAAATGAATTAGGAATTACTAGGGTGAAAAGACAACTTTACCCATATTAAAATATAGATTGGGTTTTCCTCAACTCAACAATCCAACTTCCGAAAGTCATATCTCCCTCATACGACATCGGATTTTCGAAAACTTGGTGGTGTTGGAAATATATTACCAAGGTCTTTCAGACCATATAAAGCACTAATCCAAACCCCTCCTGAGCTGGATGTTATAGCCGTTTGAAAATGACCAAACTCACATTTGAAAGCTGGAATTTTCCAGATTTCCTTACTTATTACAAAAATTGATTATTCTTGGTTTTATTATCTTATTCTTAGTTAGTTCGAGCTACGAGATGTTGCAATATCTCCTCGTTGGGAACATATATCCTCAAATGAGAACTCTTTCACTAAACTAAGGGTAGTAACATAATTTTAGCATCAACAAACAAAAGCAAGTAATAACAGGCTTATACATAGCCTTATAAAGTGCTAAGAAGAGAATTTAGTACCTTGATTTGCATTCTCTCCAAATTCAAATAGATGTGGATGTCTCCTCTCCATATCCTCCTCAGCTTCCCAAGTCGCTTCTTCAACGAATTGGTTCCTCAAAAGGACCTTGACTGAAGCAACTTCCTTTGTCCTTAATTTTTGAACTTAATGATCAAAATTTGAATCCGAATTTTTTCATAGGATAGGTTTATCTTTACTGCTAACATTCTCTGTTGGTACTATTGATGAAGAATCACCCAAGCACTTCTTCAACATAGAAATATGGAGTACCGGATGAACCGCTGCTAACTCTTGGGGTAACTCCAACTCATAAGCCACACTTCTCACTATCTTTGAGATTCTATAAGGTCCAATAAAAGGGGATTAAGTTTCCCCTTCTTACCAAACCTCATAACACCTTTCGTGTGAAACCTTAAGATACACCCAATCGTCCACCTCAAAGTCTAATTGTCTTCTCCTAACATCTGTGTAGGACTTTTGGTGACTTTGTGCATCTTCAATCTTTCATGGATAACTTTTACCTTCTCCATATCTTGGTGAACTAGATATGGTCCTATCAATCCTACTTCGCCAACTTCAAACCACCCAATAGGAGATCAACATTTTCTCCCATAAATAGCTTCATATGGAGTTATTTAGATGCTCGAATGGTAATTGTTGTTATAAGGGAACTCAATGAGAGGTATATGATCATCCCAATATCCCTTGAAGTCGATCACACAAGCTCTCAACATATCTTCTAAGGTCTGGATAGTACGCTCTGTTTTTCCATCTATATGAGGATGAAAAGCAGTACTCAAATTCACCTTTGAACCCAAACCTTTATAGAAAGATTTCTAGAATGTAGTAAATTGCACACCATTATCTGAAATAATAGAGATCGGTACTTCATGAAGTCTTACTACCTTTTCAAGGTACAACTTAGCATAATCCTTGGTCAAATAGGTAGTCTTTACTGCCAAGAAATGTGCTAACTTTATCATTTTGTCGACAATCACCCAAATAAATTTATGTTGCCTTCGAGATCTTCGTTATCCTGTGATGAAGTCCATCTTAATCATCTCCCACTTCCATTTCAGAATTTCTATATTCTGAGCTAAACCTCCAGACCTTTGGTGTTCCACTTTCACTTGCTTACAATTTAAACACTTGGAAAAAAAGTCAACAATATATTTCTTCATACCTTATCACAAACATACCTCTCTCAAATCACGATACATCTTGGTGAAACCTAGATGAATGGACTATCTAGAGATATGAGCCTACTCCAAGATCCTCTCTTAGAGTCCATCCACCTTAGGAACACAGAATCTTCCTTGGTATTTCAGCACACCATCTCCCTCTTGTTCAAAAGTCAATATTCTTTGCTTATGGACAGTTGTCTTCAAATCAAGCAAAATGGGATCTTGATCGTTCTTCTCTTTCACCTCTGACACTAATGATGATTCATCCCCATTGGTCACCACTATTCTTCCTTCTGTAGAATCCATAAGTATGCGTGCAAGTCTGTGCACATCCTTAGCTAACACACCTTTTATCATCTTCATCATGGACTACACATGGACAACCTTCTTAAGACATCAGCAACCACATTAGCCTTACCTGAGTGGTAAAGAATACTCATGTTATAATCCTTTAATAATTCCAACCTCCTCCGTCTGAGATTGAGTTATTTCAGAGTGAACACATATTGGAGCCTCTTGTGATCGGTGTATATATCAATGTAAACACTGCACAAGTAGTGGCATTGTATCTTCAAAGCAAACACTACTGCAGCCAATTCTAAGTCATGAGTTGAATAATTCTTCTCATGAATTTTCAACTATCTAGAGGCATAAGCTATAACCTTGCCATTCTTCATCAACACACATCCCAAGCAAACTCTTGATGCATCAAAATACACCAAAAAACCTTGAGTACACTCTGGTAATGTCAAAATCGGAGCGATAGTCAATCTCGAGCCTACACCCTAGGCGGACTGGCACTCTATGACCATTGTTGACCTCGAGCGAACCCTTGTCAAGGCTTACTTAAGTCGGCGAAAGAAAACAATCATACTTATAAGAATGAAAGAGCTTAACTAAATTGAATAGAAATAATATGTAGAATGTTTTAAAAGTTTAAACATTCAAACTGGCCAAAATGGCAACTAAAGTCTTTAACATAAAAATGAAAATTAAAAGACAACTGACCTACTAATTATCTACGAAGCCTCTAAATTGACTAAGATGGATGTTGGGACAGACACCACAACATCTTAATGATCTAAGCTAGCAAAGAGATAAAAAGGATGTCCTCCAGAATACAATGAGGCTCACCAAGTGACTATCGAGTGCTCAATGGGATTAATGGTGCACTGCGTGTTGATCCTGGTTACCTGTGTTTGCATCATGAAACGATGCAGGTCAACTAGCATCAGTACGTTTAATGTACGAGTATGCGAGTTGGAATGATAAACACGCTTAAACTTGAAAAGGATTAAGAAGGAACACTTACCTTGGCTCTGCTCGACTCATGATCTGCTAAATCTTACTCAATGTATGCTTAAAAGTAATTGCAATATAAAGAAATGTTGACTAAAAACATGCTATAAACTTTGTAAGTATACAAGCATACAAATAATATTTGGGATGTATGTAAAAAAATACCTGATGTATTCAGGGACTGTCGGACAGACCCTTGTATGGGGGCTCTGGCCAGTGTGACGCGCTAGGGCCTGTCATATAGAGCCTGCCCTTAGGGGCTCTTGCAGGCGCGGCGTCCCATGGCTATCTGACGGGACCTCCGACTTTTCTTCTTCAATTTTTATCTCTAAACCTCCTAAACTTCCATGGATCCCACACCAATCACTTAAGATACCTAAATACCTCATTACCCAATAGATTAGACTCGAAAATAGTCTGAAAACATGAATCTAACCTACTAGATATCAACTACAATTCAACCAACAAGAACTTCACAACTTTTCATCACGAACTTCAAGATTTTCATTCAATTAAAGTCTAAATTGCTGTACTGAATCAAATTGGGGTGTGGGTGAAATTACCTAACACCGGATGATCTCACATACCTCGACAAAGATCATCCCCGAAGAATTCTACGCAACGATCTTAGCGTTTCTTGGACAATTCTTGATCTTCGTCTTCTTTTCTCTTTTCTCCCAAGCCCTAAACATTCTGTTTTTATAAAAATGATTTGTGACTTGGTTTTACCCCTGATTTGACATAAAAACAAATTAGGAAATACTATGGTTAAAAGATAACTTTACCTTTATTAAAATTCGGATTGGATTTTCCTCGGGTCAACAACCCAACTTACGAAAAGTATATCTCCCTCATACGAATAGGATATTTGCAAACTTGGCGGAGTTTGAAAGATCTTCCCTAGGGCTATCCGGCCATATAAATAAATAATCCAAAATGTTCCTGAGATGGAAGTTATGGTCATTTCAAAATTACTATTCCTGTAATTTTCTAGATTTCCTTGCTTATTCCCAAAATTGATTATTCTTGGTTTTATTGTCTTTTTCTTAGTTAGTTTGAGTTACGAGATTCAAGTTAGAACAGTTGAGATTTTTAGTATTTATTTGTGGGTAAGGGAGAATTTTTGGAACTTAAGTGATGTTATCACTTCTATGAGCTTCATTTTATTCTAACTGAAATGGTTGAGGTTATTTCTCTTTATGTTTTGCACTCTCATACTTTTATACTTAATAACTCATATCCTTTATAGATATAGTTCAGTTGACGAACCGCATTAAATCTTTGTGTCATTTGGTTTATTTCTCTTTTATCTTCTTACTTGTAGTCTTTCAAAGTTTGCTAACTTATGCATGACACCTGATTATTTGGTCATGACAATTGATATCAGTGCCTATCTTGAGCTAAGTTGTGCAAAAGTTTGTCTGATTGTGAACTTCTGTGCAGAGTCTACACCAAAGCAGAGATAGTTGTTATAACTTCACCTTTACAATAAGATAGTTGTCATAGATGAGGACAAGTGAGCCTCTTTCTTCTTGGAGTTTTTGATTATGTGTAATTTTTGCATAATTGAATTTTGTATGTAGGTTAGGACATTGTTCGGTCTTATTCCCAACCATATGAGTTATAGTGTTTGTGGATACTTGTGGACATACTTTGTGGGGTCTTTTCATCTTCCATTTATAACCTTGTTGATTTGTTATATATATGTTTTAACTATTAAGTTGCTGTCTTATTGGCTTACTAGTTCTTTATTAGTTTGGCTGACATTGTCGCCCTAAAAATTTATTAGTTGAAATTATTTTTAAAATGCATTATTCTGGAAGCCTTTCAAAATATTTTATTGTAACAATGGACATAAAAAATATCATGTCATTTTTTTGTAAAATTTTATAATTGAGACATAGAACTAAAGTTATATTTGCTTTTGACATTTCTTTCTATATGAATTTCTTCCCTCCTTCATTATTACTATTAAAAAGTACTCTTTAAATTAAAATCATGTAAAAAAAATATAATTAGAATGTAATAGTTAAGCGTCATATTGTTAATACTCTAGTAAAATATAAATCAACAAGATTATTCGACAAACTATTTGAGGTATATTGTTCTCTAGTAACATTATATCGTCTTTTGAAAGTATTTTATATTGTTGCAAACATATATTTTCTCATGGAAAAATATATTTTCATTTTCAATTTGGGGAACAGTTGCACATGCATGTCTTACTAATATTCCTTGAATTTTGAAGGTCTTGAAATAGTTTATAGGGACAAATTTTTATTTTTTTTGAGAGTATGTTGTCTTAAGTTATGCAATTACATAATTTTTCTCAAATAAATTGTTCAGACACAAACGTCAAAAGGTAAAAAGAATAATATTAAAAAAAGAAAGTCAACAAAGTTGGTCTCACTCAATCAATATTTAATATCTTATAAAGTCATTTTTCTATTGATTTCAATTTTGTTTTTCAACACAGAAAATGATTTTACGAATAGTATACTAAGAACTATTAGATGACTGAGACCATCAAAGAGATCACTTCAACTTCTTTTCTAAATGCAATTTTTTTTATTTTAAGATTTATAAATTTTATGTGCAAAAACATCCACAAAATAAAAATAAAAAATTTCATCAGATCTTCTAAGGCCCTCATTCTTTTACAAGTAAATAGAAAACAAGAGTTTTCATATAAAATTTTAAACAAGTATAATTTTATAAAATATAAAATAAATAGAAAAAAAAATTAAGTGAAAATTATTAGGATAATGAAAAAAAATATACCTGGTTATCTCAATTATTTACAGCAAAAGCTAAACAATTTTCAACAAAATCACAAAATTGTTATTGATATGACAGACTCAAAAAATAACATCTATATGTCCTTCTATACAATTGTACCATGTAGATTGCAGTAATTGTAGATTATTAATTATTATGTCAAAAAATTATTTCAATTTGATGAAAAATCCAAATTTGTAGATAAATAGTTAAAATTGTTATTGATATGACAGACTCAAAAAATAACATCTATATGTCCTTCTATACAATTGTACCATGTAGATTGCAGTAATTGTAGATTATTAATTATTATGTCAAAAAATTATTTCAATTTGATGAAAAATCCAAATTTGTAGATAAATAGTTTTGATTTGACACACCAGACCAATAATTTATAAAATAACAATTTTACTATATTACCATTTGAATATAATAAATTTAATATTTTGTAAAATATTATAAGATGAAAATAATTAATAATAAAGACAAATTACAAATCAAATGAGGAATTACCACTTTATTTGTTAAACAGGCCAAGTTGTCACGACCCAAAACGAGCCGCGAGTGGCTCCCACACTTATCCTACTACGTGAGAGAACCAACCAATCTAAACCCCAACATTTCCACCATAATAAACAGAATATAATGCGGAAGACTTAAAACTCATTAATGAAAATTGATTAAATAACTTCTCAAAACTCAATACTTATTATTCCCAAAAACTGGAAGTCATCACCACAAGAACATCTATCCTCATACTACTAAATCTAAGAATGTCTAAGAAGCTAAAATAAATAAACAGCTAGTCCATGCCGGAATTTCAAGGCATCAAGACATGAAGAGGAAGATCCAGTCCAAGCTAGAAGCAATAGCTCACCCTGAAATCTGGCGTGATGAAGACTGACTAGAATTGAGATTGAGTTGAAGACGATGGCACGTTTGCTGCGCTCCACAATTAATAAAGAAAAACAATACAGGTAGGGGTCAGTACAAGGCACAAGTACTGAGTAGGTATCATCGGCCAACTCAAAATAGAAAACAGTATATATCAGATAATAACATAAAATCAGCTAATATTCTTAACAGGCGACAACAACAATTACCGTAACCCTTGGTCACAACGCCAAGCACATCTATGAGGACTCAAGCCTCCACACCATACTCATTTGGGAAACAGGTTCTTTAGATTGAGTATATTAATATATTTCAAGTTCTCTTTACTATCTTGGTGTCGGAACGTGACACTCCGATCCATATACTATCCTGGTGTCGGAACGTGACACTCCGATCCATATACTATCTTGGTGTCGGAACGTGAGACTCCGATCCATATACTATCCTGGTGTCGAAACGTGACACTCCGATCCATATACTATCCTGATGTCGGAACGTGACACTCCGATCCATATACTATCCAGGTGTCGAAACGTGACACCCGATCCTCTAATTCTATCCTGGTGTCGAAACGTGACACCCGATCCTCTAATCTCATTACTTTAGTTCATGAAGCCTTCTTTTATACCAAGGCATCATCATTAACAAAGTAAATTTAGGATTTAAGATTCAATAGCCTCATCATGCTATTTCATCACAATTATATAATCACATCATGCAAGCACACAATTAAGCATATAGAAGACTTTATAATACTACCAATACATATCATTCGCTATTAAGAGTTTACTATAAAATAGCGTAAACCATAACCTACCTCCACCGAAGAATCGCGATCAAACAAGCTATCTTCCAAAACCTTTGCTTTCCTCTGCGTTATTCTCTTTCTCTCGTTCGTTTCTCCCTTCTCTCTCTATTCTTTCTGTTTTTCTTATTCAAACCCTTTTTCTTTTACCCTAAGTGTCATATAATTAAGTATAAAAGATGATAAAATAACCCACTTTTTATTTCAAGGTTATCTCCTTTAACCCCCAAGTAATTGAATTATTAACATTAATCCACTAACTTTATAATTATAAGCATGAATAGTCCAAAACGCCCCTTAAAAATTTTTAACAGAAATCCGACCCAGCCAGGGTTACGCAACCTGTGACGGTCCGTCATGATCGTGACGGTCCGTCACAAAGTTCAGAGAGTTAATTTTGTGGAAAGATTTGTGATGGTCCGTCGTGCCTGCGACGGTTCGTCCTGACATTCCGTCACGAAGTTCAGAGAGTCGATCTCAGTACCCAAATTTTAGAATTCTAAGTGTTTTGGAACGAGACACCCTCAATGGTCCGTCGTGCCCATGACGGTCCGTCGTGGGATCCGTCGACCAAGACAGTTTTTACCAGAAATAAACTCTGCTGCTCAAAACGACTAAACAGGTCGTTACACAAGTAAAAGTTAATATTTAATAACAAAATTTATGATTGATTGCAAGATACTAAGATCTCGTCTAACCATAAATTTTGAAACATAAAGTTGTGTTTGGACATGTATTTACATTGGAAAAATAAATTGTGCGTGAAAGCAAATTTTTCCCAAAAACTATTTTAGACCATTTTTTGAAACTTGAATGTTTTTTTAGGGAGAATGCACAATTATCCTCCTAAACTATGACCGAAATTCAATAGACACACCTTAAACATACTAAGGTCTTACTATCCCCCTAAACTTATTTTTTTTTAAATTTTTTGCAGCTTTTTTACTGACGTGGAATCCAAATATCTCCCAATTACGTAGAGCCATGGAATGTGTCATGTAAGACAAAAGGTGCACAAAATTACAAAAAAAATAAGGTCAGAAGGGTAACAGGACCTTATTTAGTTAAGGTGTATCTCTGAAACTTTCGTCATAATTAGGGGTATTGAGCTTTTTCCCCTTTTTTAAGACAAATTTTTAAAATCGTACCCAAAATATATCGTCAAACAAATATTTAATGATATATTTTCTGTGAATACCTAATTTTTTATCAAAAGATTTAACACCAATTTTAAAAAAGGTTTATTTAAAATAAATAAAAATAAATAAATTGGGTGAATTACTTTAATAATAAAAAAAATTATGAATTTATGGTATTTGTTTTAAATCTTCAACTTTTAATTACTTTAAAAAATAATGATAGAAGAAAAGAAAAAAGGAAATCCTAAATATTCAAATTACCTCCCCCTTATCCTAATTATTCCCAACTTCCTAACTTATTTTACTAAAAAATCTCATCCCATTTATTTATTTTTATTTTTATTTTTTCTCTCTCTCTCTCTTTGGACGTTTCTTTTGAAACTTTTCACATTTTTTTTATTTTGTTAATTTTCTATTATTATTTATTTACTTATTTTATATCCTTATCTCAACGTCAATTCCCTCAACAATATTTTTAATTAAATCTTAATCCCACTCTATTACGTTCCTTTTAATTAGCACCAAACTCTCAGCCAAAAATATTATAAAAAATACGTTCAGTTGAAATATAAAAAACACACAGATACAGAGAAATACAGAGAGATACAGAGAAATACAGAGAAAGATAGAGAGCAAACAAAAAGAGTGAAAAAGTGAGTTTTATCTAGTAATCTGAGGTTTTGTTCGCGGTTTCGGTCTTGCGGCTCTTTAAAGTTAATTAACCATTATTAACTTTGGAAATCAGTAGATCGTAGCAGTTGTTTTTGTGGTATATATTTTCGCATCGAGGTAACTCTAAATTCTCGCATTATTTAAATGTAATGTTATATGAAAATTTGAATCTAATAATATGAAGTTCTTTGAATTGTATGTTATTATTATGTAATATAAATCCGTGATGCATGTTATGATTTTTTTATATGAAAACGGAACAAAAAGAAAATGTTTCTTGCTAACAAAAAAAATAATATAAAATAAAAGATGCATCATACATTTTTTTGCATTGTTATTAGTGTCTGTTATTTTTTAGATGCAATTTATATTAAAATTTATTTTGTGATATTTAATAGCTAATGTTTCTTGGAGCCTAGTTTTCACTTAAGAATAATATTTGTAAATTTATAGAATTAGGGAATAAATTAAAGCTTAAGTGATTAGCAATTTGAAAAAGCTAAACAAAACATTTTCATATATTATTTCAATAAATAAGATGATTTTGCTCTTGATAAAAGTAAGATGATCATCACTAATTCGTATTATTATGAAATATAATTAGAAGGATATATAATATTATTTAGAAAATTACGGTAAAAAAAAAATTAGACAAATTATTGGAAAGATTAATAAAAAAAAGCATAAAAGAAAAGAATGACAATAATAATAATAAATAACAATAATAATAATAATAATAATAATGAAACAAAAGATTAAAAAAAAATATAACCAAAAAAAACTAGAAAATAGAAAGAGAAAAAAAAATAATCAGAGTAAAAAATAAATAAATAGAAAAAAACGTAAAAAATATATTAAAAAAATTAAAAGCAAACAAAAAATATGCAAAAAGAACAAAAGTGCGTGAAAAAAAAAAAAAAAGCAAAAATAACGTGAAATGAAAAATCAAAAAAAAAAGAGAGAGAAGTAGAATGAAAAAATAATAATATAAAACTAATATAACACAAGGTAGAAATTAAATTAAAAAAAACGTAAAAAATAAACAAAGAAGTAACAAAAAATTATTTTTTAAGAAAAAGAAAAAAATCTATAAAATAATAATAAAATAAAAATAATGATAAAAAAAAAAGAAAAAAAAAAGAGAGAGAACCAGAAAAAAAAAGTGGAAATTAAAAAAAAATACCAAAGATAATAATAAAAAAAAAGTGCAGCATAAAAAAAAATTAAAACTTTTCCTCGTAAAACTAATAGTAAATCTCTTAAAATTTTACCTCTTATTTAAAAATGTAACTAAAAAAAATAATCCTAAAATTACTCAAACACTAAAATCTCTTTCCTATATAAATATTACTTTCAAAATATTAGATATTTAAAAATAAATGGACGTAACCTGAAAAAAAGAAGATCATTTCAAATAAATTAGTCAGTTTCAAATAAGTTAAACAATAAATTTGGGTAAATAAAAATTTATTATTAAGTTTAAAAAATATAATATCTCAAAATTAAGTCAAGTCATATCAAAGTTAATAAAGCGACCGTGCTAGAACCACGGGATTCGAGGGGTGCCTAACACCTTCCCCTCGGTCAACAGGATTCCTTACCCGAATTTCTAGTTCGCAGACCAATAAAAAATAGAGTCAAATTTCCTTTTGATTAGAGATTTAAATAAGGTGACTTGGAACACCAAAACTCAATTCAAAGTGGCGACTCTGAATAATAATTATCCCTTTTCAAAACGTCACTTTAATTGGAAAACTCTTTTTCTTTCGAAAAAAATAAAAATCAATATATTGAGAAAGAGAAAAGTAAAAGGGGTGTGACAGATGGCGACTCCGCTGGGGATTAACTAGAATTCGAGCTTTAAATATTAATTTATGTATGACTATGACTTATTTATTTACATTTTTGGATATTGTATTTATCGTCTTAATGTGCTAATTGTATATTTATTTTTATTTTAATATTGTTTGAACGGTATATAAATTGGTTTCTTGCACACAACTATGAGTATTCATTAATATAATTATGGGAATTGCGACTGCGCACCCCAATTTTGTAAAGATAGCCAGTGGATCTTCGGTCAATGGTGAAGGATATTTAGTCACACCATTTTAGGATGGGGAGCACCCATGCACAAAGCTGGAAAGCGCTGCTACCGGTACGTTGCTACTCCCTAACTCGAGTTGTCTGCTCGTGTTAAAGCCAGTCTAGATACTTTTTTTCCACGAGTTTAAACTTGGTAACTGAAACCAAATATGATTGTTCCTAGTAGACTTCATTATTTAAATTATTTACATATGATTTAATGAAAGACTTTACATATGATCGGATCTATCTAGGATAGCTAACTCAATTTATCATTTTAAATTACAATCAGAACAATAGAATTTTTTTTTCTTTTACAATTAAAAGTTCACAAAAAGAAATTTTAAAAAATTTCTTATATCACTTTAACGAAGAAAAGAGATGCATTTGTCAACAAATTGCTAACAAAAATTATTTAAGTGTTAAATCTGAACGAACTACGCACACCTGATTCTCACCTTGATGAGATACGTAGGCAACCTTCCTTGGGTTTGGTGGTCCTTATTTAAAAATTCAAAAACTCAAAAAATATCTTTATTATTATTTAAAAATTAAATGTGTACATATTAAAAATGGAATTTGTTCTTAAGAAAATATATTTTTACTTAGATTTTGGAACTACGTTAGACCTGATTCTTGTTTTAACAAGATACGTAGGCAACCTTATTGTGAGGTTCGGTCCAACCGAGAAAAAAAATCCTAAAATTTCTAGTCACATAAACTGGGGCAAAAAAATAGATATTTTTCTTTGACTTGGTTGGTAACAACATGCTTAGGATTATGCATAAGAAAAAAAAATAAAGTGTTAAACTATTTGGTAAGACATATCAACTTTGTTGTGACCTATAGACTTCTATTGGCATCTCTCAATACATTTATGTCATATTTGAGAAATTATCTTGTTTAAAGTTATGGATAAAATAAATTTGACCTCATTGTTTCAAATGCATTGTGTGGTTAGCTTTAGACGTAAAATTCAAAGTCATTATTTTGCTGATCTAGAACTTGGCCCGAATGTTGGTTGAGACGAAATTTTGAGCAACATTTAACTTGAGAAAGGATTATAGGCTTTCTTTGATTCGATTGTGCCTTTCAAGCCTACCAAATTACATGTTATCCATAGAACTTCCATTTCGAGCCTTGAAGTTTTTATTTGAATAACCACATCTTAACATATACATTTTGAGTGTATAAATGCACTAATTCCTTTGTCTTATCTCCTTGAACGCACTATGAAATAACTACATAACGTCAAAACCTAAGTTGAATAACAAAGTGATATGTCAAAAAAAAAAAGATAGAATGAGAAAAAAAAATCTCAAACAAAAAGGAGGGAGATCAAAAAATGAAGAGAAAAAAATGAAAAAGACCGTACAAGAAAACAAAGGTCAAATGCAAAAATGAAAAAAAAATATCAAAAACATCGTGCGAATTCTAAGAAGGAAATAGTCACTTTATCTCAAATGAATATCCTACCTTTCCCTAAGACTACATTACAAGCCAATGACAAGTCCTATTTGATCTCATTTTTTATGTTTTCATATTAGTGGATGCTTACATGAGGGCCAAGCATATGGTATTTTAATCTCACGCATTGAATATCTTTATGAGTGAGAGTGACTTTCAAAAATGTCCTACGATCTAAATTATTATATTGTGTGAAGTAGGACTTTCATATATTGAGAGTGCATTTGAAACATGAGGATACGAATAATTCTATCCCTTAATTTTGGCAAGATAAATTGATCTTGTAATTACTTAAATATATTTGAGATACAATTTGAAACTATATAAATTACTCAAAGTTGACCTCAAATTTATTTGAAAGTCATTGAATGTAGTTCATATGCATAATACTAATTGTTGGTATCAACTAAAGTCAAAGTATTATCAAACATGAACTAATTCTTTTTCCAATTTTTCCATTATATATTTTTTAATTGAACTACGTTTGACCTGATTCTTAAAAGGACACGTAGGCAGCCCTTCATTGTGGTTCGGTCTAATCACTCAATAAAAAGATAATCATGTTCTTCAGTTCTCTAAAGGTAGATACATTATGTTGCCAAATTATGGAGAAAATGAAGAAGAGAGTGTTGTGAGTGAAAACCCTTACGGGCACTATAAGACGATGGTTAGTTGAGTGACAAAGATTAGAATGTCTTATTAGTGAAAAATCATGAAAGGTGTTACTGATCGAATGACGACATTTTGTCTGGACATGAGCGCAATCATGATAAAAGTCAAGGTTAGACTAAAAGGTGCAACATTGTTTCCTGAGATTCAGACAACTCGAAAAAGATCAAATGTTCGGTCCAATTGCATGTGATGTTTCAAAGTGGTCACGTACTTTCAGATAAGATTCTTTTCACTTATTTAAACATTTTCTTATTTATTTTCTGCTTCTAAAGACACAATTTTTCCTTCATAACCCTTTCATTTGTGTCATATTTTCTTGTGTTTCTTTGAGTTTTTATTTTTCTCAGCATCAACTAGTGTCAAGTGAGAAAATAAAATTAAATCCGCAAAATCGACTACGATATTTCAAATTGTATGTTGGGAACATGCACCATATTGGCTAGGGCTGTGAACCTATCGAGAAAATAAATATCATAAATCTATACCGAGTGAAAATATATAAAGCAAAAGAGTTGCTTGGGAACGAATGAACCACACAACATGCAAAAAATGGCGATGAATTAGAATGTCCATGAAAAGTGTTTCAAGGAAAAATAAGGACTGTTTGTAAAACATCTACAAGATATTCGCACAATCATCAAAGGGATGAATCTTCCGGATCCAAAAGTCAAGCTTTACAAGATATTCAAAGTCACGAACCAACCATCATGTAGGAAAATTAACAATACATTTCTTTGACTTAAAACAGGTATAAGACAGAATCATGTAAATAGTTTGCGAGGGACAAACGCCGCGATGGTATGTTCTTGAATCTTTACTTTCCATATAATATGCGTGATAAAATAATAATAACAATAAAAATGATTTTTTTTATTGAATCTGGGGCATTTTATTTTATTTGTAGTTTGTTCAATGTACAAATAAAAATAAAATAAAATAACGATAACCCCTGGTTGCATATAGGGAACAGTAACCCCTATCCTATTTTTCATGTCTTCACAGGGCACAATAACCCCTGGATTGCATATAGGGCACAATAATACCTATCATTTTTTTCGTCACAGGGCACAATAACCCCTGGTTTCATATAGGGCACAATAAACCCTATCATTTTTTTTGTCTTCACATGGCATAATAGTCTCTGGTTTCATATAAGGCACAATAACCCCTATCCTATTTTTCATGTCTTCACAGGGCACAATAACCCCTGGATTGCATATATGGCACAATAACCCCTATCATTTTTTTTATGTCTTAACAAGGCACAATAATCCCTGATTGCACACAGGGTACAATAACCCCTGATTGCATATAGAGAACAATAACCCCTATCATTTTTTTTGTCTTCACAGGGCATAATAACCCCTTGTTGCATATAGGGCACAATAACCCCTTTCATTTTTTCATCACAGGGCACAATAACCCCTGGTTGCATATAGGGCACAATGACCCCTATCCTATCTTTCATGTCTTCACAGGTCACAATAACCCCTATTTTATTTTTCATGTCTTCAGAGGGCACAATAACCCCTTGATTGCATATAGGGCACAATAACACCTATCATTTTTTCTTCACAGGGAACAATAACCCCTGGTTGCATATAGGGCACAATAACCTCTATTTTATTATTTTTTTCATGTCTTCAGAGGGCACAATAACCTCTGGGTTGCATAGGGCACAATAACCCCTATTTTATTTTCATGTCTTCACAGGGCACAATAACCCCTGATTGCAATTTGGGTACAAAACTACCTTTTGTCTTATTTTGTTCATTACATTTTGTAATAGGCTACAAAAACATTATTTTTATTATTAGTATAAACTTTTATAGCTTTCATCAATAACTCACAAAAATTCCTAGTGCAAACTAGGCAGAATTTTTTTTTTTGTGTGTGTAGGTTTCTACATAGTAGACAAATTTGCAGTTCAAAAATAAAAGAATTCATCCTTTCAAGAAAATAAGTTTTCAAGAATATCATACGGAAGAACGTCAGTAGCTGAAGTCAAGTCATGAAGTTTCAAGTCTTAAACTCAGAAGTCCAGAGCAAAGTTCGGAATCGATGAACCTACCCAAAGAGGGTGAAGCGATATCTGAGAATCCAAAATGAAGACTTAGCACTATCAAAATAAATAGGATTTCATATCTTTCCTTCTGCATTTTGTTTTTTTTATGTAATAGCTGGAGCTACGAACCGGAATCTCGACAAAACCTCACTCGACTACCTCATTGGAACTACACCTGACTCCTTATCATCTAAACATAGGATATGTAGTTTTTAAAAGTTAGGAACAGTCAAACCTCTTCTCTACTATAAAGTTTTCACATAAATATTTCAGTAAAAAATTAGTCACATTGTTCACGTCTTTGCATGAAAACTCTTCATGATTTTCAAGCGAAGAGGGGCATACTGTGAACACCTAATTTTTTACCAAAATATAAAGATTTAACACCAATTTTAAAAAAGGTTTATTAATATAAATAAAAATAAATAAAAATAAATAAATTGGGTAAATTACTTTAATAATAAAAAAAATTATGAATTTATGGTACTTGTTTTAAATCTTCAACTTTTAATTACTTTAAAAAAATAATGGTAGAAGAAAAGAAAAAGGGAGTCCTAAATATTCAAATTACCTCCCCCTTATCCTAATTATTCCCAACTTCTTAACTTATTTTACTAAAAAAATCTCATCCCATTTATTTATTTTTATTTTTATTTTCTCTCTCTCTCTCTCTCTCTCTCTTTGGACGTTTCTTTTGAAACTTTTCACATTTTTTTTTATTTTTTTTATTTTGTTAATTTTCTATTATTATTATTTATTTATTTTATATCCTTATCTCAACCCCAATTCCCTCAATAATATTTCAAATTAAATCCTAATCCCACTCTATTACGTTCCTTTTAATTAGCACCAAACTCTCAGCCAAAAATATTATAAAAACACGTTCAGTTGAAATATAAAAAACACACAGATATAGAGAAATACAGAGAGATACAAGAAATACATAGAAAGATAGAGAGCAAACAAAAAGAGTGAAAAAGTGAGTTTTATCTAGTAATCTGAGGTTTTGTTCGCGGTTTCGGTCTTGCGGCTCTTTAAAGTTAATTAACCATTATTAACTTTGGAAATCAGTAGATCGTACCAGTTGTTTTTGTGGTATCTATTTTCGCATCGAGGTAACTCTAAATTCTGGCATTATTTAAATGTAATGTTATATGAAAACTTTAATCTAATAATATGAAGTTCTTTGAATTGTATGTTATTATTATGTAATATAAATCTGTGATGCATGTTATGATTTTTCTTATATGAAAACAGAACAAAAAGAAAATGTTTCTTGCTAACAAAAAAAAAAATATAAAATAAAAGATGCATCATACATTTTTTTGCATTGTTATTAGTGTCTGTTATTTTTTAGATGCAATTTATATTAAAATTTATTTTGTGATATTTAATAGCTAATGTTTCTTGGAGCCTAGTTTTCACTTAAGAATTTTTATTTTATTTAAAAATAATATTTGTAAATTTATAGAATTGGGAAATAAATTAAAGCTTAATTGATTAGCAATTTGAAAAAGCTAAACAAAACATTTTCATATATTATTTCAATAAATAAGATGATTTTCCTCTGGAATAAACGTAAGATGATCATTACTAATTCGTATTATTATGAAATATAATTAGAAGGATATATAATATTATTTAGAAAATTATGGTAAAAAAAAAATTAGACAAATTATGGGAAAGATTAATAAAAAAAGCATAAAAGAAAAGAACGAAAATAATAATAATAAATAACAATAATAATAATAATAATAATAATAATAATAATGAAACAAAAGATTAAAAAAAATATAACAAAAAAAAAATTAGAAAACAGAAAGAGAAAAAAAAGAAGAAAGAATCAGAGTAAAAAATAAATAAATAGAAAAAAACGTAAAAACTATAAAAAAAAAAATTAAAAGCAAACAAAAAATATCCAAAAAAGCAAAAATGCGTGAAAAAAAAGAAGAAGAAAAAACGTGAAATGAAAAAAAAAAAGAAAGAGAGAGAAGTAGAATGAAAAAATAATAATATAAAACTAATATAACAGAAGGTAGAAATTAAATTTAAAAAACGAAAAAAATAAACAAAGAAGTAACAAAAAATTATTTTTTAAGAAAAAGGAGAAAAAGACAAAAATCTATTAAATAATAATAAATAAAAATAATGATAAAAGAAAAGAAAAAAAAAAGAGAGAGAACCAGAAAAAAAAAGTGGAAATAAAAAAAAATACCAAAAATAATAAAAAAAACGTGCAGCAAAAAAAAAATTAAAACTTTTCCTTGTAAAACTAATAGTAAATCTCTTAAAATTTTACCTCTTATTTAAAAATGTAACTAAAAAAAATAATCCTGAAATTACTCAAACACTAAAATCTCTTTCCTATATAAATTCTACTTTCAAAATATTAGATATTTAAAAATAAATGGACGTACACTGAAAAAAAAAACATTTCAAATAAATTAGTTCGTTTCAAATAAGTTAAACAATAAATTTGGGTAAATAAAAATTTATTATTAAGTTTAAAAAATATAATATCCAAAATTAAGTCAAGTCATATCAAAGTTAATAAAGCGACCATGCTAGAACCACATGATTCGAGGGGTGCCTAACACCTTCTCCTCGGTCAATAGTATTCCTTACCCGAATTTCTAGTTTGCAGACCAATAACAAATAGAGTCAAATTTCCTTTTGATTAGGGATTTAAATAAGGTGACTTGGAATACCAAAACTCAATTCCAAGTGGCGACTCTGAATAATAATAATTATCCCTTTTCAAAATGTCACTTTAATTGGAAAAACTCTTTTTCTTTCGAAACAAATAAAAATCAATATATTGAGAAAATGAAAAAAAAAGGGGCGTGACATTTTCATATTTTGATTAAAAAATATATGGTCAAACAGATATTTAAATGATATGATTTTAAAAATTTATTTGGTCAAATACTAGCTAAATATTAGAAAAATAAATTATATAAGAAAAGAATCTTAATCGGCTTTAAAATTGTAGATATAATGGTTTTCTCTATAATCAAAAGTCCAAGTTAATTTGTTATTTTAAGATATTATAAAAAAATATTTTAATTACAATCTTGAAAAAAAATATAAGAAAATCGATGGGATAATGCATAAGTACCCCTTAGCCTATAACTGAAATCTCACAGATACACCTAAACTTAATTAAGATCAAATTACCTCCCTAAACTTATTTTATTCGTATTTTTGTGCATCTTTTGTACTAATGTGGCACCTTCACCCACCCAAGTTGGTTGTCTATGTACATACTCGCTCGCCATCTATGTAAATAATTTTTTTAATAAAAAAATATTTTAAAAAATTAACATATATTTCTTAATTTTATAAAACAATATTTTGGAAGTTTGTCAAAAGACTAAATTTTTAATTATTTTTAAAAAATATTCTTATTTATTTATCCTGTATTTAAATTAAACTAAAAAAATTACGTTGTATGAAAACTATTTTTCTACTTACATTCATTTTTTTAATCTTTTATTTTCTATCGAGTTTATTTTTTTATCTTAAATTTTTATCTTGTTGATGATGTTGTAGATAAAGTGGCATGTGCAGTTGATTCAGTGGCACTTATTGATGAAGTGACATGCGTTGATGTTGTCGATGAAGTGTCAAGTGGTGAAGTGGTAGGTGTTGATGTTCTTGATGAAGTAAAAGATTCAATTGATGATGTTGCATGTGAAGTTGATCGTGTTATAGTTGATGTTATTGATAAAGTGACAGTAACAGTTCATTCTATGATAGTTGATGATGTGGCAGATGCAGTTGATCCAGGGGAAGTAAATGATGTTGATGAAGTGAGAATTGATGAAGTGACAGTTGGTGAAAGTAGTAGGTGCAGTTGATACAGTGGCAGCTGATGTTATTGATGAAGTGGTGAGTGGCAGTTGATGTTATCGATGAAGTGAAAAGTGTTGAAATGGCATATGATGTTGTTGATCAAGTGGCACAAAAGAAGAAGGAAGAAGAAAAAGAGATGACAATGTTGAAATGGATGTGATGAGTATCGTTATCGAACTCAATGGTAATATAACCAGAAAAAACCCAATTGAAGTGGATTTAATGTATTTCACATCTTACGACAATAATTTTTAAAGTATTTGGTATTTTAAGACAGCGGTTGAATTGGTTTGTCATTTTCTTGTTTTGTGGAGAAAATTGTATATTTGAAAGATTAAAGATGTTTTTCTATATGGTTAATGATAGTTTTGAGAAACAATTTAACATGTTTCATTATGAACGGATTTTATGAATCTGTTTTGCTTAATAGTATGTGATTTTTGCTTAACATGTTTTATTAGTTTGTATATCTAATATTATAGATTGTTATCACTATTGATTCATAACATTATCGATCAAAAACGAAAGATATAAGAGTGCAATAAATAAAGAAAAATATTTTATTTTTTCAGTCTACATTCCTATTACACATTTCCAAGAAGCAAATACCAAATGTAAACAACTCAATATAACTTTTAAGCGTTTTTCTTTTTCTTCTGTCAAAATCAACCTTTCCTTTAGTTGATCTCTATCTATATCAACATCTTTTGGCAACACTTGAAAGTGATTCCTCTACTCTTTGGCCTCTTTTAAGAAAGTCATTAGTAGATTCCTATTTTTTTGGATTTCTGTAGGTTTTTTAATAATTCAAATTTGGCAACGCCTTGACAATTTGATGGGATACTCGTTGATGATTCATTTTCAAGCCACCTAAAAATGAGCATATGTCAACCGCAGAATTAAAGAATTGTCGACCTTGATTTGTATCAGTGTGTGATATCCTCAACGTAGTTGTATTTTCACAATGCCAATTGTAAGACTTTTTCTTTGGATGTTTGAAATGTTTAACACATTGTAAAAACGGAGGCTTTTGAGTTGTTTATGTGGGATTATCTTTCATATTATAAAAGAAGCAGATATTACCATTGAAAAAAGTGGATTTGTACTTTTGTTACGGTTGTAAAATTTGTACATGTAAATATTTACTGGTTATAAAAATATATAGACCCTATATACAATCAATACATCTATATGTGTGTTTTGTATGTATGATCAATGAGATTTACACTCTTACTGTAACGACCTGTTTAGTCGTTTTGAGCAGCAGAGTTTATTTCTGGAAATCACTGTCTAGGCCAACGGATCCCACGACGGACCGTCATGGGCACGACGGACCGTCGAGGGGGTCTCGTTCCAAAACACTTAGAATTTAGAAATGGGTACACAGATAGACTCTCTGAACTTCGCGACAAAATGGCAGGACGGAGCGTGATACGCTCAAACTTACTTTTCAAATGAGAAGTAAAGCGGTTGTGTCAAGTAAATAACCCAACTAGTGAGGTTGGGATCGTTCCCACGAGGAAAATAGTCTAGACTTAACTTTAACCTAGTATTACTATCGTTTGGTCGATAACTTTCTTGGAAAGTAAAAATATAAAAAGGGGGGTTTGTATTACCTAATGAGTAAAAATAACTAATGTAATTGAAAGAGACACTTGACAGCTTTTAATATTGGGTTTTAATCAATGAATTAAAGTAACTAGGGTTTACGTGTTCCCCACAGGTTCATAACTTGATAATTCTAACTATAACAATTCTTTCCTAGTATCTTGCATGCAAAGTGATAAGTTATGTATTTCTAAATCCTTGGTCCGGCATCTAGAAAATCTCACTCCGCACCTTGGTCCGGCTACGTGTGTTGCTTTCCTAACCCTTATCTTTACCTCATATTAAGCATCGTATTCGATATTTGACTAAGTTATTACCTCGTACCAATCAATACTAGCCTATTAGATAGTATACACTAAATCTATGTTAATAATTCTTTTCCTATTATCTACCTCCTTGGTCCGGCAAGTAGCATTAAGGCGAGTTCTAACGTTGATCATCCGTTAAAAAGACTTCTAAGCGAAAGAATTATTAATACATGCAAGACACTATTCTAGAATTGTTATTTTAGCTAGGGTTTATCTCATTATTTTCCTATGGTTCCCACAACCCTAGTTATGGAGTTTAGTTACTCATAGCCATAAGCACAATATTCAAATATGTTAAATCAGAATTCATGTACTTACTTCAATGAGAAAGAATAAAGTCCGAAAATTTGCTTGATTAATCACCAAAAGTCACTTGTAAGAATCTCCAAAAATCAAACACTATTACACAAAGTCTAATAATCTCACAGAGTCTAACTATAAGGAATTTAATAATCTAAGAGTCTAACCTCAAAAACGAGGTTTTTCGAACTATTTATAAAAAATAAAAACCTAAGTAAACAAGGATTCTAATTGCTGGAAATCTGCCAAAACGCGGCTGGGTCGACGGACCAAGTGACGGACCGTCGTGCTCGCGACGGACCGTCGTGGACTCCGTCGTCCCATACTTTGTCATTTCTTCTGCTGCTCTCTTCTTCCCCTCGACGGCAAGTGTGACAGACCGTCATAGGCACGACGGTCCGTCGAGGGTCTTCGTTTCAAAATACTTCAACTCTTGGAATCTGGGTACTGGGATCACTTCTCTGATCTTTACGACGAACCTGCAGGACGGACCGTCATGGCCATGACGGACCGTCACAAGCTTCGTAATCCCACACTTGGTCAGACTTCCCCATCTTCCTTCAGCAGCTGCACTGCGCTGCCACCTACGGACCGTCACAGGCACGACGGACCGTCATAAGCTCCGTAGGTGGTCTCTTCTGCATTTTTTCGCTCAAAATCTCCGCATTCAGCTCTTGACAGATTTCCTGCAAAACAAAGAGAAACTTATATCAAAATTAGCACAAAAAGGCTTTCGGACACACTAAACTTAAGGAAAAAGTATTAACTATACCGTGAAACCACAGTATATCAACACCCCCAACTTAAATTCGTTGTTTGTCCTCAAGCGACGCACTATGACTCACTACACAATCTTTGTACAATAGTATTCATGTTTTATCCTTTGCAATCATTTGGCTATCAATCCCGATTAATCTCATCAAATCTATGCATGCTATCACTATTAGGCTTGAATTTTGTGGGATTCGAACATGATACAGACTCACCATGCACTAACACTTATCCTCTTCAATTTCTCACCGAGGTGCTAACAATTCCGGTATGGCAACTTGTGTCCTCACTTCAAAACAAAATCCTCATTTTTCACACAATGATTTCAGTTTGAGTATAAGGATTACTTTTCAACACTCGCTCTCAGAACAAAGTCACACTCATTCATACCTATTGCCATAAGCTTGCCCTTATTTTCACTGCCTTAAATTCGCTATACAACCCTTAGGATCACGATAGGACTTTCTTAGCTTGTAACATAGGCTCAGAGTCAGGTAGGGTATATTTAGGTATACTTTAGTGACTTTTTTGCCCTCCTTGACATATCGGCTAAACCTTCCACTTTCTATCACTTTATCTCACCCAGTTTCTCCCATTCTTTCATCTTGCTATTTTCCCTTCTTTCTTCATTTGTGTAAGTGACTCTTTTCCCTTTTTTTTTATTTATTTATTTATTTCTCTTTCAACGAGTTCTTGAGTCACTTTACTTTTGTTCTTTATCTCTCTTTGTTCTTTTAACCCCACTTTCCAGAGCATTCCTCAAAACAGCCACCCTCAACTCATGGCTTTTCCATTAGTCAAGGTACACAATACCCAAAGTTGGGTCAGGGCCATAACGAAGGTTGTCTATGCATTAGCCACCCTCAACTTATGCTTTTAGCATAAGCTGAGGTGCACATGTCCAAGGAGGGACCAGGGCCAACATATTGTTCCCAGAAAAGATCAGTTGGGGTGAAAAAGAAAGGTCTAATTTTAAGCTCAAATTATTTGGATCAAAGAAGGATAACTTTCATTTGGTTTCTTTTATTTAGGCTAGAAATGGGCTATTTTGAATAAGGGCCTATGATCCTTTCCTAATTGTCTGTTACAACTTACTTTTAGCAGGACTAACCAGGCAAGTTCTAGCTCAGTACCAATAGTGGACTATTCAAATTTCCTCACACTCACTTGACATCTCATCACTATAACAGATTATAAGACACCTAGTTCGACTTGAAGATTTAGGGTAATGCAATGGTGTAACTCTATTTCATGTTTAGAGCCACACAATTATCAGTTACTACACCTAGTCATGCAACATTTTCTAATTTTATCAGGATATCATTTTAGCCATCATGCTTCAGAGTTAAACTATGTACAAAAGATGTAACGTGCCGGTTCAACAGAAAAAGTAATCAGTCTTTTGGGGAAAAAGAACACAGGCAAGAAAACCCCAAAAGAGGATAGTGAGTTGGGCTACTCAGACTTCACCCTAAAACTCACTTTCCATTTACCCCACCCCCAACAAAAAAGCATGCAATTGTCCCCAATGCATAAAAAAAATCTTAATATTAGAGTGGTAGGTAAAGCAAACCTGTGGCGCACAGCGCCGTCGATCAGCAAGCTGGTGGGTCCGGTTTCCCGGAACCCACGTCCTCTGCAATCTGGACACCCTCAGTGGTGTCCTCAGCAGCAATCGCACCATCAGTAGTGCCTCCTGCTGTGTCTACAGTGCGGGACCTAGACGCCCCAGCCGCTATCTGCGATGCTCTGATTTGGTGTGCCTCCGCCTCAGCAAGTGAGGCTCTCCTCGCAGCCTCCATCTCTCGGCGCTCCTTCTTCCTTGCTCGCGCCTCATCCTCTCCTCGATCCCTACGCCTCTTGGCACTCTCTGGAGGGGGGGATGGTGGAATTTCAGAAGTAGTAAACAGTGCCGCCAACACTGTGTTCTCAGCAGGCTCGGCAGAAGGGGCCTCAGAATTCGGCACCCTCGCCGCTAGTATCGTAGCGATGTCTGCACGAAGACTGTCGACTGCAGTCTGAAGAGTCGACACATCTACCGGAGGGGCTGGTCGAGCTAACACTCTCAACTCAAAGGCATCTATGCGCTGGTTGACCTCAACAATCTTCCGCTGCATCATCCTCTCTGTACGCGCTTCCGACTCAGTAATAGACTTCTGCATCCACGGTTGGATATGATGCAAAAGAGTGGCCATTTGTGCCTCTAGTTTTTGGACCCTAGCAAGCGGGGCCAGTAACGGTAAAGGGGCTGTGTGAGAGGAGCTCGGGGCTGTGCTACTACCCGGGATAGACTCGACCGGGGTAGTGTCAGTAGATGCCTGTGTAGATGTCCGGGCCTGGGCAACCGTATCCATAAGATCATCAGCAAGAGGTGGCAGCTCTGGACGGGGCCCTCTGCGTGGTGCCAACTCATTGGCCTCGTCTCTGATGAGGCCGACGTCAACGGTGCCCTGCGGGGTCTTCAACTGATCTATGTGCCATACGGGCACACCTGCAGACCTGCAAAGGGCAAAGATCATACACGGGAAGGGGTAGGTAGTAGTGACCTTGAATGCCCTCTCATGCATGACTGCCTGGAGAAGCCATGCGAAGTCCACCTCAAAGCCGGCTATCATCGCCGCCATCAACACTGCTCGATCCCAGGTGACTATGTTATCAGCAGCTGTGGGGGAAATGCAGTGACGGACGAGCAGCCACAAGAACTTTGCGACGAACGTGAGGTTGGCCTTCTTGATGGCCCCCTTTCGGCTCAGTGACCCAGTCGGCACAACTCCTATACAAGTATGGTTCATCCCAAAAGAACTTCTTCACATCGTACATGAACTTTTTCCTTTGATGAAAGGACAAGTATGATGGAACAATATCACTAGCCAGATAGTTCACAAAATCTGCGAACCATGGAATCAAGTCTTGTGAAGCAGCCAATACATGTTCATCGGGGAAAGTATCATCAATGTCAGTATGATCCCCTAACTCTCTCATAGCTTCATCCTCTAGACGAGACAAATGATCAGCAACTTGATTTTCAGTCCCTTTTCTATCCAGCACTTCGAAGTCAAATTCTTGCAGCAGTAATACCCAACGAATCAGCCTTGGTTTCGCATCCTTTTTCGCCATCAAATATCTCAATGCTGAATCGTCAGTATGCACTAAAACTCTAGTACCTAGCAAATAGGAGCGAAATTTCTCAAAAGCAAAGACTACTGCGAGGAGTTCTTGCTCAGTCACTGTGTAGTTCTTCTGGGCTTCATTTAGGGCTTTACTAGCATAGTAAATTGGCTGAAGGATTTTGTTTTTTCTCTGTCCCAATACTACACCAAGAGCCACCCCACTAGCATCGCACATTACCTCAAATGGACTGTTCCAATCCAGAGAAATAATGATAGGCACAGACACTAAATTCTCTTTTAGCTCACCGAATGCTTTAAGACAGGATTCATCAAAACAAAATTTACATTCTTTCTCCAGCAATTTGCACAATGGGTGTGCAATCTTTGAAAAGTCTTTGATGAATCTCCGATAAAAACCTGCATTCCCAAGAAAGCTTCTCACACCTTTCACAGATATCGGCGGGGGAAGTCTCTCTATTACCTCAACTTTAGCTCGATCAACCTCTATGCCCTTTTCTGAATTGCGATGACCCAACACAATACCCTTTTTCACCATGAAATGACACTTTTCCCAGTTTAGTACTAAATTGCAGTCTTCACATCTCTTAAGGACCTCAGATAAATTGGCCAAACACCGCTCGAATGAATCACCAACCACAGAAAAATCATCCATCAAAACTTCTATAGTATCCTCCACCATGTCAGAAAATATTGACATCATACATCTCTGAAAGGTTGCGGGTGCATTACACAACCCAAACGGCATTCTTCTGAACGCAAAGGTCCCATATGGACAAGTGAAAGTGGTTTTCTCGTGATCTTCTGGTGCAATAGAAATCTGATTATACCCCGAATACCCATCAAGAAAAAAATACCACCCTTTTCCGTCAAGTCTATCCAACATCTGATCCATGAAGGGCATAGGAAAATGGTCTTTTTCAGTCCATGAGTTCAGTTTACGGTAATCCATACACACCCTCCATCCAGTAACCGGTCTCATTGGAACAAGTTCATTCTTTTCGTTGGGAACCACAGTCATTCCCCCTTTCTTAGGTACACACTAAACCGGGCATACCCAACTACTATCAGCGATTGGATATATTACTCCGGCATCCAACCACTTGATGATTTCCTTCTTCACAACCTCTTGCATAGGAGGGTTCAAGCGTCTCTGGTGCTCAACACTCGGCTTATGATCAGGCATGAGTTGGATTTTATGAGAGAAAATACCGGGAGGGATCCCAATAATGTCCGCAATAGTCCACCCAATAGCTCGTTTGAACCTTTTTAGTACCGTCACCAAACTCTGAACCTGTTGTGCATCCAAGTCTGATGCAATGATTACCGGCAAAGTGTCACCCTTTCCTAAGAATTCATACCTGAGATGAGGTGGGAGAGCTTTTAGTTCTAATTTTGGAGCTTCCTCTATAGATGGTTTTGCGGGTGGGGACTCGCGATTCTTCATATCAAGCTCAAATTTCTTTGGTTTAAACCGAACATCACCTCGGTCAAGAGCAACGACTAATGACTCATACTCTTCAATGCAATCGCTATCAAAGTTCATTATCACTGCCGCTAATGCTTCGACACCTAGACGTTCTTCTATTTGTGTCTCAAATGTCTCACCCATGTTGTAGGATATAGCAGATGCCGATTGGAGCTCACCACTCTGCCTCATGGACCTACAAATATTAAAGGTCACTTCCTCATTGTTCAACCGAAATTTCATCTGCCCCTTTTCCATGTCTACTAAGGCTCTTCCCGTAGCAAGGAATGGCCTCCCAAGAATGATGGGCACTTCAAAATCAACTTCGCAATCAAGAATAACAAAATCTGCTGGAAATATGAACGACTCCACTTTTACTAACACATCGTGGAGTATCCCTATGGGCCGTTTTACTGTTCGATCAGCCATCAGTAGCCGCATCGCAGTGGGCTTTGGGTCACCCAAACCCAACTTCTTGTAAATCGAGAGGGGCATGAGATTTATGCTTGCCCCCAGATCACATAATGCTTTCGCAAAATGTAATAGCCCGATTGTACAAGGAATAGTGAACGCACCCGGATCTTCTTTCTTTTGGACCAGAGATCTTGTAGCAATAGCACTACAATGCTGCATTCTATCATCATCCTCAAAAGTAACCGATCTTTTCTTTGTGACCAGATCTTTCATAAACTTGGCGTAACCGGGCATTTGTTCTAAAGCTTCTACCAAAGGGACATTGATAGAAAGTTGCTTCAACATTGTTATAAAACGCCGATATTTGCCATCCTCGGTCTTTTTCACTAATCTTTGAGGAAATTGGGGTGGTGGCCTAGGCATAGGAATTACCTTTTTGGGAACTTCAAAATCTTTCTCAGTCTCATCTTCTAATTCAGCATCAACATCTACCACTTTATCAGTATCTTTTGTCACCTTATTCTCATTAGATGGCATAGGTGGGTCAATGGTTTGCTTGCCACCGCGAGTAGTAATTGCCATACAATGTCCATCATTTTTCGGATTTTGGACAGTGTTGCTAGGAAGGGTGCCCGGTTGCCGTGTGTTCACAGTTGCAGATAATTGGGCCAATTGTAACTCAAGTTGCTTAATCGATATTGCGTGTGTATCAACTTTTTGCCCAATACCCGCTAAATCATTCCTTAACTCTTTATTGTGCTCATCACTAGCATCGAACCTCCTCATCATCTTATGCAACATATCCTAAACTCGCGACATACTACCTCCACCATCCCTAGGAGTAACTTCATGATTTTGAGGAGGAACATAGGATCCATTCCTGTCGTTTCTGTTACCATAGCTACCCCTGTTGAAGTTGTTGTCGCGATTGTAGTTTCCATCTCGGACATAATGACCCTCACGATTGTAGTTACCATAGTTCCGACCTTGGTTCCCTTGACCTTGGCGCCAATTTTCCTGATTAGAGCCTTGGGCACTTGGTCGGAAACCCCCCATCTGTTCATTTACTGCATAGGAATCCTCCTCATAATAACACTCATCATTTGGAGGTGGTGGTTTAGCCAAGTAGTTGACTGCATTAATCTTTTCTGCACCCCAGTGACATGTTTTAGTACCAACCCAAGCTCGGTTCTCATCTGAGCCATTTCTTCACGAATATCATCTGCGGCTGGGTTGTGAGTGGACTGCACTGCGAAGGTGTTTCTCCCTGTATCGGACTTCCTAGTACTCCAAGCTTTGTTGTTACGGGAGATTTTCTCTAATTTCTCAGCAATCTCAGCATAAGGGCATTCTCCATAAGATCCACCTGCTATAGTGTCCAACACTGCTTTATTGTTATCATCCTGTCCCCGATAAAAGTATTCTTTCAGTGACTCATCATCAATGCGGTGATTTGGAACACTTCTCAAGAATGAGGTGAATCTATCCCAAGAACTACTAACTGACTCTCCTGGTAGTGCCACAAAGTTGTTCACCCTGTCTTTGTGGTTTAATTTCTTGGAGACCAGATAGTAGCGTGCTAAGAAGACATCCCGTAGTTGGTTCCAAGTGAAGATGGAGTTGTATGGGAGCTCAGTGAACCACATAGCAGCCTCTCCCGTCAGTGAGAGAGGAAACACTCTGAGCCCTATCACATCTAGATCCAAATCAGGCCTCCCCACACAACTTTTACACACTGCCCTTACCTTAGCTATATGGGCATGTGGATCCTCAGAAGGTAGCCCTGAAAACAAACCTCTGGCAGTGAGCATTTGCATCAGACTACTAGTTACCACAAAAGTGTGGCCTGTGGGTAGAGGAGGCAAAACCAGTGGCCCATCCGAATCTGCTATGTTATCATAGCCTCTGTAGTATGCTTGGTGCCGTGGAGTGGGATTCTGTCCCCTCTGTTGATGTTCACCCGGAGCATCGGGTAACATCTGACCATGAACATCAGCCGGAGCTGGGATGTTCTGGTTTGGGTCCTCATCATTGATTCCCAAATTAAGATTCATTTTTCGCAGTGTACGCTCTAGCTCGTGATAGTAGGGAAACAACGGTTCTCCTCCTCTCCGTGTATTTGGCATACAAGGAGGATAGTTCTGAAAAGAAATCAAAAACAATAAAACAAAGTAAAATCAAGAAAATATCAACTAAACGATAGTAAGAAGTTCAAGTTAATCTAAAAGCTAAATTCCCCGGAAGCGGCGCCAAAATTTGATACGCTCAAACTTACTTCTCAAATGAGAAGTAAAGCGGTCGTGTCAAGTAAATAACCCAACTAGTGAGGTTGGGATCGTTCCCACGAGGAAAATAGTCTAGACTTAACTTTAACCTAGTATTACTATCGGTTGGTCGATAACTTTCTTGGAAAGTAAAAATATAAAAGGGGGGTTTGTATTACCTAATGAGTAAAAATAACTAACGTAATTGAAAGAGACACTTGACAGCTTTTAATATTGGGTTTTAATCAATGAATTAAAGTAACTAGGGTTTACGTGTTCCCCACAGGTTCATAACTTGATAATTCTAACTATAACAATTCTTTCCTAGTATCTTGCATGCAAAGTGATAAGTTATGTATTTCTAAATCCTTGGTCTGGCATCTAGAAAATCTCACTCCGCACCTTGGTCTGGCTACGTGTGTTGCTTTCCTAACCCTTATCTTTACCTCATATTAAGCATCGTATTCGATATTTGACTAAGTTATTACCTCGTACCAATCAATACTAGCCTATTAGATAGTATACACTAAATCTATGTTAATAATTCTTTTCCTATTATCTACCTCCTTGGTCCGGCAAGTAGCATTAAGGCGAGTTCTAACGTTGATCATCCGTTAAAAAGACTTCTAAGTGAAAGAATTATTAATACATGCAAGACACTATTCTAGAATTGTTATTTTAGTTAGGGTTTATCTCATTATTTGCCTATGGTTCCCACAACCCTAGTTATGGAGTTTAGTTACTCATAGCCATAAACACAATATTCAAATATGTTAAATCAGAATTCATGTACTTACTTCAATGAGAAAGAATAAAGTCCAAAAATTTGCTTGATTAATCACCAAAAGTCACTTGTAAGAATCTCCGAAAATCAAACACTATTACACAAAGTCTAACTATATGGAATTTAATAATCAAAGAGTCTAACCTCAAAAACGAGGTTTTTCTAACTATTTATAAAAAATAAAAACCTAAGTAAACAAGGATTCTAATTGCTGGAAATCTGCCAAAACGCGGCTGGGTCGACGGACCACGCGACGGACCGTCGTGGTCACGACGGACCGTCGTGGTCACGACGGACCGTCGTGGTCACGACGGACCGTCGTGGACTCCGTCGTCCCATACTTGGTGCATTTTCTTCTGCTGCTTTCTTCATTCCCCTCGATGGCAAGTGTGATGGACCGTCACAGGCACGACGGTCCGTCGAGGGTCTTCGTTTCAAAATACTTCAACTCCTGGAATCTGGGTACTGGGATCACTTCTCTGATCTTTACGACGGACCTGCAGGACGGACCGTCATGGATACGACGGTCCGTCACAAGCTCCGTAATCCCACACTTGGTCAGATTTCCCCATCTTCCTTCAGCAGCTGCACTACGCTGCCACCTACGGACCGTCACAGGCACGACGGACCGTCATAAGCTCCGTAGGTGGTCTCTTGTGCATTTTTTCGCTCAAAATCTCCGCATTCAGCTCTGGACAGATTTCCTGCAAAACAAAGAGAAACTTATATCAAAATTAGCACAAAAAGGCTTTTGGACACACTAAACTTAAGGAAAAAGTATTAATTATACCGTGAAACCACGGTATATCAGGGGAGAAGGAGGAATCTGGGGTACCCGAATCCTAGACATATCATGTATCCTTTTGGTGCGCTCTCCGGGCCAATAAAAGTTGGTCATCCTCAATCTTAAAAATGGAAACCTGATAATCCTTCTTTTGTCCCTCTCTCTATAATGTGGTGAGTGAGTCACGTAGACTCCCTCAATGTCAAAGCTGATCTCCACAGACTCAACTACGGGCACCTTGCCATTTCTTTGCCTTTCCCACCTTTTGTAGGAAGTTTTGTTTCTTTTGCTTTGGATGTTGTTGCATCCTCATTTATGATTATCCATTTCTCTTGATTCTGGGGCAGAATGTCTTGTAGTGGAACTTTGGGTCTAACCATATCTGCATAAAACACCAATTTTTTTTTAGAGAATATCCAAGAAAATTACAGAATTGAAGTTGTAGAAAAACTTGCAGAACCAGTTATCGAGTCACTTAGTCAAGCTCGCCAAAAGGAATAGCCTAATACATTTTTAAAATTAAAGAATGCCGATGATATTCTGGCCTTTCGACAAATCGCCATCACTACTCGTCGAGCTCATACTTGCCCGCAAAAATTTAAATTGTGTTTTAGTGGTTTGGGGCGTAGAAAGGGCGCTCAAAAGGAACTTTCGGCGAGTCACCGAGTGAACTCGGCGAGCTCAGTCTTCCCACCAAAATTACAGACTCTAACTAGGCTAAATTAAAAAAATTAAAAGCGATTAAGGGGTAGTCGATGAGTCGCCGAACAATTTGGCGAGCTCAACCCAGCTCGCTAAATTCCCCAAGGTGTAAAATTTCAACCATGTTTTCCAAAATCAAGCCCGCAACCTAAAAAATCAAAATAAAATGTACACAATATGCAATTAGAACAAGACCCAATCACCCATGCCTCTGGGGTACTCATACTTCCCCCGATTTGGCAAAAATTTGTCATTTGACGACTTATACCCTTAAGAATGATGACAAACACTCCATCATTGGACATATTATGTAATTTAGCGCAATTGGGGGGATACTTAGACTTCACCCAACTATACCCAACATAAAATAACCTCAAACCAACAATTATTGATCAATTTTAACGCATAAAACTCGAGGAATCATTTTAAGAATTTAGTCACAAATTCAAACACAATTACGGGCAATACAACAGATAAAAAAATCATTTAAACAATCATCCAACACAATATAACACATAAACCAAAAATATTTAAGTTTAACCACCAAACTAATGTTTGGGATTTGAAAAACTAACCTGAATGCCGAATGGAGAGTTTGGTAATCTAGGCGGCAAAGTAATCCAAATTCGAGCACGAGATCCAAACAAAAAGCAATAAAATGGGAAAATATAGAAGATGTAAGGTGAGAATGAGAGTGCAGGGAATTTTAAATTAGGGAATATGAAAGGTTTTGAATTTTTAAAATGTTAGGCCTTTTAAAATATTTAAGTTTGCAGCCCTTTCGGCAGTATCAGTCGACCACGTTGATATGCTCAAACCTACTTCTCAAATAAGAGGTAAAGTGGTCGTGTCAAGTAAATAACCCAACCAGTGAGGTTGGGATCATTCCCACGAGGAAAATAGTTTAGACTTAACTTCAATCTACTATTACTATTGTTTAGTCAATTACTTCCTTGGAAAGCAAAAATGATAAAAAGGGGGGTTTCTATTTTTAAATAAATGAAACTAAGTAGCGAAATTGAAAGAGAGACTTAACAGCTTTGTATGTTGGAGTTTAATCAATTAATCAAAGTAACAAGGGTTAACGTGTTCCCCACAGGTTCATAACTTGATAATTATAACTATAACAATTCTTTCCTAGTATCTTGCACGCAAAGTGATAAGTTATGTATTTCTAAATCCTTGGTCCGGCATCTAGAAAATTTCACTCCGCACCTTGGTCCGGCTACGTGTGTTGCTATCCTAACCCTTATCTCTACCTCATATTAAGGATCGTATTCGATATTTGACTAAGTTATTACCTCGTACCTATCAATACTAGCCTATTCGATAGTGTACACTAAATCTATGCTGATAATTCTTTTCCTATTATCTACCTCCTTGGTCCGGCAAGTAGCATTAAGGCGAGTTCTAACGTTGGCCATCCGTTAAAAAGACTTCTAAGTGAAAGAATTATTAATACATGCAAGACACTATTCTAAAATTGTTATTTTAGTTAGGTTTCACCTCATTATTTGCCTATGGTTCCCACAACCCTAGTTATGGAGTTTAGTTACCCATAGTCAAATCACAATATTCAAATATATGATATAAGAATTCATATACTTACTTCAATGAGAAAGAGTAAAATCCGAAAGTTCGCTTGATTAATCAACAAAAATCACCAACAATCACTTACAAGAATCTCAAAGTAATCAAGAATCTCACAAAAAGTCTAATGATAATCAAAGGCCTAACTAAATAATCCAGAGTCTAACCTAATAATCTAGAGTCTAACCTCAAAAACGAGGTTTTTCGAACTATTTATAGAAAATAAAAACCTAATTAAACAACGATTCTATTTGCTGGAAATCTGTCAAAAAGCGGCTGGGTCGACGGACCTCGCGACGGATCATCTTGGTCACGACGGACCGTCATGGACTCCGTTGTCCCATACTTGTGCAATTTCTTCTGCTGCTCTATTCATTACCCTCAACGGCAAGTATGACAATGGTCCGTCGAGGGTCTTCGTTTCAAAACACTTAAACTCTTGGAACATGGGTACTGGACTACTTCTCTGAACTTCATGACGAACCTGGAGGACGGACCGTCATAGACACGACGGATCGTCATGGACTCTGTAACCCCACACTTGGTCAGACTTCCCCATCTTCCTTCAGCAGCTGCACTACACTGCCACCTACGGACCTTCACAATCATGACAGATCGTCACAGGCTCCGTAGGTGGTCTCTTCTGCATTTCTTCGCTCAAAAACCTCCGTATTCAACTTTGGACAAATTTCCTGCAAATAACGAGAAACTTATATAAAAATTAGCACAAAAAGGCTTTTGGACACACTAAACTTAAGGAAAAAGTATTAATAATACCGTGAAACCACGGTATATCAACACCCTCAATTTAAATTCGTTGTTTGTCCTCAAGCGACACACTATGACTCAATACAAAATCTTTGTACAATAGTATTCATGTTTTATCCTTTGCAATCATTTGGCTATCAATCCTGATTAATCTCATAATATTTATGCATGCTATCACTATTAGGCTTGAATTATGTTGAATCAGACCATGACACAAACTCACCATGCACTAACACCTATCCTCTTCTATTTCTCACCGAGGTGCTAATATTTCCGGTAATGCAACTAGTGTCCTCACTTCAAAACAAAATCCTCATTTTTCACACAATGATTTCAGTTTGAGTATATGGATTACTTTTAAACACTGACTCTCAGAACAAATTCACACTCATTCATACCTATTGCCATAAGCTTGCCCTTATTTTCACTGCTTTAAGTTTGCTATACAACCCTAAGGATCACGATAGGACTTTCTTAGTTTGTAACATAGGCTCAGGGTCAGGTAGGGTATATTTAGGTATACTTAGTGACTTTTTGCCCTCCTTGACATATCGGATAAACATACCATTTTCTATCATTTTATTTTGCCCAGTTTCCCACATTCTTTCACCTTTCTATTTTCCCCTTTTTCTTCATTTGTGTAAGTGACTCTCTTCTTTTCTTGCTTGTATATTTTTTTATTTTTTTTTTTACTTTTCTTTCAACTAATCCTTGAGTCACTTTACTTTTGTTCTTTCTCTCTCTTTATTCTTTCAACCCCACTTTCCAGAGCATTCCTCATAATAGCCACCCTCAACTAATGGCTTTGCCATGAGTCAAAGTACACAATACCCAAAGTTGGGTCAGGGCCATAACGAAGGTTGTTTACTGCATTAGCCACCCTCAACTTATGCTTTTGGCATAAGCTGAGGTGGACATGTCCAAGGAGGGGACCAGGGCCAACAAATTATTCCCAGAAAAGATTAGTTGGGGTGAAAAAGAAAGGTCTAATTTATGCTCAGATCATTTGGATCAAAGAAGGATAGATTTCATTTGGTTTTCTTTTATTTAGGCTAAAAATGGGCTACATTAAATAAGGGCCTATGATCCTTTCCTAATTGTCTATTACAGCTTACTTTTAGCAGAACTAACCAGGCAAGTTCTAGATTAGTACAAATAGTGGACTATTCAAATCTTCCTCACACTCACTTGACATCTCATCACTCTACCAGATTATCAGACACCTAGTTCGAATTTTAGACTGTTGCAGACTCTTCCCCACGCCTATTTCTTCCCCCGACCCTGTAGTGGAGCTTGCCCCCCGCCCTAGGCCTATTGAGATCTTTCCCTGTGCGGGTAAATAATGTAGTGGTGTACCTCTATGTCATGCTTAGAGCCACACATTTATCAATTACTATGCCTAGTCATGCATCATTTTCAAATTTATCAGGATATCATTTTAGCCACCATGCTCCAGAATTAAACTATGTACACAAGGTATAGACATGACGGTTCAACAGAAAAAGTAATCAGTCTCTTGGGGAAAAAGAACACAGGCAAGAAAACCCCAAAAGAGGATAGTGAATTGGGCTACTCTGACTTCACCCTAGCACTCACTTTCCATTTACCCCACCCCCAACAAAAAGACATGCAATTGTCCCCAATGCATAAAAATTGAAACACTAGAGTGGTAGGTGAAGCAAACCTGGGGCACAAAGCGCCGATGATCAGCAAGTTGGTGGGTCCGGTTCCCCGGAACCCACTTCCTCTGTAATATGGACACCCTCAGTTGTGTCCTCAGCAACAACAACACTATCAGCAGTGCCTCCCGCTATCTCCACAGTTTGGGAGCTAGACGCCCCAACCGCTAACTCTCCTGCTCTCATCTGGTGCGCCTCCTCCTCAGCTAGCGAGGCTCTCCTTGCAGCCTCCATCTCACAGCGCTCCTTCTTCCGTGCTCGCGCCTCATCCTCCACTCGACCCCTACACCTCTCGGCATGATATTGAGGGGGAGGTGGTGGAATCTCTGAGGTGGCGAATAGGGCCGCCAACACTGTGTCTTCAGCAGGATAGACAGAAGGGGACTCAGACTCAGGCACCCTAGCCTCTAAGATCATGTAAATATCTGCGCGAAGATTATCGACCGCAGCCTGAAGGGTCGACACATCCACCGGAGGAGCTGGCCGGGCTAGCACCCGCAACTCAAAAGCGTCCAAGTGCTGTTGAACCTCAGTGATCTTCCGCTCTGTGTGCTGGACCATTTTCCGCTCCAAGCGCTCTTCTGCCTCGGTAATAGACCTCTGCATCCACGGCTGAATATGATGCAGAAGTGTAGCCATTTGCGCCTCTAATTTTTGAACCCTAGAAAGCGGGACCAGAGCGGGTAAAGGGGCGGTGCGAGAGGAGCTTGGGGCAGTGCTACAACCCGGGATAGACTCAAACAGGGTAGTGTCAGTGGAAGCCGCCTGCATAGCCGTGTGGGCCTGGGCTATCGTATCATCCAGATCGTCAGCAAGTGGGGGCAGCTCTCGACGGGGCCCTCTGCGTGGAGTCAACTCATTGGCCTCATCTCTGATGAGGCCGACATCAGCAGTGCCCAGAGGGGTCTTGAGCTGATCAACATGCCATATAGGCACACCTGCGGACCTGCATAGAGAAAATATCATGCACGGGAAAGGGTAAGTAGTTGTGACCTTAAAATCCCTCTCGTGCATGACCGCCTATAGAAGCCACGCAAAATCCACCTCGAACCCGGCTATAATCGCCGCCATCAATACTACTCGATCCTATGTGACGATATTATCAGCGGCTGTGGGGGAAAGGCAGTGGCGGACAATCAACCACAAAAACATCGTCGTGAAAGTCAGGTTTGCCTTCTTGAAAGCCCCATCAGCTCGGTCACCCAGTCGGCACCCTCTCAATCAACTGACAAGTGCAGGGCCATCCACCTCTTGGTGGTCTCTCTTAGCGATGGCTCGCGCAGGAATTGACAATCTTTAACAAGCTGCCATCGGTAGTCAAACTCGGCAGTGAAAGGGGTCCGATTAGCATTAACACCCTCTCCGTATAGAAACTGGCGGATGGCAGGCAGAGAGGTATCGACCTGAACGCCACGTACTCGGACCTGCTCCAGTGGGGCCTGTTTGGCGGGGGCAGCCCGCCTATCAATCTGTGATCGGAGAGTCGCTACGTAGGATGCATAGACCTCTCGGACCAGCTCTTCACTATAATGTCCCAACGGACGTGCTGTCAACTCCAGTCGATGTCTGGTGAAGAGATTGTGGATCTCAGGCATCGTCGAGAGACTCCCTGTAAGGACCCACCAAATGTGAGTGTTCGAGTCATAACTCCTATGTCATTCAGGAACTTTGCGTCAGAGTATACTTGAAACTGCCCGTCGACACACCACCGGTTGGGCTGGTCAGTAGCTGGGGTGAGAGCATGATCTGGTGAACCGGGTGTGGATTCCGAACTGTCAGCCTCATCAGACGAGGTCGACGCTGCAGTGGTGGCGGGTGCGGGAACCTCAGCAGAGCCGGAGGCTTCCTCTGACCAAGAAACTCCTAAGGAGCCAGACGCTCCTCCTTCATTGGTGGCTGACCCAGAAGGTGTGCCGGTCAGTGTGCGCTCCTCATCAGACTGGGAGGTAGTGACTACGCCAGACGCCACCTTTTCGGGTGTGGATCTGGACACACGTGCAACACGGGAAGGGGTGGAAGTGCCTGGGGGAACGTACTCGGGGTCACGCTTATCATCAGAGCCAATGACCAGGCGGGCAGACAGGGCGACAGAATTCGATCGCCCGCATGCATAAACTCGATCTTGTTTTGGTGCCATAGTAGATAGTACCTGTTAAGGATCAATATTAGTACTAGAAGTAGCAAACAAGATAAGCAAAACCATACAAAAAAAATTTAAACTAAAACGACATTTCTATAGTAACAGTGAAACATGACGGGCCAGGTGACGGCTCGTCGTGACTATGAAGGACCGTCATGGGGTCTGTCGTATCTTACTTAGACTTTATTTATATGGAGAACCCTGAAGGAGAGTCTCTGACAAGTATGACGGTATGTGCAGGATGGACCGTCACAGGTACGATGGTCTGTCGTAGGTGTCCGTCAGAGGACAATTGAAAAAAATATGGAGACCCTTAGGAGAGGGGTCTCTGACCATCATAACGGTCATGCAGGACGGACCGTCGTGGGTATGACGGTCAGTTGTACTTGTCCGTTTGAGGACACTTAAGAAAATAGAGAGAGACCCTTAGGAACAAGGTCTCTGACAACCCAAAACGGTTGTGCAGGACGGGCCGTCGTAGGTATGACGGGCCGTCACATGTGTCCGTTGGAGGACACTTAGAAAAAGGGAGAGACCCTCAGGGATAGGGTGTCTGATAACCAGAACGGTTATGCAGGACGGACCGTCGTGGGGATGACGGTCCGTCGCATGTGTCCGTTGGAGGACACTTGCATAAAATTAGACAGTGGGGTGTTAGGGCTTTTGGAACGGACCCAACGACGGTCCGTCATCGGGGTCTCGTTCTGTAAATCAGTGACAGAACTGGGGGTGCCCCATTCATCCCCTATGATCCAAATCGAATTGGTAGTGTTTGAGCCTACATTTGTCTAACCCAAATACCTTGTAAACTAGCAATGCTAAAGCACCTATTTCTAGGGTTGTAACACGACAATTTCAAAGATTTATAACCTAGGTTAGACAGAATTTTATATAAAAGAAATGAATATATCAAGAAGAACTAGGCTAATACTAATTGATAAACAAAAATGCAATATAAATGAGTAGAAATTAGAGACACATACCTGAGAATTGGAGACAAACAAGAGGAAAAGGTACTTGATGATCACGTAGACACCCACAGCAGCAGCTCTCCGACTAGTAGATGATGGCTTTTAGGATTTTGGAAAATATGGGGTAAATGATCGGTTGAAGAGAGAGATGGTTTTGGAAGTTGAAAAGGGAGGGAAATAGGAGGAAGAGTGAAGGAATGGGGTGAAATGAAAGGGTTGGGGGTTTTAAATGTTGAATTTAAAAAAAAAACACCAGCTGGGTCAGGTATGCCTCATTAAGAACGCGACGATTCCACTATGATGGTCTGTCTCATATGTGACGGTCCGTCTCATATGTGACGGTCCGTCGTTGGTTCCATCGTGTGTGCCCTAGTTTGAAAGTAACAAAAAGACGTACCTGGCACGACGGATTCGTGCGACGGTCCGTCGCTGTATCCGTCAGTGACTGCTGCAGAGTAATTTTCTGCAGAATTTCCTGGTGATGTGCCTGCAAATTAAAAACTCATTAGTAGAAAATGCTACCATTACTAGAAAGAAAAAAACTATAAGTATTGGGTTTCCTCCCAACAAGCGCCTGATTTAACGTCACGACACGACTGAGGACACTTGATTACTCAGCCTTCATCAATATGGTATGCCTCTGTCACTTCATTCACCGATGCAGTATGCCCAAAATAGAGTTTTATTCATTCTCTATTCACCTTAAACCGCACTCCCTCCGTGGTTTTTAACTCAACTGCTCCATGAGGGAATACTTGGCTGATCAAGTAAGGGCAAGTCCATTTGGACTTGAGCTTGCCCGGAAGACAAGGAAACGCAGATCTATCTAAAAGTACCAAATCCCCAACCATAAACTCTTGTTTTGCACTTTTTTCTTCATTCTCCTTCTTCATCTTTTCTTTGTGGGATAAGGCTGATACCGATTGGAGCTCACCACTCTGCCTCATGGTCCTACAAACGTTGAAGGTCGCTTCTTCATTGTTCAACCAAAATTTCATCTGCCCCTTTTCCATATTAACTACGGTTCTACCTGTAGCAAGGAATGGCCTCCCAAGAATAATAGGCACTTCAAAATTGACTTCACAATCAAGAATAACAAAATCTGTCGGAAATATGAATGACTCCACTTTTACTAGCACATCATGGAGTATCCCTATAGGCCTTTTCACTGTTCGATCAGCCATCAGTATCCGCATCGCAGTGGGTTTTGGGTCACCCAAACCCAACTTCTTGTAAATCGAGAGGGGAATGAGATTTATGCTTGCCCCCATATCACATAATCCTTTCGCAAAATGTAATGACCCAACTGTACAAGGAATAGTGAACGCACCCAGATCTTCTTTATTTTGTACGAGAGATCTTGTAGCAATAGCACTACAATGCTGCAGTCTATCATCATCCTCGAAAGTGACCGATCTTTTCTTTGTAACCAGATCTTTCATAAACTTGGCATAACCGGGCATTTGTTCAAGACCTTCTACCAAAGGGACATTGATAGAAAGCTGCTTCAACATTGTTATAAAACGCCGATATTTACCATCCTCGGTCTTTTTCACTAATCTCTGAGGGTAGGGTGGTGGTGGTCTAGGCATGGGAATTACCTTCATAGGGACTTCTGCATCTTTTCCAGTGCTCTCTTCTGCTTCACCACTACCCCTTACCACCTTATCATTATCCTTTCTCACTTTTTCCTCATTAGACGGCATAGGTGGGTTAATGGTTTGCTTGCCACCACGAGTGGTGATTGTCATACAGTGTGCATCACTTTTCGGATTTTGGACAGTGTTGCTAGGAAGAGTGCCCGGTTGCCGTGTGTTCACAGTCGCAGATAATTGGGCCATTTGCAACTCGATTTGCTTAATCGATATTGCATGTGTATCGACTTTTTGCACAATACCTGCTAAATCACACCTTAACTATTTAATGTGCTCATCACTAGAATTGAACCTCCTCATCATTTTGTGCAACATATTCTCAACTCACGCCATACTATCTCCACCATACCTAGGAGTAACTTCACGATTTTGAGGAGGGACATAGGGCCCATTCCTATCATTTCTGTTACCGTAGTTACCCCTGTTGAAGTTGTTGTCGCGGTTATAGTTTCCATCTCAGACATAATGACCCTTACAGTTGTAGTTACCATAGATCTGACCTTGGTTCCCTTGACCTTGGGGCCAATTATCCTGATTGGATCCATGGGCGCTCGGTCAGAAACCCCTCGTCTGCTCATTTACTGCATAGGTGTCCTCCGCATAATAACATTCATCATTAGGTGGCGGTGGTTTCGAAAAGTAGTTGACTGCATTTATCTTTTCTGCCCCCCAGTGACATGTTTTAGTACCAACACAAGCTCAGTTCTCATTTGAGCCATTTCTTCACGAATCTCATCTATGGCTGGGTTGTGAGTGGACTGTACTGCGAAGGTTTTCTCCCGGTATCTGTTTTCCTTGTACTCCAAGCTTTATTGTTCCGGGAGATTTTCTCTAATTTTTCAGCAATCTCAGCATAAGAACACTCCCCATAAGATCCACCTGCTATAGTGTCCAACACCGCTTTATTATTATCATCCTGTCAACGATAGAAGTATTCCTTTATCGACTCATCATCTATGCGGTGATTTGGGACACTTCTCAAGAACGAGGTGAATCTATCCCAAGAACTACTAACTGACTCTCCTGGTAGTGCAACAAAGTTGTTCACTCTGTATTTGTGGTTTAGTTTCTTGGAGACCGGATAGTAGCGTGCTAAGAAGACATCCCTTAGTTAGTCCCAAGTGAAAATTGAGTTGTAAGGGAGCTCAGTGAACCATATAGCAGCCACTCTCATCATTGAGAGAGGAAACACTCTAAGCCCCATTACATCCAAGTCCAAGTCAGGCCTCCCTACACAGCTTTTACACACTGCCCTTACCTTAGCTATATGGGCATGTGGATCCTCAGAAGGTAGCTCTGAAAACAAACCTCTGGAAGTGAGCATTTGCATCAGGCTACTAGTTACCACAAAATTATGACCTGGTGGTAAAAGAGGCAAGACAAGTGGCCCATCAGAGTCTGCTATGTTGTCATAGCCTCTGTAGTATGCTTGGGGCCGTGGAGCGGGATTTTGTCCCCTTTGTTGGTGTTCACCTGGAGCATCGGGTAACAACTGACCATGAACATCAACCGGAACTGGGATGTTCTGGTTTGGATCATCATCATTAATTCCCAAGTTTCTATTCATGTTGCGTAGTGTACGCTTAATTCGTGATCATAGGGAAACAAGGGTTCTCTTCCTCTCCGTGTATTTGGCATACAAAGAGGTTGGTTCTGCACAAATCAAAAACAATAAAACAAAGTAAAATCAACAAAATATCAACTAAACTATAGTAATAAGTTTAAGTTAATCTAAAAGCTACTTTCCTCGGCAACGGCGCCAAAATTTGATACGCTCAAACTTAGTTCTCAAATAAGAAGTAAAGTGGTCGTGTCAAGTAAATAACCCAACTAGTGTGGTTGGGATCGTTCCCACGAGGAAAATAGTTTAGACTTAACTTCAATCTACTATTACTATTGTTTAGTCAATTACTTCCTTGGAAAGCAAAAATGATAAAAAGGGGGGTTTCTATTCCTAAATAAATGAAACTAACTAGCGAAATTGAAAGAGACACTTAACAACTTTGAATGTTGGAGTTTAATCAATTAATCAAAGTAACTAGGGTTTACGTGTTCCCCACAGGTTCATAACTTGATAATTCTAACTATAACAATTCTTTCCTAGTATCTTGCATGCAAAGTGATAAGATATGTATTTCTAAATCCTTGGTCCGGCATCTAGAAAATTTCACTCCGCACCTTGGTCCGGCTACGTGTGTTACTATCCTAACCCTTATCTTTACCTCATATTAAGCATCGTATTCGATATTTGACTAAGTTATTATCTCGTACCAATCAATACTAGCCTATTAGATAGTGTACACTAAATCTATGTTGATAATTATTTTCCTATTATCTACCTCCTTGGTCCGGCAAGTAGCATTAAGGCGAGTTCTAACGTCGGTCATCCGTTTAAAAGACTTCTAAGCGAAAGAATTATTAATACATGCAAGACACTATTCTAGAATTGTTATTTTAGTTAGGTTTCACCTCATTATTTGCCTATTGTTCCCACAACCCTAGTTATGGATTTTAGTTACCCATTGTCATAATCACAATATTCAAATATATGATATAAGAATTCATGTACTTACTTCAATGAGATAGAGTAAAATACGAAAGTTCCCTTGATTAATCAACAAAAATCACCAACAATCACTTACAAGAATCTCAGAGTAATCAAGAATCTCACAAAAAGTCTAATGATAATCAAAGGCCTAACCAAATAATCCAGAGTCTAACTTAATAATACAGAGTCTAACCTCAAAAACAAGGTTTTTCGAACTATTTATATAAAATAAAAACCCAATTAAACAAGGAATCTATTTGCTGGAAATCTGTCAAAACGCGGCTGGGTCGACGGACCTCGCGACGGAACGTCTTGGTCACGACGGACCGTCATGGAATCCGTCGTCCCATACTTGTGCAATTTCTTCTGCTGATGTATTCATTACCCTCGACGGCAAGTATGACAGATCGTCACAGGAACTACTTCTCTGAACTTCATGACTAACCTGCAGGACGGACCGTCATAGACACGATGGATCTTCATGGACTCTGTAACCCCACACTTGGTCAGACTTCCCTATCTTCCTTCAGCAGCTGCACTACGCTGCCACCTACGGACCGTCACAAGCTCCGTAGGTGGTCTCTTCTACATTTCTTCGCTCAAAAACCTCCGCATTCATCTTTGGACAAATTTCCTGCAAATAAGGAGAAACTTATACAAAAATTAGCACAAAAAAGCTTTTGGACACACTAAACTTGAGGAAAAAGTATTAAAAATACCGTGAAACAACGGTATATCACACGCCGAACCACAACATGATGCGGCGAGTGGTCACTTATATCACAGAGTTTTACAAGATCTCCCATCAATTTGGTGGTCGAGATGGCGGAAAAAATTGGGTTTATCAACCTATTCAGCGAGTCGCCGATTCAGCAATTGTCCTGACCAGTTTTACAGACTTCCACATCAGGTTTTGTGGATCCTACGGCGGTCCAAGTCGGGCTTGCCAACATCTTCGACGAGTCGCTGGTTAGACTTTTGGTAGCCAAACTACACATTCTCAGACACACTTCACTTTTCAACATGCACAATCAACACCCATTATTCAAAGTTAAACTTAAAGCACTAAAAACCAGGATTGCGTTCCAAGTAGCGCGTTAGTTAATATCATGACACGACACATGTACCAAATAAAGCTCCATTTTTGGGGTTTGCCATAGTTTCACTAGGAAATCCTCTTTTGTCTTGGATTCAAATGTGATGAAATCTGACTTTTTTGGGTCTCAAGATGCTTGATAGAGACTGAATGAGAGGTCATCATGTGGTTTGGAGTCGATAAATTATCCTTTATTTTCTTTAACACTTTATCAGACCTTTAAACCTTATTGAGAATGTGTGAAAGCATGTCTTACATATGACCACTCTCTCAATCTTTGGCCTTTTGACGCTCATGGGGAGGAACATAATTATCCTTCTCCCGCATTTCTTTCGTTCCAAGTGGCGTTACTATCACGCCAATCACTGTAATAGTCTCTCCAACCCTCATCTTTATTTTATCCTTGATTTCCATATGGTCTTAGGTATTTTGCACGTGATAACCTCCTCCTTGGTTGGTAGGAAGTTTACTTCATCATTGAAAAACACTTCAAATTTCGCTTTGTCGGGGTTCATTCCACCAACACCCACAATATTAACACTTTTTGCACCAACACACATGAAATTTTAGCCTAGATATCTAATTTGGTCATCATTTTGGCCATGTTTTGGTCTCTCTTTTGATCTTTCTCGACATTTTCTTTTTTCATTTTATAAATAAGAGAAGAGACTTAATCTTCACGGGTGTACCATGCCCTGTTAATCTTGGTCATGCAATCAATGAGTTGAGATGCCACTACATTAGATTGTTGCATTAGACTACCCCGGTAAAGTTGATCAACCACTCTTTTATTTATTGAATCAAGGATTCTGTAGAAATTTTGAAGCATCACATTATTTGGAAGTCCATGAGTTGGATACTAAAGCACCAACTTCTTAAATTGAGCCATGTCCGATGGATTGGATCACCTTCCATGCATTTGAAACCTTGGATGCTATTTCGTAGAGTCATCATCTTCGATGGGGAAAGAATCTCACATGAAATGATGTGGTCAGCTCATCCCAAAAGGTGATAGAGTCCTACGGTAATTCAGCTAATCATTTAGTAGCTTCACCCATAAACAGAATGGGAATAACTTAAGGCAGATTGATTCTTCCATATGTTCTTAAATGAGAGCGACTTAGAGACATCCACAAAGTTCCTAATATGCTCATGGGGATCCTTAGCATATTAAGCCTCAGTTATATGAGCTGAAACATTGTGCTTGTAATGTGAAAAACAATGTTTCCTTCAGTTGGAGGCAAATGAATGACACCAACACCACCCACTTGGTTTGGGTCATTCACATCATTGAGGTTACCAATGTCAACTTGGTGGCTTACTTGGATAATGTTACTTCAGTTAACACCCATCTTCTTCTTTGTTCAACACAAACAACACAAAACCAAAAACCAAAATTAGTTGATTCAACTACAACCAAAAAAATCACAATTCAACTTCAATAAAAGAATTTTAATAAGACAACTCCCTGACAGCAATGCCATTTCGATTAATATTTTAAGCATAACTCATCCAATTCTAGGTGCAAATGATCGTTAAATAGTATAAAACCCGAGTTAGGGTCGAATCCCACAGGGACTTGCTCAACTTTTTTTTGGGAAGTATGAATGTGATCTAACTAGCTATAGGAATAGATTTTATCGAAAAGAGATATATCAAGCCAAAAGGGGTAACACGGTGAAATGGGGGTTCTGGTTTGTAATTATCAACTACAACACAATTTAACAATAATGAAATAATAATAATGAGAGGAATTGTCGTAGTATGATCGATTACAGGAAAATTTGATATATGGGTTCTTAAAACTACTAGTAAATAGGTATAAGTGGGTAGGCTATACTATAATTGAAATAAATTTCTCTCGAACAACTATTCCCATCCAAGTAATTTCTCTCGAACATCAACAAATATAGCCATTAAGAAAAACCCATTACCTTATTACATCTTCTCTCTCAAGCAAGATGGATAGGATTGGGTTTAGGATTCACTCTATTTACTTGAACCCAAATCAACCCAAAAGCTATAAATCATAATCAATAATCTTAGTTCTAAAATTTCTCTCTCACAAGTAAGCTAAAAACACAAAGATAGAACTGCATTTACAACTACAATTCATAAATTCAACCACAATTAATGATGAAATCCACTTCAATATAGCATTTAAACTAGAAATTAGCAATACCCATAAACTAATTTATCTCATAATCACATGATCACACCCCAAGAAATGGGGTTTTAGTCGAACATCAGATAAAGGTAAAAATGGTTACCAAATCGATTAGAAATCAAGTGGGTAAGAGTAATTAAGCCTTCACAACGCTCCAATTTGCATAAAATTTGAAACTCACTTGCAAAATCTCCAAATTGAGTCTCAACACCTTCAAACCTACTAAGAAATTATAGAGAGAACTCTTGTAGACTAAAAATTCCTTATCAAGTTCTCCAAAAGTTACTACATAAAATGTTCGAAATCTAATTCATAGTCATAAAAAAAAGCCACAAAATCCCTTTTGACGAAGTAAGTCAGGCAATCACTCAGTGAGCCACCCTTTGACCTCCTCCATTGCTTTTTTGCCATGGAATTCATCATCCTCGACTTGTGTAACTTTGGGCGATCAGTCTTTGCTTCGCGGAATCGCTCAACGATTCATCGATTGCTCTTTTTCATCACCGACTTGGTTTTTTTCTTCAAGGCTTGGCACACTCAATATTTAAGCTATCAGATGGACCATTCAGTGACACGCCAAGTCTTCTTGGAGATCCTCAAGCTTACCCTTCTTCATTTCTTCAGCTTTTTTATTTGTTTTTTGCATGTTAGTATCGTGTTTCTTTGTTCCTCATTCAAAATACCTAAAAATCAATAATTTAACATCATTTTATTGCACAAATTAGGCATTTGAGGACACTAATTCTTTATAAAAAAAACACTAAATGAGTTCAAATGTCGGATTCATATACTCCCGCTAGAGAATATGACTACTCTCACAAACAACAAGTCAAATCGCTTGCTCTTACTACATTCAAGCCTAATCTATAATTCACAAAGTGCTAAGCATAATATGGTTATACTTATTTAAACACAAGATTCAAATTATATATCTCTTTAAGAAATCTAATCCTAAGAGTACTTCTCCTTATAAATATCTTCAACCAACCTTGAGAACATATCAAGAAACACTTTATGCATCATGGGTTTGTCCGCATGTTAAAAACACCACATTCAAGCCTAATACAATAACCACTTCTTGGACTCCTAGTAACTAATCCTTGTAAGAATTTCTCTTTCTCGCATCATCTCCACCAACTGAAAATTCATGCCTTCCTCAAGAAACTTGATTGCTCTCATTTAACTATTAGTACTCATGGTAAAACCTCCTTCTTCCTACACATTATAGCTTAAGATTGAATAATAAAAAAGCCACCATTACCACAATAAGAAACATCAACCCTCTCATTTTATCATTACTCAACTGCTATCAATACCATCACTATCAAACTGAAAAGGATCACTAAGAAATGTTTAGGGTGAATATCATAAGCACGATTCATTTAAAGTTTCTTATATATGAATATGCATGACATAATAATATGTTTGTAGACATTGAGATCAAATCATGAATTTACGAGACTGAGCGTACTATGAGATATGAGTGCTTACATGAATATGTTCATATAATGACGCCAATATCCATAACTTTATGGATAAGATTGAGATCAACGTGCTTATGTTATTTCCCCTTATTTCGGAATGAAAATATACGTGAATCTCTCTAAAGGGTGTGAGCATAGGTCATAGAACAATTATGATATTAGGAATATCAACAAGATGTTGTGATAATGGATTGACATATCTCTAGAACTCTTTCAAAAGACATCACTAACTCATCATAAACACTTGACTTGGTTTCTTATATTATCATATCCCCCTTTGGTCTAAAGTTGACAGTTGAAAGTTATGGATCTATTCCATCACCTCTAAACTGGTTTACATTCCATTTACTCCAATACTGGGGAAAAACTTATCTCATGCTTATTGAACTCTTCATAAGAAGTTACTAAGACTCCTTATAAGACCTCTTTATAAGATGTTTCTCTTAATGTTTTCTCATTGGCTTATAAGAACACTTAATTCTGACTGTTGATATTTTGACTTGTTGTTCTTTATCCTACCAATATTGTCATTTTAAATTCATATCTAGTTAACCAGAAGAAACTTGATCTATATTAAAAAGGATCATCATTGGATATATATGATCTCTCTAGCCAAACTTCTAAGGGTAATAAATCATGTTTACATCAAGATGCTCCAAATTGACACTCAATTATGCTATGAAGCAAATACATGGAAACAATAACTTATTATAACCTCATTTCACTTTGTACGATCTCGAGTACACCTTCTAATACTTTTGATAATCTACTAACTTTTTGATTAATCATTTCTCAAATCGAAAAGTTAGAATCTCACATTTGAACCACTCATATTCATTGTAACTAACCTCTTAGCACTTACCTACTTTATATCAAGTTTACAAGATCAAATCTTACAACTAACATCATCACCCTCATGTTACCATTCTTTTTACGACGACACTCATGTCAAATTCAATCTTGTGTGTATTACTAAATAGGGATATAAATATGATTGCTCACTTACTATACCAACATACAACTACTAGAGAAAATTAAGAAACACTCGCCTACGAAAACCTCATGACAAGTAGCCAAACTTTATCTTTTACTCTAAATATTTACATTTTATAGTCACATTCCATTTTCATAACTCAAGTGCTACTTACCCCTTCACTATACATCATTGCCTAGTTAGATCTGTATCCCTCAAATATTATGGGCTCTCCCTCAAAATATAAGCCTAGCTTAGATCTATAACCTCGTTAATACTCTTTTGTTCTATTCAACACCAAGACATAGTCATCACTAACGCGATGGAACATAGACTTAAATTCCATTGTAGTTAAAGAATAATCTAACTCATCCTGACTAGTAACTATTCTCCTATCTCATATCATTAACTCTTCACAAGATTTTTATTCCTTAGTCTACTCATAAAAAAACTCCTCCTTAATACTTACAGGTACATGACTATAATAAGATAATTTGCCTCATCATATTTCCCTTTTTTAGATAATTGAACCTCTGCATGGATTCTTCTAACTTTGGGCACTTCTACTAATATTGCTTATAACATCATTACTCATACTATATTTTAGGGTGAGAATACTACCTATCGCTAAAACCACTTCTTCATAAGAGCCTCAACTAAAACAATATTTAGATAAATGAGTACATCTTGGTTTTAGCTTGAATGCATGATTCATATGAATACGAGTGCATTCTTTCAAAACTCAACACTTAACTACTCATAGGCTTCCCCCAAGCCCCTATGTAGTCTCATGACCTTCTTAAGATTTTTGTTGAGAGTAACTCATTGATAAGAATTTTACAATTTTTATCTACCTTAAGTATGAGGGGTAGTCAAATCTATTATTAGAAATGCACAAGTTAGAATAAGTTCAATATGACACAATTCTTTCGTACGATTTAGACTATGAAATAAGAGTAACTTTTATTAAATGTCTGTAGTCCCTCATTTATAGAAGTGGGGTCGGCCCTCACGACCATAAATAAGATCCTAACTGGCATGACTTAATACACACCCAAGAACACCTGAACTATGTGATCTTATACAAATTCTGTCACAATCCAAGCCCACAGCCTGGATGTGGATGGCGCTCGAGAACATTGTTGGTCCCTAAGCGAACACTTATCATGTCTAACTACAAGCAGAGACTAACTGAAGAATACATAAGCATCAAATTGAACAAAACGTTTAAAACAGCTTACTAAATCTAAAAACTGAACTGAATATAATGAGTATGAAACATAAATTTTGAATAAAACATCTGAAACTGAAAGACTCTCCAAACTGTCTATCGATGAATCTCTACTCTATATAGATGAGTCTCGAGACGAAACCCACGACTCCTCAAAAACTAT
>CM064974.1:48050460-48169706 GCA_032847665.1 Solanum chilense
CTACATAAGTATTGCTCCCCACAAAAGTCACCAAACAAGACCTATATACTTTTTCAACTATCATAGACTCACCCACCGGAGTAGAAACACGAATAGGCATGTCAAGCAATTCGCAATGTAAATTAAGACCAGTAGCAAATGAGGAAGATACATATGAAAATGTGGAGCCAGGATCAAATAATACAGAAGCCATGCAATCACAAACGAAGAGATTACCTTTGATAATAGCATCAGATGCCTCCGCTTCAGATCTCCCAGGGAAAGCATAACAATGGGCCCTATCACCAGTCTGCCCGTTGCCCCTACCATGTGGTGTTGTAGTAGCTCCAGTTTGTCCATCACCCCGGCCGTTTTGGTGACCATCATTACCTCGACCACCACGTCCTCTAGAATAACGGCCTCTATTATGGCCACCTCTACCTCTAGCTATTGGGGGTCTATAACTCTGTTTTGGACAATTCATCCTAATATGTCCAGTCTCCCCACATCCATAACACTCTCTGGATTCAAACATAGGTCTCTCAGAGAAGTGTTGACCAGTCTGAGGTGGACCCCCAACTACAGTCTGTAGTGAAGACTGAATTGGTCAGACTGAGTAACCTCCTGAACCATGTCCTCTAGAGTAAGAACCATTAAACTCACCTCCCTTTCGAAACCTTTTTGATGTCGATGTCGTGGTGAAGTCATCTGGCTTCACTCCTTCCACCTCTATCACGAAGTCTACCACTTCTTGGAAGGATTTTGCCGTAGCCGCTACCTGTAAGGCTGAAATCCGCAATTCTGACCTCAACCCCTTCACAAAACGGCAAATCCGTTCTTGTGGACTGAAACAAAGTTGGGTGGCATACCTGGATAATTCACGAAACTTAGCCTCATATGCAGTAACCAACATCCTACCTTGCTTTAGGCTCAAGAACTCATATCTTTTCCTATCCCTCAATGTCCGAGGTATATACTTCTTCATAAACAAGCTAGAGAACGATGCCCAAGTCATAGGTGGTGCCTCTGTTGGTTGACACTCGACATGTGACCGCCACTACATTTTGGCGTTCCCTTGAAACTGATAACTCACGAACTCAACACCAAACAGTTCTACTATACACATCTTGTGTAGTAGCTCATGACAGTCAACCAGAAAATTGTAAGCATCCTCAGATTCAGCACCCTTGAAGACTGGAGGTTTCAATTTCAAGAACTTACTGAAAAGTTCATGCTGATCATTTGTCATTATAGGCCCTGTAGTGAGACGAGGAAACGTGCCTATTTCCAATGAGGCATCCATGCGGGGAGCCACAGTAGCCGCATGTTGTACCTCCGGAACCTGAGGTGCTGGTGCAGAAAACACTGGAGGTGTCTGGCCCTGATCAGATAACCCGCTAAGATAAGCAAGAACCTGATTGATCATCTCTAGGGTAGATTGGGGTGGTAATTCCTCATTCTGTACTTGTTCATTCTCCCCTTCCTCACCCTCTCTTATCACTTCCTCAGTCGGTGGAGGAGTCAGCGCCCTAGTACCAGGTGGGCTAGGTGCTTGTCCTCTTCCTCTAGAGGACGTCCTCCCACGACCTCTTCCACGGCCTCTCGCCACTGTTCCCCTCCGAGCTACAGCCCCAATGGCTAGCTCAGACGCATCCTGTCTTGCCGGTGTCGGTGCTGGCGCGGTCGTTGCTCTAGTTCTAACCATCTGCGAAATAGAGTGAAGATGGTCAGATACCATTTTGTATCACCTAGATACCAATTGGATCCAAGTAATAGCACGAAAGAAAGAATGAAAGAATGGAATTTTCCTAAAGTCTTATAGCCTCTCAAAGAAAAGTAAAGGCGCCCCCCTACCGTTCCTTAAGACTCTACTAGACTCGTTCTTGTGTGATGAGACCAACGAACCTAATGCTCTGATACCAAGTTTGTCACGACCCAAATTGAGTCACGAGTGGCACCCACACCTACCCTCCTATGTGAGCGAACCAACCAATACAAAACCCAACATTTCAATATAATATCAAGATTTCATGCGGAAGACTTAAACTCATTAATAAAAATCAATTAAATAAACTTCTAAAATTTATAACTCATTATCCCCAAAATCTGGAAGTCATCACCACAAGAACATCTATGATCAAATTACTCAACTAAGAGTATTCTAAGAAGCTAAAATACATCAAAAGCTAGTCCATGCCGGAACTTCAAGGCATCAAGACATGAAGAAGAAGATCCAGTCCAAGCTAGAAGCATTAGCTCACCCTGAATTCCGGTGTAATGAAGACTGGCTAGAATTGCAATTGAGTTGAAGACGACGGCGCGTTTGCTGCACTCCACAAATAACAAAGAAAGAAACTTACAAGTAGGGGTCAGTTCAAACACAAGTACTGAGTAGGTATCATCGGCCAACTCAAAATAGAAAACAGCATATATCAGTTAATATCATAAATCGACTACAATACTCAACATGTAGCAACAACAAGTACTATAATCATCAACAAGTACCACCAAGTTCATCCATGAGGACTCAAGCCTCAATACCATACTCATTTGGGAATTAGGTTCATTATATTGAGTATATTAACATCTTTCAAGATTCATTATCTTTCTTCCTCTTGTGTCGGTATGTGACACTCCGATCCCCTACTACTATGTGTCGGTACGTGACACTCCGATCCCCTACTTCTATGTGTCGGTACGTGACACTCCGATCCCCTAATTCTACGTGTCGGTTCGTGACACCCGATCCCCTAATACTATGTGTCGAACGAGACACTCCGATCCCCTAATTCTACGTGTCGGTTCGTGACACTCCGATCCCCTAATTCTACGTGTCGGTTCATCAAGCCTTCTTTTATACCAAGGCATCATCATTAACAAAGTGAATTAGGGTTTCTTCAAGATTTAGGATTCAATAGCTTCATCATGCTTATTTTATCACAATCACATAATCGTATTCATGCAAGCATACAATTAAGCATATACAAGGGTTTACAATACTACCACTACATATCATTCGCTATTAAGAGTTTACTACGAATAACGTTAAAACCATAACCTACCTCCACTGAAGATTAGTGATCAAGCAAGCAAATTCCCCAAAGCTTGGTTTTTCCTCTTCGTTCGTCTCTCTCTATCGATCCTCTCTCTCTCTTTTTTATTTTTATTTTCTTTATTCAAACCCTCTTTCTTTTACCCTAATTAACATAAAATTAAGTATAAAAAGATGAGGAATTAACCCACTAATTAACTCAAGGTTACCTCCTTTAACCCCCAAGAAATTGAGTTATCAATATAAACCCACGAATTTTATAATTATAGCAGGAATAGTAAACGCCCCTTTAAAACTTAACAGTAATCCGACCCTTCCTGGGATTACGCAACCTGTGACGGCCCGTCGTGCCTGCGACGGTCCGTCCTGCAGGTTCGTCACAAACTTCAGAGGCTCAATTTCCTTGAAGAGTCTGTGACGGTCCGTCGTACCTATGATGGTCCGTCCTGCACTTCCGTCACGAAGTTCAGAGAATTGCTCCCAGTATCCAATTTTCAAGAGTTGAAGTGTTTTGAAACGGAACCTCACAATGGTCCGTCGTGTCTGTGACGGTCCGTCCTGCAGGTCCGTCACAGAGTTCAGAGAGTGGATTTCAGCACTCAAATATCAGAATCTAAGTGTTTTGGAATGAGACACCCTCGACGGTCCGTCGTGTCCATGACGGTCCGTCGTGGTATCCGTCGTCTCAGCCAGTTTTTCCAGAAATAAAATCTGCTGCTCAAAACGACTAAACAGGTCTTTACTGTTACTATACAGTAACTTGGCCTTTATTATTTACACAGTTACTTGACCTTTACTATTTACACAGTAACTTGACTCTTACTATTCATGTTTAGGATTTTTTTGTCCTTTACTATTCATGAATAGGACACTGACACTATTTACTTTTACGACTTTTTACAAAAAACAAAAAAAACTTTTGGCCAAATGGCCGACATACTATTACAATACTTTTTACATATGGCTGATATTCAGCCGACACAAAGCGATAAACACACTAAAAGACACTAAAAAATAAAAGACATTTTACAGATATCTTTCTTTATCTTCTATGAATCTTCTTTGCTTTATCTCTTTTGTTATTATCCAAATCAACTGCTGGTATTACGTTATCTTCTCCGTTACACTTGGAGCATCTATGATCTGGGTATTTGTTGCTGATAAGTTTACAATATCTTACTAATAACTCTTCTGAAATAAATTCCTTCTTCAAGGCTCTTGTAGTTGGTTGCTCTTCTAGCTTTAGTAATGACAAAATCCATCGCTGGACTTCATCCATATCTGATTTCCTTAGCTCTTTGGAATTATAAAAAATAGGTTTCCTTTAGTAATTCTCTTATATGTCATAAATGCTTTATGTAATTCTGGTATTCCAATTATTTCTTCTCCATCATATGTATATACTGTATTTAGTAGTCCGTAGCTATAACATGTTTTAACTAAATTTGGACTGGTTTTAGGTTGTGCTATCAGTCTGTTATATCCCTGTAACTTCTGGGATATATAGTCTTCTTTGGGGTTTTTTGTTTGTGTAGATCTTGGGTTCAAGTTTAAATATGTTTGATTTTGTATATGTTTTCAATGTAGTACTGCGTAATATAGTTGTATCTCTTTTTGTCATTCTGTAGACTAACTGCATATGTAGATGTTTGTGGTTCTACGGGTATCTGTATTTGTGGTTTTTGGATAAATAGTTTTATGAATAGTTGGTTTAAATTCGTATTTTTTGGTTTCTCACTATCTTTTTTGCTCGTACCCGCAGCTGTATTTAAACAAACTTTTTTATGGGTTTTTTGGAGTTTCCCAACGTCTCCTTCTAGTTCTGGAATTTTTGCTAGTTCTGGAATTTTTGCGTCTTCCGATCGACGTAGCTCCACATGTTTATAGTCATGCTGCTGACTTATATTTTTCATCTTTTGTAGCTCTTTATCCATACTACCCACTTTCGCAGAAAGTGTAGTAATGGCTTTGAGTATTTCTTCCATCTTATCTTTTTCTGGTTCAGTTTGGGTTCCTTTTTCTTGATAGATAGTCTGCAACAAGATTCTTGTCAGTCTTAATTACTTCAATTGTAAATGTAAAATTTAATATATTTAATACTAATCTCCTTATTTCTTTTGTTGTAACTGAATCTTCTAATTTTTTTGTTATCCACCATTTTACCTGTGTATTATCTGTTCGTACAATAAATTTATTGTAAACAATATATGATTCAAATGCTAATAAACATTTATATAATGCGAATAATTCTTTTCTATTTATTTCCCATTTTATTTGTGCTTCTGTATAAGATCCTGAATAATATCTACAATGGTGTTCTATTTTTCTTTTTCATATTTGTATTTTAAAACTCCTCCATAACTATGATCACTCGAATCTGTTTCAACAATATAAGTAAATGTTTTATTTACATCAGGAAAATATAGTTTTGGTAATTTTTTACATATATTCTTAATATTTCTTATATGTTCTTTATCTTTATTGTCGAAATAATATTCTACATCTTTTTTAAGTTTTTTATGTAATGGTTTTAGATGTTCTGCTAATTTTGGTATATATTCTCTTACCTGATTTACTAATCCTAGAAAGGATTGTAATTTCTTTTTTGTATCTATATTTTCATCAATAGTAATTATTTTTTGTACTATATGAGTTTGCATTTTTATTCCATTTTTATCTATTTGTATTCTGGCAATCGCCTCTTATATACAACGTAATTGGCCCTTACTCTTACTATACAGTAACTTGGCCTTTACTATTTACACAATTACTTGACCTTTACTATTTACACAGTAACTTGACTCTTACCATTCATGATTAGGATTTTTTTGTCCTTTACTATTCATGAATAGGACACATACACTATTTACATTTACGACTTTTTACCAAAAACAAAAAAAACTTTTGGCCAAATGGCCGACATACTATTACAATACTTTTTACATATGGCTGATATTCAGCCGACACAAAACGATAAACACACTAAAAGACACTAAAAAATAAAAGACATTTTACAGATATCTTTCTTTATCTTGTATGAATCTTCTTTGCTTTATCTCTTTTGTTATTATCCCAAATCAACTGCTGGTATTACGTTATCTTCTCCGTTACACTTGGAGCATCTATGATCTGGGTATTTGTTGCTGATAATTTTACAATATCTTACTAATAACTCTTCTGAAATAAATTCCTTCTTCAAGGCTCTTGTAGTTGGTTGCTCTTCTGGCTTTAGTAATGACAAAATCCATCGCTGGACTTCATCCATATGTGATTTCCTTAGCTCTTTGGAATAAGAATAAATCATTACTTGATCTCGTGCATATAAACTCCAAATAGCATTGCCATTTAAATAATTATTGGCTAACTCTTGTATAATTGTTGCTATTCCAATTATTCTTTTATTCGCATAAAAGCTTGGTATTTCTATCTCTTCTGGCATAATCATATCTTTGGTCAGGCCTATCTTTATAACTTGTATTGGCGACTTTATCTCCTCGTATAATATTTGGTGCTGTATAGAATTTTATAAAAAAATAGGTTTCCTTTAGTAATTCTCTTGTATGACATAAATGCTTTATGTAATTCTGGTATTCCAATTATTTCTTATCCGTCATATGTATATACTGTATTTTGTAGTCCGTAGCTATAACATGTTTTAACTAAATTTGGACTGGTTTTAGGTTGTGCTATCAGTCTGTTATATCTCTGTAACTTCTGGGTTATATAGTCTTCTTCGGGGTTTTTTGTTTGTGTAGATCTTGGGTTCAAGTTTAAATATGTCTGGATTTTTTGTATGTTTTCGATGTAGGACTGCGTAATATAGTTGTATCTCTTTTTGTCATTTTGTAGACTAACTGCATATGTAGATGTTTGTGGTTCTACGGGTATTTGTATTTGTGGTTTTTGGATAAATGGTTTTATGAATAGTTGGTTTAAATTTGTATTTTTTGGTTTCTCACTATCTTTTTTGCTCGTACCTGCAGCTGTATTTAAACAAACTTTGTTATGGTTTTTTTGGAGTTTCCCAACGTCTCCTTCTAGTTCTGGAATTTTTGCTAGTTCTGCAATTTTTGCGTCTTCCGATCGACGTAGCTCCGCATGTTTATAGTCATGCTGCTGACTTATATTTTTCATCTTTTGTAGCTCTTTATCCATACTGCCCACTTTCGCAGAAAGTGTAGTATTGGCTTTGAGTATTTCTTCCATCTTATCTTTTTCTGGTTCAGTTTGGGTTCCTTTTTCTTGATAGATAGTCTGCAACAAGATTCTTGTCAGTCTTAATTACTTCAATTGTAAATGTAAAATTTAATATATTCAATACTAATCTCCTTATTTCTTTTGTTGTAACCGATCCCCTATATGTGTCGGAACGTGACACTCCGATCCCCTATATCTATGTGTCGGAACGTGACACTCCGATCCACTAATACTATGTGTCGGAACGTGACACTCCGATCCACTAATTCTATCCGTTCATCAAGCCTTCTCTATACCAAGGCATCATCAATCCCATTACTTTAATTCATCAAGCCTTCTTTTATACCAAGGCATCCTCATTAATAACGTAGATTAAAGTTTCTTTCAAGTTTTGGGATTCAACAGTTTTCATCATGCTTGCTTTATCAAAAATCATACAATCATATTCATGCAAGCATACAATTAAGCATATAGCAGGGTTTACAATACAATCAATACATATTATTCACTATTAAGAGTTCACTATGAATATCGTAAAAACCATAACCTACCTCCACCGAAGAATTGGAATCCACAAGCAAATTCCCAAGCTTTGCTTTCTCCTCTTTGATCGACTACTCTCTCTCCCTCTATTCTGTTCTTTCTCTTTTTCTTATTCCAAACTCTTTTCCTTTTACCCTAATTAGTATATAATTAAGAATAAAGGATGGCAATAATAGCCCACTAATTAACTTAAGGTTACCTCTTTTAACCCCCAAGTAATTAGACTCATTAATATTAACCCTTTAACTTTATAATTAAGGAAAGAATAGTCCTAAACGTCTCTTAAAACTTAACCAGAAATCTGACTCCAGCTGGGATTACGCAACCTGTGACGGCCCGTCGTGCCTGCGACGGTCCGTCACTCAGGTCGTCGCAACCTCTTAACATTCCATTTTTCTCTAAGGATTCTGTGACGGTCCGTCACGCCTGTGACGGTCCGTCCTGCACTTCCGTCATGACGTTCAGAAACTCGTTCCCCGTACCAAATTCTCAAGAGTTGAAGTGTTTGCAACGGACTATCACGACTGTTCGTCGTATCTGTGACGGTCCGTCCTGCAGGTCCGTCACAATTTACAGAGAGTCGATTTTAGAACACAATTTTCAGAATTCTAAGTGTTCTGGGACGAGACACCCTCGACGGTCCGTCGTGCCCATGACGGTCCGTCGTGGTATCCGTCGTCTCAGCCAGTTTTTCCAGAAATAAAATCTGCTGCTCAAAACGACTAAACGGGTCGTTACAATTACTAAAATAATTATATCCTTGTATTTGTCTTATTTTTAGTATTTTGTTTGGTATTGGATAATTGTATGTTTTAGTTTTAGCATTTAGATTACGATAATCTATGACCATTCTACTTTTACCTCTTTTTTGTTCACTATGTTTTATAACTATAAATGCTGGACTTGTATGTTTACTATTGTTTTTTTGTATGTAATTATTTTCTAATAATTCATCTATATGTATTTTAAATTCTTTTAAATCATCAAAGTTATATTTTAATGGTTTCTGTGTTATTATACTATTTTCATCTATTAATTCAATTTTTACTTTTGTCTTATGTTTTTCCCATCCTTGTAATGGATCTTCACTATATAATTGTTCTAGTTGTTCATTAATTATTTTAATTTTGTCTATAGCAAATATAATAATTTCTAATTGTGTTATTTGTTTATTATTTATATTTTCCATTTCTTGGTTTATTTTTTTCACTTCCTTCATTATTAAATCCTGTTACTACCATAGGTGTTTTTAATTTTTCCCATTTATCTTCTGGTAAGCAATTATATTTACATATATTCGCTTCTACTCCTGTATCTATCATAGGGGTATAATATCTGTTGTGATATCCTTCTACAATAATTTTTGCAAGTATAAATATTTTCATTAATCATTTTGTTCTTTTTATAATTATTTTCTTATTTTGACAGGTTATTGTTAATTGTTCATTTTCTATGTTATACGGTTTAACTTTTTCTAACCATTTTATTCCTAATGTAATATTATGGTTTCCTTGGTATATTTTAAATGGTATTACTAAGGGTATTCCTCCTATAATTATTTCTTTTTCCGTTGTTTCTTCATTTGTGCTTACTATCTCACTAGGTAATCCAGGGCATGTAAGTCCTGTTTTTATAATTTCTTCTTCTAATACTAACTCTCTTGTTATGTAATTTTCTTCTTGTCCTGTATTTATTAAGATTTTATATTTTCTTTGGTCTATTATTCCTGTTATGAAATAATGATATGGTGTTATTTCTTCCTTATCTAATAAGTTTTGTGGGATTTCATAGTTCCTTTTAGATGTACTCATTCTTGATGAGGTAGCTCTTGCTAACGTATTTGGTACGCGGGGAGGCATTCGACCCTTGGTTTCAGTTGCTCTATTGCTCTGCTTATCGAAAGCCATTATTGAAGTGTTGGAAGTTAAAAATTAAATTTACATTCAAACATATGTGCACAAAATCAGAAAGGAGCACAGAAATATATACAAATAAGAAGTTTATTAAAGAAAAATTTAGTAGTTATAAGCAAGTAGAAGCAGAATATTGTGAATACGAGTAAGTCATACCTCTCCAACCAGGGCTTCACCTTTAAGCTTTTTACTCCATGAGCATTGAGCAAATATAATAAGTGTGTCTCTTTTCCCTGATGGAAAAACTCATTTACGTAATCTTTTGAACAGCAACAAGTTAGCTAAACCCACTCTTTCCGACTTGTTAAAAGTACCGATATTCACTCCTATATAGTTTGTCGATAATGATCCTTTCGTCTTTCTATTGTGTTGAAATTTGTAATCCCCAATAGTTCAAAATATGTAAAGTATATCATATTTCTCATTGATTACAGTAACTCAACAGTGTCAGCACCATGGAAATTTAGTACACACAGTAAAAATATAGTAGTTATAAGCAAGGAGAAACAGAATATTGTGAATACGAGTCAGCCATACCTCTCCAACTGGTGCTTCACATTCATATATATTTACTCCATCATCATTGAGAAAACAATATAAACTCATGTCTGTCTTCCTGGATAGAAAAACTAAATCACATACACTTTTGAGCAGTAACTATTTAGCTACATCCACCATTTCCGACTTGTTAGAAGTACCAATATTTATAGCTAGATAGTTTTGTTTGATGGTGATCCTTTCTTCTTTTTGTTCTGTTGAATTTTGTAAATCCCAATAGGTCAATATAAGTTAATTATATTAGATTTCTGATTGATGACGGTACAATGTCAACACCATGGAAATTCAATACACACCAAGTCAAAGAATAGTAGTTATAACCAAGGAGCAGCAGAATATTGTGAATACGAGTAAGTCATAAATCTCCAACCAGTGTTTCACCTTCATAACAGGGGATTTCCTTTAATACTAGCTGCTGCAGGAAAGTTTCCTCGTTTAATATTTTCATCATGATGATCTGTTAAACACTCCACCACCTTCAAACTAAGCGAAAATGGTTTAGTTTTTGGCCTTTGTGTTTGGCCCTCCCACATTGGCATCTTACTCAACACTTCTTTTTGCGTTACTCTGCCCCATTCTCTAGTCCATTTCCATCTTATACTCTGCAATCGGCTGCTCTATAACACATTTGCTGAAAAATTGGACTGGTTTTATCATAAATTCACGATTTTCATAAGCAGAGTCAGTTCTAAAAACCAAATGAGTACTATTTGTTTGATTATATGTTGATCCAAATTCCTGATTTTTCGTAGTACAGTTGAGCATCAGTTTCCATCCTAGTGTTTCCACCAACTTCTCATTGGTTTGTAGTAAAGTTTTGGATGATCGTTTTATAAAAAGAACGAGAAGAAAGACATAAGGGAAGCCTAATCAATATAACTATATAATCCATTTTTCATACTCAAATCCACATTGTATCCAGAAAAGATAAGATGAAAAATAGTAGTAACTACGAAAAGAAGCATGATAATATAGCTCATCGCCTATTAGAGTCAAAGTGTCATGCGATTCCGGCAAATCTCTTCTGCTGTACAATTACATGAACTTATGGTAGGATAAGTTACAACATGAACTTGTACTGCAGGTTTTTGAGACACAACATGTAACTGTCATTTACTCTAAGAGCACAATTTTCGAACACTGCCATCAATAAAGAGGGGGCGGATTCAATGTGCTTTAATTCTATAACTCTATTATAAGATAGACCACTTTTAAGAAATCATATCATATATATATTATATATTATTATAATTGTGAAGCTGTAAAATCCATAGTTGAATTACCCTTGTACCTCTATAATAGTTAATTATTTTTTAAATATTAGTTCATATGATATTATTAAATAATACTTACTGAAATTAATAACATAATAAAAACCAAATGTAGCTTTGAAAGTGCAAATTTATCGTCTTTCATTATTGATAGACCGAATGTACTAAAAACTATTTAATATCCTCGAAAGGTGGAAGAGTGAAAGCATTCATAATTGATTTCTAGATAAAATTCTACTAGATAAAAAAGTATACATGCATTGGAGTAAATAATTTAAAAAACAAAGCAATAATAAGTTAGGCTTTTAAGTTACCTATATTATGCTCTTTAAGCATTGTCATTTTTTTTTTTAAAAAGTCATATTAAGGTGTTAGCCTGTTAGGTTAAAGATATCAAAAGGTCACTTCTTGGATCACTTAATTTATAACCTTTTTATCTTCTATTAGCAGATTCTCCATATTCCTATATTATATATTATACTTTCTCATGTAATCATGTGATTTTTATTTTATTCTATTATATGAATTCGTTATGCTCAATGTTTTATTTATTTTTATTTGAACTCATCTAAATTATTGAATATTTCAACTACTAATGAATATTTTAAATTTGACTTTTTTTATGAAGATACTATTAAGAAATGACGCTAATATTTCATAGTGATGATGCAGTAAGTGAAGCAACACAGATTGAACTGTTTCAAGTGGTATCGATTTTCAGGTAATAAATCATTGTTCCTTACATGCAATTAATTATTTTTATGTGAGTTGATATGTACTTAATAAAATTTTGGTTTGATTTAAAAAAAAATAGTTTATAAAAGTTGAGACGGTACACTTAATTGGATTCTCAAAAAAAAAAAGAGTATTTTACACAAGGACAAGAATAAAGACTTCTAGCTTTATGATTGCATTCATGACAATCAATGGAATATTCTATAAGACAAAAAGTCGATGTGATTTTGTACAAGTAAATCCAACTCACTAACAAAAAAATTAAAGTAAGATAGAAAAAAATGAAGATGAAGAGTATAAAAATGAAGATGAAGAGATTCAATGGTATCTTATAAGTTGATGAACCATTGTAACTTCATTATTATATAAATTTACGAGGAAATAAATAATTGACGAAATTTGTGAAATGTACATATATACCTTTGGGTCGTAACAAATGTGATTGAAAGTAGTATTTTTCATGCATAATAGCTAATTCTTGATATATATATATATATATATATATATATATATATAAATTGTTTAAATTTATTACAAACATTGTAGGAAACATTTTAGGATTAACGCATAATACATGTTCTTGAAAATTAGTACATATATATGTGCGTGGGTGCGTGCGTGCGTGTGTATAATAGAGAACCTTATAGTGCCTACGTGGCTCCACAAGCAAACAGGAAACCCTTTTATTTTAATATAGTTCCTGATAGAATGTGATAGAATCGTTAATTTGTTTTGATGATAGACAAAAAGCGCAAAGAACAGTAGCAAATGTACGCAGCGAAAGAAGTCAAGCTAGAGTCCAAGCGCAAGTAAAATAGAGTTATTTGTCAAAGCCAAAATAATATATTAAAGGTACAAGTTAATACAAATAAGGAAAACCTTAAATATATTATTAAGGAAGGAAGTTGTGTATAATAAGGATTCTAATTTAAAAAATAATCCTTGATTAAATATATCTTTCTTACCTTATTAGTAAGGATTGTACAAGGCAAAAACTCTATAAGAAGTGCACGAGGCAGAGGAAATACATATGACTTCACGCAGAGAACAAGGGAGAATTATTCATCAAACTGAGGTCTTCAAGATTGATAGGATTGCTACGTTTAAAACATTCTTGAGTGAGAAGGTTTTATCATGTAGAACTATTTGTCTTGTTTTTGTTCTTAATTGTAGTTTACAGTTTATTGTACAAAGGGTGGATTTGGCTTTTTGTAGGGTTGACTGTTAGTGAGAGTTTTAACAAAAGGTGGGTTTGGCCTTTTGGAGAGATCGAGTGGAGTCAATCGAAGGAGTAGTAGAGATAAGACTTTTGATTATTGAGTTGTAATCACAAAATCTTATAGTTGAATTAATAAAACGAGGTTTTTCCTTCCTTGAGTGAGGACGGTTTTTAATTCAATAAGTGTTTGTGTCTCTACTCTGTCTTTACTTAAAAGCAACTTACACGAACCTGGTTCGTGTTCTGGGGTAAGGTTTCTTTAATTGGTATCAGAGCAGGTCTTTTCGTTAAAAGATTCACACCTTGAAAAGACTCAATGGCAGCACCACCTACCCCACAAGAGGGAGCTTCACAAACACGACCACCACTGTTCAATGGCAAATATTATGGATGGTGGAAAAATCATATGATGGACCATCTTATTGGCGAAAACCCTGATCTGTGAGGAGTAATTCTAGATGGCCCAACCATACCTATGAAAACAGCAACTGATGGAATCACCAAAATCCCAAAGGAAAGAAAGGAATGGAATGTTGAAGACAAGCTTGCAATTCAAAACAATGCCAAAGCCAAGAAAATTCTGATATGTGGCATAGGACCAGACGAATACAATCGAATCTCGTCATGTCAAGATGCCAAAGCCATATGGGAAACACTGCAGACAGCTCATGAGGGAACAACGCAAGTCAAGAAGTATAAAATTGATAACTTGAACAGGCAATATGAGCTATTCAGGATGGCAGAAGGAGAGACTATTCAAGACATGCACACCAGGTTCACCTCCATCAATGAGATGTACTCTTTAGGAGAGATAGTGCCTAATGGAAAAGCAGTAAGGAAACTCTTGAGTGTCCTTCCTGAAACTTGGAAAAGCAAAGTCGAGGCTATCACTGAAGCCCGCGACCTAGACTCACTGGGAATGGATGAGTTAACTGGTAATCTCATCACATACGAACTTAAGAAAAACCAAGAAAAGGAAATTGGAGGAAAAAGAAAGGAAAGGAACCTGGTTCTAAAGGCTACTGCATCAGATGATTTTGAAGATGAAAACATTGCCCTCATAACTAAAAGGTTCACTAGAATGCTAAAGAGAGGGTAGACCTTTCAAAAGAAAGCTTTTCAAAAACCATCTGAAAACATTAAAGACCAGGTTTGTCATAAGTGTGGGAGTCCAGATCACTTCATCAAATTCTGTCCACTTTGGGCCGTAGAGAAGAAAAAGGTAAACTTTGAGAAAGGGAAAGACATCAAAAAGGATAAGTTTGTCCCCTCAAAAAGAAGAATGACAACTCAGGAGGCAGACATGTCAATGAAGAGGGCTTTTGCAGCAATGGGGAATTCATCTGATGAAGAGTTTGAGGGTCATGAGACAGAAAACCAGTCTCTTCTTGCACTAGAACAAGAAGATGATTATGACTTTCTTGCCCTTGTAGCAGTGGAAACCAAGGAAGAAAGGGAAACTTGCAGATCACAAGAAACCATACTAGCACTCATGGATGGATCAGATTCTGAAGAGGAAAAAGAAGAAGAAGAAGAAATAAATGAAAAGGTTAGTCTTCATAACTTACAAGACAATCTAGGTTCATACTCAAAAAGAGAGCTAGAATCCTTACTCTACACTCTCATTGATGCATATAAAACCATAGACTCAAAAAGGGAACTGATAATGGAAGACTATGCATCACTAAGAGAAGAAAACAAGAGTCTTGAAAAACAGAATCTTCATCTTTTATCCAAGAATACCAAACTAAGTAAAAATCTAGAACTGGTAACTAAAAGGAATGAAAGTCTCTCCAAAGAGATTCTTGTGACTAAAACTGAAGCAGAAAATGGAATGAGATGGACCAGGTACTCCATACTGCTTGACAGCATTCACAAGAATCGCACATTTGAGAAACATGGGATAGGTTTTGATAGAACCAGCTCTCAAGTAAAAAATCCCAACATAGACTGTTTATGCATGCACTGTGGACTGGTAGGACATAAAAGTCATGATTGTCAAAAGAAACAAACTGCTCATAACAAAAACTTGAAATCCTTGAGAAAACCTCATCATGATAAACCCAATGAGCAGAAACAAATCCCTATAGACAAGTCTCTTCCTAGATGGGCCAGAAGAAATCTTATCCACCCATTCCCTAAGCTTAAATCAAAGTGGATTTGGGTACCAAAATCTAAAATCCAACAATAAATTGCAGGGATCAGTGAAGAGGAAGCAACAACAATGGTACTTGGATAGTGCATGCTCAAGACACATGACTAAAGATAAAAGAAGCTTCCTCTCACTCAAGAACATCAAAGGAGGAAACGTTGCCTTTGGTAATGGTAAAAGTGGTGAAATTCAGGGAATTGGAAAGGTTGGATCAATGGATACTCATGCAATTGAGAACGTATATTATGTGAATGGTCTAAAACATAATCTTTTGAGCGTATCTCAAATATGTGATAAAGGAAACAACGTTCTCTTTACAGAAAAAGAATGCAGAGTAACAAACTCAGTGACTGGAAACCTGGTTCTACTAGGAAAGAGACACAAGAATGTGTACAAAGTCAAGATTGTTGACTCCAAAGAAGATAATCTTAAATGTCTAAGTGCAGTCTCAGATTGCTCCATGCTATGGCACAAAAGAATGGGACACATTAGCATGACAACTATAAACAAGCTCATATCTAAAGACCTGGTTAGGGGACTGCCAACCAAAAGTTTCAAGGACAACCAAGTATGTGGAACCTGCATTCAAGGAAAACAGGTTAGGTCATCCTTCAAACCAAAGTTGACAGTAAGTACTACTAAGCCACTTGAACTGCTTCACATGGATTTGTGTGGACCAATGCGTGTACAAAGCAGGGGTGGAAAAAGATATGTGTTTGTAATAGTTAACGACTACTCAAGATTCACTTGGACATTGTTTCTTGCAACAAAGGATGAGACATTCACTATGTTTGAAGTTTTTGCAAAAATGGTTCAGAAAAAATTCAACAAAGAAATAATCAGCATCAGATCTGATCATGGACTGGAGTTTGAGAACTCACAATTCCTACATTTTTGTACTACAAATGGGATTGAGCATAACTTCTCAGCACCTAGAACACCACAACAAAATGGTGTTGTTGAGAGGAAAAATAGAACACTGGAAGATATTGGAAGAACTATGTTAATCTCAAGCAAACTTCCAAAATTCTATTGGGCTGAAGCAGTAAATACAGGATGCTATTTAACAAATAGATGTATGATCAGATCAGTGTTAAACAAAACACCATATGAGCTACTAAAAGGAAGAAAACCAAATCTAGCATATCTTAGGGCCTTTGGATGTGTATGTTTTATACACAACAATGACAAAGACAATTTGGGAAAATTTGATGCCAAGAGTGATGCAGGAATCCTTCTAGGCTACTCATCACAAAGCAAGGCCTACAAGGTACTGAATAAAAGAACAAACCGTGTAGAAGAAAGTGTCCATGTTGTCTTTAATGAACATACTAGTGAAGTTGAAGGAAATTCAGAGGATGAACAAAATGAGGGAACCTGTTTCAAGCCGTCAGACCCAAAAACATGCGAAAAAGAACCCATACCATCTGACAAAACATCTAAAATAGGAGATAAGTCTGCTGATGAAACTGGTTCATCTGCACCTCAAGAACCAGTAAGTATTCCCACTCATAATTGGAAAAATCAAAGCTCTCACCCTCTGCAAAATCTTCTTACTCCTCTTAACTCAGGCATATCTACAAGATCCAAACTACGTAGTATGTGTGCATTCTCTGCCTATGTGTCCCTGATTGAGCCTAAAAATACAAAGGAAGCATTTCTAGACTCTAAATGGATTGGTGCTATGCAAGAAGAACTCAACCAATTTGAAAGAAGCAGAGTGTGGAACCTGGTTCCAAAGCCCCAAAACAGAACAGTAATAGGAACTAGGTGGGTGTTTAGAAACAAGCTCGATGAGCAAGGTCAAATAGTGCGCAACAAAGCTAGGCTAGTTGTATAGGGATACAACCAAGAAGAAGGTATAGAATATGATGAAACCTTCGCACCAGTAGCAAGAATTGAGGCAATTAGAATACTGGTTGCATATGCTGCTCACATGGAGTTCAAACTCTACCAAATGGATGTCAAAAGTGCCTTTTTAAATGGTTACCTACAAGAAGAGGTGTATGTAAAACAACCTCCAGGTTTCGAGAATACATATATCCTGATCATGTATATAAACTGGACAAAGCACTCTATGGGTTAAAACAAGCACCAAGAGCATGGTATGATCGACTGTCTACTTTCCTTCTCACACATGCATATACAAGAGGAAAAATTGACAATACACTGTTTCTTCGAAAACAAGGTAAAGATCTGTTCATAGTCCAAGTATATGTAGATGACATTATATTTGGAGGAACCAATGACTCACTAGGAGTAGAATTTGCTCAACTAATGAATAGTGAGTTTGAGATGAGTATGATGGGAGAATTGAACTTCTTCTTGGGACTCCAAATTAAGCAAACTCCAGTTGGAACATCAATTCATCAGCAAAAGTACATCAAGGAATTACTGAAGAAGTATGATATGAATGAAGCTAAGACAAATGACACCCCCATTGGGACAACAACAAAGCTTGATAAAGATGAACCAGGTTCACCAGTAAATGACACTAGATATAGAGGTATGATTGGATCACTCCTATATCTCACTGCCAGCAGACCTCATATAGTGTTTAGTGTTGGTCTATGTGCAAGATTTCAGTCTTGTCCAAAGGAATCACATCTAAAAGCTGTCAAGAGAATCCTGAGATATTTGAAAGGTACAATAAACCTGGTTCTCTGGTATCCAACAGGTGATTCTTTTGATCTAAAGGGATTTGCTGACGCTGATTATGCAGGACACATGGTTGATAGAAAAAGTACTTCTGGGATGGCACACTTTTTAGGACCATGTTTAATATCCTGGGCAACAAGAAAACAAAATTCAGTGGCTCTATCTACTGCAGAGGCTGAGTATGTTGCAGCTGCTTCATGTTGTGCCCAACTTCTTTGGATAAAACAGCAGCTTAAAGACTTTGGTATAGAAACACGTTGTATTCCTATTCTATGTGATAACACAAGTGCTATAAACATGGCCAAAAACCCAGTTCAACACAAGCGCACCAAACACATAGATGTTAGACATCACTTTCTTCGTGATTATGTTGAAAAAGGAAACATAATAATGGAGTTCTGCAAAACTGAGAATCAAGTTGCTGATATCTTCACCAAGGCACTAGGAAGAGAGTCATTTCAGAAAAATAGACTTGAGTTAGGGCTCATCTTCTTAGAATGACTATGCCCAACCAAGTTCTAATGAGGTATAAACCAGGTTCAGTCAAGATGGTTCTACATAATCTTTACATTTTAAAAAAAAAGAGTTAAATTTAAAAAAAAATAAAAAAATTGGGGGAAATTAATCTCATCTTCTCCCTCCCATGCCCCCTCTCTGACAAGCAGGTGCAACCGTCACAGCGCACGTCTCCTCGATGTCAATCCCCTATAATTACTCCAACCCCTTGATTACAACATCAAAACCGTTCCCAATAAAGCACTCTCTCTAAACTAGCAAGCAACTTTCTCTCCTCTTCATTCTTCAGAAAACCAAGAAACCAAAATCCCTTCCATCACCATGACTAATCCACTTGTTGCTTACTCTGATGACGAAAGCTCGCCTGATAGTGCATATTCTCAGGGGGGAGAGAACCCTGTTGTTGATGTTGTGCCTGATCTTGGGGAAGAAAGTCAACTCCCAACCACACCACCTACATCCTCATCCAAATCGGATCTTCCTCCATCACCACCACCAAAAGCTCCATCACCACCACAAAAAACTCCATTACCACCACAAAAAACTACATCTCCACCACCACAAGTAACCCCTTCACCATCACCAGTTAAAGGAGCATCTGCACCTATCGTTACAGACTCCCCACCACCACCCATCATCGAATCTCCCCCATCACCAGTCCAAGAAACCCCAGCATCACCGGTCCACGAAACCCCACTTTCACCAAACCTAACATCTCCCACAACCACTGTCCCAACCATCCCCCCTCCTTCACCATCTCACCAAACTACTCCTCCAAACCCACCACTCTCTCCAGTCCATGATGATATTCTTTTGAGTTCCCTTCACCCTACAAAACCAAGGCAGCCAAGAAAGCACATTGCCGTCAAACAGGTTCGTCCACACAGGCCAGTAACAAGGAGTGCGCATGTGGTCAAGCCAGCTGATGATGCAATATCTGGGGTGAAGCGTCGCCGATTGGGTAAGTCTCCTGTCCCTTCATCAGTCTCCCCAATGGATCTTGCTTCTGATACTGATGCTATGCCTGAGGGTAAACATTCTGCTACTCCTCAATCCAAATCAAAATCTGCAAAAAGAAATGCAGATAAATTTCTAAAAGTGGGAAGGAAAAAGTACTTCCAAACCAAATCAGTGCTTAGGGGTAGAACCTTTCACCCTGATATACTTTCAATGGATTTAGTGAAGCAGGTTTGCGAACTCCTAAGGTTTCAAGGGTGGGAGGAGTTATTTCTAGAACCTAGTTTGATTTATGAAAAGGAAGTGGTCGATTTCTATACGAACTTGGTCATCCTAGAAGGAGAAGTGGTGTCGTCTAGTGTAAAGGGGGTTGACATTGTGTTTGATGCAACCAAGCTTGGGGAAATCTTGCATATACCATCTGTGGGTATAAATGAGTACAATTGGGGTTTTGATGAGTATTCTAGTCTGCCAGCTGGATTCTCTCAAGGTAGAGTCAATTCTAGGGCTCAAACTGTTTTAAAGGGAATAATGCGATCGTTGCATAAGCTTCTTTTTGAGATAGTTCATAAGGTGATACTTCCTAGAGGTCACCAACGTCACATTGCCTCCATAAGAGACATGGGACTTATGAATGCACTTGAGTGCAAAGAGCGCATTGACTGGCCTACAGTGATTATCAAACATCTTGCTAGAATTGTGGATCCTAAGTTAGGCTCTCATCAGTTAGCTTTTGGAAATCTATTGACTAGGGTGTTTGATGCTTTGGATACCATTGGGAGAAGGCAGGATTTTAACTCGTGCAGATATGTTCACTCAAACTATCCTTGCTGATTGTGGCATTCCTATGGAGTCGGAGCAGGTTGCAACTGCGTCTCCACGTACATCTAGTCTTGTTGCTCAGTTACTTAGGGAACTTAAAGTAGCTGAAGAAAAGAACGCCTCTCTTGAATCAGACAACCAGAAGTTACGTGCTGAGCTCGATTCCTCAAATGCTGAAGTACACAGGTTGAAGGATCAGTTGGTGCAGCAGCAACTTGCTAACAATGCAAGAGTTGACAGAGTTTTGGATATGCTGGCTTCTGCTTCAACTAAGCCTGGTCAACCTCCCCAGTGATAAAGCATGTTGTCTGAACCTGGTTCTCTTAGTTGGTTTCACTCTGTATTTTTGCTCCTTGTTTTGTTGCCAGAACAATTTACATTGCTCAACTGGCTGGGCGTATTTTGTTGCTATGGATATTGATTGGTGTTGATTAGCCGTTGTTGATGTCTTTTTGATTCGTCAAAAGGGGGAAGAGTTATTTGCGCATGCATCACACGTTACATGTTTGTCTTCATCAAAAAGGGGGAATATGATAGAATGTGATAGAATCGTTAATTCGTTTTGATGATAGACAAAAAGCGCAAAGAACAGTAGCAAATGTACGCAGCGAAAGAAGTCAAGCTAGAGTCCAAGCGCATGTAAAATAGAGTTATTTGTCAAAGCCAAAATAATATATTAAAGGTACAAGTTAATACAAATAAGGAAAACCTTAAATATATTATTAAGGAAGGAAGTTGTGTATAATAAGGATTCTAATTTAAAAAAGAATCCTTGTTTAAATATAACTTTCTTACCTTATTAGTAAGGATTGTACAAGGCAAAAACTCTATAAGAAGTGCACGAGGCAGAGGAAATACATATGACTTCACGCAGAGAACAAGGGAGAATTATTCATCAAACTGAGGTCTTCAAGAATGATAGGATTGCTACGTTTAAAACATTCTTGAGTGAGAAGGTTTTATCGTGTAGAACTATTTGTCTTGTTTTTGTTCTTAATTGTAGTTTATAGTTTATTGTACAAAGGGTGGGTTTGGCTCTTTGTAGGGTTGAGTGTTAGTGAGAGTTGTAACAAATGGTGGGTTTGGCCTTTTGGAGAGATCGATTTGTCACGACCCAAAACCGAGTCGCGAGTGGCACCCACACTTACCCTCCTATGTGAGCGAACCAACCAATACAAACCCAACATTTCAATATAATACCAACAGAAAGTAATGCGGAAGACTTAAACCTATTAATGAAAAATCAATTCAATAACTTCTAAAAACTCAACATCTATTATTCCCAAAATCTGGAAGTCATCATCACAAGAACATCTATCCTCAAATTACTAATCTAAGACTATCTAAGAAACTAAAATAAATAAAAAGCTAGTCCATGCCGGAAGTTCAAGGCATCAAGACATGAAGAGGAAGATCCAGTCCAAGCTAGAAGCATTAGCTCACCCTGAAATTCGGTGTAATGAAGACTGGCTAGAGTTGCGGTTGAGTTGAAGATGACGGTACGTTTGCTGCACTCCACAAATACAAAGAAAGAAACATACAAGTAGGGGTCAGTAAAAAACACACGTACTGAGTAGGTATCATCGGCCAACTCAAAATAGAAAACAGTATATATCAGATAATATCATAAATCAACCACAATACTCAACATGTAGCAACAACAAGTACTATAATCATCAATAAGTACCACCAAGTTCATCCATGAGGACTCAAGCCTCAATACCATACTCATTTGGGAATTAGGTTCATTAGTTTGAGTATATTAACATCTTTCAAGATTCATTATCTTTATTCCTCATGTGTCGGTACGTGACACTCCTCTCCCCTACTACTATGTGTCGGTACGTGACACTCTGATCCCCTAATACTATGTGTCGGAATGTGACACTCCAATCCCCTAATTCTACGTGTCGGTTCGTGACACCCGATCCCCTAATTCTATGTGTCGGTACGTGACACTCCGATCCCCTAAATCTATGTGTCGGTTCGTGACACCCGATCCCCTAAATCTACGTGTCGATTTGTGACACCCGATCCCCTAAATCTACGTGTCGGTTCGTGACACCCGATACCCTAATTCATCAAGCCTTCTTCTATACCAAGGCATCCTCAATCTTATTACTTTAGTTCATCCAGCCTTCTTTTATACCAAGGCATCATCAATAACAAAGTGAATTAGAGTTTCTTCAAGATTTGGGATTCAATAGCTTCATTATGCTTATTTTATCACAATCACATAATCACATTCATGCAAGCATACAATTAAGCATATAGAAGGGTTTACAATACTACCAATACATATCATTCGCTATTAAGAGTTTACTATGAATAGTATCAAAACCATAACCTACCTCCACCGAAGATTCGTGATCAAGCAAGCAATTTCCCAAAGCTTTTGTGTTTCCTCTTCGTTTCTCCTCTCTCGATCATTTCTCTTTCCCTCTCTTTGTTCTTTCTATTTCTCTTATTCAAACCCTCTTTCTTTTACCCTAATTAGCATATAATTAAGTATAAAAGATGAGGAATTAACCCACTAATTAACTCAAGGTTATCTCTTTTAACCCCCAAGAATTTGAGTTATTAATATTAACCCACGAAATTTGTAATTATAGCAGGAATAGTCCTAAACGCCCCTTTAAAACTTAAACAGAAATCCGACCCAGCCTGGGATTATGCAACCTGTGACGGTCCGTCATGGCTGAGACGGTCCGTCCTGCAGGTCCGTCGCAAAGTTCAGAGACTCAATTTCCTTGAAGAGTCTGTTACGGTCCGTCGTACCCACGACGGTCCGTCCTGCACTTCCGTCACGAAAATTGCTCCCAGTACCCAATTTTCAATAGTTGAAGTGTTTTGAAACGGAACCTCACGATGGTCCGTCGTGTCTGTGACGGTCCGTCCTGCAGGTCCATCACAAAGTCCAGAGAGTTGATTTCAACACTCAAATTTCAGAATTCTAAGTGTTTTGGAACGAGACACCCTCGACGGTCTGTCGTGCCCATGACGGTCCGTCATGGTATCCGTTGTCTCAGCCAGTTTTTCCAGAAATAAAATCTGCTGCTCAAAACGACTAAACAGGTCGTTACAATAGATACAATTTACCCATCGTTCGTCCTCGAATGATCAAAAGAAGAAAAACAAGGACGAGAAGGAGTACCTGAATCTGTAAACAAGTGTGGGTATCTTTCTTGCATATCAGCCTCCTTCTCCCAAGTGGCCTCTTCAACTGGTCGATTCTTCCATTGAACTTTGATGGATGCAATCTATCTCGACCTCAACTTGCGAACTTCTCTATCTAAAATAGCAACAGGTTCCTCCTCATAAGACAAATTCTCATCAAGCAGAACCGAATCCCAACGAATGATGTAATTTCCATCCTCATGGTATCTTTTCAACATAGACACGTGAAATACCGGATGCACTCCTGACAGCCCTGGAGGCAAGGTTAATTCATAAGACACCTCCCCTTATACTCGCTTAAGTACTTCAAATGGTCCAATATACTTGGGACTTAGCTTACCCCTTTTTCCAAACCGCATCACCCCTTTCATGGGTGAAACCTTCAACAAGACTTGTTCACCCTCCATGAACTCGAAGTCTCTAACCTTTCGATCCGCATATTCCTTTTTCCTACTTTGAGCCGCTAAAAGCATTTCTTGAATAGCTTTCACCTTTTCCAATGAATCCCTCAAAAGATCAGTACCCCAAGGTCTAACCTCAAATGTATCAAACCAACCAATGGGAGACCTACATCTCCTCCCATACAATGCTTCAAATGGAGCCATGTCAATACTGGAGTGATAGCTATTATTGTATGAAAATTCCGCTAAGGGTAAGAAGTTATCCAAATGACCACCAAATTCTATCACACATGCACGAAACATATCCTCCAATACCTGAATCGTTCGCTCCGACTGACCATCGGTCTGAGGGTAAAATGCAGTACTAAGGTTCAACCTAGTACCTAATTCCGCATGTAATGTTCTCCAAAACTTAGAAGTAAACTGTGTACCTCTATCTGATATGATGGAAAGTGGAACTCCATGCAATCGAACGATTTCTGAGATGTAGATTTTGGCTAACTTCTCTGCATTGTAGGTCACCTTGACCGGAATGAAGTGAGAAGACTTAGTTAATCTATCCACAATTACCCAAATAGAATCAAACTTACCCAATGTCTTTGAAAGACCAACCACGAAGTCCATTGCAATTCTCTCCCACTTCCATTCAGGAATGGGCATTCTTTGAAGTGTTCCTCCGGGCCTCTGGTGTTCATACTTTACTTGTTGACAATTTGGACATTTGGCAACAAAATCAACAATGTTTCGCTTCTACTCCACCAAAACTGTTGCTTTAGGTCACGGTACATCTTGGTTGCACCAGGATGTATAGAATATCCGGAAGTATGAGCCTCCGTAAGAATAGTGTGGATCAAATCATCAACACGGGGCACACATACCCTTCCCTTAATCCTCAAAACACCTTCCTCATCCATTATGGCCTCTTTAGCCTCTCCTCGCAACACCATATCCCGAATTCGACTTAGTTTCTCATCATCGAACTGTTTTCCCTTGATCTTCTCAAGAAAAGAAGATCTCGCCTCCACACAAGCCAAAAATCCTCCCTTCTCATTTACTTCTAGCCTCATAAAATCATTAGCCAAGCTTTGGATTTCTCTAGCCAACGGGCGTCTAGAGACTTGCAAATGAGCTAGACTTCCCATGCTTCCTGCTTTTCTACTTAAGGCGTCTGCCTTAACATTAGCCTTCCCTGGATGATACAAGATGGTAACATCATAGTCCTTTAGTAGCTCCATCCATCTCCTCTGTCTCAAATTCAAATCCCTCTGAGTAAAGACATACTGTAGACTACGGTGATCCGTATAGACTTTACACTTAACCCCATATAGATAGTGTCTCCATTGCTTTAATGCAAACACTACCGCAGCCAACTCCAAATCATGGGTCGGATAGTGACGTTCATGCACCTTTAATTGCCTCGAAGAATAAGCAATCACACTCTTCTCTTGCATTAGCACTGCACCCAAACAAGAATAGGATGCATCACAATAAACGATGAAACTCTTACCTTCCACTGGCAGGGTAAGGATTGGTGCAGTAGTCAACAAGGTCTTGAGTTTCTGAAAGCTTTCCTCACATTCATCCGACCATACAAATGGAACATTCTGCTTAGTCAAGTTCATCAGTTGGGAAGCAATAGAAGAGAATCCCTTGACAAATCGACGGTAATAGCTAGCTAACCCAACAAAGCTCCTTATTTCTGACAAATTAGTAGGTCTTACCCAATTCTTCACTGTCTCAATCTTAGAAGGATCCACCATCACTCCATCCTTAGAAACCACGTGCCTCAAAAAGGACACTGAATCTAGCCAAAACTCACACTTGGAGAATTTGGCATAAAGCTTTTTCTTCCTCAACAACTCTAATACCATTCTCAAATGCTCCTCATGTTCCTTCTTACTCTTTGAGTATATCAGTATATCATCAATAAATACGATCACAAAGAGATCCAGGTATGGCTTAAAAATCCCGTTCATCAAGCTCATGAAAGCAGCAGGGGCATTCGTAAGACCAAAAGACATTACCACAAATTCGTAATGCCCATACCTAGTTCGAAAAGCAGTCTTTGGCACATCCGTTGCCCGTATTTTCAATTGATGATAACCGGATCTCAAGTCAATCTTAGAAAAGACACAAGCACCTTGTAACTGATCGAACAAGTCATCAATGCGAGGAATGGGATACTTGTTCTTAATAGTTACCTTATTCAGTTGTCTGTAGTCTATGCACATCCGGAAACTCCCATCCTTCTTCTTCACAAATAACACCGGAGCACCCCAAGGAGATGCACTTGGTCTAATGAAGCCTTTGCTCAACAAATCTTGAAGTTGGGCCTTTAACTCTCTTAACTCCGTGGGAGCCATTCTATAAGGGGGTATAGAAATGGGGCGAGTACCCGGTTCTAGATCAATGCAAAAATCAATATCTCTATCCGGTGGCATACCAGGAAGATCTGCAGGGAACACATCCAGAAATTCACGGACTACCGAAACCGACACAATTGAAGGTACTTGGGTAGTGTCATCCTTGAGATGTGCCAAGAAAGCTAAACACCCCTTACTAATCATTCTCTTAGCACGAAGAAAGGAGATGATACGAACCAGAGTGGAAGTGTAGTCGCCCTCCCACACTAACGGATCTGTCCCAGGCTTGGCTAACGTCACAGTTTTAGCATTACAATCCAAGATCGCAAAATTCGGAGAAAGCCAAGTCATACCCAGAATTACATCAAAATCAACCATTTATAAGATAACCAAGTCTACATAAGTATTGCTCCCCACAAAAGTAACCAGACAAGACCTATATACTTTTTCAACTATCACAGACTCACCCACCGGAGTAGAAACACGAATAGGCATGTCAAGCAATTCACAATGTAAATTAAGACCAGTAGCAAATGAGGAAGATACATATGAAAACGTGGAGCCAGGATCAAATAATACAGAAGCCATGCAATCACAAACCAAAAGATTACCTGTGATAACAGCATCGGATGTCTCCGCTTCAGATCTCCCAGGGAAAGCGTAACAATGGGCCCTATCACTTGTCTGCCCGTTGCCCCTACCATGTTGTGCTGTAGTGGCTCCAGTTTGCCCGTCACCCCGGCCATTTTGGTGACCACCATTACCTCGGCCACCATGTCTTCCAGAGTAACGGCCTCTACCATGACCACCTCTACCTCTAGCTATTGGGGGTCTATAACTCTGTTTTGGACAATTCCTCCTAATATGCCCAGTCTCTCCACATCCATAACACTCTCTGGAGTCAAGCATAGGTCTCTCAGAGAAGTGTTGACCGGTCTGAGGTGGACCCCCAACTACAGTTTGTAGTGAAGACTGAATTGGTCGGACTGAGTAGCCTCTTGAACCTTGTCCTCTAGAGTGAGAACCATTAAACTCACCTCCCTTTCGAAACCTTTTTGATGTCGATGCCATGGTGAAGTCATCCGGCTTCACTCCTTCCACCTCTATCACGAAGTCTACCACTTCTTTGAAGGATTTTGCCGTAGCCGCTACCTGTAAGGCTGAAATCCGCAATTCTGACCTCAACCCCTTCACAAAACGGCGAATCCGCTCTTGTGGACTGAAACAAAGTTGGGTGGCATACCTGGACAATGTACGAAACTTAGCCTCATATGCAGTAACCGACATCCTACCCTGCTCTAGGCTCAAGAACTCATCCCTTTTCCTGTCCCTCAAAGTCCGGGGGATATACTTCTCCATAAAAAAGCTAGAGAAGGATGCCCAAGTCATAGGTGGTGCCTCTGTTGGTTGACACTCAACATGTGACCGCCACTACATTTTGGCGTTCCCTTGAAACTGATAAGTCACAAACTCAACACCAAACCGTTCTACTATACCCATCTTGTGTAGTAGCTCATGACAGTCAACCAGAAAATCGTAGGCGTCCTCAGATTCAGCACCCTTGAAGACTGGAGGTTTCAATTTCAAGAACTTACTGAAAAGTTCATGCTGATCATTTTTCATTATAGGCCCCGTAGTCAGACGAGGAAACGTGCCTATTTCCAATAAGGCATCCATGCGGGGAGCTACAGTAGCTGCATGCTGTACCTCCGGAACCTGAGGTGCTGGTGCAGAAAACACTGGAGGTGTCTGGCCCGGATCAGATAACCCGCTAAGATAAGCAAGAACCTGATTGATCATCTCTGGGGTAGGTTGGGGTGGCAATTCCTCATTTTGCACTTGTTCATTCTCCCCTTCCTCACCCTCTCTTACCACTTCCTCAGTTGGTGGAGGAGTCACCGCCCTAGTACTAGGTGGGTTAGGTGCTTGTCCTCTTCCTCCAGAGGACGTCCTCCCACGACCTCTTCCACGGCCTCTTGCCACTACTCCTCTTCGAGCTACAGCCCCAGTGGTTGGCTCAGACGTTTCTTGTCTTGCCGGTGTTGGTGTTGGTGCAGTCGTTGCTCGAGTTCTTACCATCTGCGAAATAGAGTGAAGATGGTCAGATACCAATTTGTATCACCTAGATACCAATTGGATCAAAGTAATAGCACGAAAGAAAGAAAGAAAGAATGGAATGTTCCTAAAGTCTTATAGCCTCTCAAAGAAAAGTAAAGGCGTCCCCCTACCGTTTCTTAAGACTTTACTAGACTCGTTCTTGTGTGATGACACCAACGAACCTAATACTCTGATACCAAGTTTGTCACGACCCAAAACCGAGTCGCGAGTGGCACCCACACTTACCCTCCTATGTGAGCGAACCAACCAATACAAACCCAAAATTTCAATATAATACCAATAGAAAGTAATGCGGAAGACTTAAACTCATTAATGAAAAATCAATTCAATAACTTCTAAAAACTCAACATCTATTAGTCCCAAAATCTGGAAGTCATCATCACAAGAACATCTATCCTCAAATTACTAATCTAAGAGTATCTAAGAAACTAAAATAAATAAAAAGCTAGTCCATGCCGGAAGTTCAAGGCATCATGTCATGAAGAGGAAGATCTAGTCCAAGCTAGAAGCATTAGCTCACCCTGAAATCCGGTGTAATGAAGACTGGCTAGAGTTGCGGTTGAGTTGAAGATGACGGTACGTTTGCTGCACTCCACAAATACAAAGAAAGAAACATACAAGTAGGGGTCAGTACAAAACACACGTACTGAGTAGGTATCATCGGCCAACTCAAAATAGAAAACAGTATATATCAGATAATATCATAAATCAACCACAATACTCAACATGTAGCAACAACAAGTACTATAATCATCAATAAGTACCACCAAGTTCATCCATGAGGACTCAAGCCTCAATACCATACTCATTTGGGAATTAGGTTCATTAGTTTGAGTATATTAACATCTTTCAAGATTCATTATCTTTATTCCTCATGTGTCGGTACGTGACACTCCGCTCCCCTACTACTATGTGTCGGTACGTGATACTCCGATCCCCTAATACTATGTGTCGGAACGTGACACTCCGATCCCCTAATTCTACGTGTCGGTTCGTGACACCCGATCCCCTAATTCTATGTGTCGGTACGTGAAACTCTGATCCCCTAAATCTACGTGTCGGTTAGTGACACCCGATCCCCTAAATCTACGTGTCGGTTCGTGACACCCGATCCCCTAAATCTACGTGTCGGTTCGTGACACCCGATCCCCTAATTCATCAAGACTTCTTCTATACCAAGGCATCCTCAATCTCATTACTTTAGTTCATCCAGCCTTCTTTTATACCAAGGCATCATCAATAACAAAGTGAATTAGGGTTTCTTCAAGATTTGGGATTCAATAGCTTCATTATGCTTATTTTATCACAATCACATAATCACATTCATGCAAGCATACAATTAAGCATATAGAAGGGTTTACAATACTACCAATACATATCATTCGCTATTAAGAGTTTACTACGAATAGTATCAAAACCATAACCTACCTCCACCGAAGATTCGTGATCAAGCAAGCAATTTCCCAAAGCTTTTGTGTTTCATCTTCGTTTCTCCTCTCTCGATCGTTTCTCTTTGTTCTTTCTATTTCTCTTATTCAAACCCTCTTTCTTATACCCTAATTAGCATATAATTAAGTATAAAAGTTGAGGAATTAACCCACTAATTAACTCAAGGTTATCTCTTTTAACCCCCAAGAATTTGAGTTATTAATATTAACCCACGAAAATTATAATTATAGCAGGAATAGTCCAAAACACCCCTTTAAAACTTAAACAGAAATCCGACCCAGCCTGGGATTACGCAACCTGTGACGGTCCGTCATGGCTGTGACGGTCCGTCCTGCAGGTCCGTCGCAAAGTTCAGAGACTCAATTTCCTTGAAGAGTCTGTGACGGTCCGTCGTACCCACGACGGTCCGTCCTGCACTTCCATCACGAAGTTCAGAGAACTGCTCCCAGTACCCAATTTTCAAGAGTTGAAGTGTTTTGAAACGGAACCTCACGATGGTCCGTCGTGTCTGTGATGGTCCGTCCTGCAGGTCCGTCACAGAGTTCAAAGAGTCGATTTCAGCACTCAAATTTCAGAATTCTAAGTGTTTTGGAACGAGACACCCTCGACGGTCCGTCGTGCCCATGACGGTCTGTCGTGGTATCCGTCGTCTCAGCCAGTTTTTCCAGAAATAAAATCTGCTGCTCAAAACGACTAAACAGGTCGTTACACGATTGGAGTCAATCGAGGGAGTAGTAGAGATAAGACTTTTGATTATTGAGTTGTAATCACAAAATCTTATAGTTGAATAAATAAAACGAGGTTTTTCCTTCCTTGAGTGAGGAAGGTTTTTAATTCAATAAGTGTTTGTGTCTCTACTCTGTCTTTACTTAAAAGCAACTTACACGAACCTGGTTCGTGTTCTGGGGTAAGGTTTCTTCAGTTCCAAAAGTGTCCTTGCTTCCCACCACAACAATTAAATTAAATTTCATGCTTTTCCATGCTTAACGCACTCATTCACAAACGACGCTATCAAACAGTGTGTACACGCTTGTCCTTGGACAACTGAGATATAAACCCATTCACCCCATATTTCCTCTAGACTACGTTTTGTCCTTCTTCCAGAACTCCTTTCTGTCAATTATTTACATCATCCTATTCTTTTGCTGCATTCGAGTTGTTCGTACCAATCACCATCAGGCTAAATCTACGGCGGTTGAAGCTAATCAACACATAACTTGTCCTAAACATCCATGTATGTTGTTCTAACGGTGTCCTCCCTATAACCCTATTTCTTACTTTTAACTCCCCGCCCATGCATAAAATTTTAGTTTTGCCCCGCCTTGACAAGTCCATATGCGTTTGAATTTGCCTTTGCTGTCTTTGATGTTTCCCACAATGCCACCCGAATTCCTTCAAACAACAGATATGCCATCTAAGTGACAGTGATCAGAAATTGACTTTTATCTTCTTTTCTTTTACAGTTATTATTTTTCTGCAAATTCACAATGCAAAAAGGCACTCTTCGCTCTCAAAACAAACCTTTTCAAAGGAGACATAATTGACGCCTCTTCCCCAGTCATCACTTACTCTTTCCTAATAATGGGTTCAAAAATACACCGCTTCAAAAGAGTGTATTGGGCCTCTCCAAACGTCACTTGCTCTTTCCTGATACAGTTTAACAATTCGTTTTACCACATCAACAAATTTGTAGAGATAGAAAAAATACACTATGAAGAACCTTAATGCACCGAAACTTATAGGTTTACAAACCCAACATCTCTGAGGAATAAAATAAATCAATAGATGAGAAGCCAATTTCGTTTGCGATAAAATCAAAGGTTCTATTCATTAAGTTTTTTTGGTGGTTGGTTACATGTGTCGCCATACTTCATTGCTACTCACCATCTTAAATCCATTTCTTAGAATAGTATTTTTGTAAAACAACACCATCTTACTTCGACTTGGTTCCAATAAATAGTGCTATGAAAGATTGTAACTTAATTCTTTTTATAAACCTCATGGGAGTATCAATTAAAATAAGTAAGACTAGAGAAACATGATTATACAGTAAATTTCATGGTTATAATGTGTTGGGGCGATAAATCTTTTAAAAGTATGTAAGTCTATATAAAGAGGCATTTGCCTTCATAAATAAAACATCCTTCAATCCTTCATCCAACTCTCTTCTCTCTACTCTCAAACGCTTCCCCCCCACATTGGTATCAGAGCTAGATAATAAAATAATTATGGAAAACAAATCAACTATGACTGATGATCTACAAGAACAGGTATACCATTTTATATTCATGAGTAGCTAAATTAATTTATTCCTGAAAATCTCTTGTTAATTATAATTGTTTATCATGTTTGAATAATGCTCTAATAACCATCTTTAGAAAGTTTGCTACAGAAATATTCTTGAATAAGTATGCCCAGACTATGCCATCCTAAGGTTGAAACCGGTAGGCAGAGAAGGCCGTTTAAGGGGAGTAAACAAAGTTGAGGCGCTGTTAGGGTAACTAATCAAAGAAGAAAGCTGTAGTAGTGACCAGACGAGATGATTATTAAATCATTATTTTTACATAATAAGCAAGTATAATTTATTAAGAGGTTGGAAGGAATAAAATTTTAGTGAAAAATGAAAATAATAAAAATGGAAACTTACCTTTTAAACGATGATGTTGATTATAAGATATTACTACTTTATATACTAAAAGATCTTAATACTGATATAAAAAGAGAAATTTATAATAAATTATTAACATATGAAATAATAGAAATAACAACCCAAGGCTGGATTGAGTTAGATATACAAGAAAGACTTTATAATGAATTTTATTTTGACATATATGATTTATATGATGATTTAGATATTGGAGATTAAATATGACTGAATATTGGTTAAGACGATATGGTAAAAATTACAGGTTAAAAAAGATTAGATATCCAGATAAAATTAGTAAGCTTTTTAAAATATTATATAAAAAATTATGATGGATAAAAATAAAAATACTAAAATAACAAAAACTAAGATAGACAAAAAAGTACGAAAAATATGGAAGAAATTAAAATCCTTATATATAGAATATCAATTATCACAACTAGTCAAAACAGATAACGATAAAAAAGATCATTTGATAAATATAATTTCAAAAACAGAATACAAATATGTTTGCTATTTGAAAAAACAATATGAACAAAGAAGAATATAAACAACAATTAATAGAAATAATAATGGAAAAAATAACTGAAAAAGAACAAGAATTACAACATAGAAAAAGAAGGTTAGAAGAAAATATATTAGCAGGAGTATGCAATAAATCAATACTAGCACAAAGAAAAGCTATATTAATGTTGGAATTAGAATTAAGATGTCTTGAATATGAATTACAACATAATATAATATATAGATTATAATGAACAAAGAGGAATTTGCAGTAGACGAAAAGACATATGAAAATCAAGATGGAATGATAATAAAATAGTATTTTCAAATTTAGGAAGAAGATACAAGAAAATAGGAAAGAACTTATATTTAATGCTAGAAAAAGAAACAGCAAAATTAGAAGATAGTTTAACAGCTATGGTAAGAATAACAAAAGAAAATGAAGAAATAGATAAATCAAGAGAAATTGAAAAAATAAAAACGCAAGCAAAACAAGAAGTACAACATTTAGAAGAAATAAAAAATACAAGAATAAGTGAATTAGAAAAAGAATTAGCTAGGTTAAAATTATTATATGAAAATAAACAAAAACAAAAAGAAAAAGATAAAGAACTTGAATTAAAAAATGAAATAAAAGAAATGGAACAGAAACTAAATGAAGATCTAAAAGATCTAAATGAAGATATTGAAGTAAATGAAATAGATGGAAATGAAAATGACCAACAATCAGAAATAAGCGACATAGGTGAAACATATACAGAAATACTAGAACAGATAAATAAACCGAAAAAATTAGAAATAAACGTAGGAGATATGGATAAGCCTAGTACGTCAAGAGTTAAAACCCCAGATAATAGTCGCAGAAATAGTCCTAGAGTTAGTCCTAGAAGGACACCACCAACTTATAGTTATCAACAATCAGATAGAAATAATGCAATATGGAACAATAGATTAAATAAAAATTGGACACCTAAACCAGTAAATGAACAATATAATTTCTTAGATTTAGATTGTGTCACAGATATAAATAAAGCAATATTATTATGGATAGGAAATATGTCTAAACGTTAATAGATAATAAAATAGAAACAGCAAAAACACCAAGGTATATAGAAAGAACATTTGTAGGAACAACAAGATTATGGATACAAAATCTACCCTCAGAAAGTCTAGAAGTACTAAGGAATGATAAAAAAATGGATGGATCTGCATCAGCAACAAATATAGATATACTAGATAAATATGAATCAGCAATAAGAAATGAATTTGGAAGTATGACTACAGATATAAGAGAACAAAATAGAGAAAAAATAATAAATAGACAACTTATGACAAAATTAGCTATATGTAAAATGTGTTACTTAGAAGAATATACTTGTGCATTCAAAGAATATTATTACAAAGCTAAATACAATTTAGACGAAGCAAAAGAAATAAGAAAACAATATTATACAAAATTACCAGAACCATTTAGTACAAACATAATAAAGGATTGGAATAATGAAGGAATGGTAGATACTTTAGGATCTAGAATAAAATTTTTAAATCAATGGTTCATACAACTATGTGAAAACCAAAAAGAAAAATTAAAAATGGAAAAAGTATTAAATAAAAATTTAGCATGTTGTAAAAATAAAATGGCACCACAATTCGGATGTACAATTAAAAAACAAAAATCCAAAAGATATAAAAATTATAGAAAAAATAAAACCATATATAAATATAAACAACCAAGACGAAGATATTATGTAAAAAACTATAAAATAAAAAGACCATATAGACCAAAAAGAAAGATATCCCAATGCACTTGTTATAATTGCGGAAAGATAGGACACATAGCTAAAGATTGTAAATTACCTAAAATCCAAAAAGAAAACAAATAGCAGAATTAATCATAGATGATGAAAAATATTTGCAAATAGAATACATAGATTATGAATTAAGTGAAAATGATAGTATATATGAAGTATCAGATATAGAAACTGAAAATGAAGAAGAAAATATTAACATAGATAATAACGAAACAGATGAAGAAATATAATGTCTGAAAATGAAATAAAAATAATATCTAAAGAAGAATATCAAGATGAAGAATCATCAGAACAAAAAATCATATTTGATAATACGATATTTGAACAAATAAAAGGAAAAGAATTAGATTTAAGTGTTGAAAAAGTACTAGAAATACCTATTTTAAGAAATTGGTTTAAAAGACAAAAAGAAGAATACTATGTAGTTAGTCAAAAAGAACATATCATAGATTGTAAATATACAAGAGGAAAAGCATATATACCTATAATAAATAAAAGAATGATAAACAAAGAAATACAAGATATAAAAGCTAAAACACCAATAAAATATGTACATTTAGGAGGAACAGAAATATTAATAAAAGCCTGTTTTAGAGAAGGAATAGATACACCTATAGAAATATATTTAGCAGATGATAGAATTGTACACCCTATAGAAAAAAGCGTAATTAGTGCAGTAAAAGGAAACTTAATATATCAAAAATTTAAATTTACAATAAGTGCTAATTATACAGTATCATTAACAGATAAAAATATAGATAGATCATTAGTTTTATATTGGAAAATACCTGGAATAGAGCTAGCACCAGGAAGCAAATTATTCACATCAAGATGTAAAAATTTATATATATTAACAACAAAACATAAAATAACAGCAAGAAATAAAATTAATAAGATAAAAATAGAAAATCCTTTTGAAAAAATAATTACTGTAATAGACAATAATGACTATAGCTATAAAGAAATCGATATAGAAGAAGATTTAGAAATAGTAAAAGAAAGATTAAGCACTTCAAGCGTACCAAATACATTAACAAGAGCTATCTCATCAAGAACGAGTACATCTAAAAGAAAATATGAAATTCCACAAAGTTTGTTAGATAAAGAAGAAATAACACCATATCATTATTTCATAACAGGAATAATAGACCAAAGAAAATATAAAATACTAATAAATACAGGACAAGAAGAAAATTATATAACAAGAGAATTAGTATTAGAAGAAGAAATTATAAGAACAGGACATACATGCCCTGGATTACCTAGTGAAATAATAAATACAAATGAAGAAACAACAGAAAAAGAAATAATTATAGGAGGAATACCCTTGGTAATACAATATAAAATACACCAAGGAGATCATAATATTACATTAGGAATAAAATGGTTAGAAAAAGTTAAGCCATACAACATAGAAAATGAACAATTAACAATAACTTGTCAAAATAAGAAAATAATTATAAAAAGGACAAAATGATTAATGAAAATATTTATACTTGCAAAAATTATAGTAGAAGGATATCACAACAGATATTATACCCCTATGATAGATACAGGAGCAGAAGCGAATATATGTAAATATAATTGCTTACCAGAAGATAAATGGGAAAAATTAAAAACACCTATGGTAGTAACAGGATTTAATAATGAAGGAAGTATGATTAAATATAAAGCAAAAAATATAAAAATACAAATATGGGATAAGATACTAACAATAGAAGAAATGTATAATTTTGAATTCACCACAAAAGATATGTTATTAGGAATGCCATTTCTAGATAAATTTTATCCACACATAATAACAAAAACACACTGGTGGTTTACTACACCATGCGGAAACAAAATAGGAGCAAAAAGAGTAAATAATAAACAAAGAAAACCTATAGAATGGATAAAAGGAAGTGAAAAGATAAACCAACAAATGGAAAATATAAATAATAAACAAATAACGCAATTAGAAATTATTATATTTTCTATAGACAAAGTTAAATTAATCAATGAACAATTAGAACAATTATATAGTGAAGATCCATTACAAGGATGGGAAAAACATAACACAAAAGTAAAAATTGAATTAATAGATGAAAATAGTATAATAACACAGAAACCATTAAAATATAACTTTGATGATTTAAAAGAATTTAAAATACATATAGATGAATTATTAGAAAATAATTACATACAAAAGAGCAATAGTAAACACACAAGTCCAGCATTTATAGTTATAAAACATAGTGAACAAAAAAGAGGTAAAAGTAGAATGGTTATAGATTATCGTAATCTAAATGCTAAAACTAAAACTTACAATTATCCAATACCAAACAAAATATTAAAAATAAGACAAATACAAGGATATAACTATTTTAGTAAATTTGACTGTAAATCAGGATTTTACCACTTAAAACTAGAAGAAGAATCAAAACAATTAACAGCATTCACAGTACCACAAGGTTTTTATGAATGGAATGTTTTACCCTTTGGATATAAAAATGCACCAGGTAGATTCCAACATTTTATGGATAACTGTTTTAACCAGCTAGAAAATTGTATTGTATATATAGATGATATATTGTTATATTCTAGAACACAAGATGAACATATAAAATTATTAGAAAAATTTATACACATAGTTAAAAACTCAGGAATAAGCTTAAGTAAAAGGAAAGCAGAAATAATGAAATCACAGATAGAATTTCTAGGAATACAAATAGATAAAAATGGAATAAAAATGCAAACACATATAGTACAAAAAATAATTACAATTGATGAAAATATAGATACAAAAAAGAAATTACAATCTTTTCTAGGATTAGTAAATCAGGTAAAAGAATATATACCAAAATTAGCAGAACACCTAAAACCACTACATAAAAAACTTAAAAAAGATGTAGAATATCATTTTGACAATAAAGATAAAGAACATATAAGAAATATTAAAAATTTATGTAAAAAATTACCAAAACTATATTTTCCCGATGAAAATAAAACATTTACTTATATTGTTGAAACAGATTCGAGTGATCATAGTTACGGAGGAGTTTTAAAATACAAATATGAAAAAGAAAAAATAGAACACCATTGTAGATATTATTCAGGATCTTATACAGAAGCACAAATAAAATGGGAAATAAATAGAAAAGAATTATTCGCATTATATAAATGTTTATTAGCATTTGAACCATATATTGTTTACAATAAATTTATTGTCAGAACAGATAATACACAAGTAAAATGGTGGATAACGAAAAAATTAGAAGATTCAGTTACAACAAAAGAAATAAGGAGATTAGTATTGAATATATTAAATTTTACATTTACAATCGAAATAATTAAAACTGACAAAAATATTGTTGCAGACTACCTATCAAGAAAAAGGAACTCAAACTGAACCAGATACAATAGAAGAAATACTCAAAGCTATTACTACACTTTCTATGAAGGTGGATAGTATGGGAAAAGAGTTACAAAATTTGAAAATTAATAGTCAGCAGCATGACTATAAATATGCGGAGCTACGTCGATCGGAAGACGCTAAAAATCCAGAACTAGAAGGAGACGTTGGGAAACTCCCTAAAACCCATAACATTAACATTACTAGTATTGCAGGTACAAGTACAACAGCTATGGAAAAAACTACATCAAAAAATACAAACTTAAACAGCTTGTTTACAAAACCATTTATTCCAAAAGCACATATAGTAGATACCCCAGCACCGCAAACATCCACATATGCAGCCAGCCTACACAAAGAAAAGAAAATATATAACCATATATCCCAAACTTACATTGAAAACCTATACAAAATCCAAAACTTTTTAAATCTTAAACCCAAATCTACCACAACCACAGAAAAAACCCAGGATTATTTAACCCAAAAATTTCAAGGCTATAATAAGTTAATAGCACAACCTAAAACCAATCCAAACCTAGTTAAAACCTGTTACAGTTATGGATTACTTAATACCGTATATACATATGATGGTACAGAGATAAGTGGAATCCCAGAGATACACAAAGCCTTTTTAATATATAAAAGAATTACAAAAGGAAATTTATTTTTTATAAAATTTTATACAGCACCAGCTGAGATACTTTATGATGAGATAAAGCCAATAATTCAGATAGTGAAAATTGGATTAACGCGAGAAATGATAATACCGGAAGACATAGGGCAACAGCCAGAGATACCAAAAATCGAGATACCCAGTTTTTATGCAAATAAAAGAATAATTGGATTATCAACTATTATACAAGAATTAGCTAACAACTATCTACAAGGAAATGCTATATGGAGTTATTATTCAAGAGATCACTTAATGATATATGCCAATTCACGAGAGATAAGACAAACAGATATGGAGGAAGTCCAGAAATGGATTTTATCTTTATTAAAACCAGAAGCTACTCCAACAACTAGAGCATTAAAACAAGGATTCATCTCCGAAGAACTCATGACAAGATATTGCAAGCTAATTGGACACAAATATCCAGACCATATATGTTCCAAGTGCAACCAAGGTGATGACATAATCCCAGACGTACAACTGGAGTAAGCTGAGAAGAAGAAGATAAAGATAGACATAAAAATATATGTAAATTAGTCATAATTATTGTCGGCCACATGTAAAAAAGTAAAGGCCATTAAATAAAGTAGAAATAGTATGTCGGCCATTTGGCCAAAGTTTATTTTGTTTTTTGTAAAAAAGTCGTAAAGTAAATAGTGTCAAATAGTGTCTTTTTTGTATTTTTTAGAAAAAATCGTAAGAATTACTATTTGGTTACTATTCATGAATAGTAAATGTCCTAATCATGAATAGTAAAGGTCAAGTTACTGTGTAAATAGTAAAGGTCAAGTTACTGTGTAAATAGTAATAGTCGGTTTGTAACGTCTATATAAGAAGCATTCGCTTCATTAAATCTGTCATTTACATAGGAATTCTGCATGTTTCCATGCTTCAAGAATCATAAGCTTTTCACTGTCTAACATATCAGCAGTAGGCACTAGAGTTTCTTCGTTGGTAAATTTCTACAGACTAAGAATTGTAAGCCAGAAAAATACTCGTCGCTACCATTTTTTTAAATTCACACCAAAGAATTTTCCTAGTTTCTCGACAAGTGGTACAACAGTTTTGGTTGGTATAGCAACAACTACCGTCATATTATTGTTTTCCATTTCAGAACTTGTAACAAATAGAAATTGATTAAAATGGCTATGGAAATTGATACAAATAGCTTAGCAAACTTAACGTGAGTATAAAACCACAAAGGTTTTTGTCTCCACCATAAACACAGATTAAACAAAAAAATATTATTTGCTTAAGATTATTAACAATCTATGTTTAAAACAACAATAGTGATTACCAAAAACTTTGTGGAAAGAGGAAATGACCAAAGTTTTCAATGAATTTTTGAAGAATATAAGAACAAAATTAATTTACTGAATTACTAAAATATGTAAAAAAAAAAAAAACTAGAATATGGAAAAAACAGAGTAGAAAAAGATAAAGTCCACATAATGCACATCGTCCCATTAAGAAAATTATTTCACTCTAATATCCGGTGTTTGATTCGAAATATGTCCTACCGATATCGAATAATCTCAATTACCAGTGTAATGATACCCAAATGCCGCCGTCAGCAAGCCACTTAACGGCAATAAAGTACACGAATAAATTTGTGCAAAAGAAGAAGAAGAAATAAGATATTTTCGTAAGTAAAAAGTATGATGATTAACTAGTATTTATAGCCAAAAAAGCTCATTATGAAAGATTGCTACCTTTGAGAATCCTCACAACCATTTGAAAGTTTGCAACTTTTTAAACAGTCATGGTTGTTCCTGAAAGTTGCAACCTTTCAGAACAGCCATCTCAACGGCGGGAAATTCTAATAAAATGAAAACAAACTTATATAAGAACGGTCGCGCCGAGTGAGTGACAATGACGACACGATGGGGGGAACATTCTTTTCAACCCTTTTTAACAATCAATTGAAGTGTTTCTCTATTTAAACTCTTCTATTTTTCTTCTACCACCGATTAGGGAGAAATATTTTTTTACTTAAGCATAAGAGAACTCTTCCACTTTTGAACCTTTTCAAGTTCCTCTCTTCATCTTCCGTCCATTTTCCATAAATTCTTGCTATAGATCCAACATGACTTCCATATGAAATATATTGGATCTGTATTCGTGATTGGAAGCAACTTTCTTTGATGGTTGGAAGAGTTGTGTATGGCTGAAAACTTCAACTCATTTTTTAAAATGTGAAGCATCAACTTGAAACCAATATTAAATATATTCAAAAAGCCTGAGTTCAAAATTCAACTTTCTACAAATGAGCTTCACTTTGAGTGGGTAATATATCAAAAGAATTAAAATATGGATAAAATCTTATATCGAAAGTTTAGGTTTTTTTTAGAAAAAAATTAGAGTGGTTTTACATCAAATTCTCAGAGCAATGGGACGATGTAGATGAAGAACCGGTGATACATATTTCAGATTTGCAGAAATGTGACTGTTACTGAAATCATATGAGGAAAATTTCTATGGGTCTGCTGAGTATTGAATATAGTATCAAAAAATTTCTTAGTATTCAAATTTTATTGAAGAAAATAAGTTCGGTAATCTTATTCAAGATTAATTTGGCTTTAATTTGAACGATTTTAGGTACATAATTCTTGATTGTGGAGAGTGGTGGATGAAATTGCTATATATGATTTGTGGTGTATCGATTGACGTAGTGATGATGGTTATTTCAAAATAGTGAATGATGATGAAATTTGGATCTTGCCATTTATGTTGTATAAGATACTACAAAGAAGAAAACAAATTAAAAAATATAAAAATAATCAGGAAAAAATACATATATTTTTAAAAATATTAGAATTAATATTTTCATATTTGTTTTTGGTCTTCACTCAAGTACACTTACTTTGCAAGGTAAGCATTTGGGGAGATAATAATTTTGATTCTAAACTATTCAAAGGGTGATCCCCATGAATTGGTGTGTAGTGGGAAATCTGAATACTAGTTACGGTGAAATTTGATCATTTTCTCTACTTTTCTTTGAAAACCACTTTTCAATTTTTGTTATGAGTCATTATTTACAGTTTCATAATAAACTAGAAAATTTGACCACGCTTTGTGCGATTTATTAAAAAATCAATAAAATGAAAATAGTATTTTTATAACTTCATACATTGGATATAAATTTAGTTTTGTTATATTTATTTTTTTTTAAAAAAATAATATTTTTATTGGTGTTAGATGAACCACATTTAAAATTTTGCATTTCAAATAAAAGAAAAATAAAATAAAACCTAATGAAACTAAAATCATAAAAACACAAACACACAAGATAAATTTTCAACAAACTGAAGTGCTTATTTGATAAAGGCTTTGATACTATATATTCAAAAGAGCACAAATTTTTTCTTCACAAAAATGATGAATGCACAATAATGTAGCTGTGTAAACAAATAAACTTACTCATGGTTCTATGAAAATTTCTCATAATTATGCTTTCTAAACTCATTTAGCACACTTCTATGGTGACAATAAAGAGAATTAATTCATGAATAACTTTACCACGTAAAAGGAGTCCTATAATTGTCATACAAACACCCAATGCGACAAAATATTGTAATAATTTATAATCACTACCGAGATAAACTTTGAACTCCGAAAATCCCTATTTTCTCCCATCAATTTTCTCATCAATCATCTCAATTTGTTTTTTAGTTGTCTCATGGATGACATTGTGTTCCACATAGGTTAGTCCACTTGTCAAACATATTCTGTCCACAAAAAAATCAATAGATATAATTTCTCAATACATTATGAGAATTAAGATGATCAAAAAGTCAAATAAAAGATTGAACATATAAAAGAGAATTTAATTAGTGTCATCTTAGTTTCATATGTGAAGAGTGAAAATTTATAAATCAATTCAGCTTTTGTCTTTAAATAAATCGCATTCCACATTCTTCAAATCTTCGTCCTTATCATCAATTCATGTCTATTATCATGACCAACTCTTGAAAAAAAAAATAGAAAAAAAAATATGTTAGACACAATCTAGTTAAATGAAATATGAAATATAGTAAGCAAACTACTACATGAAGAAAAAATAACACTTCAATCTATATATAGTACAAAAGTATAGAATATGAAAAGACACAAAAATTAATTTCAATATAATTACTCAAAGATTAATTTATATTAATTAACATAATTTAAAAGAACTAAATTGTTAATGAAAATAACGGGAAGGAAGAAAACTTACCGCTAATCATTAATTTCACAATTAAGAAAAATTAAAATCTCTTAATTAGTGCTAATTTTTTGTCATTATTTATTTTGGCATAGGAAAAGTTACAGCTAATCAAATTAATGTTCCTTTTTGGTGAGTTTTATTGACCTCCAATTCTATTAGTAATTTAATTAAATTAAGCAAAATTTGTGTTCCTTTTTAAGTTAATGCTATACTCAAATTACCATTATTTTTTTGTTAATTTTAGTAATTGTCGATTTTGAGTTAACATAATCGAATTAAACTAAGCAAAATTAATGTTTCCTTTTTCGATATTGTACATTTATAGTCATTATATCATTACTTTTGGAATAAATAAATGTTATGAAGGCTCATAATGAGGGAAAATAATAGTATTTAAAAACATATTTTTGAACAGGTTATGAAATTAAATATTGAAAAATCTTAAAATATAGATAAACAGAGATACTATTATTGTAGCATGTCACAGAAGCAAGCTGATATTCTGCCACATCAGCAAGTTGATATTCAACATTCATTCACTGATAGAATATATATATATATATATATATATATATATATATATATATATATATATATATATATATATATCGATACATTAGATATACATATGATCATTTTATTGAAAATAATTTCGGTTGCCTATATATATATATGTAAGTTACCAGAAATCCAATTGTTTTTTATTTTCTATTAAGGCGAAATCCATCATCAATCTCTTAAAGTTGGCACCAATTTTTTCTAAACACTTTAACTAGATCTTATTTATTCTAAACACCTCAAACAAGACATGTTATGTCATTCTTGAATTGTGTATAACGTCGTACTAAGAGACTCTTAATTTTCTTAGGTGTTATGGTGAATTATTCAGTGTGTGAATGAACTTGATGAATTAAGGTCACTAAAATCTCATAGCAAACAGTTGAGTTGAAAGTTCCCTTGACAATTATTTTTTTATGTAAGACTCTACTTGGGTAAACTTCAAATGATGATATCTCTTAGAATATAAAAACTTACATCAACCGTAACCTATTAAATTAGAGGTATTTTAATTTCTTTCCAATTCCACCAATTTTGTGTCAATCCTAATTTCATGTAAAAAGTTATGACCATTTTAGTAATCTTGACGAATTAGTTGACGAAAAAATCATTAAAAGTGGCTGGTTTTTTCTTTTTACTTTTAAGAAAATCCTAAACTAATTTCTTGAGTAATAAAAGATAAAAAAAATCACTCTCTTAATCCCCCAATCACTTCTCCCAAACCCTAAGACAAAATCATAAGGAAAAAACAAAGTAGAATACTTCATTCAAGATTATTTCAATTATTTTCAAAATTCTTCTTCAAAGAAAGTCTTTCTTATAGAATTTCATTCTTTCCAACTCAATTTTCTTCATACAATCATGAATCATCAATGAGAATCATAATTTCAAGAATCTAATTCAAGAAATCTCAAGAAAGGATTTCATGATTTTTCTCCTTCAAGCTAGGATTTTAACGCTTCTAATCAAGTTCTTATTAAATATTCTTGAAGAACCTTGTTCTTCCAGGTATGTAAGACTATCATAGTGTTGGACTAGTTCGTCCTCACGCCCTACATATACTTTCAAATTAGTTAACGAGTAATCTATAGGTTTATATCTCTCGATTTGAGTATTCTTGATATGAGTTAATTTTGAGTTCTTGAGTTCAAGTGTCTTTGTGTAATATTTGAGATGTCTTTCTCATGCTTCCATAATTGTCCTATACTTTGCCGGAGTATAAGACATCCTCACCTATGTGGATCCAATAATGTAAGCTTAAAAATTAATAAGAAATCGTCTAAAAAGTATGACCCTTTCTACCCACGTTTACTACATGGTTTATGAGGACTTAAAGTTTTTTCAACTCGCCTATATAATGTTGCTCAATACTACTCCCAAAAATATACTCAACTCATATGGTTAAAAATATTCTCATCCTCAAACCTTGATATTATAACACAAAATATTCTCTTAAAATATATTTATACTCAAACTTCTCATGAACTCATCTGGAAATCAGGGTTTCCTCCTCATTTTAAATGTGAAACATTTACTCTTGGGAATACATAGTTCTCATATATTCATTTTGAAAAACTCAACTCTAGTCATCCATATACTCAAGTCTTAAAACAACTTATAAAAGTTTGCGAAAGACTAATTGACTATTTAGAATTCTCAAGACTTTAGTCATAGTTCTACCTTGAAATTGAATTATGAATTTAAGGGTTATAATTCATGTTAAGAAGGATTCATCTATATTTAGATGTAGTTTAAAGTAGATAGAATAATAAAGTAGTAAAGGTACACTTTAAAAGAACTCAGATGGAGGAAACCACTAAAAAAAGGTCGAAGCTTCAGAGGGAACTTAATGGTGCACTTTGGCACGGCGTGCCAACATCCTGCCTAGAAAACCCGGTGAAATTTATTTCTCATTTTTTGACCTTAATTTGCCTAGAATCGATTGTTTTCCTCTGATTTTTCTTATACTAAATTACCTAATTCAAGTACACAAGAATCTAAAACCACATTTAACTATAGAAATCCTCACATCAATGTTCATCAAACTTCATAAACAAAGTAATAAGAAAAAAACTTTAAGGAAAAAAGTGGATGAAATTCAAATGTTCAGCGTGTTTGTTATTGACCCAGTACTATGAAAACTTAGATATCTCTATTTTGAGAAAAGAATCCTAAATTCGCAAAATAATCTAGATTGTTCTTTCATTTCCCGTCTTCTAAAAATTTTAATTCTCTCCTAAAGACCTTAGCGTAATTTAGGATTATGAAAACTAAATCAAGTATTTACAAACCCCTAAATTATTAATAAAAAATGTTTGAAGCTGAAGGGGTAAGGAAAAGACCAAAATAACCTCATAAATACAGGTTACTTCCCTTAACTAGATAGGTTGACTTCGAACGAGCGTATCTCCCTTTTCCGAATTTGATTTTTTTTAAAAAAACTCGGCGAAGTTGTAATAAAGATACCACAACCTTTCATTTGATATCTTATAGGTCACCTAACACATTTTGTATTGAAAGTTATGGTCGTTTGAAGTTGACCCAAACTCATAACATAAATTTAACTTGCAATATTCTCGATTAGGCTCTTTCTAAATTTAGCTTTCTCGATGGTGTTATATTACAATATATACACCTTGGTAATGTTCGTTCTCGAATAAGATTACTCTAAGTAATAATGGGGGTTTAACTATCTACACCCAACTCGAACACCCTATAAAAAAGGAAACATAATTAAACATTTCAACTTAAACGCTATTAAGAAACGAATTAGTACCTCGGTTTGACGCCTCTCCGAAAGCAAAGAGATGTGGATATCTCTTTTTCATATCCTTCTCGGCCTCTCAAGTAGCCTCCTCAAAAAAATGATTCCTCAATAAGACCTTGACTTATGCGACCTCCTTGATCCGCAACTCGCTAACCTGAGAACCTAGGACCTGAACAAGTGCATCCTCATAAGATAGGTTGTCCTTAATACCAATATTTTCAGTCAGTACTATACTTGATTGAATATCGATACACTTTTGCAACATTGACATGTGAAACACTAGATGGATTATTGCTAACACTGGCGGTACGTAGTTCCAACTCATAAGCTACATTTCCAATTATCTTGTATATCCTATAAGGACCAATATACCAGGAACTAAGATTCCTCTTCTTACAAAATCTCATAGCACTCTTCGTGGGTGAAACCTTCAAATAAACCCAATAATCCACCAGGAAATCTAAGCTTTTTCTCCTAAAATCATGACAATACACTATTTTTGACCTCTCGTGAATAATATTTCTTTCTTCATAGCTTGATGAACTATGTCTGGTCCAATCGAACAAGCTTCACCAACCTTGGACCATCCAATAGGAGATCTTTTTCTTTTCCCACAAAGAGCATCATATAGAGTCATTTGGAACATAGAGTGATAACTGTTTTTGTACGAAAAGTCTATGAGAGGTAATTGATCATCCCAATTACCTTTTAAATCCATCAATCAATCCCCAAACATATACTCTTAAGTGTCAATCGTGCTCTATGTTTTTCCATCAGTTTGACGATGGAAAACAATACTCAAGGTTAGCTTGGAACCCAAACCGTTTTTGAAAGACTTGTAAAATTGAGTAGGCAATTGCACACCCTTATCTGGAATGATTGACACTGGAACTCCATCAATTCTAACCAACTCTTTAATATATAACATGGAATAATCCTCTGCTAAATACGTTGTATTTACCCGCAAAAATTGCAATGATTTAGTCATCCGATCTACAGTCACCCAAATAGAATCATTTTTCCTGCAAGACCGTGTCAAAACCAGCGGTGAAATCCAAATTGATCATCTCCCAGTTCTATTTTGAATATCTATATTCTATGCCATACCATGGGACTTTTGTGCTTTACCTTACCTTGTTTAAAAATTAGGCATTTACCAACGAAATCTGCAACACATTTCTTCATGCTACTTCACAAACATAATTCTCTCAAGTCGTGATACGTTCTTTTTAATCGAGGTGAATCAAATATTAGTATCTATGAGGTTTTTTCATGATCCTCTATTGAAGTTCATCCACCTTTGCTACAGACAGTCTACCTTGATGCCTCAATGCATCATCTCCCGCTTGTTAAATGCCATCATTTTTTCCCTACGAACATTTGGCATCAAATCAAGCATAATCTGGTCTTTCTATTGGTTCATTTAACTTTACAAACTATTTATCATTCACCCCTATTCATCATCACTACTTCACCTTCATTGAAATCCAAAAAATAAACTCAGAAGTGTAAAGGTTTGTGCACGTCCTTGGCTAATCCCTTCTTTTCTTTCTCAATAAGGGTTATACTTCCGATAGATAACATTCTCAATGCATCAGCAATAACATTAGCCTTTCTGGGTGGTATAGAATTGTCATGTCATAATCCTTGAGTAAATCCAATAATCTTCTCTGTCTGAGATTAACCTCTATATAACTAAACACATAATAAAGACTCTTATGATCGGTGAACATATTTGTTTGAACAACATAAATATATTAGAGCAATAAACTCTAGATCACGAGTTGGGTAATTCCTCTTTTGAATCTTAAGTTTTCTTGAGGCATAAGATAAAAATTTGCCATTATGCATCAATACACAACTCAGTGCAACTTTTCACGCATCACAATATACCATAAGTCCTTGTGTACCCTCTGGCAAGGTGAACAGTAGGGCAGTAGTCAACTTAGTTTTTGATTCCAGAATTCCCTTCACACAATGTTCAGAATATTGAAACTTTGTTGTTTTCTATGTTAACTTAGTCAATGGAGATGAAATAGCTGAAAAACCATTGACAAACCTCCTATAGTTATAAGCCAATCCCAATAAACTATTAATATAAGTCCGAGATATGGGTGTGGGCGCGTTCTGCAATATAACGACCCTAAAAATAAAACAGTGAAACTAGAGCGCAACGTGTGTGCATTTAAGTTTAGTGTGAAATTTGGCGGTGTTTGATGATGTTGTATGTTATCCCGATCCATGGTTGAGGTTTTTAATGGTGAGAAGTTATGGTAAGACCCTCCAAGGACTACCCCAAGGGTCCTTAAGGAGGACCCTAAGTCTAAACCCGAAGACCACGATGGAAACAACCAAGTTGGTAGAAATTAGTGAACCAAAGATAGTAGATTGATCATCGGCTCGTGGTCTTGATCTGGGGTCAAGGACCCACAAACCACGCCACAGAACCAACTATTGGATGCAAAACACAAGGCATCAACCTATCCATAGTCCGTGGATTCGGAGCCACCATTTGACACCTAATTTATTGTGTGGTCTCCACCAAGCTAGGGTTGAATTAGTTAATTCACCCCAAGTACTAATATGTGTATCAATGATTATTTTAGATATTTTGATAGTGTGAAAAGTGTTAAAACATACTTTAGACTTAATTATTTTGAAAACCCCAAAGTTAGAAACCTCTCTTCTCCAAAACTCTCTCTCAAGGAAGCTCCACTAGAGGTGAAGCACGCAAGGTTCTAATTGTTCAAGTTTCAATGGATTTTCATGGAATCTTAAAGTATAAGGAACGTTGATCCTTCATCTATGTATATAATCCATCCCTTGAGTAAATTTCCAATGTATTCAAGTTTAAGAGAAACACCAATTTTTCTCAATCTCGTAGGTTCCTCCATCAAACGATTTTGAAGTATTTTTAATGGCATTGTATGATTGAATTAGTATTTTATTGATGATTGAAGATGCAAAAATCTATGAACCCATGATTCCTGTAAAATTTTAGTTATTCCTTTATGAAATGGGTTATTTATCGTGAATGAATATTAATGAATTAGGCATAAACTGATTTAAATTATTGAATTGTATCATCATGTATGTGTAATCATGGATAGTTATTGTTGTATTAATGTTCTCATGTATTGGGGCGTTGGTGCGTTGAGATTTAAGGCCTTGAAGGAAAATTGTGATCAATCTCTTGTTGAATTAGAGTTGTGAATGTGATGTTGATCCACTTGAAAAGTGGAGGTGCTTATTTACTAGTTATGTGAATGTGAAATCAATGAAGTTAAAGTTGTCAAGTCTTGAAGTATATATACATGTGAATTCTATCATAGAATGATCATCTTGTATGGAATGTCAAGGTGTTGTGAATAAATCTATATTCTCACATATACACACACACTCATGAATGAATAATGACTGAAGTTCTATACTGATTTGAATGAATAAGTGTTAATTGAAAGGATTTTCTCAGTTGTTCACTAATTAATGAATGTGGGGTTCAAGATGGTTGACCTCACGCAAGTTGATACGGTATCTAGTAACAATCTTTATATCCCTTTTCAATAAATAAATATTGGATTTTAGATGGATGCTCATAAGTTAGTCGAGGCTAGTGTCTAGTAACAATCTCAATGTATCTTTAGCTTCCCAATGAATGAATGCATATTAGGTTGGGATGATACGCATATGTTAGTTGAGTTAGGTATTTAGTAGTAATCGCTATCCCGTTTAATGAATGGTGAGTTTGAGATGGAAACCCATACGTCAGTTAAGGTGGGGTATTTAGTAACAATATTGTATCCCATAATGAACCAATGTAATGAATGTCAAATACTCAGTAGGGAATAATTCTAAGCACTGAGTGGATAGTGATATGAGATGGAAAATCTCACGTGAGTTGAGACGAGGTTTCTAGTAGTAATCTCTTGAGATGGATGCCCTCATAATGAGGCGGGGTTTCTTGTAGAAATATCCCTATATCACAAATATGTGCCCACATAAGTCTATATATTGTGGGTCCACCTAAGATAGAAAGAATGACCCTACATTAGGCAGGTATACCTTATTTAGTGAGGGTGACACTGACATTCCATGATTTGAGCACATGGTCTATGATTATTAGTTTACCCTCACAAACAATGTTAATGAACTATATGTTCTTAACTATGTACTACTTTGTGTGGGTGGTGGAATGGGACTTCATCTATGCATTACACAAGTAGGCATTTGAGAGAGGTCATAGTGTGTTTCTTATAATACTAATTAAATGAATGGCATCTTATAAGGATCCTTTTAAGATGTTGATCTAAAGTCAAATGAATAAATGCGTTCCTGATATAATGAAAGCTAATGAAAAATGTTTACTCTTAAATTCTTGTGTTCTTAATGTATAGATGCATTCTATACTTGGATAGTATCATGAGATACTTTCTTTTCACGAATTATTGTGTATGAATGTGCCGTGTCGATGATGACTTCAAGGAAGTACTTAATGTGAGTAGTAGTATGATATGATACTTGCACATTTCACAAGTATTACTTAGATTCGTCATAGATATTGGTCTTAATGTGATTCGTGTGATGTTTATTTCTCTTAATTTTGTGTTGTGTAAAGTTAAAGGATGGATAGTAAGTTCACTTTTGGTAAATTTAAATTTGTGCCTTGTTGTGGAATACATGAAGTGGAGCCTCAAGGTAAAGGTGTGTGAATATATATATATATATATATATATATATATATATATATATATATATAAAAATTGAGTTCAAATGTGAAAGATGTGACTTGTATGTTTGTTGTGACTTATATTATGCCTCTATATGAAGGCTTGCATCTCTATTCCTTCATGATTTGGTATGTTCTCAAGGATTCGAGGAAAAAGAACTCGTATATTTAATTTTTTATATGTAATAGACATTTAGTAGTTTCTTTTTCAATTGTAAAGGGCCATGTCCCCTATGATGTTTTGAGATTGTGTCTAAGATTTCCATGTGATACTTTAGTTTTTCGCTTCTTTATAAATGACTTTTTCATTGTTGGTTTTTTTTTAGAATGTTTTAATTCTACACTATTTTTATTATCTATGTGATGAATGAATACTAAAAGGCTTGTACCAGACCCCTTCACGGTTAGTACACCGTGTTAGGACTAGGGGGTGCTCTCGGATCGTGACATGAAATCCCTCTATCTTCCAAGTTTCAAATCGGATCCTATCACTAGAAACAATCACGCCTACAAACGCCATATATTCAAGCAAAGCTCACATTTAAATAATTCAACATTCAACTCCCTATCCCTGAGGGGTTCTTGAACCACCCTAAGATGGCTAGTATTCTCTTTGCCATTCCTTGAATAAATTAAAATTCCATTAATGAATACCGGAACGAACGTATCAAGATAATGGTTAAACACTTTGTTCAGAAAAATATAAAAAGTTGCATGGAGCATTAGTCAAACAAAATGACATGATAAGAAATTTATAATGACTGTAAGGGGTAATGAAAGTTGTCTTAGGGATTTCACTTTATCTTACACTCAACTGATGATAGCCTGATTTGAAAATATCTTAAAAAAGAAGTGGCACCCTAAAGTTGATCAAGAGGATCATCAATCCTCGAAAAGGATACTTATTCTTTATAGTGATCTTTTGCAATTGGTGGTAATCAATATACATCCTAAGTGAACAGTATTTCTTCCATCATTAATAAGACTGGAGTCCCAAAGATGAGACATTTGGTCGAATGATACATTTATCAATAAGGTATTTCAACATCTCTTTTAAGTCTTTCAACTCAGTAGAAGCCATTTTATATTGAAGAATAGAGATAGGACGAGTATTAGGAAGAATATCAATAATAAAGTCTATCTCTCTTAGGGAGACTTTTGGAAGATAATCTAACAAGACCTTTGGAAGCTCACTCATGACTGGAACTGACTGAATAGGTGGTGTTTCAGTATTAGTGTAATTTAAGTTGGACTAAGTGATAAATGCACCCCTTGGAACTAACTTTCTCACCATAAGGTACAATAAAACGACCCTCAGGCATTGTCGACTACTCTTCAACTCTTTAACTGACTAACTAGGAAATTTGAGTTTAACTACTCTATATCTACAATCAACTAAGGCAAACAAGCATGAAGTCAATCCATACCTAGAATTAAATCAAATTCCATCATATCTTGCTCAACTACCTCAGCCATGGTGTCCTTGTGATTGATGAAATGAAACAATCACAATAAAATCTCTAAGCTAGAATAGAATCACCAAAAGTTGTGGAAACGCTGAAGGTATCAAGAAGTTGCTCAGTATTAACATTAAAATTCATACCAATATATGTAGTCACGAAAGATAGACTCCCTGCTTCATTAAGAAATGCATATACATCAAAATCAAAGACTTTGATCATGCCAATAAACACATTTGGAAAATTTTCTTGCTCTTTTTAATGCTCAAAGAATACAGATGGTTTGCTCCTCTGCTTGTCCTTGAAGTAGATCCTCTAGGTGCAACTCTATCTAGTGTAGTCGCTGAATTAGATTGAGCTCTATGTCCCTCATTACAACCATCCTCTATGTTCGTAGGGCACTGTTTCACGAAGTGACCATTGTGAACACATATAAGCAACTGGTGGAGCCATCCCGATTGGCTCCTTGGTTTTTCCTACCAAATAGTTCTTTGTGCCACACTACCTTGAGACTGTGCAGGTCTAACTATGATATTCTGCGAATTTTAATTTTTAATTTCACCTTTGTTTCTTGGTACATATACTCTAGTAGATGATGGAGCATGTCCATTTGGATTTTGTTGAAAGGATGATTGTTTGCATATTCTTCTATTTCCTGGAATTATTTCTTGTTTTCTTAGACTTCTTCTTACGGATCTCGTCTCTATCTCTAAACTTGTCTTCTTCAACTTGTTGCACATGGATCATTAAATTTTCTATGTCCATATCCCGTATAAAAATGACATTCTTATCCTCTTTGGTGGACAAATGTGACAACGCAAACACAAACAAGCTTATCCTGCTCCTCTTATCAGCAATTATTTTTAAAGAATGATGAGACAATTGGGTGAACTTGAGGTCGTACCCATGCAGACTTATGGATTCCTACTTAAGATTTATGAATTCTCTTACCTTCACCTCCCTTAGCACATGGGGAATGAAAATCTTCAAGAAGTCCTCTTCGAACACAACCCAGCTCACAATTAGTGCATTATCAACCGTACTCTTCTTACATTGACCATACTATAATCTAGCAACATCCTTAAGTATGTATGCAACTATCTCCACACGCTCAACATGTCGAACATGTATCACCTCAAAAACATTGTATAACTCCGCCACAAAGATCTCTGGATAATCAGTAACACGTGAAGTGGTTAAATCTTGAGGATTCATCCTTGAAAATTCATGCATTCTTGGTATATCAGCCACATCTTGTCTATTCTTCTTTGTTGTCCAGCTTGGTTAACATCCTAATAGCATCCCGAAACTCAACGCTAGTGATCTCTTTTGGGTTGCATTTCTGGTGCATTAGATACCCCTTGATATTGGTGATTAGCATACCTGCTAGCGGGACGACCTTGAAAAGTACTTCGTGGGGCATGAATTGAAATATATGCACATGCACAAATAATGAAGAAACTTTATAGAGTAAAGATCTATTTGATGAAAGAGTGTGCAATAACTGAGATAGTTCCTAATTGTTTCAGCCTCCAAAATATAGATGTTGCACACTTTACACTGATAATAGGGAATCAACAAACACGACTTCATAGACACCCTATGACTATTGAAATTGGTTCTATAATACCAAGTTTCTCATGCGTCGAGCCTACACCCTGGTTGTGAGTGGCACGTAAGAACATTGTTATCCCCGAGTTAACCCTTAACCTTGTTTGACTCTAAGTTGAAGATTTACTCAACAACATATGAACTTAACAGTAAAACTATACAAAAATTCTCAAAATTTATACTCATAATATTTTTAATAAAAAATCAGTGGCTAGAAGAGGCAACTCAAGTCTAGAACATCAACAATTAAAGTGAAATATATTTATTAAACCTCTATTGTGTATGAAGCCTCTATTAACAAAGATGGACGTCCAGAAGTTCCCACGACATCCTAATAACAAAAATCAATGTAAAACCCTCTCAAAAGCAAGGAGGCTCACCAAATCTATCTAGAACTCAAATGGATCAACAAAAATTAGTTGTTGATCTTGATTACCATTATTTTCATCATGAAACCATGCAGTCCAAATGGCATCAATACATTGAATGTACGAGCGTGTAAGGGAAATGAAAAAATATGACATAAGCTTGAACTCAAACTAGAGAAACATACTTGCCTCACCTAAATTCAACCTCAAATCATTTTAATATAATATCATTGACGGTGATGCACTCTATATATAATCTTTTAAATATTAGATTACACCTCAATTTTTATATAAAAATACAACATCACTCAATTTGGGAGATTCTCTAAGCGACAACCATCACTATGAGATGTGATTATATAACATCTCGACAACGGTGACACAACTGTCCTATACCTTGCAAGAGTATAAGAACTCCTCAACTAATTGGATCTACTAAGTTATGCTTAAAAACCAATAAGGAATTATCTAAAAAGTATGACCCTTTTTACCTACGTTGGCTACATGGGTTATCAGGACTTGAGTTGTATGATATCCTCCACTTATTAGTGGTCAACACTATTCCAAAAAATATACCCATTTCATATATTTGAAAATATTTCCTATCCTCAAAATTTCAGATTATTACTCAAAAGATTCTTTTAAAAATGATTATACTTAAAAAAATTTATGAAGTCATTTGAAAATCAAAGTTTCCTTCTCATTTTATTTGTGAAAACATTTACTCTTGGGAATACTTAGATCCCATATAAGCATTTTGAAAAATGAAACTCGACTTTACTCATCCCCATACTCAAGAACTAAACTCATAAAAACAAGTTTAAAAAGTTTACAGAAGTCTTCTCAAATGACTTGAAATAACTCTCAAGAATTTACTCATAACTTTACCTTGGATTTGAATTATGAATTCAATGGTTATAATCCATGTTATGAAGGATGTCTCTGTATTTATGTAACGTTCTAAGCCTACACCCTGGGCGGGAATGGCACTCAGTGACCATTGTTGTCCTTGAGTGAAGCCTAGTCCTGGCGTACTTAAATCAGTGGAAGACTATACTCATCTGAGGTATAGAAATAAAAGTAGTCTTATAAAATAACTTAAATAACTGCCTTGGCCAAAATGGCACTTAAGTCTCAACATTTGAACATATGAAATTATAAAATAAAAGAGACTCCAAAACTGAATTACTGACTATCTACGAAGTCTCTAAACTAACTGAGACATATGTTGGGACAGACTCCACAACATCCTAATGAACTAAATAGTAAAGAAAAAAAAAAGGATGTCTTTCGAAAAGAAAGGCAACTCACCAACTAACTCTAGAGTGTTCGATGGGATAAACGATGTGTTGCTTGATAATCCTAGTTACTTGCGTCCACATCATAAAACAATTCAAGCGAACTGGCATCAGTACATTAAATGTACGAGTATGTGAGTTGGAATACTATACAACGACTTAAGCTTGACGGGAATAAGATGAGCTTACCTTGGGTCTGTTCAACTCAATAATATGTTCTACTCAAAGTATGTATATAAAGCAATTTAAACACATTAGATATATGTAAATCTTATAAAACCATAAAAAAAAATTAGTTCATTAAAGAAATACAATAACAAACTCAACTTTACTTATATATTAAAGTAATATAACTTTTATGGGATTTTCTATTACCGACAATCATCACTTGAGCCTAAGTGATGATAAAATTTTTTCCCTCATGCTACCGAGGACCATGCTATACCTTGCCATCGTTATATGACCTTTCTCAACTTAGTGGATACACTGGCTTAACTTACGTGATCATCTAAAAAGTATGACCTGTTAATAACCATGATGGCTTCATGGTTTACATGGAGACTTGAGTTAATATAAACTCGCATCCCCACATTAGTGCTCTATACTACTCCCAAAATACACTTTAACTCATGCTTTTAGCAAACTTCCTTCCTTTGGGTTGAGATAATTTGATGAACTTGTTTTAGCTTTAAAGCCCTCTTGGAGTAAATATTACCTTTCTACTCAAAACTGTTTTGGAACTCTTAGTTTCCTCTAAAAGCAAATGTAAAACATTTATAAACTTTTAGGGAATACTTAGTTCTTTTATAGTTTTTTAAAGATGTACTCAACACTTACGCTTTACCTCACTTGAAACTTAAATCCTGGGAAATACTTATTTCCCTTAGAGCTTTTGAGATTTTAACTCAACTCTTTACTCTTTGCTCAACGTATAACTTGAGTCTTAAAACAAAATTATAATGATTGGTTAAGACTCTTTCGAAACTATAAGAAGTTATAATAATTACTTCTTAACTTTTATTCTTGACACATAATTTCTTTTACCTTGTGCAACAACCCTAAAAATGATAAACTAACTAATGCTTAATATATCTAGTATGCCAACGATTAGACCGGTTTCACACAGATTGGTGCGCGTAGAACCAGACGTCATAACCCTTTCTATATCAAAGCCAACTAACTTGGGGAGTTAGTTGAGCTATCAAAGGTTGCGTCCAACCATGTAGGGCTCTCCAATACGAAGATTCACTTGAAGGAGTCTTTACCGGATTTAAAAAGAGGAAATCTAAGCTTTGGAGGGTAAAATAATCTTTTTCCAGGCTAAGGGTAGTATCCTAATTACCCTAAATATATAATGAACTATTTAATTAATAAGGTGTAGGAGCATTATCCAAAAACTAGGATTGTTCACCGTTGCATGTCCCTGTCACTTATTCCCATTGAATCATAGGTTAGTTATGTTTGCTGGTAGAAAACTAGGGATGACACGTGTTTTTGTAATGATTATGTGTTTATATGTATGTTTGGAATTATGTGACTTATGTTGATGTTTCCGAAAATGTAACTACGCGTGTATATGTGTGTTGCCATGGTTATTGGTCATGGTTTAGGACTTTAAATGGCATGATTGTTCTTTATATTTCATGTAAACATATTGATGTAAATGTGATGTTCATATAAGTTCAAATGTTGCTTATTTGAGGGATAATCTCTCGTCTAAACGAATCCATGAAAATGCAGCTAAAAGGTTCTAAATGCACTATAAAATTCCCCTAAGAACTAAGGTGTAACTTGATGAAAGGATGGTGAAAAATTAAAATAAAATTTCCCGCTTCTAGTGATGAATTTCGGTAAGCAAAGAGGATTCAAATTGTTGAAAAAAATGAATTAAAACAGCTGATGCCATGGAGTATTGAACTTGTGACCTCTCCATGTTAAAACCCATGAAAATAAAGAAGTAAAAAGAAATGTGGTGATGGGGATTCGAACCATGGTATTGGCAAGAAAATGTAACTTAAAAGAAAAAAATAAGAAATGAGAGGAGTGGGATTAAATCCCACCACCTCTCAATCATATTTAAGGAGGAGAATAAAATAAAAATAAAGGGGGATGCGTGTGGGAATCGAACCCACGACCTCTTAGGCAGATTAAGGAGGAGAATAAAAGAAAACTAAAGGGGAGGCGTGTGGGAAGAAGACCCATTACCTCTTAGGCAAATAAAGGAGGTGTATAAAAGAAAAATTAAAGGGGAGGCATGTGGGAATCAAACCCACGACCTCTTAAGCAGATTTAAGTAGGAGAATAAAACAAAAATAAAGGGGGAGGCGTGTGGAAATCGAACCCATGATCTCATAGGAAGATTTAAGGAGGATAATAAAAAAAAATAAAGAGGCTATGGGGGTTTGATCCCACAACCTCATAGTCAACTCGAAACAGACAAGGAGAAATAGATAAAAAAAAAAAATAAAGGAGTTGTGGGGGTTTGATCCCACAACCACTATGTTTCTCTTAACACATTTGATATGTTTCTCTAATGTATATTCTTCTTTTTTAAGTGATAGCGAAGCGGCTTTTTGTTATTTTTGTTGAATTTTTGATCGATTGAATCAACATCCCATCTAATGATTTTCTAGATGACAATCTTCGCACAAGATATGCAACACTGTTATGAAAGTATGGTTATAACAAGGCCAAGACGAAATATGATAGTGAAAATGATGATCCTACAAGGCCGAACAATCTCTACACTCCACAAGCAGGCGATGATCTTTGTAGGATTGATCTATTTTTTTTGTAAGATACATTTATTAGTATTTTCGAGTAATTGTTCCCTTTCGAAGATACTACTTCGAAACATGAACAATTTTTATGTTGAAAATTATTTATTTAACTTTTCATTTTTTTTGATATATTAAATATGATTATAAATTTTGTCTCTTATAAGTATATTACAAATCAGTATAGTTCATACTATATTTTTAGCGAACACAAGATTTTTCAAAAACTTATTTTGTATATTAGATTATATATAACAAATTTGTATGTATCACAAAACATGATATTATATTTTTAAACTTCATACAAATCATTCAATTTTCAATATATTAGTACATTACATTATACCTCAGATAAATTTGGTACAAATGACTTCACTTGATACTATAATATAAGCTGATACAATTTTGTCAAAAGATATATTATGCATATAATACACAATTATTGCTTATCATTCTTTCCAAATACAAATTGATGTGTCTCACAAAACGTGATACTATACACTTACAATTGTTACAATTCTCTTAATTTGTAATATATTTAGTACCTTTTAATATTTTGCCTCTTATCCAATACTGTAACATACTGAAAAAATTATATGTCTAAGGAAGAGCCCAATTGGTCTTTAAGAATAGGTATTGGGGGTACATAGGCATCGCAATGACTAATATTGAGAAATATTGGGCATCATATAGAAAATTGGCTAAGGGGTATTAGTCAATTTTTATATAATACCCAAATAAGCAAAATATTGAGCACATTAGAAAATATTGAGTTAAAGGGTGTTAGCCAATTTTCTAACATTAATGAGCTTGTTTAAAAAATGTACCTGAAATGAATACCCTAAGGTAAAAAATATATTTTCTAGTATTTGCACACAAAGTACTAGGCATCCAAGTGTCAAGCCTCGTACCACAGCACATCATCATTTAAAATGACCATGTAAATTAAGCAGTGCCCAAGGACTTACCGAGGGTCCTTGAGACAATAAGTTAACTTTTCCAAATGAACCATAAATAATAGTTAGTTAGGAAATTGCAACCAACCCATGTGCAAGCACATGTGCAAGACATGTGAAGAAGCTACCAACGGAGGGGACCACCCTAATCGAATTCAGTTAGGGTAGTAGGAGAAAAAACGTGCACAAGAGACCACTACTTGTGGGGCCCAACCTCCTACAAATTCTAGACTCTAACCTACTTCCCTAAATAACTAAATAACCTAGGAGTAAATGAATTGGACCCATTAGTGCACCCAACAACCTAGGACCAAAACCGGGTTGATACTAACCTAGTACTAGTTAAAGAGACAACCTAATATCTAACCTAGGATGGTCCAAAAGGTTAGTTATGAACCTAACAACATAGGGTTACTTTAGTAATTCCCCTATGTTACCTAATTAATTTATTTATCAAGTTAAATAATTAATTTAAAAGGTCTAAAACCGAAAATAAAAAGAAAATTTTTAGATTTCGGTTAAGACAAGAAAGGGACAACCTAGTACCTAACCGAGGATGTTCCAAAGAGTTAGTTAAGATTCGAACGACTTAAGGGTACTTTACTAATTATCCTATGCTACTTAATTACATAATTTACCAACTTAATTAATTAACTTAAAGGGGCAAAACAAAAATTACAAAGCAATATCCAGATTTCGGTTAAAACAAGGAAAAAAACAACCTAGTACATAACCTACACGATGGTTCAAAGGATTAGTTATGGTTATAAACACTTCAGGGTACTTTAGTAAATAGACTACGTCACCTAATTAATTAAATTATCAATTTAATTAAATAAATTAAATGGGTGAAACTAAAATTCTTACACTAACCTAGTACAACTAAAGAAACATTCTAGTACTTAACCTAGGATAGTCCAAAAGGGTTAATATTTGTTCCAATGATTTAGGGGCAATTTAATAGTTACCCTAGGTATCTTAATTATGTAAATTAGTCATTTAATTAATTAATTTAAAGGGCAAAACTAAGTGTGCTTGCATATACCCATACTTACTACAAGTGTGTACTTATCCAATACAACTCCACATTTTTAGGTGCATGCACAGGTGGATGTTAGAGCTTACAGGTCGACGCTGAAATTATTCGGACGTGGATCATTAATTCGGTTTTGGTAGGCCCTCATGCTTTCAAGGAAGCTTGCTCATTATATTCTTCATTAGATATAGGTTTGACTTAGTGGAATATGTTCCACTAGCATTTCTTTCTCATCTTATTTAAGACATTGTATTGGTGCCATTTTGGCAAGTATACACTTAATGCAGTATGGAACTATCTCATTCATTTGATAATATTTATATTATATAGTTGATTGTGAATGTTTATGAGTTTAAGTAAAATTTCTTATATGAATGTTAAGGACGATGCTGTATGTAGGATGATCTCCGACCTGTGAGAGGTTACCGACAACGGTCTCGTCTGTGTCTAGACTCTGGTCATGACAAAGTTATGAATTACTTGATATTGACTAATGTTTAAGAATTTTGGCGTAGATTTCTATAGGATTTCTAATGATATAAGAATTGTGTTCAATTGATATATAGGTAATCTTAGATTGAAGAATATTAATTGAATTGATATATTTCATTGATTATTATAGTCTTTATGTTGAATAATTGTTCATGGTCAGTGGTCAGGGCCTTATAGTATTGAATTGGATGATTTAGCATCGAATTAAGGTGTTGAGGATGGATGGGTGGTACGCTGCCCTATCCTTTTATTTTGATGTTGTTTATAATTCAATTATGTTGTGATTGGTATTTTTCACTTATGGTGGCGGTGTTGTGTGATTTACTTGCAATTGACGTGGCCTTGTCGGCATTACTTTATGCAATATGATGATCATGGCCTTGCTTACACTACTTGAAATAAAGTTGATATTTGTTTAGTTGATTTTGTGAAGAATGATGATATTTATCTACATGTTGAGAAATGTCAAAGTATATGTGTTCTATTGATTCTATGTAGGTGATCATGTTAGACTATGACTATGTGCTTATATGTGTAGTCTTAGAATTGATGCATGCTTGTTCCTACTTGAATATATGAGTATATAATGATTATATTAATGTTGTTGTAGTAATGTATAGGGTGACATAAAGATGTTAAGGGGTCATCCTAAGTCTTTTAAAAACTGATATGCTATATGTGATAAGGTGAAAGAATGTAATGTCTTATTCGGTAGACTTGTGTCCCTTACTTAATGTATGAATGAATGTTATGAGATTATGATATATCTTGACTAGATATCTTAGTTTACCCTTGTCATGTATGAATGAAAGATATGTGAGACTTATAGGATGTTAAGAAGGTTATGTATGTGGTAAGGGTTATGTTATAAATGTGGAAGTCGAGAGCCGTAATGGTATCCTTCATGTAAGGGAATGGTGGACTTAAGGTTAATTTGCTTGAACGACATCATATTAATCCTTAGGAAAGTTATAATGAGCTATCTTAGTCTCCATTCAAAGGTAGCACTAGTGGACCTCTTTGGTAGGGTGAATGTAATTAGGTTATGAACTAGGTAAGGAACCTCTTCATGTGATCCTTTGATGTCAATTAATCTATGAGAACCAAGTCTAGCACCGAGTGATTACGTTATGGCAAGTAGCTCTACTTGAGAATGAGACTACAGTACAATTTACCTCTACTTGAGAATGATACTAAAGTGCATAAAAGCCCTTCATATTCCTTAACCATGTTCCAACATAGGATGTGTCCTAGTTCTACCCTTGGCAAGTAGAACACACTCATCGGAGTAGGTTAGAACTCCGGATTCCATGTCTAGATATCATGGTCTATGTCTGTTACTGCCTATTCTCATTATGTGGGTTACTTACTATCATTAAAAAGTTCTATGAAGTTTAGGTGGTGGTATGGGACGCTATCTAGACATTGCACAATAGGCTTTGATGGTGTTAGTTTGAGTCCCTAGCTCTTGTGTAAGACCTTTATTTGAATGTACTTTATGTGATATATGAGTCTCTTAATGAATTAATGAACTAATTACTCATGTTATGAAGTATGTAAATGGAATAAGTACTTATCTAGAGTTGTTAAGGGTTGTCTAGTTAAGGTGGAAGGGCGTATAAGAATGGTCACTTCTTATATTACCTAGATCAGTCTTAAGAATGAATTTAGTTAGGAAATATGTTGATTATGTGGGCATGATCCGATCTTAGGAAGTCCCAAGGATTATTTAGGTTGTCTTAAAGAGGTCAAACTTGGACGTTATATTCTTGATATACTTAAGTAAATCTTTTTATAGCCTTTGATGAGGAAATATCATATTATTTATATGATGATATGTTTGATGTCTTGAAGTGCGTATGTGACTTATTATATGTGTTCTTGAAGGTCTTTTAGGTATGCTTAGGGAGGATATATGGGCTGTTTCTCTTTGTTTCTCTTAAGTGGGTCTTAGGATAACTCTTAGTGAGGAGACTATATTCTAGAAGAAGTTAAAAGTGAAGAGAAACTACTTCAGTGTAACAATGAAGGACTTCATTGTATTGTAAAGTGCTTCCATAAATATGTTAAATTGCTTAAAAGTTATATTATATGTTTCTAAGTTGTTAAATGTTTTTTTCTTATGATTATAATATGATCTTTAAACGAAAAGAACGCACATTTTGGACAAATGTGTTTCAAGATTTTCATGAATTATTTCATACTTAGTACGTGTGGTTGTACTAACTTCATGCTTTTATCTATCTCTATAGTTGTTTGTAGGTGAGGTGCATTTGGAAAGGAACACTTGGTCCGTAGCATCGTCCAAAAGAAGTTGAAGTATGTCCTCATTTGACTTGAGGGCATATATGTCTTTTATATTTTCAATAAGAAGGATAATAATAGAATAAATATTTGTATAATAGTATTGTAAATAGGTCGTGTCCCAAGTATTCTTGTATCATAAGTTTGATGAGATTGAGACTTATTATTTCTTATTGATTTATATGAAGGAGATTTTTATAGACCATGATATATTTTATGAAAAGTTTTAATTTCGCACTATTTTTCACTATGTTTATGCGATAAATGATATGTAAGGGCTTGTACAAGACCTCCGAGAGGTCAAGTATGTCGGTTACATTCCGAGATTTCCCCTAACTTCTACGTTGTGGTTTTGAGATGTGACAATTTCTAAGGGATGTCTCTAGCATATTATGAGGGGTAAGGACCAAGAATCCCAAGATCCTCTTTTAGAGTCGGCCCCCGTATTGAAGGATTTTCCAGAAGTCTTTCCCGAAGACTTACTTGGGATTCCACCTGAACGGGAAATAAAATTCGTTATTGAGTTATTGACGTATACGAATCCCATTTCATTTCCTCCTATCGGATGGCTCTAGACATATTAAATGAGTTGAAGACTAAACTGAAAGATTTACTAGACAAAGTTTTCGTATAACCTAGACAAAGTCCCTTAGGTGTGCATTGATTACTGACAACTAAAAAAGGTTAACATAGAGAATAGGTATCCTCTCCCTAGGATTTTCGACTTGTTTGATCAACTACAAGGGGCAAACTACATTTTAAAAATTTATTTGAGAATATGATATCACCAACTTAGGATGAAAGGTGAAGATATACCTCAAATGGATTTCAAACTAGGTATGGTGATTATGAGTTCCTAGTTGTATATTTTAGTCTAAACAATGCCTCCAAGACTTATATGGACCTCATAAATAGAGTGTTGAAGAATTTCCTTGAGTCTTTTGTAACTGTATTCATTGATGATATCTTCGTATATTATAAAAGTGAGGATGAACATATGAATCATTTAAGTATAGTATTGCAAGTCCTCAAAGAATATCAGCTCTTTGCTAAATATAGTAAGTGTTGATTTTGTTTGAGGTTGATTGCCTTTATTTGTCAAATTGTCCAAAGTGGGTTATAGAGGTCGATCCAATATAAACACAAGCGGTTAAGAATTGGCCCATACCTTTGACTCCAACAAAGATTCAAAGTTTCTTGAATTTATCCGGGTATTTGAGGAGATTAGTTAATCGGTTTGCATCCATTGTTTCTCCTTTGACAACCTTAACCCAAGAGAAAGTTAAGTTTGAATGGTCGAAAGTTTGTGAAAGAAGTTTCAAAGAGTTACAAGATAAGCTTACCTCTGCTTCGGCGTTGACTTTATCAGAGGGCACCAAGGTTTTTATAGTGTATTATGACGCTACTCGAATAGGTTCGGGTTGTTTCCTCATGCAACACCGTAAGGTAATAGCATACGCATCTAGACAACTCAAGGTGCATGACAAGCACTATCCATCTCATGACCTTAAATTAGTGGTTATAGTGTTTGCTTTGAAAATATGGAGGCATTACCTATATGGTGTACATGTGGATGTGTTTACGAACCACACAACCCTTCAATAAGTGTTCACTCAATAGGAGTTGAATCTCCGACAAAGAAGATTGATGGATCTTTTGAAGGATTATGACATGAGTGTTCTTTACAACCCAGGCAAAGACAATATGGTTGCGGACGCTCTACGTCGAATCTCAATAAGTAATTTAGCCCATGCTCCCGATGATAATAAAGATTTAGTGAAAGAGGTGCATAAATTTTCTCAATTGGGTGTTCGGTTGGAAGACTCTAAAAATGAGGGTCTATAGTGCATGATAACGCCAAATCATCTTTAGTGGTGGAGGTGAATTCTAAGCAACACCTTAATCCTCTTTGATGGAATTGAAGGAATTAGTTGTTAACAAGTTTATTGAATCATTCTCCCAATGGGATAGGGTACTTACGTCCCAATGTAGATTGTGTGTACCGGATGTAGATGGTCTAAGGGGACAATTTTTGGAAGAGGATCATGGTTCCTGATATTCCATTCGTCTGCGTGACACCAAAATGTATTTTGATCTTCAAGATGTCTATTTGTGGGATGGTTTGAAGAGAGATATAGCGGATTTTGTGGCTAAATTTCTAATTGTCAACAAGTTAAGGCTGAACGTTAACATTCTGGTGGTTTAACTCAAGTGATGGATGTCCCTACTTAGAAGTGGGAAGATATCAATATGGACTTTGTAGACGTTTTTCCTCGAACTCGTAGGCAAAATGATTAATTATGGGTTATTGTTGATAGATTGCCGAAATCTACCCATTTTATTCCCGTCAAATATGCTTATTCGGTGGAGGAATATGCAAGGTTATACCTTAATGAGATTGTGAGTTTGCATGGGATCTCTTATCCATCATCTTTAATAGATGTGCTCAATTCACTTCTCATTTTTGGAGGTCTTTTCAAAAGGGGATAGGTACTCAAGTGAAACTTAGTAGCACTTTTCATCCACAAACGGATGGTCAAGAGGAACTTAGCATCCAAACCATAAAGGACATGTTAAGAGCTTGTGTTTTTGATTTCAAAGGTAATTGGGATGATCACCTACCATTTATAGAGTTCTCCTATAGTAATATCTACCATTCAAGTATTTCCATGGCACCATTTGGAGAACTCTATGGTAGACGGTTTAGGTCACCAGTTGGTTGATTTGAGGTAGGTGAGTCCTCACTCCTTGATCCCGAGATAATGAATAAGGCATTATTAAAGGATATGATGATAAGAGATTGGTTGAAAACATCCTATAGTTGACAAAATTCTTTTGCCGGCAATATAAGAAGACTTGAATTAGATGTAGCTTATTGAGTCTACTAGAAGATTTCACCCAAGAAATGGCTGATGAGATTTGGTAAAAAGAGGAATCTTAATCCCCGGTATGTGGGTCCTTATGAGATAGTGAAGCGGGTCGGAAAGGTTACTTATGAGTTGAAATTACCACGTGAAATAGACTCGGTTCATCCCATATTTCATGTCTACATGCTTAAGGAATCAATAAGTGACTTGGTATCCATTCTCCCAATTTAAGGGTTAGGAGTGGATGAAAACCTTTCTTATAAAGAGGTTCTCGTTGAAATTCTATATTGCCAAGTCAAGAAGTTGAGGAACAAAGAGGTGACCTCCATAAAAGTCATATGGAGAAACCACCAACATGGGAGGCCGAGGCCAGTATGAAGTCCCGTTATCCTCATCTTTTCCTCTAAATTCTAGACAAACTTGAGGTTAGTAGTTCCTCTCAAAATGAAGAAATCATGAATAAAGTGAATTTGACTTGATTTTCAAGGTATGTGAATATTTTTATAAAGGTTCATGATAAAATGAGTTTTTCATGAAAAATACTCTCTTACTTAACTTTCACTTTTTTGTGTTATGTGTATAGTTGCCTTCATTAAATTGTAGTAAGCATGTTTAATGTTGTCTTGAAAGAAGGCTTGCATGGTAGGTCTTGATGTTTATGTTGATCTAATGTTGATGTTGACAAGATAGTTCCTGATTATGTGATCTGAAGTGTTGATCTTTAATATGTGGTAAATTGTTATTTGAGTTTCTATGTGTAATGCCATATTTATGTGTTGAGTAGATTTTTGAAGTACTCCTATGGTCCTTGACTCATAATGATCATATGTTGTTGCTATGTTTTTGGTTGGGTTGCTAGTACTGCGTCTCATTCTCTCCCTATTAAAAGGATTTAGGTGTCATTTGGGGATGAATGCTCCCAAGGGGGGGATAATGTAACACTTCGAAAGTCCATGACTTAGTCTAGAGCCTCACTTGAATAACTAAGACCTAAAACAGTGTTTCTAAGCCTAAGCTAACGTAATCAACCTAATTGGAAAGTGTTAGAACTAAAACCTCAAGAAACGACCATGATGTCAAGAGATTTGTGAAAGGTGAGCTAGAGGACCCTAACATTTGAGCCTAGAAGTTGTCATTTGACAATGGCAATCGACGAACCAAACAACAAGCCATCAATCGGTCAAAGACCCATCGATGGATCTCTTGGTTCATACTTATCTATATCCCAAGAATCCCCAAAAATAATGGTCTATGACAAAAACCATGGATGACTAGGCCGTGGATTGGTCAACAGACAATCGACGTGACTCGTCGATTAGAGCCTTGGTTCACTGCCAAATTTTGGTCAAAGTAAGGATTAATTAGATAATTAGTTCATAAATTAATTAAGGTTTAATGTGTGGTTAATTAAGTTAGTTTGGGACTATAAAATATTTGTAATTCATTAAACGAACCTAACACCTCATTATTTTCCAAACTCAATTTTCTAAATTGCTCTCTACACTTACTCTCTCTATTACAAAGACCACCATTGATGACAAATGTCCAAGATTTATTAGGGATATAATACTCACGTTTTCTACATCATTCTTCTAGAAAACATAAGGTTTGGAATCTATTCACTGTTCGAATATCTTTCCCCAAGAGGCTCTTCAAATTGGTTTCTAGATTGTGTAAAACTTGGGTTTTCATCCAATTTTGTGAATTGGCTTTCAAATTGATATAAGGTTGAATTAATTTTGTTTATATTGATAGATTATGATTTGTTATTGGTTAATTGTTGTAATTCTTAGTCTATGACCTAGTTCTGTGAAACAATCCATGAATGAACCCTTTTCCCTAACCCTAGCTATATATTTGGACTTGTAGATAATTAGTGTTGTTGGAATTGAATATTTAATTTTTTAATTCACTATTATATGATGATGTAGATTTAATTGATGGATGAATATATTGGAACTGAGGGTAAGATATTAAAGGACGTTTTGGAAGCTATTGGCATGACTTTCTATGACTATAGGTTCTCTACTTCAATAATAATGGTTTATTCTTGACGTTGATGTTCAATTGAAGTGTGATTATGTGAATATAATAGAAAGATGATGATATGATGAATATGATGCCATGATATGGATATGTTGAATTGTGAGATATTGATTATGGTATGATCATGCAAGGTTGAATGTGATTGTCCTGTGTGACTTATTATGATATGACTATGATGTGATGATATCACTAAATTATTGGTTATAATGAAAAGAAGTTCTCATGCAATACCTAAAGATCTAATGACATGATAATACAATGGGTTAGTCTCATATGTCGTATTTTAAGATTTGATGATTAAGAAAAGCTTAAATACATTTCAAAAAGGGTCTTTAACTTAGCACCAAGCGAACTATATATGACAGGTGTCCCTTCCCAATGAGGGAAGGTAGGTTTGCAATGGTTCTCATTATGGAGACTTCAATTTTATTGCGCATAAAATGGGTTTCCAATACATATCTCCTAGTTCCTTAACTATGTTGCCCCCAAAGGAAAACTAGTTAGTGGATCCACCTAGAATTCTATGTTCATGTTTTGATTCTACCTTGGAAAATCGAGCACTTTCTTTTAGTTTAGGGTTTTATGACACCGGATTTCATGTTTATGTCACATGGTCTAATGTCAGTTAAGGTGATTGTTCCCGAAAGTAAACTAAATGAATGAAGTAATAAAGATGAACTTTAACTAGGGTGACTTAAGAGATTCTGCTTAGTATAGCTAAGGGTATGGGACTTTACCTATCCATTGCACAAGTTGACCTTAAAGGGAGTCCTAAGAGGGTGTTCTTATGTGCTTATATTGTGAGCGAAGTTCATATATTGACTTCACATGATGATGATATTATATAATGTTGACTTCATTAATAAACATGATATGGGTCTAAATTGTTATATATACGATGATGATTATGCATGATATGATGTTATATGAAATGTAGACATTGCTTGTAACATAATGTGCCTTTAAGCATGATCTTATGATCATTGACTTGTATATGCTCTTACATGTGCATAAAAGGCTTTCAAAGTGACTTATAGCATGCACAAAATGTCCCATAAAACATGATTTCAATAGTTTTACTTCCATATGTTTCCAAAGTTAGTACATGTGGTTTGTACTAATTCATATTCTTTATAATTCTACAAATATGTAAGTTTAGGTCATTGTAAAGCTTTCGAGGCCAATTATAAGTAAGACTTAGATATCTATCCCAAGTTGTTGGTGAATCCTCAAAGTTCAAGGATGATGTCATTTTCTATCTTCATTAGTATTGTCTATGCCTAAAGACACTTGTTATTTCCTTCTGTTGAGACTTAGTTGTAAGCCTATATGTGGCGTATTATACTACTGCAAGGTCTATGCCTAAACTTTGTAATTCTCTATTAGATGGTTATATGTTAGACTATTAATAGACAACTTTATGAATTGGCTTATATTGTATATATGAGAAGTATATGTACACTTCATAAGCGAGGAGTCTATGTAAACTTCATATATGATAAATGAAAATTCTAAGTATACTTCACTACGTAAAAGTTTTAAATTTTTTTCATTTTCTCGACCTATGATATGTGATTATGTTTGCTAAGGGCTAGTCTAAGGCCTCTTTGAGAACAAAAATGACAATTACATCTAGGTTGTGCTCCCCGATCGTGACAGCCAGATACACCCCTATAAATTTAAGAGTGTAATTACCTCCTGAAAATTACACCAAGTTACATGTTGGCCAAGTAATTACATGATCGACCGAACATGTCAGACATGGTTGCATCATATCCAATTACCAATGTGGCTTTACAGATAGACCCTAAAGACTTGTTTGAAAAGTCATATGTAATTAACAGTTGGTGTAATTGATTGTAATTACACACTCTTATACATGTTTGCTAGACCAAGTGATCAATTGAAAAGGGAGGAATTGAGTGTAATTGAAGGGTAGTAATTACATTCCTCAATTTCTATGTGAGGGTTAGGAATCATGTGTAATAACACCATGTAATTATATAAAACTTTTTTAAATTCTTTTCTTCCTTTTGTTTATATTTAGATTTTTTATTTATATATATATGTTTATTTCTATTATTTTATTTTTGTTATCATAATATTTTCTATTTTTTTATTTATATTTCTTTTCCTTCTAACTTTTTCATGTTATTCTATTCAATTTTTCATATTATGTATTTTTTATTTGCATTTTTTTAGTATTGTAATTTTAAAAAGTAGAATTCATTATTGAATAAGATTATAAATTAATATTTTTCTTTTCTAAAAAGCTCATATTTATGTATGTTATGTTGAAATTTGACATAACAATACTGTGTTATTGTTTTTTTTTATTTAAAACTTATGTTATATTTTTAGTTTCATTTGTTTTAGTAGTATTGAGTTTATATTTCACATTGCAAGTCAATAAATTTTTAGGTTAGACTTGATAAAGATTATCCTTAAGTCAATGTTATAATAATTTTATGACATTATATTTATAATATTAACATTATTTGTTAAAACGTGCATTTCATGATATTCATAGAAATATTTTTCTCTAAGTTTTTTTTATAATTAATTTAATTGAATTATACTAATTTCAAATAAAAATTAATTAAGAACATATATTTAAAAAGCACGGGTAACCTACTTTTGGTTAATAGCTCTTTTTTAAAGTCATTTTAAACTTATTTAAGTTATTATTACCTTGATAAATACTTCGGAAATCTAAAAATGATATAAATATAGGTTTGACCATCTTTTAAGTCACTCTCATATTCTTTTCACATTATTGAGTTTGTATATTTCTTATGTGATCTCTTTTTTCTTTCGGCTTCTGTTTGGGGGATATTGACATTTACTACCTCTTGTGATAAAAATTTATGGAAGTTTAACCAAATATTTTCTTAGCAGATTTGGACCTAAAGGGGATATCATACTATCTTCAAAAAATAGTTATTGATTTGTGTACATGAAGTTTCGAATCAGTTTTGAGGATTTATTTCGAGATTTTAAATGTATTTATATTGCTTGTTTCTAGTGTTGACCAGTTTCTTGTTCGCCTTTGCAGAGAAGATATATTAGTTTTGCCTTATCATTTGTGAAAGATCCACCATATTCGCAAAGAAGTTTCATTTTTTATGAGTAGGCGGGTCAGGTGGGCTCTTGCAGTTATCTTCTAAAATTAATGATTTTTTGTAGTAATTATTATTTGACAAATGTGGCACATTATGTTCCTGTTTAGACACTGAGGGTACGTTGTATTCATGTTCAGGAAAGGAGAGTACTTTCTCGTAGTTTTCTTCTAAAACTGATGACTTCCTATAGTAAAATTATTCTTTGACACTGAGGGTATGCTCAATTTTTCACTTTTCGCCATTGTGGTAGGTACTTTATTGTATGATGTATATGTTCATTCATAAGAATAATGTGAGTATGCCACAGTAGAAGTCGCAATCAAGAAAAATATCTAAGCACAAACAAATTGAAGCGATTGCTTCTTCATTTGTCTACAATTAATATATTGCAAGCTATTATTTCAAACATCATTTATTTAATTTTATGTTTGGTTTACTATATGTTATTTAGACAAACCATGTTAAATTGTTCTAAAAGGGTAGGAAAATGACCTTAATTGCCGCTTATTAAATTCACCTATTAACCGCGGTTAAACATTTTATATTTGAAGTAGAAATTTACACCAAAGCTTAAATATTTTTATAATACATTATAAGATCAAAATGATTTATAGGTCAATGATGTATTAAATCAAATGAGCTCAAAAGTTTTAAAAGGAAGTGCATTTTTATGAATATTGCATACAAATATCGTAGTGCTAAGAGCTAATAATATCCTATTTTTATTCTTCTACAAATCGCAAAAAATACGTTAAAAATTTGGCTGACCTCGATACACCCAAAAGCGTCCCGATAAATCGCGTTCTGATTTCGGATACATCCCTCAAAGTCACGCTACATCATGTCTCCATTTCATATACATCACTCAATATCTTGATATATCGCCAAAAGTGATGTATCCGACCAATTATATATCACATGTAATGCTATGTATCCAATAATATGAGAGAGTAGGAATTTTTGTAATTTTCAAATGATAGAAAATTTTAGAAAATATTGTAAAATAAGTTTTGAATTTAGGTAATTTTTTCTTATTTTATACCGTATAATTGAACTTACAAATATTGTTATTTTCTTTCTTTATTTTGCTTCTTGTTTTGGTAATATGAAATGTTGGCCAGTCTACTCTTGGTATCGGAATCACCAAATCCTCATTGATGGTTGTTATTTTGATATTAATTTTATGAGAAATTAATTGACAATTAATGGAAGAAGAGGTGAATGTATAGATATAAACTCTCAATAATTAAAAAATAATGTTTTTAATATACATAAATCTCTAGATACACAAAATAGAATTTAAATAACAAAAAAAAGTTGCAACTCCAAGTAGGAAAGAGAAGAAAAATAAAATTAATAAAGAAATAAATTTTTGTTATAGTCATTGATATCATGCCTTTGAACTCATAATAATATGAGAACCCTATTGGTTATATATGTTGAGCCGGAGAAGACCTTCATTGAAATATGAACATGAGGGATAAAAACTTTAGTAATATAGAGGTGGTGGTGATGGAGAAGGTGACGGTTTCTTGAAGAGTTAGTTTTTGGAAAAGACACCATCTTGTATTCTGGTTTAGACACTAAGGGTACCTCTGAAAAGTTGGCACCTTTTTTCTTGAAGTTTTTTGTATTCTTGTTTAGGTACTGAGGGCACCTTATAGACATTATCTAATGAAACTGATGATACCTTCTTATAGTTGTCTTATGGAACTGATGTCTTCCTGTAGTAGTCATCCTTAGGCAAAGAAGACACTTTTTATTACTTTTTAGGCATTGAAGGTACCTTTGGAACATAAAACACCAGCTTGTAATTATCTTCTGCAACGGATGGCTTCTTGCAATAATCATTGTTTGGCAAAGAAGGCAAATTGAATTCCTTTTTAGCCATTGAGTATACCTCTGAAACATATGGTACCTTCCTATAGTTATATTCTAAAGTTGATGGGTTTTTTTAATAGTCATTATTTTGCAAAGAAGGTATCTTGTATTCTTGTTTAGGCACTAAGGGTACCTCTGAATAGATGAAGCCTTCTTGTAGTTATCTTTTGGAACTGATGGTTTCTTGTAATAGTCATTTTTTGGCAAAGAAAACACCTTGTATTCTCGTTTAGTCATTTAGTGTGCCTCTGGAATAGTTGGCACCTTCTTGTAATTATCTTTTGGAACGGTTGGTTTCTTGTATTCATTCGGTGGTAAAGAAGGCATCTTGTATTTCTCTTTAGGAACTGAGGGTTCCTTATAGTCGTTATCCTTTGAAATTGATGACAGCTTATTATAGTTATCTTTTTTAACTGATGGATTCTTGTAGAAATCATTCTTTGGCAAAGAAGGCACCGTGTATTCCTCGTTAGGCACCAAGGGTACCTCTAGAACCGATGACACCTTCTTATAGTTATCTTCTGAAACTGATGGCTTCTTGTAGTAATCTGGGAAAAAATAGGTATCTTATATTCCTCTTTTGGCACTGAGGGAACCTTGTAGTCTTCGCTTTTAGCTATTGTAGTTGGTGTGTTATTATATGTTAAATATGATGATTCATAAGAATAAGGTGAATACGCCATGGTGCATGTGGAAATCAAGGAAATTGTTAAAGCACAAGCCAATTGAGGCCATTGCTTCTTCATTTGGCTTCCCATTGAGAATATTTGTATTTTAGTACTACAATTTTCTTTTTCTTCTGTTTTAGAATGGAGAAAAACTAGGTGTTTATATAGAGCTTAACTATGATGTAGATTTGGATGGTCTTAAACTAATCTTAACAGATCAGAGATTTTCCTATTCTTTTGGTTAATGTTGTTGCACTAAGGTGTTGAGATAATGGAAACCCATGAATAATTTTTGTTGGTGAGTTGAAAATTAAGTCCAATCTTTTATTGACTTCCAAGAATGTAGTTCTTGTTATTTTTTGTTATTATTTCATGATATTGATACTTTGAGCGTTACTTAAAATTCCCATCATTGGACCATACATGATACATGTTGGGTTTAGCAAACTGTGAATGGGAAAAGGAAAAAAAATGAAAAGTTGAAAAGTGAAGGAATCAATTTGGAGAGAAAATGAAAAGTCATTTGTAAAGAGCAAATGAAAAGTCATTTCTCCCATATCGGCAAAAGAAAGGGAAATTCTTGTCCTTATATTGGGAAAAATTTCCTTTCCTTACTAAAGAGCTAAGAAGAAGGCGTCCCCCCACGTCGTTGTCGTCGCTTGGTCGGCCTCGGCTTCTTCTTCAGATTTGACAAATGATTTGATTGATAAATTTTTGGACAAAATTGTTTTAATTGATTTTTGTTAGTCAAATAAATTCAGTTATTATAATCTCTTATAAATTAATTCAGGATGTTAGTTAATTAGTTATTAACATAATTAATTTACGTATAACGGTAACGTTCTGAAAAGTCGTTATTCTTTTCGAAAAACTGTTACATTCCCAACAGACATATTTTTCAAAAAAGTTGTAATTTTTTTAAAAAGACACAACTTTTTGGATAAAACAATTCTGAACATATTTCTCTAAACATACATATTTCTTGCTGAAAATTACTATAAAAGAAAGTTATTTTTCGTTTTTGCAAACATTAAATTTTTTTTGCTTCTATGGATATATTTTTTCTCAAAATCAAAGTATCGATTGACTGAAAGTGTGTGACTTGTTCATGTTGTTAAGTTCCCTACAATTAAAAAAAATTGAGGTACCCCTATTTCTTTAACAGGATTAATCCGTTTTATCTGGAGAGAAATTAATCAATAACCTCGGGTACAGTGAGGGGATTCAATTTCTTATGGAGACACAAAAATTCCATTGACTCAGATTATTTTGTTTTCTGTCTAATTCATCTTATTTCTGTTTCTGCTTTGCTAACCTTATAAGTAAAGGTTCATAACAAGCTTAAGAAATTTATTAAGTTTCTGTATTTGAGGGTTTTGGAGATTAAAACCTTTATGATTTTTTACTCTGTTTGAATTTTTTAAAATTCAGTCCATTAAAGATTAAAAGAACATAAAAATTTTATCGTTAAATCAGAAATAGTCTGTGTGAAGATTTGTTCTTTACTGTTAGTATTTAAAATACTAAAATTATATGACATTTGTGACTGAAAAAAATGACTAATTCAAGTCAATTGAATGCTGGAATAATGAGTGCTGCAACAATAAGTACTGCAACAACATTAGTTGCACAGAATTGTTCGACTGCTGCCTTAGTGCTGACTGAGAAACATTCAAAGTTTTCTGGAGTCGACTTCAAGAGATGGCAGCAGAAGATGTTCTTCTATCTCACTACGTTAAGTCTGCAGAGGTTCATTAATGAGAATGTTCCTGTTATATCGGATGATACAAACCTAAGGAATAATTCTTGGTAACAGAAGCATAGACACACTCAGATTTTTTGTGCAAATATTATATTCTGAGTGAACTGCAAGATGATCTGTATAATGTGTACAGAAATGTAAAAACCTCAAAATAACTATGAGATTATTTAGAAAGAAGTACAAAATAAAAGATGCCGCAATGAATAAATTCATTGTGCAAAAGTTTCAGGACTATAAGAAGATAGACAGTAAGACCGTCGTCACCTAAGTTCAAAATCTGCATGTCATAATACATGATCTCAATGTTGAATGTTTAAATTTATTGAATGTCTATGTTAGAAATATTAAGTTTTTCCTTAATACTCACTTAATTTTTAATGTGGGGCTGATTGTAAATGATTCATTTCAAGTGGCTTTTATTATTGAGAAGTTACCTCCATTGTAGAAGGACTTCAAAAACTACTTGAAACATAAACGCAAGGCGATGAATGTTGAAGATCTCATAGTAAGGTTGAGAATCAAAGAGAATAATAAGGCTGCAAAATAGAGGTCATGTGGTAATTCAGCAATATCTGGGGTAAATATTTTCGTTGAATATCTCATAAAATTACAGAAAAGAAAGAAAGCATCTGGCCCAAAAAACAATCCTTCTAAGAAGAAATTCGATGGAAGCTTCGTCAACTATGATAAACGTGGTCACAGGTCTACTGAATGCCGAGGTGCTAAGAAGGACAAGAAAAAGAAGGATCAAGCAAACTTGGCTGAATACAAAGGATAATTGAACGATCTCTATGCAATGCTTTCAGAATGTAACTTGGTTAAAAATTCCATTAGAATGGTGGACAGATTCTGGTGTCTCATGCCATGTTTGTGCCAACAAAAAATCATTTTATCATATATTCCAGCACCTACATACGAGAAGTTGTTTATGACAATCTCCCGATTACAAAGGTGGAAGGAACTGGCAAGGTCCTCTTAAAGATGACATCAGTCAAGGTGGTGATTTTGAACAAGGTCTCATATGTTCAAGAATTGAGAAAGAATTCAATTCCAGTTCTGACTAAGAATGGATTAAAAGGTGTATTTATTACTTATAAAGTAGTAGTCAGTTAGAATGATATGTATGTAGGAAAAGGGTACCTTAGTGATGATGACCTTTTAAAACTCAATCTAATTGTAGTTGATATGAATAAAGATTATGTTTCTTCTCACTTTCTTGAGTCTAAATATTTATGGCATCAACTTTTGAGACACGTTACTCAATAAACCATGCAAAAACTGATAACTTAAATGTGTTCACAAAATTTGAGTGTAGTAAATCAAAATGTAAAATTTGCATTGAATCTAAGTATGCTAAGCATCCTTAAAAATCTGTTGAAAGGAATTCAATTCCGTTAGAACTGATTCACACTGATATTTGTGACATGAAGTCAATGCCATCACTTGGTGGCAAATAATATTTCATAACTTCTATTGACGATTGCACTAGATATTGTTATGTTTATTTGCTAATGGAAAGGATGAAGCAATATATGTATTTAGGCAATATAAAAATGTGGTTAAAAATCAGGTGGATGAAAATATCAAAAGGATTAAAAGTGATAGAGGTGGAGAACATGAATCTCCATTTGCAGAAATATTTTTAGAAAATGGAATTATCCGTCAATCTACTGTTCCAATCTCTCCTCAACTAATTAGATTGCAGGAAGGAAAAACCGAACTTTAAAAGAAATGTGAATGCATTACTTATAAGTTCAGGTTTATCACAAAACTTGTGGGGGAAGGCTATCCATATAGCAAATTGAATACTCAATAGAGTGTGTCACTCAAAGGCGCGTGTTATTTGATATAAGAAAGGGAAAGGTAGAAAACCCAACTTGAAATATATCAAAGTGTGGGGGTGTCTAACCAAAGTCCAAGAAAATATATGGCCTAAGACAGTGATTGTGTTTTCGTTAGATATCCTACAAAAAGTATGACATGTCGATTTTTGGTTCATAAGTTCAAAAATCTGGATAATCACGACAATACGGTAATGGAATCAGATAGTGCTGAATTTTTTTAACATATCTATAAAACTAGACTTGAGTCATCTAGTGGGGGGGGGAGTTTAAACAACCCCGAGAAGAACCAAAATAGAATGAAACCAATGAAGAGAGTCCAAGGCGTAGTAAACGTCAAAGGAGAACTACTTCATTTGGATATGATTTTGTATCATTCCTTCTTGAAAGTGAGCCTCAAACGTTCAAGGAAGCAATGCTGTGAAGCAACATTTGAAGGAGGCTGCCAATAGATAAATTGAATCAATCCTAAGCAATCATACTTGGGAGTTGGTTAATCTTCCTCAAGGAAAACAAACCCTTGGGTTCAAAATGGATCTTTGAAAAGAAGATGATGGAATTATTGACAAATATAAAGTAAGAATTGTTGTAAAAGGCTTTAGACAAAAAGAAGGTCTTGATTATTTTGAAACATACTCGCCAATGACTAGGATTAAATCAATTCGGATGTTAAATTCCCTAGCTGCAGTATATGGTCTTGAAATCTACCAAATGGATTTGAAAACAACTTTCTTAAATGGAGAGCTGGAAGAAGAAATTTACATGGAACAACTTGAGGGTTTTGTAGTTCATGGTAAAGAAAAGAAAGTGTGCAAACTTATTAAGTCACTCTATGGACTAAAACAAGTTCCGAAGCAATGACATGCAAAGTTTTATCAAACCATGTTTTCAAACGGATTTAAGATCAATGAATATGATAAATGTGTTTACATTAAAGATACTCTAAATCAGAAAGTCATTGTATGTGTATATGTGGATGACATGCTGATAATGAGAAAGGACATTGCCAATATAAAAGCTACTAAGAGTATGCTCGCTAGTAAGTTTGATATGAAAGATGTAGGAGTTGCTTGATATTCAGAATTAAAATTCTCAAAACTTCTAATGGTCTAGCATTGTCTCAAAGTCATTATATTTAAAAGATACTTGAAAAATTCAATTATTTGAATTTTAAATGGGTAAAGACTTCAATTGATTTGATCCTACATCTTGCAAATAATAAGGGTGAAAGTCAGTATAAATTGGACTATGCCAGCGTATTTGGAAGTTTGTTGTATGTGATGAATTGTACACAACTAGGCATAGATTTCGCTATCAATAAACTGAGTTGATACACAAGTTATCCCAATTAAATTATTGGTTGGCAATGAAGAGTGTTTTTGGATACTTAGATGATACTCAAAACTATGATATGCATTACAACAAATATCCAGCAGTTATTGAAAGATATAGTGATGCAAATTGGATTACTGGACAACTGAAACAAAATCCACAAGTGGATACGTTTTACTATAGGTGGAGGAACAATATCTTGAAAATCATCCAAACAAACATGTGTAGCTCACTCTACAATGGAGTCTATATTCATTGCCTTAGAAAAGCAGCTGAAGAAGATGAATGACTCCAAAAATTTTAAGAAGATATTCTGTTTTGGCCCAATCCATTGGTCCCTTTATTCATACACTGTGATAGTCAAGCTGCAATAGGAAGGGTTCAAGCGTTATGCATAACGGGTAGTCTCGTCACATAGGAAAAAAACATAACTCTATGAGACAACTACTTTCTAGTGGAATTATCACAATTGACTATGTGAAGTCAAAGGTTAATATGTCGGATCCACTTACAAAAGGCCTTACTAGAGAGGGAGTTGATAAATCATCGACAGGAACGGGACTGTAACCGAGAACAAGTCATTTTGGCGATAAATTTTCCTAGAAGATGGGAGATCCCAAGATCTAGGTTCAAGGAGATAAAACAAAGTCATTGAAACATTATAAAAAATCTTTTATGGTGCATTCTCATGATAAGTCAAAGTCTTTGATGACGGCATAAGGACTTTTTAATGGTTGCTAAGTTTGATACATGGTATATCAATTAGTGTATCTATAGGATAACACATTTAGAAATCACCTATTAAAGTGTGAAGTGTAAGTCGCTTCAAGGAGAATCCGGTAAGGCCGGTTCTCTAAGCACATACTGTCCGAGATTTGTTCATGGCTGAAACGATTAACAAAAAGAGAACTAAGAATAGTTCAAGGGTTGATTGTGCGACTTATGTTTTCTAGGTATAGATCAAAGATCGACAATTCAAAGATATAAATCTACCGTTTTATAGAGTATATCCGATATATGTTTTCTACAGAAAGTTTAAAGGGAAACCTACTTAACTAGATGCTATTAACCCTTACTTACAAGACACAAGTTTTTCATGCATATGTTTTAACAATAGTCATTCCCCATTCATGTGGGTATTGTTGGGTTTAGCAAAGTGTGAATGGGAAAAGGAAATAAATAAAAAATGAAAAGTTGGAAAGCAAGGGAACCAATTGTGAGGGAAAATGGAAAAGTCTTTTGCAAAGTGCAAATGAAAAGTCATTTCTCCCATATCGTCAAAAGTAAGAGAAATTGTCATCCTTATATTGGGAAACAATTCCTTTACTTCTTAAAGATCAAAGAAGAAGGTGCCCCCTCACGCCGTCATGATCGCTCAGTCTCGATTTCGACTTCGACTTCGGATTTGGCAATTGATGTGATTGATTGATAATTTTTTTGGACAAAACTTATTCAATTAATTTTTTTAATCAAATAAACCTTGTTAATCTTATCTATCATAAATTAATTCATGACATTAGTTGGTTAATAGAATTATTTCACATGTAACAATAACGCTTTGGAAAGTCGTTATTCTTTTAGAAAAGCTATTACATTTCCAACAGATACATTTTTCAAAAAGTTGCTATTTTTTTAAAAAGATACAACTATTTGAATAACCGTGTTTGAAAAGATTTATCTGAATAGAGACTTTGCTTGCTGAAAATGGCTATAAAAGGAAGTCATATTTGAGTTTTTCAAACAATAAAATTTTATTCCTCCTCTACTTATAGGGTTGGGCATAATATGGTTAAAACCGAAAAAATCGATCAAATAATTTTTTTTTTAATTTTGATTTTAGTTTTTCGGTTAGTTTCGACTTTGAATTCTAATATTTGTGTTCTCCGATTTTTTTTGGTCTTTAGATTTAAAAATTTTGGTAATCAAAAAACCAAGTTTGTGTATATTTATAAATGTTACCCATTCCCATTCGGGCTATCTCAGTAGCCCACAAACTATTATTCTCAATGCAACTACCCAAATTCCTAAGTCTCAGCCCAACTACCAAAAGTCCTAGCCCAATTACTCATTCGCACTCGGCCAAATTTCTAATTTCCTATCAATTTATGATAAATCCCTAAATTGACAACATTACATATTTACATACGTCGACACAGACACTGACTCGCCTCTCTCTATAATGCTGATTACAGATACGCTGGTCGCCGATGCCGCCTGGACTCGTCACTCATCTCTCAACTCTCGTCAGTTGTCAGTCGTCGCCGGAGTAAGTTCCATTACCCCCATTCCCTTCTCTGGTGAAAAAGGTAAATAAAAGACTTGCTTATGTTTTGATGAAAAGTGCTCATCATTTTATACAGTTATTTGGTGGTCAATGACAAGGGCGTATAAGTGCAAACATTTCAGAAATTGTGCTTGCCAATCTTTTCAACCGCATTTGATTTTGTTGACTTCAAAAACTTCATATCTGACTATTATTAGATGTTAAAGTTATAAATAAAACTTAATAAAAAAATTCTATAGTTATTTGCAGTTGATAGTAGATGTCATATTTAATGTGTGTGTAGCCTTGTTTAACTTGTCTAATTTCAAATGGACTAATGTAGCTCTCATGGATTAGTGGATGAACCATTAAGACTTCACGATTGTGTCGTCTAAGATAGTATTGAGCCTATCTGTGCTTAGCTTGAGCCAATCTTTGATTAAATACTTAAAGTTGTGGCAAAGTTGTATAATAACCCCTAAGTCAAAAATGGAAAATATGTTTAGAAGTTCTGCTCTTTGTGGGTATACAGAGTTTTTCATTAATAATTGTTTGAGTCCTGCTAAATTTGTATCAAATTTTGTTAAATCGAAACCAAACCAAATCAAAATTATAATAATCGAACCAAATCAAATTTATTTCAGTTTGGTTTGGTTTCACATTTGGCCAAATTGAAAACTAATAAAATGAATCGATATTTATGAACCGACCGGACGCCCAGCCCTATCTGCATATATTTTCTCTCAAAATCAATGTGTCGATAGATTGAGTCTGTGTGACTTGCTGATGTTCTTATGTTTCCTGAAGTTGAAGAAATTTGAGGTACCACTATTTCTTTAACAAGATTAATTTGTTTTATTTTGGGAGAAATTAATCAACAATCTCGGGTACACTGAGGGGATTAAATTTCTTAAGGAGACACAATAATTTTTGTGGACTCGAATTCTTTTGTTTTCTGTCTAATTCATCCTATTTCTATTTCTGTTTTGCTAACCTTATAAGTACAGGTTAATAACAATACATACTTTACAATACCAAGAATAACAATGTATTGTAAGTAATTATATTTCTAATATATAAACATATTTAATTATATGTTTGGTTTAACAATTTGGTATTTAGATAAATCATTTCTAGATTCAATTAAATTTACCTTATTCGCAACTAAATTCACCAAAATTCTTATTTTTTTAACAATCCATTTGTTGTCTAGAACCTATATTAGAGCTTCGAGGAAACTTGTGGAACATATGAAACCTTTCATAGTTATCTTTCATGACAGATATCTTCTGAAAGTAGTCAAATTTTGGCAAAAATAACACCTTGTATTTTTCCTCAGGATCTTATGACACCTTCTAGGAACATATGTCACCTTCTTGTAACTATCATTTGGAATTGATGGTTTATTGTAATATTCGTTTTTGGGAAAAGACGACATGTTGTATTAAGATTTGGGCACTGAGGGTATCTTGTCTTCCTATTAAGCAACCAAAGGTACTTTCTTTTCATTATTTTCTGAAACTAATATCTTTTTGTTCTAATCATTCTTTGATAAAAATGTCAACGTCTTATATTCTTTTTCAGGCATTGAGGGTACCCTGTAGCCTTAACCTTTAACAATTGTGTTTGGTGCTTTGTTGTATGTTGAATATGTTGATTCATAATAATAAGGTCAGTATACCATAGTGCATTTGGCAATCAAGAAAAATGCCAAAGCACCAAATTGCTTCTTCATTTGGCTTCCCATTGAGAAGAATTGGATTCTGGGGCGAGATATTAGTTTGTTTTTCTTTTTCTTGTGTGTTTTTAGATTGGAGGTATTAGGAGTCTATAACATAACGTAGAAGGTGATTTGATAATTTTGATGCTCATCTTGATTTTCTCATTTTTTGCATAATGCTATTCCACTTTTGTCTTATGCTCATGGGAAGCCATGAACAATTCATACACATCTGATTAATAATCACTTATTTTTTTAAAATCAAATCCAAAGTTTTATTGACTATTCCAAGAATGTTGTGTCAGTTTTTGTTGTTGGTACATTGAAAATTAGATTAAATAAAATTTTAAAGTTTAAAATACATAATTTCCGCGTAAGTTCATTATTTGATGTCATGATAAAAATCAGTTGGGTCCATTATTTTGGATTTGCCTCCTTTGTCCAATAATATTAGTCTACTTGACACACCTTTAAGAAATTACAAATAGAAAGATAATTTTACTATATCACCTTTGGAATATAATAGATATAATGTCTTGAAATATGAAATACGGAAATAACTTTAATTAATGATAAGGGTAAATTAAGAATTATGTGTTAAATTATCCATAGATTTCACAAGGAATAATACATAAATATGTCATTTAACTTTCCTTTATTTTACATTTATGCCCTCAAACTTTAAGTATGCACAAGTAGACACACAAACTTGTATAAAATTGAACATATGGACACACACGTCCTACATGACATCTATGACAATTTACGTCCGACGTGATGTTCGGTATGTATTATGTTACATAAGACTCATATGTCTACTTGTCCAATTTTATACAAGTTTAAGTGTATATTTGTGCACAATCAAAGTTGGAGGGTGTAAATATGAAATGAGGTCAAGTTAAACGATATATTTTTTGTATTATAACATTTTATATGTTGGACAAATATTGTTAGATATTTTTTTAGTATAATGAACAAATATTATTGGATGAAGGAACTATACCAAACTGTTGTTAAAATATTCGTTAATATCACGGCTAAACTTTTCAATGAGTGGAGTACGGAGAATGTGTTGTGACATAGTAAAATTGTTTATTTGATATTATTTTAATCATATCATATACTTGTTCAATTTGTGTCATGTATTTATACTAGATTAAATAGTCCATATCAATACAGGTTCAGTATATGTTGCTTGTTTATCTCAATTTAAATATTTTGAACGTTGAATTATTTTAATTGATAGTATATTTTATATAACTTTTAAATAATATATATCAGTGTCCATTTATCAATTTATGTGAGCACGTGTAAACAAAAATATTAATACATTTATTTCAATATTTTATATTGTTATTGTGATTTAGACTTTTTTTTTTTTTTTGTAATTTTTAAATACAAACATATAGCATAATTAAAAGGAAAGCAAGACATAGTTAAAACAGAGAAAGGGGCTGAATATAGATAGAGGAAATTGAAGTGGAAGGACAAATCTGAGAATTCCTTGACTGATTCTACGCGCTAAATATATGTTATTTTTATCTCGATTTATATGACTATTTTCTAACTTTAAAGGAAAAATTATCAAAGTATGCATCGTTAGTTACAATATTCTCAACATTCCCAACCATTTTAAAATAATACGAAAAATCCTTCTTTTCCCTTAAGACCCAACTGTCAGATAAATTATTTCATTTCCACTCCAGAATCACGTTTCTAACTACTATATTTACTGTTTCTTTTCACTCACATAATCAAATAAGTTATCACATTAAAAAAAAATAGAATTTCAAGAGATTTTTCTCTCCAATCTACTAATTTCGAATCTGTAGGTACTTTCATCTTCTTCAATTTTCTTCTTGTTTTTTGCCTGTTTTATCAGTTTGTCTAATACTTATGAATGCTCCTTCATTTAGTATTGAAATTGCCCAAATAGTTACACCTAATATTAATCGAATATTTGATTCTGATAATTCAATGGACAAAAAAAAACAGATCTAAAAGGTTACAGGATCCTTTAAGAATGACAAATCAAAGTTCAGAGAAGGCAAAAGCAAAAAAGAAAGTACCTACATCATCGGAAAAAAAGGTTGAAAAAAAACGAAAAAATAGGTAGAAAGGTTGCATGTCGTATCTCAACCTACACTATTCAGGGTATCTATTTTAAATCTGTATTTTAGTATTTTTTTAAAAAAATTTATATCTTCCATTGTTGAACTATTGGATGCACAACATATGTTTGACATGAAATTTGTTCAAGATATTATGCAACAAGAAAGCGACAGTCTGTAACTATTGAATTAATTTTTCTCTACTTACACATTTGATATGTTTGTCTTAACACATTTGATATGTTTGTCCAATGTATCTTCTTCTTTTTTAAGTGATTGCGAAGCGTTTTTTTTTTAATTTCTGATCGATTGAATCAACATCCCATCTAAAGATTTTTTAGATGACTATCTTCGCACAAGATATGCAACACTGTTATGAAAGTACGGTTTTAACAAGGCCAAGACGAAATATGATAGTGAGAGTGATAATCCTACAAGGTCGAACAGTCTCTACACTCCACCAGCAGGAGATGATCTTGTAGAATAGATTTTTATGTATCGATTCACCGAAAGTTTTCTATGATCTATTTTTTTGTAAGATACATTTATTAGTATTTTTGAGTACTTGTTCCCCTTTTAAGATACTACTTATAAATGTGAAGAATTTTTATGTTGAAAACTATTTATTTTTCATTTTTTAATATATTTAATATAATTTTAAATGTTGTCTCTTATGAGTATAATACACATCAATATAGTTCATAATATGTTTTTAGCGGATACAAAATTTTTCAAAAAATTATTATGTATATCATACACAATTATTTTCGATATAACAAATGTGTATGTATCACAAAACATGATATTATATTTTTAAACTTGATACAAATCAGTCAATTTTTAATATATTACTACATTACATTATGCCTCCGATAAAATTTGGTACAAATGACTTCACTTGATAGTAAATTATAAACTGATACAAATTTGTCAAAAGACATATTATGCATATAATACACAATTATTATTTATCATGTTTTCAAAATCACAAATTGATGTGTCTCACAAAACGTGATACTATACATTTACAATTGTTACAATTCTCTTAATTTGTAATATATTTAGTACCTTTTAATATTTTGTCTCTTATCCAATACTGTAACATTCCGGAAAAATTATATGTTTAAGGAAGAACTCAGTAGGTGATTAAGAATGGGTATTGCGGGTACATAGACATCGCAATGCCCAATATTTAGAAATATTGGGCATAGTATAGAAAATTGGCTAAGGGGATTAGCCAATTTTTATATAATACCCAAATAAGCAAAATATGGAGCATATTAGAAAATATTGAGTTAAACGGTGTTAGCCAATTTTCTAACATTAATGGGCCTGTTTAAGAAATGTACCGGAAATGAATACCCTAAGCTAAAAATATATATTTTCTAGTATTTGTACACAAAGTACTAGGCATCCCAGTGTCAAACCTACTACCACATCACATGATCATTTGAAATGATCATGTAAATTAAGCAGTGCCCAAGGACATAATGAGGGTCCTTGGGACAATAAGTAAACATTCCCAAATGAACCATAAATAATAGTTAGTTAGGAAAGTGCAACCAACCCATGTGCACGCACATATGCAAGACATGTGAAGAAGCTTCCAAAGGAGGGGACCACCCTAACCGAATTCGGTTAGGGTAGTTAGGAGGAAAAACGTGCACAAGGGACCACTACATGTGCGGACTAACCTCCCTACCAATTATAGACTCTAACCTACTTCCCTAAATAACTAAATAACCTACAACTAAACGAATTGGACCCATCCATTAGTGAACCCGACAACCTAGGACCAAAACCGAGTTGAAACCAACGTAGTACTAGTTATAGAGACAACCTAGTACCTAACTTAGGATGGTCCAAAAGGTTAGTTATGGTCCTAACAACTTAGGGGTATTTTTGTAGTTTCCCTAGATTACCTAATTAGATAATTTATCAAATTAATTAATTTATTTAAAAGGGACAAAATCGAAAATAAAAATAAAATTTTCAGAATTTGGTTAAGACAAGAAAGGGACAACCTAGTACCTAACCTAGGATGGTCCAAAGAGTTAGTTAAGACCCTAATGACTTAAGGGTACTTTATTAATTACACTAGGCTACTTAATTAATTAATTTAGTAACTTAATTATTCAATTTAAATGGGAAAAATGGAAATCACAAAGCAATATTCAGATTTTGGTTAAAATAAGAAAAAAAAACCTAGTACATAACCTAGGATGGTTCAAATGATTAGTTTTGGTTATAACGACTTAAGGGTACTTCAGTAATCACCCTAAATCAGTTAATTAAATAAATTAAATGGGTGAAACCGAAATTCTTACACTAACCTAGTACAACTCAAGAAACATCCCAGTACCTAAGCTAGGATGCTCCAAAAGGGTTAAATTTGTTCCAATGATTTAGGGGCACCTTAATAGTTACCATAGGTACCTTAATTAATTAAAATATTTATTAAATGAATTAATTTAAAGGGGAAAAATGAAATTCTTTGGAAAAATTTCAGATTTGACCAAGTATTGTGTTTTCCTAGTTCTAGTCAATCTAGGGGCATTTTTGTAATTATTTAATTAATTTAGTAACTAAATTATTAAACTCTAAGTTGAATGAGTCAGGATCAGTTCTTAAACCTAAAAATCACGTTCAAACTCATAGAAAAAAAGGACGCAAAAACAGTGAGCAACAAAAGCAAGAAAAAGGCAGAAAATTTATTGATTTCTCTAGGCAGATTTCATGGTTTATTCAAGGTTTCGTTCAAGGTGGTCTTCGTAGATTAAGTTTTACATAAGGTATGGGTTTCTCTCTTGGACTTCTTTCCCCAAGAGAACTTTCTTTCGAATGATTCAAAGACCTTGAAAACTAGGGTTGTTTCCCGTCAATCTTGTCGAACTCCTTTCCCTAGTATCCTTGTTACGGTTTCAATGTTTAAAAGGTTAAAAATTATGTTGTTGATATGTGCTGCTGGCTGATATTTTGTACGGTTTTTTATAAAATAATAATTGAATGAACCTAATAATTGGACTCGTTTGATGCTAAGTCTTATTAAGTGAAATAAAAGAGTAATATTATGTTAAAGATATGTACGAAGATGTTATATATAAAGATGTTACGGTCTTTTGTGCATACACGATGTTAATATAACGTTATAAATATGATATATTCATCAAATACTAATATGATTCTGCCCAATATTTTTAAAGTGTTATTCCTAAAGCTATGTTATAAGGTTGGCTAAATAGATCTCCATGAAATCATAAGTTGAATGAACGTTTGGGTTATGCCAGTAAACTGGCTAACAATGTCTTGCCCAAAAGTTGAATGGAATTGGCTTATATTATTGCTTTTAAATAATGATAGAAAAATTGGCTAATGAGAATCCCATGAAACTATATTTGAATGAATGTTGGGCTTGTGCCAATAAACTAGCTATGAAGTCATTTCCAAAAATTCAAGGCCAATACTAAATTTACACAAATCGTATGTGCCCAATATTATTCAATTTCAAATTAAGCATGACCAACAAAACAAAATGAATCCATACTAAGGGTATGTCAATCAATGGGACAAGTCCCAACATACCCTATACTATGTTACATTACTAAAATGTTGGAATGTGAAATGAATAAGCACATCTAAAGTAATTCAATTAATCCATAACTAAGGGCATGTTATTCATTGGGAAAACTCCCCACATGCTCTACAAAAATGACATATGAACTCATGAAACTCATTGAATGAAGTGCTCATCGTCCATAAACGATGATATGAATCTACTATACTAAAGTAAGTAAGTAAATTGAATTATAACATAATTAAAGGGGTATAAAGTAAGTAAGTTAAAATAATGGGGTGTTAAAGGAATTGAGACAAGTCTCACTTCCACCTAAGCTACTATGTTAAAAGAATACTCACGTATGAAGGTGTTAAGGTCTGTGAGCTAGTCTCATTAACACCAAAGGATTATATGTAAGGAAAATTCACATTTCATCAATATAAAGTAAGAATGAAAAGTCATAAATAAAGTAAGTAAATCTAAATCTAGAATCAAGCCTCCATAATGCTTGAGTCAACACTAAAAGATAAAGAAGAAATGAGCATTCACGTAAAAAGGGGTGAGTAATTATGAAGAGCAAATATGCTAAAGCTAATGAATATGGTGACAACATGATAAGAGGCTAATGTGAAAGATGAGAGCTATCTCAAATGATCCTAAGTAAATGTTACAAAAACATACTCACCTATGAGAGTGTAAAGCTAAATAAGAGACAAGTCTCTATGAACACTCTAACGAAACTATTCAGATTAGTGTATACTAAATACTAATGATGAGATGAGAAATCATATACTGCGCTATGATATCCTCATACTAGAAGTCAGCTTCCATGACATATGAGTTGAATGTAATAGAATTTTATACTAAGCACCGATAGGCTAGCTATGAGCGGTGATGCCTTCTTTCATGAAGGGCGGAGGTTCACGTAACTCTCATGAGATGATACTCTCTGGCATTCCAGGTATGGGTCTTCTTATATATCCTAGTATTTGAACCTATACTTCCAATATTGGGATCTAGCAGGGTTCAACTCCTTATGCACACTAGCATGTTCGGGTCACTTTGACCGGTGATTCCACCTCTTTTCGGTGTGGGGCAGACACTGGATTTCATGATGCTAACGTGATCTATGTAGGTTAAGATTAAAGTTCTCAAAGGAAGAATGAGTCCATCCTCAAAGTATGGAAGATAATAAAATGAACCAGACCGAAGGTGTTTTTGCAAAACAATTACGAGGTGAAATCAGATTCAAGTAATCACATTTGGTCATTCTTGATCATTGCACTTCATGATCCCAATGAGAGTCTTAAACTTCATCCTAGGTATATTTGGTGTTTACATCAGCCTACAAATTAATGAAATGAATAATGTGAAGTATGAATGGACGAATGTTGCAGACTGTGTGTTTGCTAATGAAGGCCCTCAGGTTGAGGTTCCATATGTTGGGCCCTCACTTGAGATGTCTTAATGCTACATCAACGATTCCAAATTCTTGTGTATATGAAATGTATTATATATAAAACATGAAAGTAATGAAATCAATGGCATGATAAATAGAGAATTGCATATGAAAGGTTATGAATATAAAGTGTAAAGAATGACTTACTATAAGGTAGAGATTTCATTCCTTAGTCCTTGGATTACTTACATTTATTCATTGTGGGTATGAGATAATAATGAATCATTGCACTTGTAAGTCAAAACATAGAACCAAAATAATTATTTAACTACACATCAAGAAGAAGAAAAAGACTAAACAATAATCTAAGTGTACAAAGAGGAGCTCTCGTCCTAAGAGGATCAAAGATCTCAAATCTTAGCTCGAGTTTTTTTAAAATTATGTTGATGATACTAGTGTTTTGTAATCATATAGAAAATGAGTTATGTGCTTTGAATGCATTAAAATACATCATATTCATACCACAATTCACAACCACAATTCACAAGTAACGATTTAGGAAAGTCTAGAGACTAGGCTTTCCAGAAATAACATGTTGTTTAGGAAGATCTTTCTTTGATCATGCATAGCCTTATGTGTATGTGTGCATACACCTATACATAGTACAAGTGGTGTACTAACCCCTACTATTTACTATTTTATAGATGTGGGTTAAGGGACAAATTGATGACTCCTGCAACGGTTTGGACATCAGCGTTTTTCTAGACCATTTGGTAGGTCCTCTTAATTTCGAGGATGCTACAGTTTTAGTCTAGCCTTAGTTTTAGAAAAATCTAGTGGATGTTTTCCCTAGATTTTATTGCGTACTTTCATTTTGAAGCTTTTATAATAAGCTCATGTTTGGCAAACGTATTAATGATATATTCTTATTCTGTTCGTATTGATTCTTATGATTGATGGTTGTTACACTTATGTTGAGTTTAGTATAGGATTAATTCATGAAATAACTATACGAAGTCTATGTATACTTCGTACGTTTAAATGTTTTAAATTTTTCGCTAAAATTAACCATATGAATGTGATGAATGCAAAATGAGACTTGTTTGCGACCTCTAAGAGGTCAACGATGCCGGTTGCGATTCGAATTTAAGAATCCGGGTTATGACAAATACACATCACAACTCTTATCTAATACATGTAACAAAACTTGATACTATATCATCCGATACAAAATTTTTCGAAGAATTAAGTATTAGATTCATTATGTTAAACATATTAATGCAATATAATAGTATTTTCAATAGTTACTAATTTTTACAGAAACATTAATTACTTAACCAATACAATGTATATTTTAAAAATAACATTGTATTAAACACAAAATAATACACAAATTAACTTTATTATAAATTAACAATAGAAAAAAATAGGATGAATTGAAAAATAAGCGTAACATTTCAATTTATTGAATGAGGAATTAGTAAGCTAAAAGTACTTTTTAAAGTAAAAATTTGTAACAACGGAAAGAAATGTTATAATTTGATAATTATTAGATCCGAAAAAATAAAGTACTCCAAGAAAGTATTGGTCTAGATTCTTCTTTTGCAAAGATAGTACTAATTCTTCTATTGAGGCCTACTTGTCATCATTGCACACAACAATTTGTGTTTGATGTTAGATTTTAATCCGAATCTTTCTTCTACTATTTTTACTTTATCTATTGAGCATTATTTTGTATCTTGGTTGCAAGACAAGTTCTTTCAAAACAAATTTCAGAACTGATCAATTATTTTTGTCCGACATTAATTCCATTGGAACAACATAATACACTAATACATAGCTACAAACGTACCAAATATATTTAATATTTAGTATTTATCGCATTTTTCCAAATAAATTTACACTTCAAGATACATTATTATAACTTGTTTAACGGATCATATATAATTTTTCTTTATCATACATATTAGTGTCCCCATAGTTTTACATGTTTTAGATACGTATAAAAAATGATACAAAACACATCAATGTATTAGAAACATATATGCACAACAAAAGTATATTAGGATCTTTAGTGTTTACTTGAATAATAGATAACCGGTATTGTTTATGTTAAAACATATATTATTCTAGAACACATAAACATACTGAAATTTAATCCGATAAATACTTTTTGAACAAATACCTTCGAGCGAATCTACAAGATAGACATACCTTCAAGTTAATCTACAAGATAAACAATAGTTATTGTCTTCTACTGTTATCCCAAGTCACATCCAAACTCTCTTAATACTTGGGTGGGCAAATATCGAATAGAAAACTAATCTCTTTTCAAGGTTAGGAGAATTCCTATATATAGAGATTTCTTCCTAATCCAAAAAGGACTCGAAAATCTAGTTTTTTAGAAGACTAGAAAAACCCATATTATTCTTCCTTTTTCGATAGAAATATGATTGTTTGTTCCTAGTTTAAAATGGACACTATAGGGACCACATAATTATTTATTGAGGCTTCCTATTGTGGAAGTAATTCCAATAATCAATTTGAATAATTCTTACCATAATAAATTACAAATCATACCATTAGAAATTCATAATTACATTTCTCTATTGCGTAATTCCCCATGCTAACATTTCAGATACTAATCAATACATTAAATTACTGACGAATTTAAATTAATGATTAATTTCCTTTATAGCACTACTTAACTTATTTCATGTGCTGGATTCATAAATACTAGCAAGATTTGACACGATGAAAAATGACATATCAATCTTTTGCTATAATAAGACATGGATTCCATCAACTAACATATTATTTCACATATATATATTATTATCATCCAACTTATCACGCATATTGACCCATCTCAGAATCTCACATTTTAATAAATCAAAACAATAGTTAATGTATACAAATCATAATAGTTATATCAGGATTAAGAATATATGTATATTTAATAGTTTAGTGAATATGTTTTGCCAGTTAGTCTAAAACAACTATATCTACTTTGTCCCGTTCAATACATACAAAATGTACTAGCACAAGAAGTTGGAACTATATCATTCCCATAGTAAGGATAAATTACATATAATCTAGTGCTACAATTGTACCTGATGACATGTTTAATTTCCATTATTGATTGAGAACAAAACAGTTATACTTGTAATAATCGATGATTTAACCCTCTGTGTATAAGCTAAAACTTTACACACCAAATCATCTACTATATAAATGAATAGACACTATAAATGAATACATGATATCTTAAAATTTAGTATATATTTATTGTCTAATAAATATTATTTCTTAACATATGGTTAATACTATACATTTAAACAATCCCCCACTTAGACTTTTAACCATCACAATTGCTATAATGTAATATATCTAAATACATGGTTAATAGTATATACGCTAACAATCTCCCACTTAGATATTTAATCTTAAAAATTGTTAGAGTATGATGTACAAACACATTATTAATAGTATATACTCTAATAATCTCCTACTTAGACTCGTAACTATGCATTTACCACTTTCACATGCATTCCTTTATTTATTATCGAAAGAAAATTTACCTAGCTACTTTATCATGCAATTTTGTGTAGTGGTGCTTCGTCTTAACAAACTGATTTTTTACTAGATCTTGAGAAACTTTATCATGAAACCCTCCAAGAGTGTACTTTTTTTCAGGAGGTCTATCATAAAATTTCTCTAAGGCATACAAAACAAACAAATCTTCATTATTATTCTCCCACTACGACTATTATAATCACACTTTCATGTTCTTGAGTTTTGATATTTTCTTCAAAATCATTCGATACTAAAATATTTACGACTTTTCATGAATATTTTTTTAGTGTTACTGGAAGATATGGACATCTTCACGCTTATGACTCTGCTGAGCAGGTTAAGGCTGACAAGGTTAGGGAATAGGAAAAGGAGAGTACGAAGGCTAGGATTGGGAACTATGACTATTCTTAGTAGAACTCGGGTGGTGAAAACTGCTCATAGAATCAACAGAAGTTTTCAGCTTCAGCCCTTCATCGGTTAGTATTCCATCCTCCAAGAACAGGTACGACCATAAGGTTAGAGCGCCATGATCTAAGTCTCAGGGATGTGTTTTAGGAACCTAGACTTACCCCACTTGTCCTAGATGTGGTAAGAACCATCCGGTCGAGTGTCTCGTAGGAAAAGAAGGATGTTTTGGGTGCGGTCAATATGGTCACAAGTTTAGGGATTGTCCTTATAGAAACGTACAAAGAGGTGGTAATGGTGGAGTTCATTCTACAACTTCATTAGCACCAACAAGTCACCCGACTCAACAGGGTAACTCATTTGGTATAGGTGGCGGTTAGCGCCAGAACAGGTTTTATGCTCTTCAGGATCAGGAAGATTCTCATGAGGTAGTCACTGGGTACTTTACGAGTCTTTGACTTTGATGTTTAATCATTATGAGATCCAGGGCTACTCTTTCTTTTGTAACTCGTTACATAGCACTCACATCTAGTGTTAGTCCAGAAACTCTCTCAAAACCTTTCTCAGTCTCTACTTTAGTCGGTGACCCAATTTTAGAAAAAAGGGTATGCCTAAATTGTCCCTGTCAGAGTCTCTTAGAAAGTCACCTCAACAGATTTTGTAGAGTTAGAAATTGCAGACTTTGATGTCATTCTAGGCATGGATTGGTTAAAATCTTGTTATATCTCGGTCAATTGTAAAGCTAGGATTGTTCATTTTTAGTTTCAAGACGAAACAATCTTAGAATGGTAAAGTATTATCTTAGCATCTATAGATCGATTAATTTCTTACCATAAGTCTAGAAAGAGATCTCTAAGTGTTATCTCTATCTTCTAGTTTGGGTTAAAAATTCTAGCTCTAAAACCCCTACTCTTGAGTCAGTTCCAGTAGGCTGTGAGTTTCCAGATGTTTTTCCAGATGATTTTCTCGGAGTCCCTCCCCAACTCAGAATGTGCATTGATTATAAACTGTTGAACAAGGTCACAATCAAGAATGAGTATCCAATCCCATTGATTGATGACTTGTTTGACCAACTTCAGGGTGCTAGTTATTTTTCAAAGATAGACCACAGATCGGGTTATCATCATCTTAGATTCAGAAATAATGACATTCCAAAAATATCCTTCAGAACTCGGTATGGTCAATACAAATTTGTAATTATGTCGTTTGGACTAACGGATGCTCATACAACTTTAATAGATTTGATGAATAGAGTGTTCAAACAGTACTTGTACTTGTTCGTTATTGTACTTATTGATGATATCCTTATTTACTCTAGGAAGAGGAAGAACATGCAAGTCATTTGATAATTGTTCTACAGACTCTCAAGGATTGTCAGTTATCGCTAAGTTTAGCAAATCTGAGTTCTGGTTGCAATCTGTTGTTTTCCTTGGTCACATTTTATCTAGAGAAGGGATCTGAGTTGATTCACATAAGATATAAGGAGTGAAATAATGGATCTAACCTACCTCTTCTATAGATATAAGAAGTTTCTTAGGTCTAGAAAGGTATTGTAGAAGGTTCATGGAATGATTCTCATCCATAGTCTCACCATTGACTAGGTTAACTCAAAAGATGGTCAAGTTATAATGGTGAGATGATTTTGAGAAAAGCTTTGCAGAATTGAAAACTAGATGGACTACAACTCCTCTCTTGACTCTACCAGAGGGTTCAGATAGTTATGTGATCTATTGTGATGCATCCAGAGTTGGCCTAGGTTGTGTATTGATGTAGCGAGATAAGGTTATAGCATATGACTCTAGACAATTGAAGGTTCATGATAATAACTATCTAACCCATGACCTCGAACTTGCAGCTGTGGTGTTTGCACTCAAGATATGGAGACACTACTTGTAAAGTGTTCATGTAGATGTGTTTATGTAGATGTGTTCACTGATCATAACAACCTTTAGTATTTTTTCACCCAGAAAGTGTTTAATTTTTGCCAGAGCAGATGGCTTGAGTTTCTTAAGGATTATGATATGAGTGTGCATTATCATCCTGGTAAGAAGAACATAGTAGCAGAAACTATTAGTAGATAAGCTATGGGTTGTGTAGCACATTTTGAAGAAGAAATGAAGGACTAGTTAAGGATGTTCACAAGCTTGCTCGCTTAAGAGTTTGAATTATGAGCATATCAGACAGTGGTGTAACAGTTCAAAATGGGATAAAATCTTATTTGGTAATGGGGGTTAAGTATAAGCAAGACAGTGATACAATCTTGCTTGAACTTAAGGGTGCAGTCCACAAACAAAGAGTGGAGGACGTTTTCTCCCAAGGGTATATGGTGTACTTCGCTACCAGGGTAGATTGTGTGTTCCTGATGTGGGTGAGTTGAGAAAGCATATCATTGTAAAAGCCCATCGCTCCAAATATTCTATTCATCTGGGTGCTACTAAGATGTACCGCGACCTACGGGAAGTCTATTGGTGGAATGTCATGAGAAGGGATATAGTATATTTTGTGAGTAAGTTCCCCAATTGCCAGGAAGTCAAGGTAGAATATCAAAAACCATGAGGTATCACTGAAGAGATTGACATTCCTATTTGGAAGTGGTACGTTATCAATATGGAATTCATCACAAAGTTACCTCGTACCCGCAGACAACATGACTCAATTGGGGTGCTAGTTGATAGGATGACTAAGTCTCCTCTCTTTTTTGCGGTCAAGACTACAGATTCGGTAGAGGACTATGCTAAGCTTAACATTAATGAAATTGTGAAGTTACATGGGGTTCCTTTGTCTATCATCTCAGATAAAGGTCCTCAGTTTACCTCTCATTTCTGGATGTCATTTCAGAAGGGGTTTGGTACTCAAGTTAACCTTAGCACAATATTTCATCCACAGACGGATGGACAGGCAAAACGTACCATTCAAATCATAGAGGATTTTTTGAGAGCTTGTGTGATTGATTTCAAGGGTAGTTGGGATGATCACCTTTCTCTAATTGAGTTTGCCTATAACAATAACTACCATCCCAGTATTCAGATGGCCCCTTATGAAGCTTTGTATGGGCTTAGATGTAGATCACTCGTTGGTTGGTTTGAAATAGGTGAAGCAGCTTTGATAGGGCAAGATTCAGTCCTTTATGCTATGGAGAAAGTCAAACTCAATATAAATAGACTTAAGACAACCTAAATTCGTCAGAAATCTTATGTAGATGTAAGGAGAAGGGAAGTAGAGTTCCAAGTTGATGATTGGGTTTTTCTTAATGTCTCACCTATGAAAGGGGTGATGAGATTTGTCAAGAAATGGAAGCTCAGTCCTAGATATGTAGGCCCTTAAAAAATATTGAAAAGGGTTGGCAAGGTGGCATATGAGTTAGACTTGCTAGTAGAATTAGAAGCAGTGCATCAGTTCTTCCACATTACGCTCTTGAACAAGTGTGTGGGTGACCTAGACTCCGTAGTTCCATTAGAGAGTGTGGAGGTGAAAGATAGTCTTTCTTATGAGGATGTACCAGTTGAAATTTTTTAGCGTCATGTTAGATGTTTGAGAAATAAAAAATTCGCTTCAGTCAAGGTTTTGTGGTGGAGTTAGTCCGTAGAGGGAGCTACTTGTGAAGTAGAAACAGCCATAAAAACCATGTTTCCTCACCTCTTTCCTTCTAATTCAACACCATCTTGAGGTAATAGTTCCTCTTCAGTGTTCAAGTCATTCATGCATGAATTAAGTCTTAGAATCATGTTCCCTTAGTTTCACTTGCATTTTAAGCATATTTGAACGTTCTCAAAACTCAATCAAGTTAGAAAGTGAAATCTCAATGCTTAGTAGTAGGGATTGAAACTCTCTCCTTTCATTTAAGCTATTTTAGTCTTCATTCAAGGACGAATGTTCTCAATGGGGAGATAATGTTACAAATCATATCCTAGATAGACAAAAATTCTAATATTCTAGAAGTGAGATTCCATTTATGGAGGCCACCTATGTACCATAGCGAGGACTACGGTCCGTCGATCCTGGTCCATAAACGACGTCAAGGACCTACGAACCTTAGGTAGGACCACGGTCCATGAACTAGGTCTTTCAATCTTGATCCACATAAAACTTAAAGATCCTAAACGACGGCCTGTACCTACGGATTGTAGGTGGGACTATGGTTCTTGGACCAGGTCCGTTGATCATGGTCTATAAACCCATTCTCTGAACCAAACGTCAAAGGAATAGAATAGACCGTAGGTGGAACCATGGTCTGTGGACCAGGTCCATTGATTATGGTCCATAAACCCACTCTCTGAACCAAACGATGAAAGAACAACACAAACTGTACGTGCGACCACGGTCCTTTGTCCAAGTCCGTCTATCATGGTCCATAAACCCACTCTCTGAACCAATTGACGAAGGAACCAGACGGATCGTAGATAGCACAATGGTTCGTGGACCAAAATCTTCGATCTTGGTACACAGACAACGGACAAGACCTACTGACCGTAGTTAGGACCACGGTCCGTGGACCAGGTCCGTCTGTGACTCCGACAACAATTAATTTACGGGTCTTTTGGTCTTTTCCTAGTTTTTTTAAACCTTCAGATACATTTTTTTTACCTTAAATCATCAAATTTTAGTAGGTTTGATCCCAGAAATATAACTAAAAATTATCTAAATCAAATCATTAATAAAAAATGTAGAAAATTAGAAGCAAGAGAAGAGAAAAAGGTCATGAACATTAGTTCAAGAATGCAACAAGGTTTCAGTAGTTCTAGCCCAAAATCTAAATATTTCTCCGAGGATTTCATCACCAGGGATGTGGGATTTCACTGGTGGGTTATTTTAACCCATTGGGTACCTAGTTTCAGTCAGATTCTTTATTTCCATATGTTGATCAGACCTAGGTTTCTAGAACTTCAACAGAAATTCATGAATTAATTAGTTATATGTTCCAAATCAGATTTCCATGTTATTATTTAGTTTATTGCATGAAATTCAATAACCTAGCTGTGTGTTTATTTAGTTCTTGAACTTTATAATAGATCAGATATTTTAGTTATTCAGTTATTCATGCCTAAAGTATTAATGCATTAGTATCAGATTAAATGTTGTATTCTCAATATGCATGTTTACTTTTGATCTATCCAATATTTACAGAAACTCGGTCATAGTAAGTTAATTACATAATTCAGTGGGAGAAGCATAATAGCGAGTTGGACTAGGGTTCAGCAAACCCAATTAGTCCGAGAAGTACTAGACAAGTAGGTTATAAGTTCCTTTTATTGACAATCAATTTATTGATCACGCCAGCATGCCTTTATACCTTTGACAGGGTGTATTAGGTCCTCTTGATGGGGCGTATACATCGAACCCCACATTTAGCTTATGTGGATTTATTATCCGTTATTAGGAGCTCCCGCAGTTCAGTCAAACTCTCTTGCATTGATCTTTTATCAGTATTTTCAGTATTCAGTTTCAACATGTTATAAATTGGTCATTGCATTCAGGTAGCTCAAAATTTAGTATTTCATGTTCAGATTATTATACATGCTCTTGCGCTTGTTCAATTATGTCGTATTTCAGCTTTACTTTGTCCTACATGGTCAGTAACTTCAAGTACTTACACATACATGCGGTACATCTTTTCGTGATGTACGTTTAGGTTCTAAGCATTCAGATCGCGCATAGATCATTTCCCGATCTCTAGATCAGTAGATTTAGTGGTGATTCCTCATTCTTCGAGGACAATAGTCATGAGTTTATTTTAGTCTTTTATTTTCATTTTTCTCTAGACTTATTTGGTGATTTTCCCTGTATTTCTTGTCGAGTAGAGGCTTATTTACGGCATAGTTAGTTTCAGCTTTGTATTGCGTTTCAAATTTCTTATATTAAACTCATCTATATTTAAAATATTTCATTTATATTATGTGTATTTCCCATCTTTTTATTAGAGTATGATTTAGCTTCCGCAAAAGTTTATCCTCTTTAGTATGCTCATGATCATGCTAGCAAGGTTAGTTTGGGATCACTTGTGGTCCTAGTTTTTGTGTTTGCGTCTTTAAGGTAGTTTGGGGTGTGACAATTACCCCAATTAATGATGGGTATTTTGGTCTTATCCTTACCCCTTTAGAATAAAACATGTTGTAGTAATAAGTTAGGTGTCCAAACTGATTTGGGTCAGTTTTAATAATCTTAAATTACAATTAGGATTTGAGGAGAGTATTCAAGAAAAGAAAATATATGAAAAGGAGGAAATATCAAGATTTCTTGCGAATCGAGGATTTATTTCACCAAATCATAGTACGTAATTTTTCATTGTGTTGGGTTTGTTAACTCACAAAAAAATATATAAATTTCATCCATAATTTTAATCTTGATGTTGAATGAGTTGAGTTCTTAAGGTTTTGTTCTTCTTGCTTTGTTTATGAAGTTTGATGAATTTTTAGGTGAAGATTTCGATTGATGGTGGTTCTTGAGGAAAAGAGAGTATACTATTGTCAACTTGTATTGGGTAATTCAATTAAAGGAAAATTTTGAGGGAAACAATCTATTCTAGACGAATAAGAGTCAGAAAACGAGAAACTAAATTAGTCATGTTTTCTTGGAAAAGGGCTGGCTTGTCGTGCCAGCTTTGAGCCAGAAAGTTCCCTGTGAAATTCAAGGGTTGGATCCTAACGCCACTCAGTTTTCCATGGGCTCCTGCCTCGACCTATTTTCAGTAGTTTGATTCATGTGAGTTCCTTTAAAGTATGCATTCCATTCTTCCTAATTATAACTACTCAAAAAGACATCTAAACTATAATATCTCGTACCTTGAAATAAATGAATGATAATCTAAGAAAACAAGAATAATAATTTTTGGAAATAAATATGGAAATCTTAAAAATTTCCATCTTTTAAAAGTGAGATTTAGTCATTATCAAACGGCCATAAAATCTATCTCAAGAAAATTTAGGGTGAGTTCTTTATATGGATGGAAAACTCTTGGAAATATCTTTCAAACTGTGCCGAGTTTGCAAAATTTCGAGGTCGTAAGAGAGAAATATGACTTTCAGAAGAGGGTTGTTGGATTGAGGAAAGTCTAATCCGGATTTCAGTAAGGGCAACATTTTCTTTTCACCCTAGGATTTCCCAATTTGCTTTAAGGGTTATTTAGGGGTAAAAACCAAGTCGTTAATTCAGTTTCACAGAAATTAAGAACGCTTAGGGTTGGGTAGAAAATAGAAAAAGTGAAGAAATATAAATAATTATCCAAGAACGCCAAGATCGGTGCATGGATTTTGTCGGGGGTTAATTACCTATCGTAGATTTAATTCATGGTTCGAGAATGTTTTTGTGTTTAATATATTGCGTAATGACTTATTTAGTGATATTAAGTATTTGGTGTTGTATCTATTGAAGATTGGGAGATTTATAATTGAAATCGAGAAGAGAAGACATAATACCCGTCTGATAGACCCTGTCGCACTGTGCCAGCCAGAGAGTGTGAGGATAGCCTCTGTCCGCCAGGCTATGGGACTTTGCGCCTCTTAGAGCGCCAAGGCCACCTGGGGACCCCGTATTCCTATCTTTTCATTCAAGTTCCTAAGTGATGTACATATAATTTCTAGTTGATTCGAACAATCTATAGTACATCTAATCATCATTAAATCATCCATAAACATGATCATTATCCGTGAATCCATAATGCAATTCAAGGGAAGCTAAAAACAAGGTCAAAGTAGTTCTGAGTCAAGTTTCAAATTTAAGAAGTCAAAGTAAGTTCTTTAACTTTTCAAAGAATCTTAAACAACCATTTTACGAGTTAAAGAAAAGAGTAAAAAGTGGAGTTAAAATATCAAAATCAATAAGGGAACTAAGTATTCCCTATTTGTTAAGTTTCAAGTGAAGTAAAGAGTAAGAGTTGAGTTCATCTTCCAAAAACTATAAGAAAACTAAGTATTTCCTAAAGGTTTATAAATGTTTTCATATTTGAGTTAAGAGGAAACTAAGAGTTCCAAAAGAGCTTTGAGTAAGAAAAGGAATATTGGTTCTAAGAGTTCTTTTCAAGCTAAAACGAGTTCAACAAGTTATCTCAACCCAGATGAAGGATGTTTTGCAAAAAGAATAAGCTAATGTATATTTTTAGAGTATTATCGAGTACCGGTGTGAGGATGAGAGATCATATTAATTCAAGTATTTTATGTAAATCATGAAACCATCATGGGTGTTAATGAGTCATACGTTTTAGATCATCACGTAAGTTAAGCTACTGTATCCACTAAGTTAAGTAAGGTCCTATACCAATTGAAAGGTATACGATGGTCCTCGACAACGTATAGTATAATGTTATATCATCACTTAGATTCAAGTGATGGTTGTCGGTTAGAGAATCTTCCACAAAGGTTATGTTACTTTCGTATATATGTAAAGTTGAGTTTGTTATTGAATTTCTTTACCGAACTAAGTTGTTTTATGGTTTTACAAGCTTGATATATATCACATGTGTTTAAATTGCTCTATACGTACTTTTAGTTGAGCATAATCTTTATTTGAGCAGAGCCAAGGTAAGTTCGTCTTAGTTCCCTCAAGCTTAAGTCATGTCTAGCATTCCAACTCGCATACTCATAAATTCAATATACTTATGCCAGTTGCGATGCATCATTTTATGATGCAGACGCAGGTAACTTGGATCAGCATGCAACACATCGTTGAGCACTCCAAAGTTAGTTGGTAAGCCTCCTCGCATTCTAGAGGAAATTCTTTTTAATGCTTCACTACTTTAGTTCATTAGGATGGTCTCGAGTCTTTTCCAACTTCCACATCAGCCAGTTTAGAGGCTTCATAGACAATTAGTAGTTCAGTTCTGAAATCTCTTTTATTTTATCATTTAATATGTTTAAATGTTGAGACTTAACTGCCATTTTCAATAAGACAGTTATCTAAGTTATTTGAAGAGAATTCTTTTAATTAATTATCAGAGATATGTATAGTATGCCACTGAGCTAAGATAGGCCGAAGGGTTCTCTCACGACCATCAATGGTAATCGTGTGTCAGTCCAGCCAAGGGTGTAGGCTCGGGGCTTCACAAAAATAGTATTAGAGCATATAGTTCAAGAGTCCTAGGGAGTCTATGAAGTCGGGTCTGTAAAAAGTCTTAGTCATTGGTGTGAAGCGTGCCACATCTATGATTAGGAGGTTACAACATTTAGGAATTCCTCACTTCTTTCTTACTTATTTTTTGTGTTAGAGATTATCTCTAAAAGTTTCCCTGTAATTCGGGCTTACGCGTGTTTCAGATACCAATGCCTTCACAAAGAGAATTAAGAGATCGCCCACTAGGAGAAATATTGAAGCTCACAAATAGGAGTTACCTAATGCACCAATGTGAAACCCCAATGAGAGATTACCAACACCAAATTCCGAGAAGCTATCCAAATGTTAAGTTAAGCAGTAACCAACCAAGGGGTAAACTGAGAGAAGCTCAACAAGAAAGGTTTTCGAGGGTTCGTGAGTTTCTGAGAATCAATCCTCCCATCTACATCGGATCAAGCACTATTGAGGATCCAGAGAACTTTATGGAAGAATTGAAGAAGACGTTTAATATAATGCACGTGGTTAACGTTGAGAGAGTTGAATTAGTTGCATAACATATGAAGAGTGTTGCTAGAACTTCGTTCGACCAAAGGAAGGAGGGCCGAGTTGAGGATGCACCATCTCCAAGTTTGGCTTTTTGCAAAGAAGCCTTATTAGGGAGGTCCTTTCCTCGAGAACTAATGGAATCAAAGGAAGGGGAGTTCCTCACTTTGAAACACGACTCAATGAGTGTTCATAAGTATGGGTTGAAGTTCACCTAACTGTCTCGACCTCAATTTCACATATGAATGAGGCATGCACCATCATCTGCTAGTGCACCTGCTCCTACAAATAAAGGTGAGTATGATGGCCAGAATTCCCAGAATTTCAAGGCTAGGCCAATCTTGTCCCAAGGTAGTGTGACACAAGGAGGTATTTTGTCTCCTTCTTGTGTTACATGTGGTAGAATCCACCTCGCTCAATGTCATGATGGCCAGACGGGTTTCTTCAAGTGTGGCAAAGAGGGTCACTTCATGAGAGAGGTTCTAAGAATAAGCAAAGTTGTGGAAATACGGTACTACAACAAATTTGATTATTAGGGATAAATAATTTTGTCATTATAAATCATATTTTGTCACTAAAAATCGTGTATGATGAAAAATAATTCGTCACTCAATCATCATTAAAGTATTGTATTAACTACAAAAATATAAATAATCTCAAAATGTTTAAACATTTGTGACAAATTTATTTGTTGTAAAAAGTATATTTTTTGTAGTTAATAGAACGTTAAGGTTGAAAGTGAAGAGTGCTTACCATCAGACCAACTTTGTCTTGTTATTCATTTTTGTTTTTTTTTTATACTTGATTCACTTCTTTGAAATTATACTCAAACACAAATGCATGAAATTTATCACTCGCATTTCATTCAAATGTACATCATATTTGAAGCAAAACGTGTATTTTCTTAAATATGTTTAAATATATTCAATACAATTTTGTCATTTTATATATTTATATTTGTAAATTTTTAAAATTATTCAGTACTATAATAAATTTATTTAAAATTTAACTTTTGATTTTACTAAAATAAAAATGAATAATTTGTTGAAGTTGAACATTGATACAAATAACTCTAGTACTTCATCATTTCTTTTATTTGTGTTTTTATTTTTTAGTTTATTCAATTTTCACACTGATGAAAAAATTAATAGAAATTCTTGAAATATATTGCACCTTTGCAAAGTCTAAGTTTGTAATTCGATGTTATCTTTGTATAGTTACTCTACGTACGTATGTGAAATTACTATTAAATATGTACATATTTATATACAAAAGCAAATATATTGACTTACTCTATGTAGTTTATGAATCACAAATAAATAGACCTGCACAAAACATAGCGCAATGACTTGAAATTTTTTTATCGTGCTTATCAATGAAAGTATATCAAATAAAAAGTAAAATTGCTAAACAAACAAATATTAATGATCTAGTGGTAGAAACGTGCCCACTTACAATACCTATAACCTGAATTGTATTTTTCAAACGATGCATTTCATAATTGTGCATTTAAGAAAACTAATGTATTGAACTTTTTCATTCTTATTAAATTTACCAAATTTATTGGTTTTAATATTTTCACTTGCCAATTTACGAATAGACTCTGTCTAGTTTTTATGAAGCACTTGTATTATTCTTGTAAGTTGTCACTTGTAATTATGAACAATGGTAGAAAAAAAATTGTATTCAGCTATGAATTTTTTTCGTATCAAATAGTTTAATAATTCACTAAAAATTTTAAGTTGTCACTATTTAACACCTTGCATATTTTGTGATAATTTTTGTGGTTTCAATAAATCATTGATTGATTATAGACAATTAAATATTTGTCACCAATTATTTATATTATTAGTGACAAAATAAATGTTATAATTAAATATAAATTTTCATATCTAAAATTTATAAAATTCAGTTATGAACTCTAATTTGTCAATATTGTAATTTTTTTTAGATGAAATTTTTTTGGCGTCCAAAATTTTATAAATTATAGGATAAAAAATATTTTATCATGAATAAGATACATTATTATTGATGAAACAAATTGTCACTGATTAGTTTAAATTTGTGATGAACACTACTTAAAAAATGACGTCATCTATTTTTTTGGTGGAAAAATTCAGTGGACAAAATGTTGGTTCGGATTTTTATGTTTCATAAAAAAGAATGTGTCTCCTATATTTAAGCATGAAAGGTAAATTTTGTCAAGAAAAGAAAATAATTAGTGAAGAATTTTATGTCGTAGTTTGTCATAAATTACATACACTATTAATAAAGAAATGATGTGTCACAAATTGCTTTAAATTCATGACTAACACTACTTAACAAAATGAAGCCAAATAATTTTTTGGTGAAAAACATTTATGGACAAAAATTTTCTACGAATTCTTATATTTCATCCCTAAAAGTATGTGTCTTATATATTTAAGCATGAAAAGTAAATTTTGTCACTAAAAGAGAATAATTAGTGACTAATTTGGTGTCGTAGCTAATAATTTTGTAGCTATATATCATATTTGTTGTAATGCGGGCAATAGAACTCAATCTTCATTACTTGCTCCACCAGACAGGACTGCACGTAGAGCCACTTATGGTAGTGGCGTAGGGGCAAACTGTCTCTATGCAATCACTAGCCGCCAAGAGAAACAGAACTCTCCACATGTTGTCACGGGTATGATCAAAGTATTTACTTTTGTTATTTATGCTTTGTTATACCCAACAAAAAGGTTGTTCGTCGTAACTCCTTATGTCGCAAACTAGTTTCAGATTCTTCTTGAAAAACTATGTGAACCCTTCTCTGTTTCTACACCTGTTGGTGAGTCCATTCTAGCGGAAAGAGTTTATTGTGATCATCCTGTTTCCATCAATCACAAGATTACCATGACTGATCTAGTAGTGTTAGACATGGTAAATTTTTATGTCATTGTAGGTATAGACTGAGTTCATGCCTGATATGCGTCAAAAGATTATAGAACTCTAGTTGTAAAGTTCCAGATTCCTAATGAGCCAGTCATAGAGGGAACTAGTAGTTTAGCAGTGCCTATGAGTCATTTCATTTAGTACGTAATGGCGTGAAATTTAGTCTCATAGGGGTGTATCTATCACTTAGTAAAAGTTAAGAACTCGAGTGTTAAGGTACCTTCCCTTCAGTTAGTTCCAATAGTCAGTAAGCTTGTAGAAGTTTTTTTATGATGATCTACCCAGAGTCCATCCTGAATGAGAAATAGATTTTGGCATAAACATCATTCCAGATACTCGTCCTATCTCTATTTCACCATAGAGAATGTCACCAGCAGAGTTAAAAGAGTCGAAAGAACAATTGAAATATCAGTTAGATAAAGGTTTCATTCTACCAAGTGTCTCACCTAGGGTGCTCCGGTCTTGTTTGTAAGGAAGAAGGATGGTTCCCTTAGTATGTGTATGGATTAACGCCAATTGAATAAGGTGACTATGAAGAATAAATATCCTCTTCCAAAGATAGATGATCTTCTCGACCAACTCCAGGGTGATTAATGCTTTTTGAAAATCAATCTCAGATCAGATTACCATTAGTTGAAAGTTAGGGAATGTGAAATTCCAAAGACAAATTTTAGAACAAGATATGAGCATTACGAATTTCTTGTTATGTCCTTTGGTTTGACAAATGCAACTGTAGCATTCATTGATCTTATGAAAAGAGTATTCAAGCCTTATTTCGATCTATTTATCATCATCTCAGGGTAGTTCTTCAGACATTTAAATATAAGGAGCTATATGTAAAGTTCTACAAGTTTGAGTTCTCTCTTAAGTCTTATGCATTCTTTTGCCATATTATTTCTAATAATGGGATTAAAGTTGACACTCATAACGTAAAAATAATTCAGAGTTGGCCTAGACCCACATCTCCAACGGATATAAGGAGTTTTTTTGGTTTGGTTTGTTATTATAGGAGATTTGTTGAAGGGTTTTCATCTATCTCGTTTCCTTTGACCGAGCTAACTCAGAAGATAGTCAAGTTTCAATAGTCTGAAGCTTGTGAAAAAAAATTGACTACCACTATTATTTTGACCTTACCAGAGGGTACTCAAGATTTTGTGGTGTATTATGATGCATAAATAGTTGGTTTGGGTTGTGTGTTGATGAAGAATGACAAAGTTATAGCGTATACCTCTAGAAATTTGAAGGTCATGAGAATAATTATTCAACTCATGATTTAGAATTGGCTGTAGTAGTATTTTCTTTGAAGATATGGACCCACTACTTGTATGGTGTACATTTTGATATATTCAATGACCACAAGAGCCTCCAATATGTGTTCACTGAGAAAGAACTCAATCTCATATAAAGGAAGTGCTTGGAAATACTCAAGGATTATGACATGAGTATTTTATACCACCTTGGTAAGGCAGATGTGGTTGATGATGCCTTAACCTGGTTGTCTATGGGAAGTACTTCCTATGTTGAAGAGGAAAGACGGAGTTAGCAAAGGATGTGCACATACTTACACGTTTGGGGGTGATATTAATTCCACAGAATGAGGCATAGTGGTGACCAATTGAGCTGAGTTATCATTAGTGTCAGAGGTGAAAGGGAAGCAACACCCATACCTCATTTTTCTTGACTTAAAGGTGAAAGTTCATAAGCAAAGAGCATTGGCTTTTGAACAAGAGGGAGATTGTGTGATAAAGTATCAAGTTAGATTTGTGTACCAAGGGTGGATGAACTCCAAGAAAGGATCATAAAAAAGGCTGATATCTCAAGATACTCCATCCATCCAGGTTCCACCAAGATGTACCACGACTTAAGAGATGTATATTGGTGGAAGAAATGAAGAAATATATTATTGAGTTTGTTGCCAAGTGACCAAATTGCCTGCAAGTGAAAGTAGAACACCAAAAACTTGGAGGTTTTGCTATGAAAATAGAACTGACGGAATTGAAGTGGGAGATGATTAATACGGACTTCATCACAGGATTTCAAAGACTTTGAAGAAAACTTGATTCTATTCGGATGATTGTTGATAGAATGAATAAATCAGCCCATTTCATTCTAGTAGATACTACCTATTCGGCAAAGGATGATGCTATGTTGTACCTTAATGAAGTGGTAAGACTCCATGTAGTTCTAGTCTCCAATATTTTAGATAGAGGTGCACAATTTACTATATAGTTCTGGAAATCATTCCAAAAAGTTTTGGGTTTGAAGGTGAACATGAGCACTACATTTCATACTCAGACAAATGGGCAAGTAGAGTATATTATCCAGACAATAGACGATATGTTGAGAGATTGTGGATATACTTCAACGGAAATTAGGATGATCACATGCCTCTCATTGAATTTTCTTAGAACAATAGTTACTATTCCAACATCGACATGGCTCCATATGAATCTCCTAATGGTAGAAGATGTCAATCTCCTATTGGGTGGTTCGAAGTTGGTGAAGCAGGGTTGATAAGAATAGATCTAGTTCACAAAGCTATGGAGAATGTTAAAGTGATTCAAGAAAGATTGAAGATGACACAAAATTGCCAAAAGTCCTACGCAAATGTTAGGAGAAGGCCATTAAAGTTTGAGGTGGTTGATTATGAGTATCTTAAAGTTTCACCCATGAAAAGTGTTATGAGGTTTGGTAAGAAGGGGAAACTTAGTCCTTAGTATACTGGACCCTATAGAATATCCAAGAGAGTGGTCAATGTGGCTTATGAGTTGGAGTTACCTCAAGAGTTAGCACTGTTGCATCCGGAATTCCAAATTTCTATGTTGAAGAAGTGCTTGGATGACCCTTAATTGATAGTACCAACTGTGAGTGTTGATATCAAGGATAACTTATCCTATGAAGAAGTTCTGATGCAGATTTTGGATCGTCAAATTTACAAGTTGAGGACGAAGGAAGTTGCTTAAGTGAAGGTCCTTTGGAGGAACCAATTCATTGAGGAAGCAACTTGGGAAGCTGAGGATCATATGAAAAAGAAATATCTACATCTTTTTGAATCAAAGAAGAATGTGAATAAAGGTGTTAAATTCTCTTCCTTGCACTTTATAAGATTAACTGTAAGTATGTTATTATTTCTTTTAGTGTTGAGTGTTGAAGTGATGTTACAACTCTTAGCTTAGTTAAAGAATTCTCATATGAGGACGAATGTTCACCGGGGGGGGGGGGATATTGTAACATCTTTTAACTTGAAATAACTAAAAAATATGCTAACAAACCAAGAATAATCATTTTTGGAAATAAATAGGGAAATGTGGAAAATTTCCAGCTATTTAATGTGACTTTTGGTCAGTTTCAAATCATCATAACTTCAATCTCAGGAAGTGTTAGGGTTAGATATTTATATTTATAGATAAATCTTGGAAATATCTTTCTTGCGGTGCCAAGTTTGTGAATTTCAAGGTTGTATGAGGGATATATGACTTTTGGAAGTAGGGTTGTTGGTCTGAGCAAAGTCCAATCCGGATTTCAGTAAGAGCAAAAGTTGTATTTTCACCCTAGTATTTCCTAATTCGTTTTAAGGGTTATTTAGCGGTAAAAACAAAGTCCTAATTAATTTTACCAAAATTTTGAAAACTTAGGGTTGGGTGGGAAAAAGACAAAATAAAGGGAAGATTAAGAATTGTCCAAGAATGCCCAGATCATTGCATGGATTTCACCGGAGATGATGCCTATCGAAGTATGTGAGATCATTTAGTATTGGGTCCTTTCACCCATACCCCGAATTTGATTCAATTCAGAAAGTTAGAGTTTATTGAATGTTGAGCTTGAAAGTTCTTGACGAAAAATTGTGAAATTCTTGTGGATTGAATTGTAGTTTATCTCTTGTTGATTTGATTCATATTTCCGGACTGTTTTTAGGTTTGATCTATTGGGTAATGAGGTATTTATTGATCCTAAGTATTTAAAGTGGGATACATGGAATTTTAGGAGGTTTAGAATCAAAAATCGGAGAACTAAAGTCAGAAAACCCGTCTAATAAGCCCTGGGGCGCCGCGCCAACTAGATCCCCTCAAGACAGACTCTGTAAGTCAAGCCCTGGTGTGCCGCACCAAAAAATAAGCTCCTGATGAAAGCCTTTGTCTGTCAGGCACTGTTGCTCCGCGCCTCTCAAAGCGCCAAGGCCACCTGGTTACACCGTTCTTTCCCTCTCTATTCGTACTTGTTCCTAAGTGATGTACCTATCATTCCTAGTTCATTCCAACACTCAAAAGTATATATAAACATAATGAAATTATCCATAAATATGATATCAATATCCTTGAATTTATAATCCAATCGAAGGAAGCCAAGAACAATGTATCACGATCAAAATCTAGACCCCATACAAGACCGGCGTCATTGGCCTCACCGAGGGCGCACAAAGGCCTACATACGTCGTTCTTACTTAATCTAGGTTAATTTTAGCAAAAAATTTGAAACTTTTTGTTTTTTAACATGCTTACTAAACATTCTACTACATACGTATTGTTCACAATAAACCATCTAACATTAAGATCATCAAATGAAAGAAACAGTTTATTATAATGAATAAGATGTACTTGCAAAAATGGCACCAATACAATGTCTAAAAAAATGAGAAAGAAATGCTAGTGGAACATACTCCACAACATAAATCCTACAACTAAGCTAGAGTGTAAATGGGAAAGCATCCTCAAAAGCACGAGGGCCTATCAAGTCCTGATGAATGCTCGACGTCCGGATAACTGCAGTGTTGAACCTGTAGCTCTAGCATCCACATGTGCATGTACCTAAAAGTTTAGAGTTGTATAGGTTTAGTACGCACTTGTACTAAGTATGGGTATATGCAAGCACACACCAAGGACATGCATGAGTAATATTATCTCTTTCCTAACAACATTATTATAAAAGGTCAAGTTAGTAGACTTGCCAAACTGAGATTAGGAAAGTGAGTGAGCTTTCCTAATTTGAATTAGGAAAGTTTATGAGCTTTTTAATTTTGGATTAGGAAAGTTATGCCATGAGAGTAACATGCATCATGATACTTAACATTTTGCACACAGCACACAACAGCGTACACATAGCAGATATCATAATTCCTATAACACATAATGTTGTTCATATAATTCATTCGTTTGCCATGAGACCTTGGAATCATAGACTTGACATTAAGACTTACCAAAAATGAGGGCTCAACATATGGAACCTTAACTAGAGAGTCTGTTTTAGGGAACACAGAGTCTGCTTCATTCATTCATACGTACTGCATTTCATTACATTCATGGGCCAGTGAAAAGACCAGCTATACCTAGGATATAGTTTAAGACTTTCATCGAGTTCATTCTGCAATGACCAAAAATGACCTTATGTCATTACTTGAATCTAACTCACCTCTTGATTTTTCTATCCCAACAGCTTTGGTATCATTCGTTTCATTATGTGCATCATTTGAGGCTGGCCTCATTCATTCATTGGAAACTTTAACTTTAACCGATATAGATGTGAGTATCATTAAAATCTAATGTCATGAAACCCCACAATTAAAAGAGGTGGAATCACTGGCCAAAGTGAACCAAAACATGCTAGCGTACATGGGAATTGTACCCCGCCATATCCCTATATTGGCAGTATAGGTTCAAAGACAAGGAGATATAAGGAGACCCATACAAATCATGACGGACAGTCCCATCTCATGAGATTTACGTTAACCTCCGCCCTTCCCGAAAGAAGGTATCACCGCTAATAGCTAGTCTATCAATGATCAGTATAAAATTCCATTACATTCAACGCATACATCATAGAAGTTTGCTTCTAGTATGAGGAAATCATATCTCAATAGATGATTTCTAATCTCATCATTAATATTAAGTGTGTTAATCTCATTACTTTCATTAGAGTGTTTATAGGTTCTGGTCTCTTTATTAACTTTACACTCTTATAGGTGAGTACGTTTTGGTAACATTTACTAAGGCTCATTTGAGATTGCTCTCATCTTTTATATTAGCCTCATATCATGTTGTCACCACATTCATCAAAATTAGCACATTTGCTCTTCATAATTACTCACCCCTTTTTACGTGACTATTCATTTCATCATATGCCAATGCACTTGGCCATTTCGTCTGTTATACACTCTTACTTAACCCTTTCATGGTTATATCATTTCATTACATACATCTTAGGTTCAGTTATTTTTAAATGTATGCTAGACTTATGGGTCTATACATACAAGCCATGAGGCTTCATTCGTAGTTCGTTAAAGTGATTTATATCTTCCTAAATTTATGTAGTATAAGACTTATGCATCTTGTATGTATGCCAAGATCTCAATTTCAATCTAAATAGGCAGAATTATTCTTGAAGATTTAATTAACGTATGACTTATGCATCTATACAGAATTTGGGCAAGGGAACCCAATTTGGAATCCCTTAGACAACACTTTCATTGTTTTCATTTATTGTATTTGGATCAACATGACATTGGGACCCTAGATCAAGCCCCCACATAAATGTTTCCTCTTTATTTTTCTCCTTTGAACTACCTCTTACTTGGCCGAGGGGTTGTGCGATCAAACCCCCACAACCCCTTTTTCTTTTTGTGTATTTCTCCTTGTCTATTTTGAGTTGATTATGAGGTTGTGGGATCAAACCCCCATAGACTCTCTTTATTTTTATATTATTCTCCTCCTTAAATCTGCCTAAGAGGCCGTGGGTTCAATTCTCACACTCCTCCCCCTTTATTTTTTTTATTTTATTTTCCTCCTTAAATCTGCCTAAGAGATCGAGGTTTCGAATCCCACATGCCTTCCCTTTTATTTTTCTTTTATTCTCCTCCTTTATCTGCTTAAGAGGTCGTGGGTTTGATTCCCACACGCCTTTCCCATTATTTTTCTTTTATTCTCCTCCTTAAATCTGATTGAGAGGTGGTGGGATCGAATCCCACTCCTATCATTTCATATTTTTTTCTTTTAAGATACATTTCCAGCCAATACCATGGTTCGAATCCCCTTCACCACATTTCTTTTGACATCTTTATTTTCATGATTTTTAACATGGTGAGGTTACGGGTTCAATCCTCCATGACCTCACCTGTTTTAATTTATTTTTTTCAACAATTTTAACCCTCTTTTCTGACCAAAATTCATCAGTAGAAGCTGGAAATTTTCTTTTATTTTTTCAGCATCCTTTCATCAAGTTAACCCTTAGTTCTTAGTGGAATTTCAGAATGCATTTAGAACATTTTAGGTGCATTTTCTTGGATTCGTTTAGACAAGAGATTATCCCTCAAATCAGCCACATATCAACTCATATGAACATCACGTTCACATAAACATATGTACATGAAATATAAAGAACTATCATGCCATTTAAAGTCCTAAACCATGAACAATAACCACGACAACACACACATACACACATAGTTACATTTTTGGAAACATCAACATAAGTCACATAATTCCAAACATACATATAAACATATAATCATTATGAAAACACATTTCATCCCTAGTTTTCTACCATCAAACATAACTAACCTATGCTTCAATAGGAGCTAGTGACAAGGACATGCAACGGGGAACAATCCTAGTTTTTGGAATAGATTTGTCTGAACCTAAGGGGGTCTCTTGGGAAAGAGAACAAGAGCGAAGCGAACCCATACCTTTTTGACGTTCAAACCTCGACTTGCTTCCCAAATAACTACTCCAAACACACGTCCAACACCAAAAGTTAAACACCAAACGCGACGAAAAAACTTCTTTTTGCATACGTGATTGATTAACGTTTGTTTGTCTTATATTTTCGTGTGAGTTCTTCAAGTGTGAAGAACTTTGGTTTACCTACTGTTTTTGTAGTTATTTTAGCAGAGAAAACGTGAATGAGAGTGATAGAGACGTGAGAGAAGAGTTATCTTACGCTTTGGAGTCTAGTTTAGGACTTAGTCAAATAAGTTTTTATTTAATTATTAAAAATATGATTTCCTTTTATTTTAAATAAGATAATAAATAATAAATATAAATTAATTACATTTATTTACCAACTTAAATTAAAAACAATTTAATTCATTGCTTCCACCTAGGTTCGAACCAGGGTGGAGCAAGAATTCACTTCAAGAGCCCAATTTCGGCCCTCTCTCCCAAATGACCCTACACCTTATTAATTAAATAATGAATTATATATTTAGGGTAATTACGATACAACCCTTAGAAAGGAAAAATATCATTTTACCCTCCAAACCTTAGATTTCCTCTTTTTAAGTTCGGTAAAGACTCCTTCGAGTAAATCTTCGTATTTGAGAGCCCTACATGGTTGGACCAAACCTTTTCTAGCTCAACTAACTCCTAAGTTAGTTGGCTTGGATGTACCAAGGGTTCTGAGGTATGGTTATACGAGCAGCAATCTGTGTGAACCCGGTCTAATCGTTGGCATACTAGATACATTAAGCATTACTTAGCATTTCCATTTTTAGGGTTGTTACACCAGGTAAAAGAAAATATGAGTCAATATTTAAAGTTAAGATGTAATTAAAATAACTACTTAGAGTTTTGAAAGAGTCTTGACCAATCATTTTAACTTCTTTTTAAGTCTCAAGTTATACGTTGAGCAAAGAGTAAAGAGTTGCATTAAAATAACGAAAGCTCTAAGCGAACTAAGTATTTCCTAGGATTTAGGTTTCAAGTGAGGTAAAGCGTAAGAGTTAAGTTCATCTCTAAAAAACTATAAAAAAAACTAATTATTCCCTAAAAGTTAATAAATGTTTGACATTTGAGTTTACAGGAAACTAAGAGTTCTAAAACAGTTTTGAGTAAGAAATGGAATATTTATTCCTAGAGGGATTTAAAGCTAAAACAAGTTTAGCAAATTTCAACCCAAAGGAAGGAAATTTTTCTAAAAGCATGAGCTAAAGTGTATGTTGGGAGTAGTATAGGGCACCGATGTGGGGATGCGACTTCATATTAACTTAAGTTTCCATGTAAACCATGAATCCATCATGGTTATTAACAGGTCATACTTCTTAGATGATCACGTAAGTCAGGCTAGTGGATCCACTAAGTTTGAGAAAGTTCCTATACCGATGGCAAGGTATAGCATTATCCTCGGCAGCATAAGGTAAAACATTATATCATCACTTAGGATCAAGTGATGATTGTCGGTTATAGAAAATCCGACAAAATTTATATTACTTTCACATATAAGCAATGTTGAGTTTGTTATTGCATTTCTTTAACGAACTAAGTTGTTTTATGGTTTTACAAGATTTACATATATATAATGTGTTTAAATTGCTTTATATACATACTTTGAGTTGAACATATTCTTGAGTTGAACAGACCCAAGGTAAGTTCATCTTATTCCCGTCTAGCTTAAGTAGTTTTATAGTATTCCAACTCACATACTCGTACATTTAGTGTACTGATGCCAGTTGGCTTGCATTGTTTCATGATGCAGACGCAAGTAACTAGGATTATCAAGCAGCACATCGTTTATCCCATAGACCACTCTAGAGTTAGTTGGTGAGTCTCCTTGCATTCCAAAAGACATCCTTTTTATTGCTTTACTAGTTTAGTTCATTAGGATTTTGTGGGGTCTGTCCCAACATCCATCTCAGTCAGTTTAGAGACTTCATAGATAGTCAGTAATTCAGTTTTGGATTCTCTTTTATTTTATAATTTCATATGTTCAAATGTTGAGACATATATGTCATTTTGTCCAAGGCAGCTATCTAAGTTAATTTATAAGACTACTTTTATTTCTATATCTGAGATGAGTATAGTCTTTCGCTGAGTTAAGTACCCCAAGACTAGGCTTCACTCAAGGACAACAATGGTCACCGGTGCCATTCCCGCACAGGGTGTAGGCTCGAAGCGTTACATAAATATTGAGAAATCCTTCATAACATTGATTATAACAATTTAATTCATAATTCAAATCCAAGGTAAAGTTATGAGTAAATTCTTGAGATTTCTTTCAAGTTATTTTAGAAGACTTCTGTAAACTTTTTAAACTTGTTTTAATGACTTTAGTTCTTGAGTATGGGGATGAGTGAAGTTGAGTTTCATTTTTCAAAATGATTATATAAGATCGAAGTATTCCCACTGAGTAAAGGTTTTCACATTTGAAATGAGAAGTAAACATTGATTTCCAAATGAGTTCATGAAGAGTTTTAAGTATAATCTCTTTTAAGAGAATCTTTTGAGTAATAATCTGAAATTTTGATGATTATGAAATATTTTTATATATATGAAATGGGTATATTTTTTGGAGTAGTGTTGACCACTAATATGTAGATGAATTCATAAAACTCAAAGTCCTGATAAACCATGTAGCCAACGTTGGTAGAAAGGGTCATACTTTTTATATAATTCCTTATTGGTTTTTAAGCATAACATAGTGGATGCACTTAGTTGAGGAGTTCGTATACTCTTGCAAGGTATATGACAATTGTGGCAGCGCGGTCGAGATGTTATATAATCATACATCTCATAGTGATGGTTGTCGCTTAGAGAATCTCCCAAATTGAGTGATGTTGTATTTTTATATAAATATTGACTTGTAATCTAATATTTAAAAGCTTATATTTAGAGTGCATCGTACATTCAATGTAATGATGCCATTTGGACTGCATGGTTTCATGATGCAAATACAGGTAGTCAAGATCAACAACTAATTTTCATTGATCCATTTGAGTTTCAGCTTGATTTGGTGAGCCTCCTTGCTTTTGAGAGGGTTTCACATTGAGTTTACACATTTGTTTTTATTATTAGGATGTCGTGGGAGTTTTCGGATGTCCATGATAGTTAATAGAGGCTTCATAGACAATAGAGGTTTGAGAAATATATTTCACTTTAATTGTTGATGTTTTAGACTTGAGTTGCCTCTTCTAGTCACTGAATTTTTAATAAAAATATTCTGAGTATCAATTTTGAAAATTTTTATATATAGTTTTACTTTTGAGTTCATATGTTGTTGAGTAAATCTTCCACTCAGAGTTAAGCAAGGTTAAGGGTTAACTTGGGGCCAACAATGTTTCTTATGTGCCAGTCACAACCAGGGTGTAGGCTCGACGCGTGAGAAACTTTGTATTATAGAACCAATCTTAATAGTCATAGGGTGTCTTTGAAGTTGTGTTTGTTTATTCCCTATTATCTGTGTAAAGCACACAACATCTATATTTTGAATGCTAAAACATTTAGGAACTATCTCAGTTACTTCACATTCTTTCATCTAATAGATCTTCACTATATAAAGTTTCTTCCATATTTGTGCGTGTGAATATATTTCACATCATGCCCCCACGAAGTACTGTTCAAGGTCGTCCCGCTAGGAGGTATGCCAATAACCAAGATCAAGGGGTATCTAATGCACCAGAAATGCAACCTAAAAGAGATCACTAACGCTGAGTTTTGGGATGCTATTTGGATGTTTACCAAGCTGGACAACAAAGAGGAATTGAAAAGATGTGGCTGATATATCAAGAATGCATGAATTTTGAAGGATGAATCCTAAATATTTCACCACTTCAAGTGTTACTAAGGATCCAGATATCTTTGTGGCAGAGTTATAGAGTGTTTTTGAGGTGTTGCATGTTCCAGATGCTGAGCATGTTAAACTAGTTGCATACAAACTAGAGAAAAAATAATAAATAGACAACTTATGACAAAATTAGCTATATGTAAAATGTGTTACTTAGAAGAATATACTTGTGCATTCAAAGAATATTATTACAAAGCTAAATACAATTTAGACGAAGCAAAAGAAATAAGAAAACAATATTATACAAAATTACCAGAACCATTTAGTACAAACATAATAGAGGATTGGAATAATGAAGGAATGGTAGATACTTTAGGATCTAGAATAAAATTTTTAAATCAATGGTTCATACAACTATGTGAAAACCAAAAAGAAAAATTAAAAATGGAAAAAGTATTAAATAAAAATTTATCATGTTGTAAAAATAAAATGGCACCACAATTCGGATGTACAATTAAAAAACAAAAATCCAAAAGATATAAAAATTATAGAAAAAATAAAACTATATATAAATATAAACAACCAAGACGAAGATATTATGTAAAAAACTATAAAACAAAAAGACCATATAGACCAAAAAGAAAGATATCCCAATGCACTTGTTATAATTGTGAAAAGATAGGACACATACCTAAAGATTGTAAATTACCTAAAAATCCAAAAAGAAAACAAATAGCAGAATTAATTATAGATGATGAAAAATATATGCAAATAGAATACATAGATTATGAATTAAGTGAAAATGATAGTATATATGAAGTATCAGATATAGAAACTGAAAATGAAGAAGAAAATACTAACATAGATAATAACGAAACAGATGAAGAAATATAATGTCTGAAAATGAAATAAAAATAATATCTAAGGAAGAATATCAAGATGAAGAATCATCAGAACAAAAAATTATATTTGATAATACGATATTTGAACAAATAAAAGGAAAAGAATTAGATTTAAGTGTTGAAAAAGTACTAGAAATACCTATT
>CM064974.1:48169806-48270805 GCA_032847665.1 Solanum chilense
AATAGCTTATTGATAAATGTATCATTCGACCAAATGTCTCATCTTTGGGACTTCAGTCTTATTAATGATGGAAGAAATACTGTTCACTTAGGATGTATATTGATTACCACCAATTGCAAAAGATCACTATAAAGAATAAGTATCCCTTTCGAGGATTGATGATCCTCTTGATCAACTTTAGGGTGCCACTTCTTTTTTAAGATATTTTCAAATCAGGCTATCATCAGTTGAGTGTAAGATAAAGTGAAATCCCTAAGACAACTTTCAGTACCCCTTACAGTCATTATAAATTTCTTATCATGTCATTTTGTTTGACTAATGCTCCATGCAACTTTTTATATTTTTATGAACAAAGTGTTTAACCATTATCTTGATATGTTCGTTCCGGTATTCATTAATGGAATTTTAATTTATTCAAGGAATGGCGAAGAGCATACTAGCCATCTTAGGGTGGTTCTAGAAACCCTCAGGGATAGGGAGTTGAATGTTGAATTATTTAAATGTGAGCTTTGCTTGAATATATGGCATTTGTAGGCGTGATTGTTTCTAGTGATGGGATCCGATTTGAAACTCGGAAGATAGAGGAATTTCATGTCACGATCCGAGAGCACCCCCTAGTCCTAACACGGTGTACTAACCGTGAAGGGGTCTGGTACAAGCCTTTTAGTATTCATTCATCACATAGATAATAAAAATAGTGTAGAATTAAAACATTCTAAAAAAAAACCAACAATGAAAAAGTCATTTATAAAGAAGCGAAAAACTAAAGTATCACATGGAAATCTTAGACACAATCTCAAAACATCATAGGGGACATGGCCCTTTAAAATTGAAAAAGAAACTACTAAATGTCTATTACATATAAAAAATTAAATATACGAGTTCTTTTTCCTCGAATCCTTGAGAACATACCAAATCATGAAGGAATAGAGATGCAAGCCTTCATATAGAGGCATAATATAAGTCACAACAAACATACAAGTCACATCTTTCACATTTGAACTCAATTTTTTTATATATATATATATATATATATATATATATATATATATATATATATATATATATATATATATATATATATATTCACACACCTTTACCTTGAGGCTCCACTTCATGTATTCCACAACAAGGTACAAATTTAAATTTACCAAAAGTGAACTTACTATCCATCCTTTAACTTTACACAACACAAAATTAAGAGAAATAAACATCACACGAATCACATTAAGACCAATATCTATGACGAATCTAAGTAATACTTGTGAAATGTGCAAGTATCATATCATACTACTACTCACATTAAGTACTTCCTTGAAGTCATCATCGACACGGCACATTCATACACAATAATTCGTGAAAAGAAAGTATCTCATGATACTATCCAAGTATAGAATGCATCTATACATTAAGAACACAAGAATTTAAGAGTAAACATTTTTCATTAGCTTTCATTATATCAGGAACGCATTTATTCATTTGACTTTAGATCAACATCTTTAAAGGATCCTTATAAGATGCCATTCATTTAATTAGTATTACAAGAAACACACTATGACCTCTCTCAAATACCTACTTGTGTAATGCATAGATGACGTCCCATTCCACCACCCACACAAAGTAGTACATAGTTAAGAAGATATAGTTCATTAACATTGTTTGTGAGGGTAAACTAATAATCAAAGACCATGTGCTCAAATCATGGAATGTCAGTGTCACCCTCACTAAATAAGGTATACCTGCCTAATGTAGGGTCATTCTTTCTATCTTAGGTGGACCCACAATATATAGACTTATGTGGGCACATATTTGTGAGATAGGGATATTTCTACAAGAAACCCCGCCTCATTATGAGGGCATCCATCTCAAGAGATTACTACTAGAAACCTCATCTCAACTCACGTGAGATTTTCCATCTCATATCACTATCCACTCAGTGCTTAGAATTATTTCCTACTGAGTATTTGACATTCATTACATTGGTTCATTATTGTTACTAAATACCCCACCTTAACTGACGTATGGGTTTCCATCTCAAACTCACCATTCATTAAACGGGATAGCGATTGCTACTAAATACCTACCTCAACTAACATATGCGTATCATCCCAACCCAATATGCATTCATTCATTGGAAAGCTAAAGATACATTGAGATTGTTACTAGACACTAGCCTCGACTAACTTATGAGCATCCATCTAAAATCCAATATTTATTTATTGAAAAGGGATATAAAGATTGTTACTAGATACCGTATCAACTTGCGTGAGGTCAACCATCTTGAACCCCACATTCATTAATTAGTGAACAATTGAGAAAATCCTTTCAATTAACACTTATTCATTCAAATAAGTATAGAACTTCATTCATTATTCATTCATGAGTGTGTGTGTATATGTGAGAATATAGTTTTATTCACAACACCTTAACATTCCATACAAGATGATCATTCTATGATAGAATTCACATGTATATATACTTCAAGACTTGACAACTTTAACTTCATTGATTTCACATTCACATAACTAGTAAATAAGCACCTCCACTTTTCAAGTGGATCAACATCACATTCACAACTCTAATTCAACAAGAGATTGATCACAATTTTCCTTCAAGGCCTTAAATCTCAACGCACCAACGCCCCAATACATGAGAACATTAATACAACAATAACTATCCATGATTACACATAGATGATGATACAATTCAATAATTTAAATCAGTTTATGCCTAATTCATTAATATTCATTCACGATAAATAACCCATTTCATAAAGGAATAACTAAAATTTTAGAGGAATCATGGGTTCATAGATTTTTGCATCTTCAATCATCAATAAAATACTAATTCAATCATACAATGCCATTAAAAATACTTCAAAATCGTTTGATGGAGGAACCTACGAGATTGAGAAAAATTGGTGTTTCTCTTAAACTTGAATACATTGGAAATTTACTCAAGGGATGGATTATATACATAGATGAAGGATCAACGTTCCTTATACTTTAAGATTCCATGAAAATCCATTGAAACTTGAACAATTGGAACCTTGCGTGCTTCACCTCTAGTGGAGCTTCCTTGAGAGAGAGTTTTGGAGAAGAGAGGTTTCTAACTTTGGGGTTTTCAAAATAATTAAGTCTAAAGTATGTTTTAACACTTTTCACACTATCAAAATATCTAAAATAATCATTGATACACATATTAGTACTTGGGGTGAATTAACTAATTCAACCCTAACTTGGTGGAGACCACACAATAAATTAGGTGTCAAATGGTGGCTCCGAATCCACGGACTATGGATAGGTTGATGCCTTGTGTTTTGCATCCAATAGTTGGTTCTGTGGCGTGGTTTGTGGGTCCTTGACCCCAGATCAAGACCACGAGCCGATGATCAATCTACTATCTTTGGTTCACTAATTTCTACCAACTTGGTTGTTTCCATCGTGGTCTTCGGGTTTAGACTTAGGGTCCTCCTTAAGGACCCTTGGGGTAGTCCTTGGAGGGTCTTACCATAACTTCTCACCATTAAAAACCTCAACCATGGATCAGGATAACATAAAACATCATCAAACACCGCCAAATTTCACACTAAACTTAAATGCACACACGTTGCGCTCTAGTTTCACTGTTTTATTTTTAGGGTCGTGATATTGCAGAACGCGCCCACACCCATATCTCGGACTTATATTAATAGTTTATTGGGATTGGCTTATAACTATAGGAGGTTTGTCAATGGTTTTTCAGCTATTTCATCTCCATTGACTAAGTTAACATAGAAAACAACAAAGTTTCAATATTCTGAATATTGTGTGAAGGGAATTCTGGAATCAAAAAATACGTTGACTACTGCCCTACTGTTCACCTTGCCAGAGGGTACACAAGGACTTATGGTATATTGTGATGCGTGAAAAGTTGCACTGAGTTGTGTATTGATGCATAATGGCAAATTTACATCTTATGCCTCAAGAAAACTTAAGATTCAAAAGAGGAATTACCCAACTCGTGATCTAGAGTTTATTGCTCTAATATATTTATGTTGTTCAAACAAATATGTTCACCGATCATAAGAGTCTTTATTATGTGTTTAGTTATATAGAGGTTAATCTCAGACAGAGAAGATTATTGGATTTACTCAAGGATTATGACATGACAATTCTATACCACCCAGAAAGGCTAATGTTATTGCTGATGCATTGAGAATGTTATCTATCGGAAGTATAACCCTTGTTGAGAAAGAAAAGAAGGGATTAGCCAAGGACGTGCACAAACCTTTACACTTCTGAGTTTATTTTTTGGATTTCAATGAAGGTGAAGTAGTGATGATGAATAGGGGTGAATGATAAATAGTTTGTAAAGTTAAATGAACAAATAGAAAGACCAGATTATGCTTGATTTGATGCCAAATGTTCGTAGGGAAAAAATGATGGCATTTAACAAGCGGGAGATGATGCATTGAGGCATCAAGGTAGACTGTCTGTAGCAAAGGTGGATGAACTTCAATAGATGATCATGAAAAAACCTCATAGATACTAATATTTGATTCACCTCGATTAAAAAGAACGTATCACGACTTGAGAGAATTATGTTTGTGAAGTAGCATGAAGAAATGTGTTGCAGATTTCGTTGGTAAATGCCTAATTTTTAAACAAGGTAAGGTAAAGCACAAAAGTCCCATGGTATGGCATAGAATATAGATATTCAAAATAGAACTGGGAGATGATCAATTTGGATTTGCACGGTCTTGCAGGAAAAATGATTCTATTTGGGTGACTGTAGATCGGATGACTAAATCATTGCAATTTTTGCGGGTAAGTACAACGTATTTAGCAGAGGATTATTCCATGTTATCTATTAAAGAGTTGGTTAGACTTGATGGAGTTCCAGTGTCAATCATTCCAGATAAGGGTGTGCAATTGCCTACTCAATTTTACAAGTCTTTCCAAAACGGTTTGGGTTCCAAGCTAACCTTGAGTATTGTTTTCCATCGTCAAACTAATGGAAAAACATAGAGCACGATTGACACTTAAGAGTATATGTTTGGGGATTGATTGATGGATTTAAAAGGTAATTGGGATGATCAATTACCTCTCATAGACTTTTCGTACAAAAACAGTTATCACTCTATGTTCTAAATGACTCTATATGATGCTCTTTGTGGGAAAAGAAAAAGATCTCCTATTGGATGGTCCAAGGTTGGTGAAGCTTGTTCGATTGGACCAGACATAGTTCATCAAGCTATGAAGAAAGAAATATTATTCACGAGAGGTCAAAAATAGTGTATTGTCATGATTTTAGGAGAAAAAGCTTAGATTTCCTGGTGGATTATTGGGTTTATTTGAAGGTTTAACCCATGAAGAGTGCTATGATATTTTGTAAGAAGAGGAATCTTAGTTCCTGGTATATTGGTCCTTATAGGATATACAAGATAATTGGAAATGTAGCTTATGAGTTGGAACTACGTACCGCCAGTGTTAGCAATAATCCATCTAGTGTTTCACATGTCAATGTTGCAAAAGTGTATCGACATTCAATCAAGTATAGTACTGACTGAAAATATTGGTATTAAGGACAACCTATCTTATGAGGATGCACTTGTTCAGGTCCTAGGTTCTCAGGTTAGCGAGTTGCGGATCAAGGAGGTTGCATCAGTCAAGGTCTTATTGAGGAATCATTTTTTTGAGGAGGCTACTTGAGAGGCCGAGGAGGATATGAAAAAGAGATATCCACATCTCTTTGCTTTCGGAGAGGCGTCAAACCGAGGTACTAATTCGTTTCTTAATAGCGTTTAAGTTGAAATGTTTAATTATGTTTCCTTTTTTATAGGGTGTTCGAGTTGGGTGTAGATAGTTAAACCCTCATTATTACTTAGAGTAATCTTATTCGAGAACGAACATTACCAAGGTGTATATATTGTAATATAACACCATCGAGAAAGCTAAATTTAGAAAGAGCCTAATCGAGAATATTGCAAGTTAAATTTATGTTATGAGTTTAGGTCAACTTTAAACGACCATAACTTTCAATACAAAATGTGTTAGGTGACCTATAAGATATCAAATGAAAGGTTGTGGTATCTTTATTACAACTTCGCCGAGTTTTTAAAAAAAAAATCAAATTCGGAAAAGGGAGATACGCTCGTTCGAAGTCAACCTATCTAGTTAAGGGAAGTAACCTGTATTTATGAGGTTATTTTGGTCTTTTCCTTACCCCTTCAGCTTCAAACGTTTTTTATTAATAATTTAGGGGTTTGTAAATACTTGATTTAGTTTTCATAATCCTAAATTACGCTAAGGTCTTTAGGAGAGAATTAAAATTTTTAGAAGACGGGAAATGAAAGAACAATCTAGATTATTTTGCGAATTTAGGATTCTTTTCTCTAAATAGAGATATCTAAGTTTTCATAGTACTGGGTCAATAACAAACACGCTGAACATTTGAATTTCATCCACTTTTTTCCTTAAGGTTTTTTTCTTATTATTTTGTTTATGAAGTTTGATGAACATTGATGTGAGGATTTCTATAGTTAAACGTGGTTTTAGATTCTTGTGTACTTGAATTAGGTAATTTAGTATAAGAAAAATCTGAGGAAAACAATCGATTCTAGGCAAATTAAGGTCAAAAAATGAGAAATAAATTTCACCGGGTTTTCTAGGCAGGATGTTGGCACGCCGTGCCAAAGTGCACCATTAAGTTCCCTCTGAAGCTTCGACCTTTTTTTAGTGGTTTCCTCCATCTGAGTTCTTTTAAAGTGTAACTTTACTACTTTATTTTTCTATCTACTTTAAACTACATCTAAATATAGATGAATACTTCTTAACATGAATTATAACCCTTAAATTCATAATTCAATTTCAAAGTAGAACTATGACTAAAGTCTTGAGAATTCTAAATAGTCAATTAGTCTTTCGCAAACTTTTATAAGTTGTTTTAAGACTTGAGTATATGGATGACTAGAGTTGAGTTTTTCAAAATGAATATATGAGAACTATGTATTCCCAAGAGTAAATGTTTCACATTTAAAATGAGGAGGAAACCCTAATTTCCAGATGAGTTCATGAGAAGTTTGAGTATAAATATATTTTAAGAGAATATTTTGTGTTATAATATCAAGGTTTGAGGATGAGAATATTTTTAACCATATGAGTTGAGTATATTTTTGGGAGTAGCATTGAGCAACATTATATAGGCGAGTTGAAAAAACTTTAAGTCCTCATAAACCATGTAGTAAACGTGGGTAGAAAGGGTTATACTTTTTAGAAGATTTCTTATTAATTTTTAAGCATACATTATTGGATCCACATAGGTGAGGATGTCTTATACTCCGGCAAAGTATAGGACAATTATGGAAGCATGAGAAAGATACTGATTCATCACAAGACTCAAAGTAATGGTTGTCGGTTCGAGAATCTCCAAAATTGACTTATTTTGTATTTTTATTTATAAACCAAGTTATTATTATATTTTTCAACACATTAAGTTGTTATCTACTGCTTTAAAATCTTTTATTCAGATCGCATCATTGTCATTGATTTCAAATTGAAATGTGTTGAGGTTGAGATTATGTTGAGTTAAAATGAGATGAGGTAAGTATGTTTCTCCAATTCCTGTTAAAACTTATGCATGTTTGAGATTTCATCTTACATTCTTGGACATTCAATGTACTAATGTTATTTAACCTGCATTGTTTCATGAGGCAGATTTTTTGACCTTTTTGCATTTTGGAGGGCTTCAGATTGAGTTACTTTATAAATTTTTGTAATTAGGATGTTGTGGTCATGACCTGACGCCCATCTATGTTAGTAGAGTCTTTATATATAGTAGAGGTTTGAGTAGTATGTTTCATTTTCATTGTTAATGTCTATACTTGAGTATCCTTTTTTGGCTAATCGAATGTTTCTTTTAAAATATTGTGAGTATCTATTTTGATATTTTGAGTAAGGTTTTACTTTTGAGTTCATATGTTTTTGACCAAGTCGTTCTATGAGAGTTTTAGAAAGGCCAAAGTTCATTTGGGGTCATGAATGGTTATCAAGTGTCAGTTGCATCTAGAATGTTGGCTCGAAGCGTGACTCTGTTGATGTGAGTACTTGGTTCAAATCAAGCGTATTACGAATAACAGGTATAATCTAGTGTTTTGTCCCAATATTTTCATGACCCAGGGGTACACCCTAGATATAACGTAGCACACTTGACCCCGAAGGGGGTCGTTTACAATCCCTTAGCATATCATGACATAATATAATTGAAAAGTAAGGAAATTTTAAATCTTTATCCATCAAGTAGAAGTACATAACACTTCTTCTAAGATCATCTATAACCATCTCGAAAAAATTTGTTGGACAAAACCCATACAAAATTTGAAGAATAAAAGAAATACATAAAGGAAATTATGGCTTTATACTCGACGCTATAAGGAATCACTAATCTTCAAATACTTGCTCCTACTAAGAACCTAGTCTTAAAGGTGGATCTCAAATCGGCGAACCCTATAATTGATGAGAATCTCGGAAAGAGTATGCGTTAGTACAAAACTAATAAATATGATATATAGTATAAGAACATAACATAAGGATTAGTAAAAAAGAAACATATACCATAATCATAAAAGACAACACCATATTCATAAGTATAGTCTCCAACATAGTCATAAGGTAAGCATTAGTCATCATAAATCTTAGTCCATATACATAATCAACATTTGTACCTTTACATAATCATTATAACCATCTTTGTATTTCATCCTTAACATGATTCTCATAGAGAAGGAACCTCCACCGTTAGTCAAATATGTATAGGTACGCCTTTCAAGCTTAAATCTAGTCCTCATATTAAACATACTTAACAGCATAGTTGTACCATATTCTTTACATAGATCATCATAACATAACAGAACATACCATGACTACCCTCATGGCACGACTCAAACCCATCGAACCGTGCGGCCAACTACTCTAACACCTACATAGGAGAAACCTCATAACCAAATAACTAGAAAACATGCAGAATTCAAAGAAAATGAAGGCACGCTAAGGAGGTTTATAAGTTAACCAATTTGAAATACAATTTTACTAAATTATAGAAAAACCAATTTGAAATACAATTTTACTAATTTATACAAAATAGTTTACCGATTCCCAACGACCTAGTCTTACAAGTACAATAACCACTAAGAGAATGATAGATCATATTAAAGAAATGACACAATTTCCAACATGCAGAATGTAAAGTCAACGCTGTTGGAGGACTTCGTCATCTTCACCTAAGGAAACATCATCAATCCCGCATTTAGACTACGTCAAAAGACATAGAAAGAGTAGCATTAGTACAACCACATGTACTGGTAGGAATCATCAATCAACGAAACGCGCGCCTCATAATATATGAACTGAACAATAAAAGATCATGTCTAGACCCCTCTCTTCTCCACCCATAGACTTTACTCAGAATGCCTTCCAATTACAACTGATCTTTTTCCTACGAGGCTACAACCTAAATACACTAACCACCATGTATACTACAAATAGCCCTACCACACTTTATTCTCTATTAGTTCATAGCTTAACTATGCTAGCAACATTGTATACTACAAGTACCACTATCACTCTTAATGTTCCATTAGATCATAGCTTAAACATACTAGCCACATTGTGTACGATAAGTACCACTACCACCCTTAAAGTTCCACTAGATCATAGCTTAAATATACTAGTCACATTTTATACTACAAGTACCACTACCTCCATTAAGGTTCCAATAGATGATAACTTAAACATACTAACCACATTGTATACTACAAGTACTACTACCATACATAAGAATCCATTAGATCGTAGCTTAAATATAATAACCACATTGTATACTACAAGTACCACTACCACCCTTAAACTTCTATTAAAAGATAAATAAGAAACCCCAACATATAGATGCATATACAGACCTCACCATATTGAGTATAACATATTTCACCGTACGCATTTTATCACAAGTAGTTGGCCCTCTCACAGACCTAAAGTCAAACTGTTACCATGTCAAAACGTGGTTATCCGATCCAATATTTATGGTGGACTGTGGCAATCCAATTAAAATTTTATGTCAGAACATGGCAACTATCGAAGTTAGTATGCAAAAATATGGCAATTCGTTACAAGTTAATATGCAATAACATGGCAATCCGATCCCAATCACACATCACAATAACACATAAAGATCACACATCTCAGCAGAACTTTTATAGTATTGATAATTCACATATCTCGTTTCAACATTTAGACTATTATTGCAACATGTATACATATACAAGTATCACAACGGAACAAAATAAGTGTTTATCACACCATTATAGATTCAGTACAATCACCTAGTCACATTCTTAATTATGCATGGGTTCCCTTAATTTCTTATTCCGTATATACACAACTCAAATCCTAGTTCTTCGTTAAATTTCGTTACTAGTTTTCTTTAAGCTAACTACAACTCTTTATCACAATCATCACTACAACGTTAACATATATTTCAAAATCTTTTATCTTATCAGTACCATAACATAACAAGAAACCCATTCAAGCACAAAATAAGCACCTCGATCGGATATAGTCTCAACACGACACTTACCCCATAAATGTTAAATTATAGCAACTTTCCATGGAATTTACTCTGTGTTCGAGGGTCTACACATACCATATAGTGTTGAACTCATATATTACATGGTAAGCATGAATTTACAACTACTCAATGTATAAAACCTAACCTGCCTGGGAGCCAAGCAATTTGTATGGAGTTTTGATTTTGTTTCCAGCTTCTCCGATTTTGGTATGGTGAATTTGTCCAAGATTTCACAAGATTCTGCCATCGCAATGCTAAAAAGATCCCTCTGCTCCTTTTCCTAACTTTAAATAACTTTTCTAGGTTTTTAGGGTAATTTACGACCTATAGCTTATTTTTGGAAAGATTATTGTGTACAGATTTCTTTAAAATTTGCATTCTGTCTCGCCAATTCCGCTTTAGCAGGGTAAGTTGTCCGTGCTACTGCACCAGCTACATCATTCCCTTTATAGTGGGACAATTTTCATAATTTTTATGCCTCCTTACCCTTTCTAATAACGACGATTTGGGTCGTAACACCTTAATTATTGACTTAAGTTCATATTCATGGGAAAAATGTCATGACACTCAATTCAACATAACTCCTGCTATAGCTCCTACTTTCAATAGGTGAGAATAGACTTTCAACCTTAGAATCATCATATTCATGTATAAGTGTATAGGAAGATCTTTCAACAACACAACAACTACGTCATAACCATACATAATTCTCATACTTACCCTTAAAGGATAAAGGTTCACATTCAATCAACCACCTCTAGGATTACTACAATAGACGTGGATAATAAGATTATTCAAATATCTCAACTACTACAAGCATAAGATCATAAATATTCCTGTACAATTCACCCACATCAGAGACATATAAATTGAGAATATGGGGATTATAATGGATTCATGGTAAATTTCATCATAAAACCATAATAAAAAACAACAATTCTGTCAAAATTTAAAATAATTAAATCATTAATGTCAATATTTTAAGAAGAATTCATGATTTCGAGTCTGAACCGTAGCTTTTAGGGATGTCTAACTTAAAAATTGAGAGTGTAAGGGGTTCCATGGGAGAAGGTGATCCATGGATTAAGGAATGAAAATACCTTGATTATAAATCCTTTTAAAAGCTTGCAACAACGGAAGAATTTAACTTAGCTTTGACCCTTCTTCATTTTAGAATTTTCAACAAAGAGATTTTTTTAGAGGGAAATTTGGTTTCTTTTGGAGAATTAGAAACAGGATTTAGGATGACTGAAGTAAGGATCTGAAGTCCTTATATAGTTGGTCTAGACTAATTTAAAATGACACCACTTAACCTATCACTTGACTAACTTAAGCCCCCCCCCACTGCCTCAACCAACGAGACCACACTAACGGGTCGTGGGTCCACCCAGGATCCTTGTGGGTCAAGCGTGGGCGAGTTTCTGCATGTATTTATCTTGGGGTCCTGACCAACGAGGTGCGGAATCCCCTACGGGCGCGGGTATGCTACCATGGGATAGATTGTACGGTAGTTTTCTAGGGACTCTTCAAGGACCCTTGGGTGGTCCTTGGGGAGTCAGACCTTGATGTTTTAATCCTAAACCCTTCATTATAAGTACGGGAAGTAATTCCAGTGACTCTAACCCTAACGTCAAGCTCTAGAACCCTCACATAAAGCTCAAGTTTAGCCTAATAGATTCCTTGGTGTTACGATATAAAATACTACAACATTGGCCATTTTCCGAAGTGGATATTATCGTTTGGGTTTCTCTATAAAACCTCATGTGCTTTTCGTTCAAATACATCATTCATATGGGAGTTATTAGTCAAGGATCTTCACTCATTTAGGGCATCACTCATTTAGGGCTTGATATTCCTAGTTTTAATGTCCTCAATGCGTAATTTATGCTCTAAATTGATATTAAAGTACTGATTTGCAACAATAAACGAAAAAGAGCAAAGCAAGGACAACATCGGGAAAATAGGAGTGAAAAAGCAGAAGAAGTTGAAGGAAGGCTATTCTGGTGACCACCAAGAACACTCGGCGAACCGCCGAGTGATCCTTCATCTCTCCAAATGTTACAGTATGCCAGCCCTGGGGAAAATAGCCAACTTGATGATGGAAAAGGACCACCGGTGAACCGTCAAATGGACCACGACAATGTTGTGATCGCCTAAAGTTACAAAAGTCCAATGGTGTTTATGCAAGTCAAGAATGTGATAGACTGATACACTTGGCGCATCACTAAATTTGTTGGAGATAGACGACTAATTCTGTTGATTGACTTACAAGCCAAAAATATGGAATAGTATGAATGCAAAAATTTTAAAAATTTTAAGAGAACTTCTAGTTCCGAAAAAATGTGAGCAATTGCTATGAGCTTTTTGAGAGCTTTACCTTGAGCTTTTGATTCCAAGAACTGTTCTTAGAGTTTTCAGTAGAAATTTCATGTGGGTTTTGAATTTTAGTTGATTTGAAGCATTGTAAACACTTGGAATTCATTACCCAGCTCATGGAAAACATAGTTCGGTAATTTTTTCTTGGTTTTTATAATGTGCGACTAAAATCTCATTCTTTGAGATGTGATTTTGTGATTAATTGTCCGAATTAGCTTATGTGTGGTAGTAGTTACTGATTAAATATTGTTTTGAAGAGAGTTTGGTTGATAGTTATGTTTCAATCTATGAATTGTAGTTACATAAGCAATACTAACTTCGTATTTTGGGCTTTCTGTGAAAGAGGTTTTAGAATTAATGCTATCGATAGATTATTGTAGTAATTGGGTTATCATTGATTTTTCTAGAGTTAGTGAATCAAAAATTGATCCTACCAATCTAGCGACAGTGGATAGAATAAATAAGGTTTTAGGTTGTTTACATTATTATGTTTGTCGAGTTTCAAGAGAACTCACTTGAATCGTAATGGTCGATCTAGAGATAGTTATTACATGTACAATCGATCCTACCCACTAAGACTCAATGAATTTCAGTAATCGATAACCACTCGTTTAGAGAAATTGGCAATTATTCAATCACATCCCCAAAGATCCCTCTCAACTTGATTAGTCCCCTGTTTCCATAGTTTTTAAGGTTGTTACTTGACAAACCTAATCCCCCCATCTTCCATTTATTGTCGAACCATGGGATTTAATTTAATTGGTTTGAATAGAACGCTTTCTTTACTTCATAATTAAATTCTATTATGTATCACTCCCTGTGAGTTCCGCCTCAACTCTCATTGGATTTATACTTGTTAGCGACTGCCTACACTTAGAATTGGATGAAGTGTAGTTGAGCATTATCAGAAGCCCAAAGTTTATTGATCGTCATCATATATTATATGTATGCCTCAATTTTCTCTCGAATGAAGTCAGTTCTTCTTCAACTACCTCATATTCTTAAAATATTTTTCGTGTTCTTCACCTTTTCGTATATATGAAAATATATCAGAATATGATCAATAAACACAATCACAAATTTGTTCAGAAACTACTCGAAAACCTTATTTATTAAGCATAGGACAAATTGTACTTTATGTATATTACTAAAAAAAAACTTCATTGTTGTACAAATAATGATCTAAACAAACAAATTGAAAGTGGTTCACATCAGAGAAAAATATTGTCTATTGAAGAGGGTTCAACAGTCTGCGTAGATTGTTGAAGTTAGAGATTAGAATTAGTTCCTAAATGATTGTAATCTGAATAATTGTTGAGACTTATTGTTTTACAAAATTGAGACAAATCGTAGGTCATGGGTTTTTGTCTTTATGAGGTGACTATTCTTTTACGAAAAAGAAAATACTATGTTGCTATTTTTATTTTATCTTCACTAAAATTCAATGTAAAACAAACAATTTAACTTAATTCATCACTTAGACAAAAAAAAACAGCCTAATCACTCACCTCTTGTGTGATAGTTAGTAGTGCATAAAACAACTTGATAAAATACACATTGAGTAGCTAATTATTTAATACATTTACATTCAGTCATATATTAATGCTTAGCGCTTAGTATATATATAGATAGTATTATTTTCGAAAATAATAATTGCATAGAGCATTCAAATTTTACCACGACAATATTTGAGTTGTATATATGAGCGTATCTAGTAGTGTTCCCTGGGTTCACATGATCAACCATATCTTCCATCTCTAGGTCATCCTCATAGAATTTTCCAACTATTGTAATTTTGCAATGATGTGCTAAATTCACGAAGTAATCTTGCATGTTAAACATAATTTTTTTTGTTTTAATTTACACGATATATTTTTCCTTTTAATCAATTTAAAAAATAATAATAAATTTTTATTTGATAAATATTTAATAATACTATGAATTTTTTATCTATGTTCAAACTTATACAATGAAAAAAGTCCATAAGATATACTTTATAGGGAAATAATATTGCAATGCTGATTTATAGATCTTAAAGTTTGTGCTTAATCATATCCTACACAATTCTGCATTATCAATTATAGTGAAGCTCAAGCAAATTTACTTGGTATTCATGGGTTGGACTTCATGATAGCGATTCAAATGATCAATAAAATTTGTAAGCCTTCTTGGAGGATTCTAGGTATCATTGATAAAATAAATAGGGCCAACTCAACAACACTAGGGGCCTAAAGTGAAACTTAGGCGAAATAAAATGGAGGGGTTCTAATATATTTTTTTCATCATATATACTTTTATTGAGAAAATAGTTAAATTGCCCCCCCCCCCAATCGATCTTCAGATTTCAATCATTACATTTCATTTTCATGGGGGTCCTATCACCCCCTTGAAATGTATAAATTTTATATTATTACATCCTTAAAACATCACAACCACATTAAATGGCTGGTGAAACTCACGTGTTTGACACAAAGAAATTTTAAAAGAATATTTTATTATTTTCTTTTGTGATTAATTGTTTTAACAACTAGTTATACATCACAATGAAAAAAATGTACGGATGTATTTTTAATCTATAAATTTGGAACTTTATGATTACATAGATAGTTGGTAATTATTTCTAACAAAATGTCTTGAGTTTGAGTGAATTCATGGCTATGATTTTTAGATTTGAAGAACTCTCCTTCAAGGGCTTCTTAACATTTTTTGTTTAAAACAACAATAGTGATTACAAAAAACTTTGCAGAAATGTGAAGTTATTAAAGTTTATGAATGAATCAGTGAAGAATAGAACAGAAATCAATTTACTAAAAACCTAAAATCTGTAAGACATACAAGAATCTAGAGAAACAAAACGAGAAAAGATTAAGAGAACTAAATGCACATTGTCCCCTTAAGAAAATTATTCTCCTCTAGCATCTGAGGTTTGATTTGGAATATGTAACTGAATCACCAGCGTATTGAAACCAAAAACACTAGTGTCAGCAATCCATTCAACGACAGTAAAGTAAACGAAGAAACTTTGTGCAGAAGAAAAATAATCCACACAACAAAAGTAACTGATTCCGAAAGATTGCAACTTTTAAGAATCCACACAACTATTTGAAAGTTTGCAACCTTACAAACGGTTATGGTTGTTAATGAAAGTTTCAACCTTATAGGAGAATCATCTCTAACAGTGGTGTCATGATCAGGGAGCACCCCCTAGTCGTAATTGGCGTCTTCGTCCTCATAGAGGTCTAAAACAATCCCTTGTCATACATTATCACAATTCATAGGTAGAAAAATATGGAAGAATTAGAAATATTACATATTAAGTATACATATACTTCTCGTTTATCCATACATGAAGCTTACATAGACTTCTCATTTATCAACATAATCAAATTCATCATCATGGTCTATTATTGTCTCACATATAACAATCTATCATAGAAGTACAAAATTTGGAACTTATGACATACATTATTACAATATGTATCATATAGACTTAAAAAAAATTCTCAAAAGATTAGAAATGGACATTGACTTAGACATAATCAATAGCTAGTAATAGAGTAAGAGGTTTCATCTTCAAACTTGAGGAGTAACCAACTTGGATATCTTATCCAAGATTCTTAAGAGTGTCCTTGAATATCTTCAATGGCCCAAACCTACATTTTTGTAGAAATAGAAAGAATATGGGTTAGAACAAATCATATGTACTAAGTATGAAGATATATGTAATTAAAACATTTAGAAAAATGCTAAAAAGGACATTTTGTTCAAAACATGCTAAGTCACTCTGAAAGCCTTTATGCACATTCAAAACATACGTATAAGTCAAACAACACATTATAATGAAGTCATAATCATCAATTCATGCTTAGAACATATGCCATCACGTATAAAAATATCTTACTCACAATCCCAATACAAGCCAACTAGTAATGCTTATGTAAATCCCCATAACCCCAGATAGACTTAGTCAACCAACAAAGAACCATAAGCATTATATTTACATCATAGAACTTCATGTCAAGTACCTACAATCTCATATATAGCAATCTAAACCAACAATATGTATATCATTTGAAAAAACAAAAAGTTTATGCAATATTATATAAAATATACGTAATGCATTTCATTCATAACATAAGTATATAGAAATATTACACTAGGAATTCCCTCAAGGACTACATGTGCAATGTATAGGTGAAGTCTCATAGACTTACCTACAGAAGTATACCAATCCAGTCACCTATTTATTATGCATTTTTTACTTTCATTCATTCATTTTACTTTCGGGAAACATCTCCATAATCGATAATAGACCATGTGAGCTAAACATTGATTCCGGTGTCAAAGCTTCACACCGAACGAAGAGCATCTTACTTGCCAAGGTATGACATAAACATCACAATAGTGTCAACTTGGATCCACTAGCTAGTTTTCACATGAGGCACGTAGCTAAAGAACTTTGATTGTTGCTAGAAATCCACTTTATGCATATGATCATTTTAGTTTCCACCTCATGACACTTTAGGTGAACATACCTTCCTCATTGGAAAGGAAACATCTCACTATCTAGTTGAGTCGGTGCTAAGCTAGATATTACCTTTTTGTAGTTATTTAGAATCTTCCTTAACATTAGATTCTATCAATCTATATTAGGAGACTAATCCCTTATATAGCATCTTACGTTCTAAGATGTGAACTTCCTTTCATCAAAACCCAATAAAAAAGTGAGAACATTACATCATAATCAACATTCATAAAATGCACAACAGAACTCCTTTTAATCCTCCATAACCCAACCTTATCATAATCTCACATTCATCATAATCATATCCTAATCATATATGCATACAATCATCAGTTACAATTCAACTGCATAACAACATCAATTATAGGACAACATCAACATAATAAAGTAGCCATAATCTTAGAAGTCTTACCTATGGATTCAACGAACTTCATCAAGGATCTCACCTTCAATTCCATAATATTTATACCTTAACTCAAACATTATAATAAAATAATGGAAATTAACAATAACATGTTCAATTCCAACCTCCCTCAATCATAATTAACATAATTTATAAAGTAGGGTTAAGGGAAAATGGGTGATCATGAATCTTTATAGAGATTTAGGGAAATAATTTAAGGGATACTTAAATAAACATAAAATCATATGTAAATCATCAAAAATATTCGAATTTAAACCATACAATTCAAAAATTAAAGTATACCCATGAAATTGGATGAAAACATGGAAATTGAAGATCTTTGAAAACTAAGTTTTAAGAGCCTCTTGGGGAAAAGTCCCAAGAGTAAATAACCTCCATATCTTGAGAGTTATTGCACAATGATGGAGTAAACCTTCAGTATCTATGGCCTATTATGATCTTGTTCTTCCCCTTCGTGTGTCTTAGATTAGTCAGAGAAACTAAAGAGATGTGAGAGTTAATTGGGTTACGGGAATTATGAGGTGTTAGGTAAGTGTAATGATTTAGGAAGATTATATTGTCCTCAATTAAGTAACAAAAAAAGTACCTAACAATTTATTAATTAACAAACTAATTATCTAATCACCCTTAACATAACCAAAATTCGGTAGTGAACACAAGGTTCAATCAACGAGTCCACGCCGACGGACCGTAGTCCAAACCATGGACAGCCCTGGTCATCCGTGGTTTGCTTCAGAGACTTGTTCTTGGGGAATTTTTGTTAGGTTTCTATGAGTTGATTAACAAGACCCACTGACGGAGCTTTATTCAAACTACAACTCGTCGTTAGTCCTCGTGGTTTGCACAATGTAATTTGAAAATTTTTGAAGTTAAATGTTGAGTCCTCCTCAAGTACCCTTAGGATGGTCCTCGGGGAGTCGTACCCAGACGTTTTAACACTAAATACACCCTAAGGTATATTTTATACCTTTCACTAATTCTGGCTTCTATACGACTCTAAAAACACCTTTAAGTTCATGAAGTCACACAAGTTCACTTTTACTAGGTCCGGACGTCGTAGTTGTTTCTTGACGTTTTGATCCTAAAACTTCCTATTCATGTTCATTACCTTTTTTATGATTATAAATATTGTTTTAAGTGATAGTTCGTCAAGTTAGTCTCTAGACTAGGTCATTGAACTTCTGTAGTGTAACAATATCCCCCCCCCCCCCCGGGGAACATTCTTCCTCGAATGACAGTTTAAAATCTTTATTGGAATTATCACTCAAGATCAGCAGCCAAACCAACACTTGATATATAATAATGCCTCAAAAATCAAAGGAGTAAACATTCACTCCATTCTCAACACAAAGAACATCATAAAAAGGTAAGAACTTCATGATCAATTAAAATGCACATATTTCATGATTTCATATTATGTAAGGAGAAATGTCCTCATTTTCATATATTTCAATAATTTCAACAAGAAGAACTACATGATTTCACAACTTCATGCTTGACCAATTTCACAAGAAATAACACATAACTCAATATACCAAAACATGTAATCAAGTTTCCTTTCAAGTATGAAGAGACATAATAAGGCACATATGAAACATGGACTTTTCACAAGAATGTGCACTTTGAAGGAAAATCATAAAGGTTCAAATACACTCAAGAACTTTCATAATCCAAAACTAGGATAAAGGTACTAACCTCAACCTTGACTAGAAGAGCAAGGAAAAAGATGAGGGTATCGGACATCATATCGGCCTCGACCTCCTAAGTAGCATTCTCCATAAGTTGATTCTTCTAAAGAAACTTTACAGAAGCTACTTCAATTTTCCTCAACTCCTTCACTTGTCGGTCTAGAATCTCAATCGGGACCTCCTCACAAGAAAGGTTAGCATCAATTTTTAAGCCTTCTAGAGGAAGGATAGAAACCAGATAACTTATACACTTTTTTAGCAGGGATACATGAAAGATTGGATGGACCGAAGCAAACTCAACATGGATTTTCAACTCATAGGTAACACTTAAAATGTGTTTCACAACCACATATGGTCCCACATATAGGGTAATAAGCTTTCCTTTCTTCTAAAACCTCATCAACCCTTTCATGGGTGATATCTTCAAGGAAACCACATCACCTAACATAAACTCAAGGTCCCTTATCCTATTGTTGGAATAAGATTTTTGTCGACTATGGTCTTTCTTTAAACAATCCTTTATAAGTTGGACTTTCTCTACGGCCTAATAGATTTTTTCAGGACCTAATATAGAAAACTCCTTCTATAACGGGCTTCAAAGGGTGCCATGTCAATACTCGAACAATAGCTATTATTGTAGGAGAATTCGATCAATAGTAGATGGTCATCACAATTACCCTTAAAGTCTATAACACATTCTCTCAACATGTCCTCAAAGGTTTGAATGGTTTATTTTGCCAAACCATCAGTTTGTGGATGAAATACGGTACTAATTCTTACCTTGTTACCTAATCCACTTTGGATTGTTGTCCCAAACCTAGAAGTGCATTGAGGATCCCTATCCGAGATTATAGTCAAGGGAACCCCATGTCAACTGACAATTTCATCATGATACAATTTAGCATAATCCTCTACCGTATACGTAGCTTTGACGGGCTAAGATAGGAAGATTTTATCAATCTATCCACAATAATCCATATTGAGTCATTTTTCATCGGGGTTCGAGGAAACCCAACTACAAAATCCATATTGACATGTTCCCACTTTCAAGTAGGAATATCCATTGGTTGAGTTAACCCTCCAAGTCTTAGATGTTCACTCTTGACTTGTTGACAATTAGGAATTTTGAAACAAACTCTGCTATATCAATCTTCAAACTGTTCCACTAATAGACCTCTTGTAGATCGCGATATATTTTGGTGGCACCAGGATGAATATAATATTGTGAACCATGAGCTTCTTCCAAAATTTGTCTTCTGAAGTCATTGACATCCAGTAAACACAACCTACCTTGGTACCTAAGTAAAACACCCCCCAGAGAATGACTCATTGAGCTTGCTAACTGCCGATTCCTTCAAGTCCATCAATAGAGGATCAAAATAATGCTTAGACTTCACCTCAACCACTAAAGATGATTCGAAGTTATGATGAACCATGAAAACCTATTTTGGAGGATCTTCTAACCGAACACCCTACAATGCCAATCTTTGGACATCTTTCACTAGATCTTTCTTACCCTCTTCAACATGAGCCACACTACCCATAGTCATTAGACTCAAAGCATCCTCAACAACAATTGCTTTTTCGGGATGGAAAAGGACACTCATTTCATAGTTCTTCAAAATCTCTAACCACCTTCTTTGCCGGAGATTCAACTCATTTTAAGTAAACACATATTTGAGAATCTTATGGTCGGTGAATACGTCTATATGCACACCATGTATGTAATGTCTCCATATTTTCAAAGCAAACACTACGGCCGTTTATTAAAGATCATGAGTTTGATAGTTCTTCTCATACACATTGAGTTGTCTAGAGGCATACGCTATCACCTTACCATGTTGCATGATGACACAACCCAAACCTACTCCAGAAGCATCACAATACACAACGAACCCTTAGGCACCCTCCGGTAAGGTCAACATCTGAGCGGAGGTAAGCTTATTTTTGAACACTTTAAAGAGTCTTTTACAAGCTTTAGACCACCCACACTTAACCTTCTTTTGAGTTAGTTTTGTCAAAGAATAAATGCAAATCATTCAACAAACCTTATATTGTATCAGGTTAGAAGCAAGAAACTTTATATGTAAGTGGGAGATTGTGGTCTAGGAAAATATTTGACTACTTCAAGTTTCTTCATATCGACCTCTATACCCTCACTTGAGACAACATGGACAAGAAAGGGAACCAATATCAACCAAAGTTCACACTTACTAAATTTAGCAAAGAATTGATGTTCCTTGAGCACTGATATACTAGTCTCAAATGACACCAATGTTCATCCTCACTCTTTTAATATATCAAGATATAATAAATGAAGACAATTACAAAAGAATAAAGATAATTCTAGAACACTCTATTCATAAGGTCCATAAAATCCGTCGGGGTATTAGTTAATCCAAAAGACATAGCTAGGAACTTATAGTGACCATACCTTATTCGGAAAGTCGTTTTAGGAATGTCAACAGTTCTAACCCTAAGTTTATGATACCCCAAGCTCAAGTCAATTTTTAAAAAGTAACTCGCACCTTGGAGTTGATCAATTAAATCATCAATTTTATGAAGATGATACTTATTATTTATAGTGACCTTTTTCAATTGTCGGTAGTCGATTCACATTCTAAGAGACACATCATTCTTTTTTCACAAATAATGCCGGAGAGCCCCATGGAGATATGCTTGGTTGTATAAAATCCTTCTCAAGATAATCCTTGAGTTAAGCCTCAACTCTTTCAATCTGGACAGAGCCATCCAATAAGGAGGAATTGAAATCGGTTGAGTATCCAGCAACAAATCTTTACTGAAATCTATTTTTCCGTTTGGGAGGAATTTAAGGTAAGTTATCGGGAAAGTCTTCCAGAAAATCCTGCACTACGGGGACCGACTCTAAAGGAGGAGACTCGGAGTCTAGGTCCCCGAACCTGACAACATGATAGAGACATCCGTTGGCAATAATCTTACAAGCTTTTAGACACAAAATGATTTGACCTCTAGGGATTAAGTCCCCCCCCCCACACTCCAAAATGGGTTCATTAGGAAATTGGAATTTAACTACCCTTGTTCTACAATTAATTCAAGAAAAACTAGCATACAACCAATCCATTCCAAAAATAACATCAATGTCAAACATGTCAAGTTTGACCAAATCAACCAAGATAAGTCTATTGGACAACGATATCGGACAATTTTTATAGACGCTTTTAGCAACCACGGAGTCACCTACCGGGGTAGAAACCGAAAAAGGTTCAACTCAGTCATCAGGAAGAACATCAACTTCATAGCCATCAAAGGTGTTACAAAATATAAAGTGGCACCGTAATAAAGCAATGCATATACATTAACCAAAAAGACATGTAACATATCGGTAACAACATCAGGAGAATCCTTTTGATCACCCCTACACTTGAGAGCATAGAAGTGGTTCCTCTTAGGAGCATTGGAACTTGGACCTATTGCTCATGCTATATTAATCTCCCTATCTTAAATATTAGTCATGGGACAATCTCTATTCATATAATAATTCTTTCAACAACTAAAACAAGTATTCGTACCCATTAAACATTTACCTCCATGATTCTTGCCACATTTGGCACAAGTAGCTTTATCACTTGGTGATCCACCACATTTTCCTCCTTGAGGCTCAGAGTTAGGCACCCTATTCTTACTACACTTTGGCAATTTAGAAGGATTTTGGTTGGAGAATCTTTTTTTAAACCTTGGCTTGTCTTGGACTTAAAACCTACCCTTGGAACTAACTACATCATGGGTCATTGCCTCATTGGCCTCTCTATTCTTTCTCTTAAGCCTACTGTCCTTAACTTGTTGAGCATGCACAATCAACTGAGAAATGTCCATTTTTTCATGAAACATCGCCACACGACATCTTCCACTAGATCACCGAACACTCCCTAATAAAATGGTTTATTTCATCCCTCGGATTTGTCACCAAAGAAGAGGAATACTAGGACAACTTAGTGAATTTCGATAGAAATTTTTTTATACAAACTAATTAATTCTCCAGCAACACCAACGATCGATTTTTTCTTATGCAACATACGATGTTGATTCAATAAATGTTTATCTACTGCCTATGCCTCTCTACTTTTTACTAGCAGATGTCAACCATGCCCCCCTAGGAATGATTGAGGTTTGTTACATGAAGACTCACACTAGGTTCACGGATCATCTTACACAAAATTATAAAAATTGTCAAACTGACTGTTCTCGAAATGAAAATAAATTTTTCCTTTTTTTTTTGCTAAGACGAGCCTCGATCCCACATCCTAAATAGAATTTTTATATCAAGTGTCTCAAATGACTTTTAGAGGCCAATGGTTGACGTCTACTATTTGAAGTTGCAAAATAGCGCAATTGACGACCCTTTGTTAAATAAACGTGTGATGTTTGTTGAAGAGAAAATCAACCTATGTTTATGAGGATATGGAATATGTTAGTTGATAGTAGAACCCTATTGTGTTTCTTTAATCGAAATGTTCTAGAATATACTACTTGTTTGTGCCGCTAACCCTTGCCTTGTAGAAACGTTGTAGACATTTGGATTTTTGTTGGAATCTACAAGCCATGTTCAATTACAATTGGCACTATACAAGTGTGCATTTTCAATTAGAATTCTTGGAAGCTACTAGCCCTAAACTCTTGTTTACGCCTATATAAAGGGTACTATATTTCATTGAAAAGACATCTCAAATATTACACAAAGACACTTGAACTCAAGAACTCAAAATTAACTCATATCAAGAATACTCAAATCGAGAGATATAAACCTATAGATTACTCGTTAACTAATTTGAAAGTATATGTAGGGCGTGAGGACGAACTAGTCCAACACTATGATAGTCTTACATACCTGGAAGAACAAGGTTCTTCAAGAATATTTAATAAGAACTTGATTAGAAGCGTTAAAATCCTAGCTTGAAGGAGAAAAATCATGAAATCCTTTCTTGAGATTTCTTGAATTAGATTCTTGAAATTATGATTCTCATTGATGATTCATGATTGTATGAAGAAAATTGAGTTGGAAAGAATGAAATTCTATAAGAAAGACTTTCTTTGAAGAAGAATTTTGAAAATAATTGAAATAATCTTGAATGAAGTATTCTACTTTGTTTTTTCCTTATGATTTTGTCTTAGGGTTTGGGAGAAGTGATTGGGGGATTAAGAGAGTGATATTTTTTTATCTTTTATTAGTCAAGAAATTAGTTTAGGATTTTCTTAAAAGTAAAAAGAAAAAACCAGCCACTTTTAATGATTTTTTCGTCAACTAATTCGTCAAGATTACTAAAATGGTCATAACTTTTTACTTGAAATTAGGATTGACACAAAATTGGTGGAATCGGAAAGAAATTGAAATACCTCTAATTTAATAGGTTACGGTTGATGTAAGTTTTTATATTCTAAGAGATATCATCATTTGAAGTTTACCCAAGTAGAGTCTTACACAAAAAAAATAATTGTCAAGGGAACTTTCAACTCAACTGTTTGCTATGAGATTTTAGTGACCTTAATTCATCAAGTTCATTCACACACTGAATAATTCACCATAACACCTAAGAAATTAAGAGTCTCTTAGTACGACGTTATACACAATTCAAGAATGACATAACATGTCTTGTTTGAGGTGTTTAGAATAAATAAGATCTAGTTAAAGTGTTTAGAAAAAATTGGTGCCAACTTTAAGAGATTGATGATGGATTTCGCCTTAATAGAAAATAAAAAACAATTGGATTTCTGGTAACTTACATATATATATATATAGGCAACCGAAATTATTTTCAATAAAATGATCATATGTATATCTAATGTATCGATATATATATATATATATATATATATATATATATATATATATATATATATATATATATATATATATATATATATATATATATATATATATATATATATATATATATATATTCTATCAGTGAATGAATGTTGAATATCAACTTGCTGATGTGGCAGAATATCAGCTTGCTTCTGTGACATGCTACAATAATAGTATCTCTGTTTATCTATATTTTAAGAATTTTCAATATTTAATTTCATAACCTGTTCAAAAATATGTTTTTAAATAATATTATTTTCCCTCATTATGAGCCTTCATAACATTTATTTATTCCAAAAGTAATGATATAATGACTATAAATGTACAATATCGAAAAAGGAAACATTAATTTTGCTTAGTTTAATTCGATTAAGTTAACTCAAAATCGACAATTACTAAAATTAACAAAAAAATAATGGTAATTTGAGTATAGCATTAACTTAAAAAGGAACACAAATTTTTCTTAATTTAATTAAATTACTAATAGAATTGGAGGTCAATAAAACTCACCAAAAAGGAACATTAATTTGATTAGCTGTAACTTTTCCTATGCCAAAATAAATAATGACAAAAAATTAGCACTAATTAAGAGATTTTAATTTTTCTTAATTGTGAAATTAATGATTAGCGGTAAGTTTTCTTCCTTCCCGTTATTTTCATTAACAATTTAGTTCTTTTAAATTATGTTAATTAATATAAATTAATCTTTGAGTAATTATATTTTAATTAATTTTTGTGTCTTTTCATATTCTATACTTTTGTACTATATATAGATTGAAGTGTTATTTTTTCTTCATGTAGTAGTTTGCTTACAATATTTCATATTTCATTTAACTAGATTGTGTCTAACATATTTTTTTTTTCTATTTTTTTTTTCAAGAGTTGGTCATGATAATAGACATGAATTGATGATAAGGACGAAGATTTGAAGAATGTGGAATGCGATTTATTTAAAGACAAAAGCTGAATTGATTTATAAATTTTCACTCTTCACATATGAAACTAAGATGACACTAATTAAATTCTCTTTTATATGTTCAATCTTTTATTTGACTTTTTGATCATCTTAATTCTCATAATGTATTGAGAAATTATATCTATTGATTTTTTTGTGGACAGAATATGTTTGACAAGTGGACTAACCTATGTGGAACACAATGTCATCCATGAGACAACTAAAAAACAAATTGAGATGATTGATGAGAAAATTTATGGGAGAAAATAGGGATTTTCGGAGTTCAAAGTTTATCTCGGTAGTGATTATAAATTATTACAATATTTTGTCGCATTGGGTGTTTGTATGACAATTATAGGACTCCTTTTACGTGGTAAAGTTATTCATGAATTAATTCTTTTTATTGTCACCATAGAAGTGTGCTAAATGAGTTTAGAAAGCATAATTATGAGAAATTTTCATAGAACCATGAGTAAGTATATTCGTTTACACAGCTACATTATTGTACATTCATCATTTTTGTGAAGAAAAAATTTGTGCTCTTTTGAATATATAGTATCAAAGCCTTTATCAAATAAGCACTTCAGTTTGTTGAAAATTTATCTTGTGTGTTTGTGTTTTTATGATTTTAGTTTCATTAGGTTTTATTTTATTTTTCTTTTATTTGAAATGCAAAATTTTAAATGTGGTTCATCTAACACCAATAAAAATATTATTGTTTTTTTAAAAAATAAATATAACAAAACTAAATTTATATCCAATGTATGAAGTTATAAAAATACTATTTTCATTTTATTGATTTTTTAATAAATCGCACAAAGCGTGGTCAAATTTTCTAGTTTATTATGAAACTGTAAATAATGACTCATAACAAAAATTGAAAAGTGGTTTTCAAAGAAAAGTAGAGAAAATGATCAAATTTCACCGTAACTAGTATTCAGATTTCCCACTACACACCAATTCATGGGGATCACCCTTTGAATAGTTTAGAATCAAAATTATTATCTCCCCAAATGCTTACCTTGCAAAGTAAGTGTACTTGAGTGAAGACCAAAAACAAATATGAAAATATTAATTCTAATATTTATAAAAATATATGTATTTTTTCCTGATTATTTTTATATTTTTTAATTTGTTTTCTTCTTTGTAGTATCTTATACAACATAAATGGCAAGATCCAAATTTCATCATCATTCACTATTTTGAAATAACCATCATCACTACGTCAATCGATACACCACAAATCATATATAGCAATTTCATCCACCACTCTCCACAATCAAGAATTATGTACCTAAAATCGTTCAAATTAAAGCCAAATTAAGCTTGAATAAGATTACCCAACTTATTTTCTTCAATAAAATTTGAATACTAAGAAATTTTTTGATACTATATTCAATACTCAGCAGACCCATAGAAATTTTCCTCATATGATTTTAGTAACAGTCACATTTCTGCAAATCTGAAATATGTATCACCGGTTCTTCATCTACATCGTCCCATTGCTCTGAGAATTTTATGTAAAACCACTCTAATTTTTTTCTAAAAAAAAACCTAAACTTTCGATATAAGATTTTATCCATATTTTAATTCTTTTGATATATTACCCACTCAAAGTGAAGCTCATTTGTAGGAAGTTGAATTTTGAACTCAGGCTTTTTGAATATATTTAATATTGGTTTCAAGTTGATGCTTCACATTTTAAAAAATGAGTTGAAGTTTTCAGCCATACACAACTCTTCCAACCATCAAAGAAAGTTGCTTCCAATCACGAATACAGATCCAATATATTTCATATGGAAGTCATGTTGGATCTATAGCAAGAATTTATGGAAAATGGACGGAAGATGAAGAGAGGAACTTGAAAAGGTTCAAAAGTTGAAGAGTTCTCTTATGCTTAAGTAAAAAAATATTTCTCCCTAATCGGTGGTAGAAGAAAAATAGAAGAGTTTAAATAGAGAAACACTTCAATTGATTGTTAAAAAGGGTTGAAAAGAATGTTCCCCCCATCGTGTCGTCATTGTCACTCACTCGGCGCGACCGTTCTTATATAAGTTTGTTTTCATTTTATTAGAATTTCCCGCCGTTGAGATGGCTGTTCTGAAAGGTTGCAACTTTCAGGAACAACCATGACTGTTTAAAAAGTTGCAAACTTTCAAATGGTTGTGAGGATTCTCAAAGGTAGCAATCTTTCATAATGAGCTTTTTTGGCTATAAATACTAGTTAATCATCATACTTTTTACTTACGAAAATATCTGATTTCTTCTTCTTCTTTTGCACAAATTTATTCGTGTACTTTATTGCCGTTAAGTGGCTTGCTGACGGCGGCATTTGGGTATCATTACACTGGTAATTGAGATTATTCGATATCGGTAGGACATATTTCGAATCAAACACCGGATATTAGAGTGAAATAATTTTCTTAATGGGACGATGTGCATTATGTGGACTTGATCTTTTTCTACTCTGTTTTTTCCAGATTCTAGTTTTTTTTTATACATATTTTAGTAATTCAGTAAATTAATTTTGTTCTTATATTCTTCAAAAATTCATTGAAAACTTTGGTCATTTCCTCTTTCCACAAAGTTTTTGGTAATCACTATTGTTGTTTTAAACATAGATTGTTAATAATCTTAAGCAAATAATATTTTTTTGTTTAATCTGTGTTTATGGTGGAGACAAAAACCTTTGTGGTTTTATACTCACGTTAAGTTTGCTAAGCTATTTGTATCAATTTCCATAGCCATTTGAATCAATTTCTATTTGTTACAAGTTCTGAAATGGAAAACAATAATGTGACGGTAGTTGTTGCTATACCAACCAAAACTGTTGTACCACTTGTCTAGAAACTAGGAAAATTCTTTGGTGTGAATTTAAAAAAATGGTAGCGACGAGTATTTTTCTGGCTTACAATTCTTAGTCTGTAGAAATTTACCAACGAAGAAACTATAGTGCCTACTGCTGATATGTTAGACAGTGAAAAGCTTATGATTCTTGAAGCATGGAAACATGCAGAATTCCTATGTAAATGACAGATTCTAAGTGCATTAGAGGACGAAATATAAGACAGAAGATGCATGCTTTAAAAAGTTTATAATCGCAAAGTTTTTAGACTATAAAATGTCTGATAGTAAAATTGTTGGATCACAAGTGCATGAGCTTCAACTTATTTTTCATGAACTGATTGTTGAGGATATGGTAGTTAATGAAGCATTTCAAGTGGCTTCAATAACTGAGAAGTTACCTCCTTCTGGAACGACTCAAGAATTATCTAAAGCACAAAGGTAAGGAAATGAAGCTTAATGATCTTATGATTTGACTCAAATCGAGGAAGATAATAAGACAACTAAAAACAAGTCTCGCATGAGTTTGACAATAATTAGAGTTAATATTGTTGAAGAAGCTCCTACCAAAGGCAAGAAGAAAAATATATCCAATTGACAGAATTCATAACATGCAAATAAGAAATTCAAGGGCAAATGTTACAACTGTGGTAAGGCTGCTCACAAGTCCTGTCGTGATCCAAGAAAGGACAAAGACAAAGACAAAAGAAAACCCAAGAAAACATCGTGAAAGATATGGAAGTTGTAGATGACATATGTCCGACAATCTAGGAGTGCAACTTCGTTGGAAATTTCAAGGTGTGGTTTCTTGACTCTGGTGCTACTCGACATATTTGCTTTGTGAAATAAGCCTTTGTAACGCACATCCCTGCTGAGTTCGATCAAGATTTGTCTTTGGGGAAAACAACAACAACAAGGATTGCAGGAAGGGAAAAAGTAATATAGAAAATGACATCCGGCAAAGTGTTGACTTTGAACAATGTTCTGCACGTTCCTACTATTGGGAAGAACTTAGTTTCTATTTCACTATTCATTAAGAACGAGTTTAAGTTTGTCCTAGTTAGTGACAAAGCTGTAATTAGTAATAATGAGATACTCTTAGGAAAAGGCTACTTCACTTAGGATACTTAAAATTTGTTAAACATCCTTATAGGTCTGTTGAATGGAATTCAAAATCTTTAGACTTAATGTACACATATGTATGTGACATGAAGTCAACACCATCTCAAGGTGGGAAAATGTATTTTATAACTTTATTGATGGTTGCACTGAATTTTATGTATTTTTGCTTAACAGTACGAAAGAAGCAATAGATACATTTTAACAATATAAAAATAAAGTAGAGAATAAATTGAATATAAAGATAAAAATGATTCACAGTGATAGGAGCGGAGAATGCAAATCTCCGTTTGCATAGATATGTTTGGAACATGGTATTATTAATCAAAGTATTGCACTCTATAAACCACAATCAAATGGTTTGGCGGAATGGAAGAACAAAACATTAAAGGAAATGATAAATGTCTTGATAATCAGTTCTATCTCACCACAAAACATTTAGGGGGATGTCATCCTAATGGCTAATAAGATACTCAATAGGGTATCACATAGAAAAAAAACAATTTTCGACATGAATTATTGAAAGTACGGAAATCCAACTTGAAAATTTTTAAAGAGTTGAGGTGTGTAGCCAAGGTATAGGTTCACTTACCCAAAAGGATGTAAATTGGGCCCAAAATAGTAGATTGTGTATTTATTGGATGCGTTGTGAATAGCAAGGCATCCCGATTTTGTTTCACAAATCTGATAATCACGGGATTCAAGTTAATACGATAATTGAGTCATATAACACTAAGTTTTTAACACATATATTCTTATAAAACTGAATGTGAGTTGATAAGTGAATGACCTAAACGACCACGGGAAGAATCAACCAAAAATACACTACATAACGAGGATCACCAACAAAAATATACTCCTTTCGGACCAAACATTGTGACATTCTTACTTGAAAATGAGCCTCAGACATTTAAAACAACTATGTCTTTCGTCTGATTCAATATAGTGTAAAGAAGCAGTCAATAGTGACATCGAATTGATTTTAAGTAACCGTACTTGGGAATTAGTTGTTCTTACTCCATGAAATAAACCTTTAGGATCAAAGTGGAAATTTGAAAGGAATATGAAAGTCGATGGGATTATTGACAAATATAAGGCTAGACTTGTAGTGAAAGAATATTAAATAAGGAAGGGCTGAATTACTTTGATACATACGCTCCACTAACAAGGATAATATCAATTAGGATGTTGATAGCAATAGTGACAGTGCATGATCCTAAAATCAACAAAATGAATATAAAGAAAATCTTTTTAAATAGAAAGTTGACAGAAGAAATTTAAATGGAACCACCTGAAGGATTTGTAGTTCCTGGTACAGAATAAAAAGTGTGCAAGCTTGTGAAGTCTCTTTATGGAAATCAAGAAATAACAAAAAAATGTCATGCTAAATTTGACCAAACAATGTTGACAAATAAATTCAAGATTAATAAATTTGACAAGTGTGTTACATTTAGAACATTCTCAATCATGAAGTCATTGTTTGTGTATATGTTGATGACTTGATTATAATGAGTAAAGATATTGATGATATAAATTTTACTAAGCGTATGCTGTCCAGGATGTTCAATATGAAGGAGTTAGAACTTTTTGATTTTATCTTAGAAATAAGGTTTCTCAGAACTCCTCAAGGACTAGTATTGTATCAATCTCATTATATTGAAAGAGTAATGGATAAGTTCAAGTATTTGAATTTCAATGTTGTCAAAACTCTAATTGTTTTAAGTTGTGCATGTCAAAAGAATGAACGTGAAAGTAACTCTTAATTGGAATATGTAAGAGTGTTGGGAATTTTAATGAATATCATGAATTACACGTGACCAAATACAGTGTTTTCTATTAAAAAACAGATTGAATTCAATAGTAATCCTATTCAAAATAACTTGATGGCAATGAAATGTGTTTTGGAATACATGCACAACACTATGCTTTGCATTATAATAAATATCCTGTCGTGATTGAAGGATATAGTGATGCAAAGTGGATCATCGGGTCCAACAAAGTTAACTCACAGGTGGTTATGTGTTTACATTGGTGGAGGGGCATTCTCTTTGAATTCATCCAAATAGACATGTATCGTTCGTTCTACAATGGAATCTGAATTCATTGTCTTAGATAAGGCCGTGAAGAAGCTAAATGGCTCCTAAATTTAATAGAGTGTATTCCATTTTGTCCCAAGAATATGGTAACTATATGCACACATTGTGATAATCAATCACCAATAGATCTGGCAGGGAACGTCATGTACAGCGTAAAATCTCATTATATACGACGGAGAAATAACATTGTAAGACAACTTCTCTTTTGTGGAATTATCATATTTTAGTATGTGAAGTCAAGTGATAATGTGTCAAATCCACTAACAAAATTCCCAGTGAGAGAGGTAGTTGAAGGATCATCTAAAAAAAATGGATTTTGTGGCTCAGGACAAGTCATCATGGTTGTAACTCTATCTAGCAGATATGCAATCCCGTGAGCTAGATTCAAGGAGAAAAACAAATTTGTGTTTGACGGTTCGACATTCTCAACAACCTCGATCCATTCTCATTATGATTGATCAAGACAATATTTAGGAACAAGGTTAAGACATTAAGACTTGTTAAAGAATAAATAAAGCTTAATGATTTTAATGATTTGATAAGTTTGACAGATGTTGACCAAATAATGTATCACGAAACGACACAGTTAGAAATAACCTATGTGAATGTCAAGTGTAATTCGTTTCAACTAGAATTTTATGTCAAAAGTCTGTTCTATAAACACTCGTGATATCAGGAAGTGTTGTGGCTGAAACGAATACAACCGTAAGAACCATAAATGATAAAGAGTTAATTGTGTGACTTATGGTTGTCTAGGTATACACCAAAACTCGACAGTTCAAAGATATTGCATCTACCTATTGACTGAATATATCCGACATATATTCAGTACAAAAAATCGAAGGGAAAACGTACTTATCTAGATAAAATTTATCATTCTTTGTAAAGTACACACTCGTCCGTGAATTCCTTATCTGATAATCATTCCCCATTCATGTAGGGGATTGCTGTGTATATAGAAAGAGTAAATAGCAAATGGACGGAAGATGAAGAGATGAACTAGGAAAGTTTGGAACTTTAAAAACTTGGGAACTTAAAAAGTCTTCTTATACTTTTGTAATAAGTCATTTTTCCCTCAACGGTCAAACGAAAGAAAATTATAAGAGTTGAAATAGAGTGGCTCGATTTTCGCTTTGTCTTTGTCTTTGGAAAATGATCGATCGAGAGATTACTTTTTGGATAAAGTTTTGTTTTAATTATTTAATTATTTATTTATGTAATTAATTAAATAAAATTAAATGGCCAAAAATTTTAAATTATTCATTAAATTGACTGATCCCCGCGGTGACCCTTTTGATTTAAATTCTTTCTCATTTTATTTGAATTTCCCGTTTGTTACATATCGGAAGTTGAATGACCTATTTTAGAGCCTCACTTCATTAAATATGCCTTAAAAAAATTTTTCTAAACTTAAAAAATGTAATGAACTTAATTAGGAAGTAAAAAATCAAAAGGTAAAGAAACGACCACGACGTCCGAAGACTAGTGAAATTGAACTAGTGTGCCTTCATGTGTTTCAAGGGGTATTAAGAGTCTTATAAAAGTTAAAATTTGTGAAAAGGTTTATAATATATGTTAGAGTGTCCTTAGGGTAAAAATTTCTAGGTAAGACTCCCCAAGAACCACCCTAATGGTCCTTGAGGGGAACCCAACATTTAACCTCAAAAGCTGTCAAATTACAGTGTGCCACCAAGAGGGACCATGATAAGCCTTCATTTGAACGATGCTCCATCGTTGGGTATAGTTGGTCAACACTTAGAAACCTCACCAAAATGCCCCAAGAACAAGTTTCTGAACTAAGCCACGGATGACCAGGATGGTCTGTGGTTCGGACTATGGTCCATCGACGTGGACTCATCGATTGGACCTTGTTTTTACTGCAAAATTTTGGTTAAGTTAGGTGTGTTTAGATAATTAGTTATTTAATAAATATATTAGTTAGGTACTGTTTGAAGTTTTTAGTTTATGACTATATAAGCCCCCTAAGTCATTAAACTAACCTAACACCTCATAATTAGTTAGTTACTTAATAAATTTTTAGGACGATTTGAATTAATTAGTTGACTATACATGATCATCCAAGGACTTAAAGTCTCAAGTTTTACTCCATCATTCTTCCGAAACTCTCAAGGTATGGAGGATATTCACTCTTGTTACTTTTCCCCAAGAGGATCTTAAAGTTGGTCTTCGAAGATCTTAAATTTCCATGGTTTCATCCAATTTCGTGGATTTACTTTCAATGTTGAATTGTATGGTTTAAATTTGATTATGTTGATGATTTACATATGATTATGAGTGAACTGAAGTATCCCTCAAATCTTTTCCCTAAATCTCTGTAAAGATTCATGAACGCCTATCTTCCCCTAACCCTACTTTACAAATTTTGTTAATTATGATTTAGGGAGAGTGGAAATGAATGTGTTCTTGTTAATTTACCATTATGTGATGATAAATGTTTGAGTTAAGGGATAAATATTTTGGAATTTAGGGTGACATCTTCGATGAAGTTTTTGGAAGCCATAGCTAAGGCTTCTAAGATTATGGCTACTCTATTATGTTTATGTTGGCCTATAATTGATGTTGTTATTCAGTTAAAGTTTAAATGATGATTATTTTCATAGATTATTATGGTATGATTATGATGAATGTGATATTATGATAAGGTTAGGTTACAGTGGACTGAAAGGAGTTTTCTGGTGCATCCCATTAATATTATTATGACATAATGTGCTCACTTCTTGATTGGGTTGAGATGAAAGGCAGTTCAAATCTTAGAACCTAAGAGCTATGATCATGTTATACAAGGGGTTAGTCTCCTAATATAGATTTATATAATATAATGTTAAGGAAGATTCTAAATAACTTCAAAAAAGGGAATATCTATTACGGTGAAGTGTATCCACTCAAATTACTTCAACCTCTATGGAACATTATTTTCTATACAACGAGTTCACATCCGTAACAAATTTTGCAAAATTGTTTTTGCTGAAATAGTATTCACTTGTAAGTAAGGGTGACAAAATGGGTATACTAATATGGGTATATCGATTCATATTACTCATATTAAATGAATGGAGTATAAAATTCATTTGAAAATGGGTAAAAAATGAGTAATTTCCATATATCCATTTAAAATGGATAATTAAATGGATAAAATGGGTAAAACAAAAGAAAAATATGATTTAATTTGGGATAACCGTGGTAGGCCTAGGGTTGGGCATGGGGTTGGGGGGGGCTGGTAGGGGGTAAGAGGGTGGGGGGTCTAGTAGGGGGGTAAGGGGGTGGGGTACTAATATTTTTCAAAATTTGTTTTAAAAAATATGAAGGAAATTTTTTTTAAAATAAATTAATTTTTTTTGGGATGGGGTGTTGAGGGGGAGAGGGGGCTGGTAGGGGTAGGGGATGGAGTGTAGGGGTGTGTATGGTAGTTGTTTCAAAAAATTTAATGAAATTTTCTTTAAAAAAATTAATTAATTTTTTTTGGATGTGTGTGTGGGGTGGGGGGCTGGTTGGGGGTAGTGTTGGGGATTGGTAGTGGGTGTGGGGGGCGGTAGGGGCCAGGGGTGGGGTTATAATTTTTTTAACAAGATCTCTAATATAATATGGGTAATATGGTTATCCATATTATCCATTAGGTGAACTCGTTTTACCTATTTAAAATATGAGTCGAGTCGGGTAACATATATATTTTTGTTTAATTCATTTATTTATCGATTCATATTCGAATCGACTCGCTCGTTTGCCACTCCTGCTTGTAAGTTTGATTTATTATTTAACTCACGGTTTAGGGAGCATAGGAGAGCAATTTGTGATTTTTCAGAGATTTTAATGGAGGACAAAACCATAATTTGACAGGTTTGGACTATGATTAGTATAAATAATGGGTAATGGGTATGGAGGTCTCGAATAAATGAAATGATGGTTATTTTTGCGGGTAATTGGAGACTTCCTTCCTGAGTTAATGAACTTTGTGACTATCTAATTAATATTGATTTCTAGTATTAGCATTAGTTACATTGTGTTCTTTCTCACTTAATATAGCTCAAATAATTTATTGTTCAAGTTTGCTTTTGAAATATGTCTTTGGGTACCGTTAAATTATTTTCCACTTATTGTTGATTACTTTGAACTTATTTATGATTTTTTTGGTTGAGGATTGAATCTGATGTGTGTGTTGCTGTAGGAAAAACAGAGAATAACTACAAAACTTAGAGCTGCACAAACAACATGCAAGAAAAACATTGTAGAAGTACCTTCTTTGTTGACTGGAAAAATATGCCTTTATAGGCTTACAAAGTAGGAAGATAATATCACTCCATGACTTTCACTTGACTAGAAACTAGGAAAGTTCCAGAAAAATAGCAACTAAATAGACCAAATAAAGAGTCTTTCAACTCTAGTAAAAGACTTATTTAAACTCACAATAAATAATCAGTAACATAGATCTTTGTTTAATCAATTCTCAACACTCCCCCTTGATTCAAAATCACATACTCCAACGCATAACATAAAGTAATTGTGCTTTGCCTGAGAAAATTCTTTAGTAAGAATATGTGCTACTTGTTCTTACGTGCTTCAACTCACCAACTCTATCACCACTTCTGCAACCAGGTCACGGATGAAACGATGCCGAATATATATGTGCTTTTATCTTCCATGACAAACATGATTTTTCACCATTGCAATTGCTAATAAATTATCACAAAATTTTTTTCTGCTCCCTTTTTTTCAGTGATGAAAATCAGCAAGTAATTTGCTCAGCCACAACAGTTGACATGTTGAAGATGCTGCTGCAAAATATTCAACCTTAGAAGAAGACAACGCGGTTGTTGATTGTTCTCTAAGCTCCAAGTAATAGTTGCAGAAACAAGAGTAAAAAGTTTTCCAGAAACACTCTTTCTTTCATTCACATTCCCTTCCTACTCACTATCTGAAAAATCATAGAGATTAAAATCAGAACATCGAAAGTACCATAGTCTATATCCCGTAATTCAAGTAACATAGAGTAAGACTCTTTAGCTGCTCCAAGATGATGCTTCGAAGGCCTATAGATAAACCTTGAAATCATTCCAACAGAAAGTGATATTTCAGGACGAGTGTATGTCAAGTAAATTAAGACTTCAACTAAACTTCTAAAATAACTTCCTTATGCTTTTTCAATACCGTCATCATGGTGTAAGATTCTCATTTACATTCGTAGGAGAGATGCCATTGTTTTTTTCTTAAGCATGTTATATCTTTTGGAAGATTGGTGGCATACTTCCTTTGAGATATGAAAATTACATTTTCTTCCTACTTCAAAAAATGCAACGTTCACTCCAAAATCCTTCTTTCAACTGTTCTCATCATAGAAGATTTAAAATCACATACAAGAGAGTAAGATGAACCCATATCATCAACATACAGACACACTAACCATAGATCATTTTTTCATATTTCTTCACATATAAAGTTGTCTTGTTCTGACTTCGTTTAAGATCATTTTCTCCGAAATGTGAATCAGTTTTGTTGTACCATGCACGAGGAGCTTGTTTTAAACCATAAAGTGCTTTCCTCAACATGTATACTTTGTTCTCCTTTACTTTTTCTTCATATCCATCTTGATGTGTTACATGCAGTCCTTATTAAAACACCATTAAGGAATGCATATTTAACATCAAACAAATAAACCTTTCACTTTTATTGTACATGCAAAGCTAAAAGGATTCTTACTGTTTCAAAGAGATAAACTAGAGAGAAAGTTATGTAAAAGTCAATACCCTATTGCTGCGGATATCCTTTTGTGACCAATCTGGCCTTGTGTTCTGAACACTTCCATCAACATGGTACTTTGTATTGAACACCCAGTTTACTCTGATAACATTTTTTTGCATCTGGAAGGTCCACCAAGTCCCATGTCCACTCTTCCTTTTCGCCATGATCTCTTCTTCCTTTTCCCACCTACGTTCCATTTTTTTTAAGCTTCTTGAAAGCTAGTTGGGTCTCCACCAAATAGAGCAAAGGTACATGTTTCATAAATATCTGAAAGTGACCTAAACTTCCATGGAGGAGTTTCACTGGGACCTTCTGAGTTAGGGACCATAAATATTGGGCTGCAACATCTTGGACTTGTGTCGCTGGAGTTTCCTAAAGAGTGGCTTGGTGTATTTGTAAGAGGCTGAGTATAAGCAAGAGATTGATTAACTTCTTCACTAAGAAAGACTTAATCTCCCATTGTAACTTGTCAACTTTTATTGTTGTAGTTCCATTTCCAGTAAGTGTTTTCATCAAATAGAATGTTTCTCCTGATAATCACCTTACCATTCGTTGAATTATACAATCTAAAAACCATAAATTCAGGAAAATATCCAAAAAGATGCATTTTTCAGACTTTTTATTAAGTTTTTCATTGAGAATTTCTTAGAGCACATGCAATACAACAAATATTCTCAAATTACATTCCCACGACTTTTTACCTTTCTACATTTCAAAAGGTATTCCACCCATGAATGCTTTGTTGAAAGAGATTTTAAGCAGAAAAACTGCAGTATCCGACCCATGAATGCTTTGCTGAGAAAGATGTTAAGCAGAAAAACACAAGTATGAAAATTCTTAGCCTAAAACTAATTTGGAAGATCTTTACTCTTTGGCATTATGCTGGCCATCTCCAATACAGTTCGATTATTCTGCTCAGCAATCTTACTTTGCTATGGAGTGTAGGGTCCAGTCTGTTAAAGCCATGCAACATCAACTTATTTTTCTAGTCTTACAAAGTCTGTGCAGTAGCTATTTTATAGTTAGTTATTATTATATTGTTTTGTTAGCACATGATTGCTTATCCTAGTTTGTAGTATTGCATATTTCTTTTCCTAGAGTTAAGGGAAATTGGTTTACTGAAACTAATCAGTTGTTTTAGTGGCATTAGGATTCCACATATTATGTAAGGCTATAGTAGGCTAGTTAGAATTTAGTAATAAACTCTGAAAGTTCTCTGCATGCTTTTTTCCTGTTTCTTTTCTCTTCCTTCCTTTCCATGTTATTTTTCTTGTGATTTCTGAGCTTTATATCGTGTTAAGTTCAACATTTGGTATCAGAGCCAGCAGAATGAATGATCTTCAAGTAGTTGGCGGAATCAAAAAGCTCAATAATCAGAATTATAAAACATAGGAAACTTGTACTGACCTATATGAAAGCTCGAGATATCTAAGAAGTGGTCAACATAAGCGAAGTTGCACAACCAGAGTCAATGGATGCAGATGAAACAATGAGAAAGTGGAAGATCAAAGTAGGCAAAGCGATGTTTGCGCAGAAATCAACAATCGATGAGGATATGTTGGAACATGTCTGTGATGCTAAATCACAAAAAGAAACATGGGACCTACTTGTTGTACTTTTCTCAAAGAACAATAATGCAAGACTCCCACTTTTGGAGAATGAAATGTTATCATCAGATCAACATAATTTAATGGTTTCACAACACTTCCACAGAGTAAAATATATATGCCGTGAAATTTAAGATTTGGATTCTACTGCACCAATTGGAGAAACTAGGGTAAAGCAAATTATTATTCATGGTTTGAAACCTAAATTCAGAGGATTCGATACTGTTATATGGGGACGACCAACAACACCATCACTTGTGGAATTCGAAAATATGCTAGCTGGTAAAGAAGCCATGGCAAAGCAAATGGCCGGACTGTCGGTGAAGAATGAGGAAGAAACCCTCTACACCAACAGAAGTAGGAACATCAAGCATCAAGATGTTAGTTGGTCTAAAAATAAAAGTTTCAAATAGATGAAAAATTTCGCTCAAAAGGAGTTCCAAAGAATCAAAGGAACAATAAATGATTCGATGGGAAGTGTTACAATTGTGGGAAGAAGGGTCATATGGAAAAGGACTGTTGGTTAAAGAAACATCTTATGGAAAGTAACACATCTAACTCCAATCCAAACGAGAATAGTGTAGGTGATGCTGAAGCCTTTTTTGCTATTAAAGATGAGTATTTAGCACTTACAACGACAACATCTAAATCAATTTATCATGAGAATATCATTTATTTGGGTTGTGAAAATCATATGACAGGCGATAAGAAAAAGTTGCCGAACCCATCAATGTAAAAGGGTAGTCGAGTTTTGGTAACAACAAACAATTCAAGACTACCTATATCTCATATTGATAAGATGATAGTTTCTCTTCGACAAGGGGCCAACCAGATGTCACTTGAAAATAACTACCATGTCTCTAGTATGAAGAAAAACTTGCTTTCAATGTCACAATTAACAAAATGTAGAAACTATGTTCTATTTGGTCCTAATGACATGAGGCTTTATCACGATCACAAGAACCTGGAAATGCCAATTTTGAAAGGGAGGAGATTAGAATCAATTTATGTGATTTCCGTAGAGTCTGCATATGTAGAGTGTACAAAAAAAATGACACTGCAGATTTTTGGAACATGAGATTGGCTCATCTGAGGTATTTCAAGTAAATTGATGTTCGTAAAGTCAGCATATGTTGAGAAAACAAAAAATAATGACACTTCAGATTTGTGGCACATGAGATTGACTCATCTGAGGTATTCCATGCTAACTGTGATGATGAAGAATTCAATGGTCAAGGGTCTTCCCCAACATTAAGTAAAACAAGACGTTGTTTGTGCAGGATGTCAGTACGGTAAAGGTCACCAGCTGTTGTTTGAAAAATCCAAATTTAAAGCTGATGAACCACTATAATTTATTCATTAGTATGTGTTTGGACCGTTAAAACAATCATCAATTGGTGGAATGAAGTAAATAGTGACCTTTATTGATAAGTTCTCTAGGTATGTTAGGGTTTTCTTTATGAAAGAAAAAATCATATTCTTTTTCTAAATTTAAAGAGTTAAAGGAAAGTGTTGAGGGAGAAGTCAGCAAGAAAATTTTTTCATTAAGAATAGACAATGGAGGGTAATACAACTCAGTTGAGTTCTCTCACTACCTAAGGGAATCTGGAATTCTCTATCAATATACTTGTGACTGCATGCCATAGAAAAATGGCATTGTAGAGAGGAAGATTAATAGGTATTTAATAGAAATATATCGCACTATGTTACATGTTAAGAATGTCCCAGGATGATTTTTTGCAGAAGAAATGAGGATTGCATCATATGTCATGAATAGACTTCCCTAACAAAGGTTAGGTTCTCCACCTTTTCAAAAGTTAGGGAATATTAAAGCTAATGTGAATTATTTGCGAGTATTTGGATGTGTATGCTATGTTTTTATACCTGATGAGTTACGTAGCAAATCAGACAACAAAGTTGTTAAATGTATTTTTATAGTCTATGATAATCCAAGAAAAGGGTTGAAATGTAGTGACTCTACAACTTGAAGGGGTTATACATCACTAGATGTTGTATTTGATGATTTCTCTTCATATTGGTTTGTGGAAAAAGAGATATTACCAGACCAGATAGATCTGAAAATTAGTTGTAAATCGCATTATTTTCGATCAAGTGAAGATGCAGATGTTGAACAAGGTGCAACTCATATCTTTGAGAAATCAATTGTTCACCAGCCAACATATGAAGACAATGAAACTAATGAAGGAGAAGTGCTAGTTGTTTCATATTATGAGACAAGAAGGTAAGAACGAAATATAAGGCAAAACGCCAAATATGCCAATGCAGCAATAACAAAGACGAATTAGGGAAAAAACAAAAAGCATTGAAGAAGAAGATCAAAATGTAGCATGGAATAGAGAAATGGAGGAAGATATTATTGCATTAGAACAACATCAAACTTGGGAACTTGTACCGGAGCCAAAATATGTGAAACCTATATCATGCAGATGGGATTATAAAATAAAATGCGGCACAGATGGATTGATTGAGAGGCATAAAGCTCATTTGGTAGCTCGGGGATTTACTGAAGAATATGGTTTGGATTATGATGAAACCTTATGTCGGTGGAGAAGTTTACAATTGTGCAAATCTTAATTGCACTTACCACGAGCAAAGATAGGAATCTGTGGCAGATGGATTTCAGAAATGCATTATAACATGGGGCGATAGATCGGGAGATTTACACGTCTCAACCAATGGGCATTCAGAATCAAAAGCACATTAGGTATGGTTGTAAGCTGCAAAAGGCGCTCTATGGATTGAAGCAATCGCCAAGGGACTGGTACGTAGAATTGTTGAATTTTTAACTCAAGATTACATCTATAGATTCAAGCTTGTTTGACAAGGTCGATGCAGGGATGCTCTCCATAGTACTAGTATATGTCGATGATTACATTGTAACTAGTGAGAATGAATAAGAAATTGTTTAAATGAAGGAAAAATTATCTTTCTTATTTCATATGAAATAACTTGGATAGCTAAATCATTTTCTTGGTCTTGAGGTTGATCGTACTCAATAAGGAACTATTTTATAGTAGTTGTTAAAATATTATTTTGTTAGCACATGATTGTTTTTCCTACTTTGTAGTAGTGCAGATTTTTTTTCCTAGAGTATAGGGAAATCAGTTTACTGAAACTAATTAGAGGTTTAGTGGGGTTAATATTCCACAAACTCAAATTCTGTAAGTCCATATTAGGGGACTTTGTATTGAATAATGAACTCAGAAACTTCTCTGCACGCTGTTTTTCAGTTTCTATTCTATTCCTTTCATTCCTTGTTATTTGTCTTGTGATTCCTGAGCTTTCCATCATGTAAAGTTCAACACAGTCAATTCCCTGTAAATTTTCTTTCTTCAGAAAATAACTTAAATTTTTGTTATAGAACTCACCTCCTATATCGGTACGCAGAACCTTAATTTTGTTGTCAACTTGGTTTTGAACCAACGCCTTGAATTTTTTGAAGCTTGCAGAAGTTTCTGATTTGAGCTTCAAAAAATTTACCCAACTCATCCGACTGTAATTATCAGTTAGTAATAGAAAATATTGATAACCAAGAAGAGATTTTGTGGTCAGAGGACCACATAATTCTGTATGAACAATTTTAAGACAACTAATAGCTCTTAATGATATTCCAACAGGAAAAGAATTTCTATGTTTTTTGCAATATATACAACATTCACATGTATTTTCAATAAATCATATATTTGGCAAATCGTGAACCGTCTAATTTTGACTTAGTAATCTCAATCCGTTCATATTCAAGTATCCATGTCGCAAATGTCACAACTGAAATTCCTCAAGATATTTATCTTTAACAATCAAGGCTTGTTCAATTTTGAAACTTCAAATGGAAACATTTTACTATCTCTCATGTTAATATTTTCTAAGATTTGAATAGATTTCTTAGTCTTAATAACACAGGAGTCATCATCAAGCAAGACAGAGAATCCACAACTCAACAATTGTCACTTCGTAAGTTATGTGCCAAACTAGAAGCAAATAACATATTCTGAATAAGTTTCACTTACCTTGACTAGTCTAAACAGCAATAGCAACTTCAATTTAGACTTGAATTTCCTTGTTATCACCAAGCTAAACTCGCCTCTTTTTTGGTCTCTTCTAACTCTTTAAGTTCTTTTCTTTCACTTGTCATGTGATGGAGCATCCACTATCAACAAACCAAACATCACTCTTCTTATCAATGGTGGTATAGAGAGCCATGAAAAAACACATTTTCTTCTTCCTTTTCCACAACATAACTACTTTGATCTTTTTTATACAAACAATTAGCTTCTATATGGACAAACCTATGACAATTGTAACACTGCACCACACTTCTGCAGCTATCTGTTTACCCAGATTGGCTTCTGCCGCTACCACATCCTCTGTCTCTAAAGAGCCTCTGATGTCCTTGTGCTCCTTGTTCTTACGACTTCTAATTTTGAATTGGAGGATTTTCCTTCACTAGAAAATCTTGTTCTTTAGTTCACTTTATTGACTTATTGATTCTTAACTCGTGATATTGCAAAGAGCTCATTATTTTATCAAATGAAAACATAGATAAATCTTTTGATTCCTCTATGGTTGTAACCACATGATCAAACTTTGGAGGTAAATTTCTTAAAACTTTTATAACTAAAATTTTATCACCTGTCTATTAACCATATGATTTTGTTTGACTTACACTTCTACTAACTCTTTATAAAAAGTCTTGCAAAGATTCATTGTTATTCATGAACAATATTTCAACATCACGATGAAGAGATTATAGTTTCACAATAACTACCTCTGTGGAATCTTATAACTCAGTTTTCAAATCATCCAAGCATCTCTTGAGGTAGTAGTTGTGATACACTCTATTTTACCTGTCGGAAATAAGTATAAGCGTATCAAATTTTTGCGTCGTTGCCTGGGAAAAGTGGCTTTTAGACTAACTTTTAGCACATTACCGAAGTGTAGTCAATTATTTCCTAATTTTACTTTTTTTCTTTATATTTGTCTCTTGCAGATCTAAATTCAGTGTATGCCAATTACACGGAGTAGCGGAGAACCCATACTCTCACCCGACCTCAAACTAAACCGTACACTGCGCAGAATGAATCAAAATCTGGGTAATCTTGAGGATGAATTCTCCAGGAAATTCCACCACCGGTTGAAGATCATCATAAATTATTTGCTGGAAATTGTGGGAAAGGTGAAATAAGGACTGGTCCCTATTTTATCACATAACTATTCCTCATAGTGCGGTTGAGTTGGAGAACAAGGAGGGTGTAAGGTTCAAGGTGAACGGGCAATGATTGAAAATCTATCTAGGGCATGTTGAAATGGGGAATGAACTGATCGAGGCATACCATCTTGATGAAGAATGACTAATCAAGAGTCCTCTATCATGCCGTGACGTTAAATCAAGCGTTGATTGGTAGGCAACCCAATATGTATCCTCTAGTCAACTATAGGTTTTTCATGATTTTCTAGGCATTGTTGCATTCTTTTTGCTTTCTTACTTATGTCACATCTAAATATTCTTTTATTTTTCTTTAGAACTGTTGTCTATAGTATAGAGTAGGGTCCGTTTCCAAAAAAAACTATCCAGCAAACACAAAAATATTATCTTAATGGGTGTTAATTGTGCAGGGACCAAATCAGCAGAACCGTTTGATGGTCCATCCTGCACAACCCTTTACACTATCTGAACCTCTTTTCAGATATTTTACAAATTTACTAAGTGTCCCTCGACGGACCACACTGACGGACCGCCATCCCTTTGACGGTTCGTCCTGCACAACCGTCGATGCTGTCAGAACCTTTGTTTCTAATTTTCTAAAAAATATATTCTAAGTGTCAGTTGACGGATCCCACTAACGGACTGTCATCCTTTATATGGTCCATCTAGTAGAACTGTCGACACCATCAGAACCTTTGTTTATGATGTTTTCAAAAAATTCTTCTAACTGTCCCTCGAAATACCCCATGATGGACCGTCGATAGGTCTGTCAGGCAGTGCTACACTTCTGCACTGCCATTCCATTATATGTTTTACTCTTCTGTTTGATGCTTTTAAATCTGTAACAGGCTTCTAGTTGTACTAATAACTTATCTTTGCGAGTATATATGGCACCTAAGAAAGACTATCTCTACTCGAGAGGGCGTTATAAGTCTGTCGCCCTGTCAAATCGGATGGTCATAGGCTAAGACGATGAGCATGACCCCGAGTACGTGACACCAGGCACCCTAACCAAACTACCAGAATCATGCACCTTCTGGGTCCGCTGCACAGTTTGAGGGAGCATTTGGATCCGAGGATGCTTCTGGTCTAAGGAATTGTCTGATTCCGACGACGCTTCCAATTCTTAGGAAGCGTCCGGCTTTGTGGAGGCACCGAGTTATACATGAGGATGAGTCTCGGGCACGGAATAATGAGAGCAATAAATTGGAGGCCGCGAGGAGAGCCTCACTAATTTATTAGGAGGCCCGCCAGTTTTGGGTTATAGAAGTGGATGCTAGGGCGTCTATCTCCAGAATTTTTGAGTCTGAGAGGAGTACAACTTATAGTGTATTTATTGTTGAGGATACCACTGATGGTGTCCCTAGTACAAAAGGAGCGGGTTCCGAGAAATTGGACCCATCATCATATTGATCGTTTGATCTTTGCGCCTCGGATTTACTTCACCTACCACCCTAATACTTTTATGCATTGGGGATAATTTCATGTATTTTTGTTGGGTGTGGGGTAAATGGGAAGTGAGTGCTAGGGTGAAGTCTGAGTAGCCCAACTCACGATCCTCTCTTGGGGTTTTCTTGTCTGTGTTCTTTTTCTCCAAGAGAGTGGTTATTTTATTATTGAATCCGCATGTTAATACCTTTTTGTACATAGTATATAAATGGAATTTGAAGCATTATGGCTAAATAAAATGATATAATGATTTAAAGAATATGTGGCATGACTAGTCATAGTAACTGATAAATGTGTGTTTCTTAGCATGACATAGAGATACATCATGGCATGACCCTAAATCTAAAACTCGAACTAGGTGTCTAATAATCTGGTAGAGTAATGAGATGTCAAGTGAGTGTGAGGAAAATTTGAATAGTCCACCATTGGTACTGAGCTTGAACTTGCCTGGTCAGTCCTACTAAAAGTAAGTCATGATAGACAATTAGGAAAGGATCATAGACCCTCGTTCAAGATAGCAAATCTTTATCCTAGATAAAAGAAAATCGAATGAAATTAATCCCTTCTTGATCAAAATGATTTGAGCTTAAAATAGACCTTTCTTGTACACCCCAACTAATCTTTTTTGGGAACAATGTGTTGGCTCTAGTCCTTCGTTCGACATGTGCAACACTGCTTATGCAAAAAGCATAAGTTGAAGGTGGATAATGCATAAAACAAGCTTATCATGGACCTAACCCAACTTTGGGTACTGTGTAGCTTGACTCATGGCAAAACCATGAGTTGAGGGTGGCTAGTTGAGAAAAGCTCCGTAAAGTGGGGTTGAAAGAATAAACAATGAGAAAGAACAAAAGAAAAGTGAATCAAGAAAAGTTGAAAGAAAAGTGAAAAATTTAAAACAAAAAAATTACTTACCCAAAAGGATAAAGAAAGGAGAAAAGTAAGGTGAAAGAATATAAAAAAAATTAAGAAGTAGGACATAATAAAATGATGAAGAGGTAGGTCACTTAGACATTATGTCAAGAAGGGCAATAAGTCACTAAAATACATCCAAATGTACCCTACCTTACCCTGAACCTAAGTTACAAGCTAAGAAAGTCTTATCGTGATTCTAAGAGTCTATTATGGTGAACTTAAAGCATTGAAAATAAGGGCAAGCCTATGGCAACAAGTATAAATGAGGTATGAAGTTGTTATGAGAGAGAATGTTGAAAAAAAAATAATCCTTATACTCAAACTGAAAACATTGTGTGAAAAATGAGAATGTTGTTTTGAAGGGAGGACATGAGTTGCAATATCGGAAAATTGGTACCTTGGTGAGAGATGAAAGAGGAAAGGTGTCGGTGTACGGCCTGTCTGTGTCATAGTTTGATGCACATGAGTGAGCCTAATAGTGATAGCTAAAATTAGGATACTCTTGTACAAAGGTTTTGTGGTGAGTCATAGTGCGTTGCTTGAGACAAACAACGAATTTAAGTTGAGGGTGTTGATGTATCGTGGTTTCACAGTACTGTAAATGCTTTTTCCTTAAGTTTAGTGTGTGTCTAAGGCCTTTTTATAGTAGTTTTAATGTGTTTTTCTCTTCGTTTGCCAGAAAACTATCCAGAATGAAAACGCAAAAGAACTGTGCTGAAATTACATAAGTGATGACCTACGGAGCCATTGATTGTCCTTCGACTCCTCGATGATATGTAGGTGGAAACCATCGTCTGAATAAAATGTTGTTGAAGGAAGATTGGGGAATTCATACCAAGTGTGGGGCTACGGAAGCTATAAACGGACCTTTATCTCCACGACGGACCGTCCTGCATATCCGTTATTGCTAACAGAAACTATCCCCAGTACCCATCTTGAAAAGATTTTAAGTGTTGAGAAATGGAAGCCATTGACGGATCATCGTGCACTCAACGGACCGCCATCCTGGTCCGTCGATGATAACAGTGAGTTGGGAAAGAAAGTAGCTGAAAAAGATTCTAAGTGTGGAACGACGCGAGGCCTCGTCCATCGTGGCCTCCATGATCCATCAGTCTTGTCGTCGCCTCAGACGCATTTTTGGGCATATTTTCCTTAAATAGATTCTCCAAAATTTGATACGCTCAAATTTATTTCTAGAAAAGAAGTATAAGCAGTCATATCAAGTAAAGAACCCAACTATGAGGTTGGGGTCGATCCCATGACGAAAATAATTTAGACTTAACTTTAACCTACAATTACTTCTATTTAATCAAGTCCTTTCCAAAAAAGAGTTAATAGAAGGGGGGTTTTAAATAACAAAAGGACTTAAATATTTCTGAGTAAACAAGTAGCAACTATGAATTTTGATATTTATCAAGTGATGATAGTAACTAGGGCATAATTGTTCTCCACAGGTTCATAACGCGGTAATTCTAGCTATAACAATCCTTTCTTAATATCTTGCAAGGAAAGAGGTAAGTTATGTATCCCTAATTCCTTTATTTGAAACTAGGCAATTTTACTCCGCATCTTGGTCCAGCTACGTGTGTATGTTTTACTAAACCTTACATGTACCTCATATTAAGCATTATAATCGATGTATGGCTTAGTTGTTAATTCGCACCAATTGAAACTAGCCAATTAGATAGTGTATACTAAATCTACATTGATAATTCTTTTCTTATTATCTACCTCTTTGGTCTGGCAAGCAGCAACAAGACGAGTTATAACGTGTGCACTCGTTAAAAAGACTTCTAAACGAAAGAATTATCAATACATGCAAGACACTATTCTAGAATTGTTATTTTAGTTAATTTAACTTTGTTAATTACCCATGGTTCAGACAACCCAATCTATGAATTTAGTTACCCATGTTCATAATTACAAAATTTATATTAATTAGACAAGAATTCATGTACTTACTTTGATGAGATTGAAGAAAATCCAGAAAATCACATGAATTCGAGAAAATAATTTAGTAAAAGATTCCTAAAAAATGTAGAATTTTCAAAAACCCAATATTCAACAACCAATATTACAAATAAGAAAAATAACCAAGAGTCTAACCCCAAAAATGAGATTTTTACAAGTATTTATAATAAAGAAATCCTAACATAAAAAGGAAATCAATTTAAGGAAAATCCTAACATAAAAAGGAATCTAATTAAGGAAAATCTGAGTCGACGACCGGATCGACGGATCGTCGAGACCACGATGGACCGTCGAGGCCTCCCATTATTCCACACTTAGAATTTTTTTCAGTTGCTTTCTTCTCCAATTCACTGTTACCATAGACGAACCAGGATGACGGTCCATTTAGTGCATGATGGTCCATCGATGGCTTTCGTTTCTCCAAACTTAGAATCTTTCTAAGACGGGCACTAGGGCTACTTTCTGTTAGAAATGACAGATGTACAGGACAGCCCGTCGTGGAGATTACGGTCCGTCGATAGCTTTCTTAGCCCAACACTTGGGCAGAATTCACTGATCTTCCTTCAGCAGCATTTTCATGAAACGACGGTTGCCACCTACAGACCGCCGATGGCTCCATAGGTCATCACTTCTGCAATTTCAGCACAATTCTTCAGTATTTTCATTATGGAAAGTTTTCCTGCAAACGAAGATAAAAATACATTAAAACTAGTACAAAAAGGCCTTAGACACACACTTATCTTGAGGAAAAAACATTGAAAGTACCGTGAAACCACGGTACGTCAAGCTGCTGCAATTCTTGAGAAGATTTTCTCATGAACGTCTTGTTGAATAAAAAATAAAGCTTTTGCATCCTTCTTTCTGATTTATTTTAATGTCTTCAATTCCTCTGCATCCGGCTCTGCTACATCATTGAACTTATCCTTGATCAAGTCCAACAATTCTTGAGACCTCAACAAGATTTTCATCTTGATGCTCCAAAACTCATACTTCTCACCATTGAAGACATGTACGAGGGATTTTGAAGAAAAGGATATACATTTGTTGCTATTACCTTTTTTTATTCTCATATTTCACTTTTTGGTTGTTTCGTATCTATTTATTAGCCAGGTCAAACGCTTGCTCTAATACAACAATGTTGAACAAACAAAGAATAACTACAAAACTAAGAGCTGCACAAAGAAGATAAAGAATATAATTTGTAGAAGTACTTTCTTAATTAACTGGAAATATCTCCCTTTATAGGATAACAGACTTCCACTTGACTAGAAACTAGAAAGATGCCAGAAAAATAGCAAACAAATAACAACCTAACAAAGAATCTTTTAACTCTAGTAAAAGACTTTTTCAAAGTCATAATCAATATTGAGTAACTTAGTAACTTAAACTCTTCTTTAAATAAAATTTCAACAGTTGCATCCCATATATATTAACATTAAAGGGGAGAAACGATAAATCTCGAGTGAGAATTATCCATGATATTTCTTGATATAGGATTACTCGGTACCAAATGCATCACCTAGGACATTTCATAGTATAGGAATGTTCTTCACATGTTACGTATGAGGACCTCACAAATCCTTCCAGGGATCCCGACAATCAGGTATAGTAAGAAGTTATTAATAGATTCTAGCTATGTAGGATTCGTTACATCATTCTTATAATTTAATCTCATTTAAGATATATGGCGCATAGGCATTTGGCTATCTACAAATGTGGTTTGTTTTCTCCCTTGGCCTTGATTTTGATTCTAACATTGTTCTAAATTATTAAAATATTGTCTTTAGCTTCTAGTAAAGGTCATTACATATGGTTTTGTTATACAAATGTTGGGTATTCAACAGGGTAGTATATGACAAACCTTTGTGTTGCGGTCTAATCGCACATGCAAGTGCACATGATCATACAAGTAAGACTAGAATTTATCGATTAAGTTTCAAATAATCATTTCTGAAAGATCCAGGGCTGCAACTTTTACCAGGAATCATGTGATCAATATCATTTAATAAGGTTTTCTTTGAATTATCTCATCACTGAATCACAGGGTTAGATGTATGAAGATGGTGTCCCGACATCGAATTGCCTTCAATATATAACACCCTAACTACATCGTTCAGCGGGGATAGAGTAATTAAAAATTGAACATTAAGATATCTTCCTGTATGGTGACACAAGCAAGGTTTCTAGGTATATCCCAATCCTAGAAATGAATCAACCCTAACTATTTAGAGGTAAACAAGCTCCTTATGCTCCACGTTCTATCTTTTTAGACCTCTCTTAAGTTCAATTCTGACAATAGATTTATTTATATGGTGATTGAAAATTAAATACCAAAATCAAGAGCATAAGAGAGATTCATATGATAAAATCCAATATCAAATTCAAAGGATTACATTCATCCTGTAGCCACAACGCTAGAAGTAGGGTATTTAGCTACTCATAACCTTATAATCAAACTTATAATTTTTATGAATCATCACAATAAGACGAAAAGCAAATAGATAGAGATTGAACCCTAAAAACTTCAAGGTTTGGTTCTACCAGTGTTTCCATTTGAAATTAGAAAAATAATAATAATAAAACTGAAATAAAACACTATTTATACTAAAAGTCAAAGTGGCCGATTCGGGGCCTGAAGCGCGCGACACCAGCCATCTTGAAATCCCATGTCACTAGAAAACACTGTCTTCTGACTCGAGGGTTAAACAAGGTGTTCTGCCTCGAAATTAATTCCTCCATGGATTTTTCATTCTCTTCTACGTGACGCCGACTTGTCATGCAACAACCTTAGATCGTTTCTTCAATTTCTTACTTGCTCTCCTCTTGATTGGAATCTTCATGTTATTCCTTTTGTCCTTTTTTGTGCACATTTGTTCCAAATAGCTTCCCTACACGACTAATCATGTCAGTTAGGTGATAAACATAAAATTAGATCAATAGGACATAAAACAAGACTTTGAGACTTTAAACTAAGAACAAATGTCAACATAATTGGCAATCCGAACATATAAATATGCCCAAGATCACTACCCTATAGTTGAATTTTTGTTCGTCCTCGAACAACTACTTACTACTTCTATACCTAGAACCTAGACTTGATTGTGCTTCCACATCATTCCCACAATTATGCTTGATTTCCTCACATATTTCACCTTATGATATGCATATCTTACGGGCATGCTTTGACAACTTTTAGCAACCAACACTATTAACAAACTTGTACACCACTACTTATCCTTTTGCTTCATACAACATGTGTCCCTTACGCCAATAAATAGTCCTTAGGCCAAAGCTCCAATTGTAGATAGTTTTATCTTAACATCAAAAACTACTCGCACTCAAGAAAAGAATTCACATGCATGTATTGAGAATCATAATTTTTCCCATAATGTACATCTCTGCTAATGAATTGTATGCTCAAAATCAAATAGAACTTGTTTTGCTTTTAATGTAGGCTTAGGGTAAAGGAATATTCATTTAGATGGTAATAGTGAATTATTCTCCCTATTTCACTATGTTCAACTATTACTCTACAATCACAACTTTTATAACTCATTTGCCTGCTTCTTTTTCAACTATAGTGTGCGTTTACATTTGTTTTTTCCCCTTTTAGTGACTTTATTTAACACTTGATGCAATCTACCCGCGACTTAAAGATCTCTCTGGATTTAAAGTGTATACCCTCTTGTTATGGTCAAGTCTATCATCAAGGTAATCACTTCTTTTTTTATTCATGGGGAATTCCCTTACCAGTTTCTTTCCTTTACCCTCACAACTACGCTTCATCACCTTCTATATAATTCTTTCCTTTGCTTCTACCTTTCAGCCTAACACAGTGCGTTAGGGATCATATCAAAATTATGGATCAATGAAAGGGATTTGGCTTATTCTATGGGTTCCAACAAAATTATGGTTTAAGGCTCAAGTGGGCTAATTAGGGATAATGAGCAAGCTCAATTTCTGAACAATTTCCAAAGAAAGTCTGCTATCATCATTGTAAGCACAATAACACCTACATTTCCCTTCAATAACAATTTTGACAAGTTCTACACTCAAAAGCATGTCAAGGATTGTATCAAACATCTCACCACTTATGGAACATTTTGCATTCAGAAGGTTAATTTTAGCACACAATCATGTTACACGAAGGTTCATTTAAGCTTAAGTTGTACATTTCCATATAAATACATAAAATTCATTGCATTCATATATAATTTTTAATATTCTCTTTCATACATGTGATTTTCAGAGAATTATATCTTCAGAACAATCCAACGTACGACTCAACTGCCGAAATTACCCTTAAGATGGTCCTCATCCATCTATCATTGGCAGCTCGACTCAATCTATGACTACAGACTAACTCCTACTAAAAAAAATTCGTACGGTTCAAAGAGACCATCCTTGGCTAAAGAACTGTAAAAAACTACCAAGGAACCCAAAACCAAAACAAAACAAATTAATCAAAACATCCAGATCAACCAATGTTTCACCCCACCCAGACTTATACACAAGCACTGTCGCTCGTGCAGTTAAATAAAATATTAGCTCAGTTCAAAGGTTAAGGTAAACAACTCCGTGATCAATCCTCCATGGCATCGTTACCGGTAGCACCATCATCAACTTGTATAGGGTCCAACTCATTCTCACAATCGTAGTTGACATCTCAAATGGTGTAAAAGTTCTCCTCATCCGTCTGGACATCATCGTCAAACACCTTTGTGAACTCCAAGCCAATGCCCAACAACGCCTCAACATGATCATTCAATGGATAGCGTCTGTTGATCTCCAAGATCTCGACCACATTGGATGGCGACCACCAATACTATGTCGCAGCATCTCCAAGCCATACATCTGTGCCATGATCAACTCATCTCATCGGTGACGCTTTGCAGTGGTAATAGTGGGGCCTAAGTTAGTGTCAGGCCATTTGGTCTGTGTAATATCCGCAATTGCTAGGTAAATAGGTCCATGTAGTCCAGGATCTCCTCGTGAACATCTGCAAGGCGTTACATCTTCGTAATAAGTTGCCCAAATGCATATATATGGCACTTGTGTACCCGAGCCTTCTGCATAGCTGATTTAATAATAGCACCAATGCTATGCTCCGTGTCTTTCATCAAAGGATACAACAAACACACCCTCTTATGTGTTATATTCGTCTGCTGCAGGATGGGAATGAAGGAGTTCATCACGATCTTCAACTACACCCTACCTTCTCTGAGCATTTGAGGATATGGAAGAGATTTGTGATATTTCTTGTTGCTATGTTTCGTCCACTGAGCCATCGATTGTGGTCCGCAAAGATGTTTTGGATGGCCTGGTAGGGAGGTATGATGTTCAGTCGGGTTAGAACTAATTAGTTTGTATCCTCAGGCATGGCTGATATAGCATTTACGCTTGCCGGTATTATTGGCACGTTCCTACTGCGGATAGTGACAAAGTGAGATAACATGTCTGGAACCCACTTGGCATAGAACTCCCGAAAAATCTCAATATGAACCCATCAATCTCAGCAAATAAAAACCTCATTCGAATCCCTCCCACCCTCCGTATGATTTGTGGGAACTCACAAGCAAGGTAATTACGATCGATGCACACATCAGAGAAGTAAGAAGCCTTTGTGTGCTTCTTGTACCAATTCTTCCCTTCCTTGGACACAACCTTTTGCCCATATTGTCTTGTAATTCCTTGGGAGATGGGGGAGCTAGTGGGACATTCCTTCTCCTTGATCTCTTCTTTTGGATGTCCTAAGCAATAGCTTTTTCGGTTCGTTGTGAAGTAGACATAGTTACGTTTATAATTTCTTACGATTCAGTCCAAGGAGTGAATATTCATCAACAAGACATGGATGGTGTGCATGCACCACCCCACACTTAGTTCATATTTCTACCAACTTAGGTACTCATACTTCCCACATGTTGTAGCATGGTGTAATCAGACAATCAGGGAGTGCAACACTTGATTAGACATCAAAACATATAACACCCACACAATTAATTATCAAGTGCTATATCCGAAAAACCAAATTATAACTGAACACCAAATATATCATTTGATTATGTCCAATATTCAATAATTCAACAATAACACTCATTACATACTACTATTTCACATCACCCTAACAATGTAACACAAAAGTTCATGACTTCACACCCTCACTAACCCTAATCACCACATGTATTCCTCCCCAAATAGAAAAATCCATGTTTTCTACTCAAGAATTAAAAATACATGCACTTGCATGCAATTTTGACTTACAACTAACATCAACCCTTCTTCCAATCACCCACAATACCCTAATAATCAATAACCTTTATCCATACCCAAAACACCATGAAGATAGGAAGATAACATACCTGAGTGACGCTTGAAAGCACACAATAAATGAGTGACAAATCCTCCCTAGATGTGTGATACGTGAGGGACCAATAAAATTGGGAAAAAATAGGTAGAAAAGAGAAGGGAGTTACGGGATAAAAGAAGAGAGAATGGGGAAAATTGGGGAGAAAATTTAGGTTTAATCTAGGAAAGTGTGGGGTTGGTTGGTTATTTCATTTTAAATGGGTGAAATTTAATGAAATTTCTAAAAGTCATACATTTTTGCGCGATGAGCGACCTTCACGAGGTCTTCTGGTATTTTAATTCTAGTTAACCCAAATTATAAACTTGATCAGACGACATGTGGCTGTCACTCGATAGTTATTTCTTGTGACGTAAAAGAACCATTTACCGTCTAACTCAAATTTTGACTTTAGTGCACGGCATGTGCGTGTTATGAGGAATCGTTCCTCAAATATCTTCAGTGAGGTAGGATCTACAACCTTCTTCATAATGCGGTGCTAACATGAGACTTACTGCCTCAAAGTTCTTCAATGGGGTAGGATTTGGAATCTGCCTCGCGACCTGCCTTTGATACGGATTTGCCTTGGCGTCTTTTTCTTCATCCCTACATTAACAACTCATTAATTTACCCATGATGGGTTGCCTCCCATCCACTACCTTATTATAGTCATGGCATGACTCATATTTTTGTGTATGCTTTTTTTTTATTGTTAAAACAAAGTACTCCTATATTATTACAATGGTTCATGGTTGCCTCCTGTGTAGCGCCTAATTTAACGTCATGACAAAATCCATCTCATGCCTCACTCATCATCTAGTGTGAGTGCTTCAACCTCATGATCCACATCCTTGCCAAAATAATGTTTATCCCTTTTATCATTTAGAAGGATTGTGGGATTGTATTCATTGTTTCTCAATTCAACAACACCATATTAGGTCATTTGGACTACTTCGAATGTACCACTCCATTTAGATTGGAGCTTTCCTTGGAATATCTTCAACCTAGAATTGAAAAACAACACTAGTTGACCAGGCTAGAAGGTCGGTAACACAATATGCTTGTCATGCAACCTTTTAGTCTTATCTTTGTATACCTTTTCATTCTCATATACATGAAGCCTAAACTCTTCTAGATCATGCAATTGTGTAACCCTTTTTCTTCTGGCTAACTCAGCATCCAGATTCATCTTCTTTAAAACCCAATATGCCTTATGTTCCAATTTTGTCAGTAGGTGACAAGTTTTTATAAACACCATTTGAGAAGGAGAAGTCCCTATCGGGGTCTTATATGCAATCTGATACGCACATAGGCGTCATCAAGATTGTCAGCCCAGTCCTTTCTCTGGGTATTCACACTCTTTTGAAGGATCTTCTTTACCTCCTTGTTTGATACCTCCACTTGACCACTAGTTTGGTGATTGTAAGTTGTTGCCCCTTTATGCCTCACCCCATACTTAGCCAACATATTACGAATGGAGTTATTGATAAAATTCGTACCTCCATCGTAGATTAAGGCGTTGGCGGTCTAAATCTGGTTAAGATGTGTTTTCTGATGAATTTCACAACTACTTTGGAATCGTTTGTTGGTAATGCAACATCTTCCACCCACTTGGACACGTAGTCCACCGCGACTAAAATATATTGATTACCGTGGGACACTAGAAAATTATCCCATAAAATCTATTCCCCACACATCAAAGATTTCTACCTCTAGAATATTTTTCAATGCCACCTCATGCCTTCTTAAAATGGAGACCATCCTTAGGCACTATTCACATCCTTTCACATATAAATATAAATAAACATCTTTAAAAAAAAGTAGGCCAAAAGAAACCAGATTACAATACCTTTTGTGTCGTTCTTTCACCCCTACGATTCCACCATAAGTTGATGTGTGGCAGCTCTCCAACACTTGTGGTGCCTCCTGCTCAGCTATGCACCTCCTCATCATTTGGATAGGACCCTACTTAAACAAATACAACTCATCCCATATATAAAAAACAAGTATCATACTGCACTCTCTACTTCTGGTGTGTTGATGCCTCAGGTGGGAATAACCCACTCGCCAAAAATTTTACAGTCTTTGTGTAGTAAGGTACCTATGAAATGTCTAGTGCCAAAAGTTTTTCATCAGGGAATTCTTCATGAAATTGACGTGCATTCGCCACATGAGATGAGTCTTCGAATCTGGATAGATGATTGACTATTTAGTTCTTTTGTTCCCTTCCTATGTTAGATCAAACTCTTGAAGTAGCAACATCCACATGATGAGTGTAGGTTTTGCATCCTTCTTGTTAAAGAGATACTTGATAGTCATATGATCAGTGTAGACTATCACCTTTGTGCCCACTAGATATGACCTATATTTGTCAAATGCATACACCAAAAACATATCCTTCTCAATCACATTGTAGTTTGCTTGGGCTGCATCTAGTGTTTTGCTCGCATAGCATATGGTATGAAACATGTTGTTCATTGTTTCCCCCAATACTGCTCCAATAGCTATATCACTAGTATCACATATAATCTCAAATGGAAACTCCTTGTGGGGAAATAAGGATAGTAGCCTTAATTAGCTTATCCTTTAACATTTAGAATGCTGACAAACACTTCTCATCAAGCACATATTTCATCTATTTCTTTAATAATCTACACATTGGTCTTCTAGTTTTAGAAAAGTCGTTGCTGAACATCCTGTAGAAGCCAGCATGGCCAAGAAAACTCCATACTCCTTTCAATGATATTGGAGGTGGCAACTTCTCATTCACTTCTATTTTTTCCATATCAACCTCCAGCCCACTCTAAGGAACCTTGTGTCCCAGCATAATTCCTTCTCTCACCAAAAAATGACACTTCTCCAAGTTTAGCACAAGGTTGGTTTCCTCACACCTCGCAAGGACTCTATCAAGGTTAGTTAGACACAGTTCAAAAGACTCACCAAATATCAAGAAGTCATCCATAAATACTTCCAATAAGTCTTCTACAATATCATGGAAAATTTCCTTCATGCATATCTTAAAAGTAGCTAGGCCATTACATAAACCAAATGGCATGCATTTGAACGCCTACGTGCCATAAGGACATGTGAATGTTGTCTTCTCTTAATACTTGGGTGCAATGACAATCTGATTATAACCTGAATACCCATCAAGAACACAGTAATTCTCTTGGCCAATCAACCTGTCTAACATTTGACAATGAAGGGTACTAGATAGTTGTCCTTTCTGGTGGCTTCATTTAGTTTCCTGTAGTCCATGCATATCCTCAACCAAGTCACTCTACTTGTGGGGATCAATTCATTCTTATCATTGTCACCACTGTTATTCCACCATTTTTGGGATATACTGCACTTGACTTACCATTTTACTCAGAGATAGAGGGTATACTATCCCTGCATCTAAAAACATAATCACTTCTTTTCAAACCACATCCTTCATCAAAGGAGTTAGTATATGATGATGCAGTGCATGATACGCTCAAACTTTTTTCTCAAATAAAAAGTAAAGCGGTCGTATCAAGTAAAGAACCAAACTAATGAGGTTGGGATCGTTCCTACGAGGAAAATAACTCAGACTTAACTTTAATCTGTTATAACTATTATTTAGTCAATTATTTACTTAGAAAACAAATGACAATAAAAGAGGGGTTTTTATTTCTAAATGAATGAAAATAACTAACTAAATTAAAGTAAACAACTAACACATACAAATCTTGGAGTTTAATCAATTAATAAAAATATTTAGTGTTTAAGGGTTCCCCACAGGCTCTTAACTAGATAATTCTAACTATAACAACTCTTTCCTAGTATCCTGCATACAAAGTGATAAAATATGTATTTCTAAATCCTTGGTCCGGCATCTAGAAAATCTCACTCCGCACCTTGGTCCGGCTACGTGTGTTGCTATACTACCCCTTACCTTTACCTCATATTAAGCATTGTATTCGATATTTGACTAAGTTATTACCTCGTATCAATCGACACCTAGCCTATTAGCTAGTATACACTAAATCTATGTTAATAATTCTTTTTCTATTATCTACCTCCTTGGTCCGGTAAGTAGCATTAAGGCAAATTCTAACATTGGCCATCCGTTAAGAAGACTTCTAAACGAAATAATTATCAATACATGCAAGATACTATTCTAGAATTGTTTTTTAAGTTAGATTTTACCTCTTTGTTCACCCATGGTTCCCACAACCCTAGTTATGGACTTTAGTTACCCATAGTCGTAATCACAATATTCATATATAAAATATAAGAATTCATGCACTTACTTTGATGAGAAAGAATAAAATACAGACATTTACTTGATTAATCAACAAAATCACCAATAATCAATTCCAGAAAAAGTGTAAAAATCAAAAAGTCTAATATCAAAGAGTTTACTAACAAAGAGTCTAACACCAAAAAGTCTAACAACTAAAAGTCTAAAACCAAAAGTCTAACCCTAAAAACGAAGTTTTTCAACTTACTTATAAAAAAACTAATAAAAGAAGGACTCTAGTTACTGAAAATCTATCAAAACGCGGCTGGGTCGACGGACCGTCGTGGTCATGACGGTCCGTCATGGCCTCCGTCGTCCCATACTTCACAAATTCTTCTGCTGCTCTCTTCATTACGCTCAACGGCAGGAATGACGGGCCGTTCCAAGCACGACGGTTTGTCAAGGTTCTCCGTTCCATAATAGTAAATTTCTTGGAAATTGGATACAGGGACTACTCTCTGATCATTGCGACAAACTAGTAGGACGGACCGTCGTGGCTATGAAGGTCCGTCATGAACTTCCGTAATCCCACATTTGGTTAGAGCTCCCCATCTTCCCTCAGTAGCTTCACTACATTGCCACCTATGTACCGGCGCAAGCTCAACGGACCGTCATAAGCTCTGTAGGTGGTAACTTTTCTGCATTTCTTGCCCAAAACCTTATGTGTTCATCTTTGGACAGATATCCTGCAAATAAAGAGAAACTTACATAAAAATCAATACAAAAAGGCTTTTGGACACACACTAAACTTAAGGAAAAAGCATTAAAAATACCGTGAAACCACGGTATATCAACACCCTCAACTTAAATTCATTGCTTGTCCTCAAGTGAAGCACTATGATTCACTACAAAATGTTTGTACAATAGTATCCATATTTTAGATTTCGCAGTCATTTGGCTATTTCTCACGATCAATATCATCATGTTTATGCATTTTATCATTATTAGGCTGGAATTATGTGGAATCATACCATGACAAAGACTCACACACACTGACACCTATCATCTTCAATTTCTCAGCGAGTTGCTATTATTTCTTGTATTGCAACTAGTGTCCTCAGTTCAAAACAACATGCTAATTTTTCACACAATGATTTCAGTTTGAGTATAAGTATTACTTTTCAACATTCACTCTTAGAATAAATTCACAACTCATTCATACATATTGCCATAAGTATGCCCTTATTTTCACAGGTTTAAATTTGTCATACAACTCTTAGGATCACGATAGTACTTTCTTAGCTTGTAACATAGTCTCAGGGTTAGGTATGGTATATTTAGGTATATTTGAGTGACTTTTTTCCCTCCTTGAAATACCGGCTAAACATACCACTTTTTATCATTTTATTTCGCACAATTTCTCATATTCTTTCACGTTGCTATTTTCTCTTGTTTCATCATTTATGTAAGTGACTCTCTTCTTTTCTTGCTTGTATTTACTATTTTTTTTATTTCACTTTTCCTTCAACTGGTTCTTGGGTCACTTTAATTTTGTTCTTTCTTTCTTTTTGTTCTTTCAACCCCACTTTCCAGAGAATTTCTCATAATAGCCATCCTCAACTCATGTCTTTGCCATGAGTCAAAGTTCACAATGCCCAAAGTTGGGTCAAGACCATGAAAAGGTTTTTTACTGCATTAGCCACCCTCAACTTATGCTTTTGGCATAAGCTGACGTGCACATGTCCAAGGAGGGACCGGGGCAAACACAGTATTCCCAGAAATGATCAGTTGGGGAGAAAAATAAAGGTCTAATTTAAGCTCAAATCATTTGGATCAAAGAGGTATTAATTTCATTCGAGGGTTTTTTAGGCTAAAAATTGGCTATATTGAACAAAGGCCTATGATCCTTTCCTAATTGTCTATTACAGCTTACTTTTAGCTGGACTAACCAGGAAAGTTCTAGCTCAGTACAAATAGTGGACTATTCAAATCTTTCTCAAACTCACTTGACATCTTATTACTATACCAGATTATCAGACACTTAGTTCGAATTTTAGACTTAGGGTCATTCAGTGGTGTATCTCTATGTCATGCTTAGAGCTACACATTTATCAATTACTATGCCTAGTCATTCATCATTTTCATTACTTCAGGATATCATTTTTTTTCTAGAAATCATGCTTCAGAGTTATACTATGTAAACAAGATATAGACATGCCGGTTCAATAATAAAAATAATCAATATCTTGAGGAAAAGAAACACAGGCAAAAAAAAACCCAAAAGAGGATCGTGAATTGCGCAACTCAGACTTCATCCTCGCACTCACTTTCAATTTACCTCACCCCCAACAAAAAGATATGCAATTGTCCCCCATGCATAAAAAATCTGAAATACGAGAGTGATAGGTTAAGAAAACCTAGTGGGAAAAGCGCCGACAATAAGCAAGTTGGTGCGTCCGGTTCCCCGAAACCCACTACCTCTGTAGGATGGACACCCTCAGTAGTGTCCTCATCAGCAACTACACTATCAGTAGTGCCTCTCGCGGTTTCCACATCTTTGGAACTAGATACCCCAGCAGCTGACTCGATAACCCTAATCAGACGCGCCTCCTCATCTGCAAGCGAGGCTCTCCTCACAGCCTCCATATCACGTCTCTCCTTCTTTCATGATCTAGACTCATACTCCTCTTGACCCGTGCGCTTCTTGGCATGCTCTCAAGAAGAAGGTGGTGGAATCTCATAAGTGGCAAATAAGGAAGCCATCACTGTGTCCTCAGCAGGCTCTGCAAAAGGGGCCTCAGACTCAGGCACCCTATCCTCTAGAATCATATCAATATCTGTTCGCAGACTCTCAACCGCTGCCTGAAGGGTCGACACGTCCATCTCAGGGGCTGGCCGGACTAGCACCTGCAACACAAAAGCATTCAGGCGCTGATAAACGTCACCGATCTTCAGCTCTTTGTGCTGGACCATTTTACTCTCCAAGCGCTCCTACTCATCAGCAATAAACCTCTGCATCCAAGGATGGATGTGATGCAGAAGTATAGCCGTTCGAGCATGTGCTACAGTATTAGCCAGATTTTCACCAAGTGGAGGGAACTCTAGACGGGGCCCTCTGTGTGGAGCTAACTCATTGGCATCATCCCTAATGAGGTCGATATCAACAGTGCCCAATGGAGTCTTGAGCTGATCAATGTGCCAAATGGGCACACCTGTGGACCTGTATAAGGAAAATATCATGCACGGAAATGGGTATGTAGTTGTGACCTTGAAAGCCCCCTCGTGCATGACGGCCTGTAGAAGCCAAGCGAAGTCCACCTCAAACCCAGCTATCATCGCCGCCATCAGAACTGCGTGATCCCATGTTACTATATTATCAGCAGCCGTGGGGGAAAGGCAGTGGCGGACAATCAACCATAAGAACTTAGTCGTGAAGCTCAAGTTAGACTTCTTGATAGCTCCCTTCGGCTCTGTTACCCATGCAACACTCTCTCCATCAATATACAAGTGCAGGGCCACCCACCTCTTGGTGGTCTCTCTCAGCGATGGCTCACGAAAAAATTGGCCATCTTTTACAATTTGCCACCAGTAGTCCAACTCAGCGGTGAGAGGGGTCCTGTTGGCATCAACATCCTCACCATACAAAAGCCGGCGGATGGCGGGCAGGGAGATGTCGACCTACATGCCACGTACTCGGACGTGCTCAAGTGGGGCCTGTTTGGCAGGGGAAGCTCGCCTATCTATTTGTGATCGAAGTATAGCCACGTAAGAGGCGTAAAAATCTTAAACTAACTCCTTACTATAGCGACCTAAAGAACGAGTTGTCCGCTCTAGCCGGTGTCTGGTGTAGAGATTGTGGATCTCTGGCATGGTGGGGAGATTTCCCGTAAGGACCCGCTTCTCCAGTGTAAGGGTCCGTGTCGTGACGCCTTTATCATTTAGAAACTTGGCTTCTGAATACACTTGGTATTGCCCGTCGACACAACACTATTTGGGATGGTCGAAAACCGGGGTGAGAGCACCAGTCGATGAGCCTCAAGTTGAATCAAGACTGTCAGCCTCATCATGCGAGGCAGACTGTGCAATTGTGGCGGGTGTAGGGACTTATGTAGACCCGGAGCTTCCTCCAACCACGAAACTCCTTATGATCAAGACGTTCCTTCTTCATGTGTAGCTGGCCCAGAAGGTGTGCCGGCAAGTGTGCGCTCCTCATCGGACTAGGAGGCAGTTAATACGTCGGACGCCACCTTATTGGGCGTAGCTCTGGTTACACGTGCAGCTTGTGATGGAGTTACAGTGCCTAGGGTCACGTACTCGGGATCATGCTCATCATTAGAGCCTATAACCAGTCGGGCAGACGGGGCAACAGACTTTGAACGCCCATGTGCATAAACTTAATCTTGTTTTGGTGCCATTGGAGATAGTACCTGTAAAGAATAAATATTAATAATAGAAGGAGCAAACAAGACAAGCAAAAACGACACAAAATAAATATAAGAGCAAAGTTGTAATGACATTTCTACAGTAATAGTGAAACAAGATGGACCAGGTGACGGTTCGTCTTGAGTACGACGGACCGTCATGGGGTCCATCATGTCTTACTTAAGACTATGTTTATGTGGAGATCCCTGAAGGAAAGTGTCTGAGAGTTATGGCGGATAAGCAGGACGGACCGTCCTGTTAATGACGGTCCGTCGTAGATGTCCGCCAGAGGACACTTGAAAAAAAATGGAGACCTTAGGACAAGGTTCTCTGACCGTCATGACGGTTGTGGAGGACGGACAGTCGAGAGTATGATGGTCTGTCATAGATGTCCATCTGAGGACACTTAGAAAAAGTTGGAGACCCTTAGGAATAGGGTCTCTGACAAACAGAATGGTTGTGCAGGATGGACCGTCGTGGGAACGGCGGTCCGTCGCAAGTGTTCGTTGGTGGAAACATAGAAAAAAATAGTGGGGTGTTGGGGGTGTTGGAACAGACCCTATGATTGTCCATCGTGGGTACGATGGTATGTCGTCGGTGTCTCGTTTTGTCATTCAGTGAAAGAACTTAGGATGCCTCATTCATCCTCTATGACTCACATTGAATACTTAGTGTTAACCTATATGTTTCTAACCCAAATAACTATAAAACTACCAATGCTAAAGCACCTATTTCTCGAGTTTTAACAAGTCAATTCGAGGATTCTCAACCTAGGTTAGACAAACTTAGATCAAAGAATGAAGACCCACCGAAAAGGAATAGGCTAATACTAATTAAAACAAAAATCCAATGTAAATGGGTAGAGATCAGAGACACATACCTGATAAAAAGGAGAAAAAAAAAGAAAGGGAGGCACTTGGTTGGCAAGAACAGAACCACAGTAACAGACTCCGACCAATAGAATGGAGATATTTGGAATTGGGAATTTGGGGATGTGATAATTTGAAAGAGAGGTAGGAAATTGGAAGTTCGAAAGGGAGGGAATGGGAGAAACAGGAAAAGAAATCGTTCAAATGACGGGGTGGGGGGTTTTAAATGTTGAAAATTTTTAAAATACCCCGGTGGGGTCGGGTCGGATATGCAGGTTAATGATGCAACGAGTCCCCAATGACGGTCCATCACAGATGCAACGGTCCATCACGGGTTCTGTTGCATGTGCCCTAATTTTGATAGTTAATTAATGACATACCTTGAACAAAGAATCATGGGGCGGTCCATCGCATGTGTGACGGTCCGTCGATGTATCCGTCAGTGATTGTTGCAGAATGATTTTTCTGCAGAATTTCGTGGTGATGTGCCTGCAAATTTAAAACCCATTAGTAGAAAGTGCTACCATAACTAGAAAGAAAACTATCAGTATTGGGTTTCCGCCCAACAAGCTCCTAATTTAACGTCGTGGCACGACTGAAGACATTTGATTACTCAGACTTAATCAAGATGGTATGCCTCGATTACTTCATTTGATGATTCAGCATGCTCGGAATAGGTTTTTATTCATTGTCCATTCACCTTAAACTGCACACCCTCCTTGGTTATCAATTAAACTTTTTCATGAGGGAATAGTTTGGTAACCAAGTAAAGGCCAGTCCATTTGGACTTAAGCTTGCCCGGAAACAAACGCAACCTAGAGTTGTATAAAAGCATCAAAACCCCAACCATAAACTCCCTTTTTTTAATTATTAGGTCAAGGTCGTTCTTCATCTTTTGTTTGTAGGATATAGCAGATACCGATTGGAGTTCACCACTCTGCCTCATGGACCTACAAATGTTGAAGGTCGCTTCTTCATTGTTCAACCGGAATTTCATATTCCCCTTTTCCATAACAACTAAGGCTCTACCCATAGCAACGAATGGCCTCCCAAGAATAATAGGAACTTCAAAATCGACTTCACAATCAAGAATAACAAAATCTGCCAGAAATATGAACAAATCCACTTTTCCTAGCACATCGTGGACTATCCCTATAGGCCTTTTTACTTTTCGATTGGCCATCAGTAGCCGCATCACAATGGGCTGTGGATCACCCAAACCCAACCTCTTGTAACTCGAGAGGGGCATGAGATTTATGCTTGCCCCCAGATAACATAATGCTTTCTCAAAATGTAATGACCCGACTATAAAAGCAATAGTGAACACACCCGGATATTCTTTCTTTTGTACTAGAGATCTTGTAGCAATACAACTACAATGTTTCATTCTATCATCATCCTCAAAAGTGACTGATCTTTTCTTTGTAACTAGATCTTTCATAAATGTGGCATAACCGAGCATTTGTTCTAAAGCTTCTACCAAAGGGACATTGATAGAAAGATTCTTCAACATTGTTATAAAACACCAATATTTACCATCCTCGGTCTTTTTCCTAATCTTTGAGGAAAGTGGGGGTCTAGGCATGGGAATTACCTTTGTAGGCACTTCCACATTTTTTCCAGTGTTATCTTCTACTTCACCACTAACCTCTACTACTTTATCATTATCTTTTATCACCTTTTCATCAGTAGACGCATAGGTGTGCCAATGGTATGCTGACCACCACAAGTAGTGATTTCCATACAATGTCCATCGTTTTTCAAATTTTGGACAGTGTTGCTAGTAAGAGTTCCCGATTTCCATTTGTTCATAGTCGCAGATTATTGGGCCATTTGAAACTCAAGTTTCTTAATCAATATTGCATGTGTATCGACTTTATGCCCAAAACCTGCTAAATCACTCCTTAACTCTTTAATATTCTCATCACTAGCATCGAATCTCCTCATCGTTTTGTGCAACATATCCTCAACTCGCCCCATACTATCTCCACCATCCTTAAAAGTAACTTCACCATTTTGAGGAGGGACATAGGGCCCATTTGTATCATTTCTGTTACCATAGTTACCCCTATTAATTTGTTGTCACGGTTGTAGTTTCCACCTCGGACTTAATGACCCTCACGGTTATAGTTACCATAAATCCAACCTTGTTTCCTTTACCTTGGAGTCAATTCTCCTTATTTGAGCCTTGGGCACTCGGTTCGAAACCCTTGTCTACTCATTTATCGCATAGGAATTATCCACATAATAGCATTCATCATTTGGAAGTGGTGGTTTAGACAAGTAGTTAACTGCATTTATATTTTCTGCACACCTAGTAAAATGTTTTAATACCAACCCAAGCTCAGTACTCATCTGAGCCATTCTTTCACGAATCTCATCTGTGGTTGGTTCGTGAGTGGATTGCACTGCGAAGGTATTTCTCCCAGTATCTAACTTCCTAGTACTCCAAGCTTCATTATTCCGGGAGATTTTCTCTAACTTCTCGGTAATCTCAGCATAAAGACACTCCCCATAAGAACCACCCGCTATAGAATCCAAAACTGCTTTATTATTATCATCTTATCCCCGAGAGAAGTATTCCTTCAGTGACTCATCATCTATGCGGTGATTGGGGACACTTCTCAAAAAATAAAATGAATGTATCCCTAGAACTACTAACTGACTCTCCTGGTAGTTCCACCAAGTTTTTCACTGTCTTTGTGGTTTAGTTTCTTGGAGACCGAGTAGTAACGTTCTAAGAAAACGTCCCTTAGTGTGTTCCAAGACAAAATTGAGTTATAAGGGAGCTCATTGAACCAAATAGCATCCTCTCCCGTCAATGAAAGAGGAAATTCTCTTAGCCCAATTACATCCAAATCCAAATCAGGCCTCTCTTCACAACTTTTACACACTGCCCTTTCCTTAGCTATATGGGCATGTGGGTCCTCAGAAGGTAGCCCTGAAAATAAACTTCTAGCAGTGAGCATTTGCATCAGACTACAAGTTACCACAAAGGTGTGACCTTGTCGTAGAGGGGGCAAGACAAGTGGCCCATCATAGTCTGCAATATTATCATAGCCTCTGTAGTATTCTTGTTGACGTGGAGTAGGATTTTGTCTCTTTTGTTGATTTTTGCCCAGATCATCTTGTAATAACTGATCATGAACATCAACTAGAGTTGGGATGTTCTTGTTTGGATCATCATCGTTAATACCCAAGTTTCAATTCATATTGCATAGTGTATGCTCTAACTCGTGATCGTAGGGAAACATGGGTTCTCTTCCTCTCTGTGTATTTGGCATACAAGGAAGATAAATCTGCATGAATCAAAAACAATATAAAAAAGTAGAATTAAGAAATATTGACAAAACTTTAGTAATAAGTTTAAGTTAATCTAAAAGCTACTATCCCCGGCAGCGGTTCCAAAATTTGATATGCTCAAACTTACTTCTCAAATAAGACTTAAAGCGGTCGTATCAAGTAAAGAACCCAACTAATGATGTTGGGATCCTCCTTATGAGGAAATTAGTTCAGACTTAACTTTAATCTATTATTACAATTATTTAGTCAATTATTTCCTTAGAAAACAAAATACAATAAAAAAAGGGGTTTTATTTCTAAACGAATGAAAATAATTAACTAAATTAAAGTAAAAACCTAACAGATTCAAATATTGGAGTTTAATCAATTAATAAAAGGACTCCAATTACTGAAAATCTTTCAAAACGATGCTGGGTTGACAGACCTCGTGATGGATCGTCCTGGTCATGACAGGTCGTCATGGCCTCCGTCGTCCCATACTTCACAAATTCTTCTTCTGCTCTCTTCATTACCCTCAAAGACAGGTATGATGGACCATTCCAAGCACGACGGTCCGTCGAGGTTTTCCATTCCATAACACTTAAACTTCTTGAAAATTGGGTACTGCGACTACTCTCCGATCATTGCGACGAACCAGAAGGACGGACCGCCGTGGCAATGATGGTCCATCATGAACTTTAGTAATCCCAAACATGGTCAGACTTCCCCATATTTCTTCAGCAACATCACTACGTTGCCACCTACGGACTGTCGCAAGCTCTACGGACTCTCATAAGCTCTGTAGGTGGTAACTTTTCTGCATTACTTGATGAAAAACTTCCGTGTTCAACTTTGGACAGATTTCCTGCAAATAAAAAGAAACTTACCTAAAAATCAATACAAAAAGTCTTTTGGACACATACTAAACTTAAGGAAAAAGCATTAAAAATACTGTGAAACCATGGTATATCAGTGCACTTGCCTTGTATACTTCCTCCATGTATATTTTTTTCATACACATAGTTGGGCTTATACAATGGATGTATGTCATTTGCCAACATAACGCTGCTTTTATCTTCTTGAGAATCAATAATGTTGCTTCCACTTGTTCATCATATAATGTTGCAGACAACATAATTAGTAAAGTTTTGTCATTACACAAAAATCCATACCTGAGGTGATCTAGCAGTTCTTTCAATTCCAACATAGGAGATTCTTCAATGTATAGTGTAGGTGATGGAATTAAAACCCTATAGATAGATCCCATTTCTCTCAGCCAGTTAAAATCATTGACACATCTAAGAATTGAACAATTTCATGTGCCTCATCATCTCCATATATATCATCACCTCTCAACACTCATTCTAGAGGATCGTTAACCACATTGTACTTGGCTTCTGTCTCAAGATCTGTCACAGTAATGGAAGACATATCCTCATACTTAGGTGTCATCTATAATTCTTTATAAACATAAAAAACCTCTACTTTATCATGAGCTCTCATAGTGAGCTGTCTAGCTGCCACATATATCATTGCTCTCCCATTTGCTAAGAATGGTCACCCTAAGATGAAAGGAACCACGGGATCAGGTTCAAAATTTAGTACTACAAAATCTACTTGGAAAATCAGAAAACCCACCTACACTAGCACATATTCCACAACTCCTTAAAGTCTAGCTACAGATCTGTTAGCCAACTGCACAATTATGGCACTTTGTGTAGGACTACCCAACCCTAGTTCTTCATTAGTTGGCATCAAGTTTATGCTTGCTACGAAATCGCATTACCCTCGGACATGAATACTTAGGCCTATCATAATGTGCACAGTAAATTTTCCCGAATCTTTACGTTTAATAGGTAACCGATTCTTGATCCTAAAGCTGCAATCTTTATTAAGTGGAACTGTCTCGTATTGTGTAAGCCTTCTTTGTATGCAACAATCTCCTTCATATACATTGCATACATGGGTATACCCTGCAACATATCTACCCAAGGCAAGTTAATATGAACTTGTTTCAAAAGAAAGAAACTTACCAAAACATGCATACTCCTTTTTTTCTTGAAATTTTGAGGGAATGGAGTAGGTGGTGGAATAGTTGGTTGCACATATTTAGTGGGTGCAACAGCTTCATTCTCTTTCCGATCAGCCTCTTTGAGTTCAACCACTTTTCTTACTGCTTCAATAGTTTTTTTCTTAGGATCTAACTCTTCCAATTTTAGTCCACTACGAGTACTCGCAACATTTATTTTTTTGAATCTGGATCAGAATTACAGGAAACCCTCCTTGTAGGGTAGAATTTTGGACACTAGCGAATTGCCCAAATAATTTCTCCAGGTTCTGAGTTGCTAACTAGTTATTCCACACATCCGCAACAAACTGAGCTAGATCTTTCATAATTTTCTTTGACATATCCTCAACACTCATGTTCCCCAATTGAGGTTTAGGTTGCTTCCTCTGTACCTGTCCTTGATATCCTTATGAATTACTTTGAGGTCTATACCGATTCTGACCTTGCCATTGATTTTGATTTCCACCGCAAGAAATGTTCTGGTGGTTTCACCAGCTTGGGTTATAAGATTTCCCAAGTTTTGTTGTCCACCTTCTCTTTGAGCATTTCCTACCAAATTTATAGAGTCTAGGTTTCCACCACATATCTTTGCACTGTGATCACTTCCACCGTAAATCTCACACCAACATGGTTGTTATTGGACTACATTAACTTGAGAGGTATGTTATTCCAATGCCATGTTACTGAAATGTGTATTCATTATGTTCTGCATGGCAGAAATATGTGTAGTCAAGGCAGTCACAACATCAATTTGTAATACACCTGCAGTTTTCTGAACTACCAATTTCAGTCCACTTCCATTCCACTTTGAGTTCCCTGAGAAATCTGATTCAGTAAGGTGAATAACTCAGTCTAGTTCTTCTCAAAAGCTTGTACACCTGTCACTGAATCAAGCAAAATCTTGTTGTTAGTCTCCAAACCTTCATTGAAAGTATGGTCTAACACCTCATTGGCTTGATAATTATGAGGGAAACTCATCAACATTAATTTTTCAACTCGTCCCAAGCTTGATACAAGTTCTCAGCACCCTTCTTCCTAAAACTTAAAATGTCACTCCCTAATTTAGTCATCATCCCAGATGGAAAGAATCGAATGAGGAATTTTTGTGCTAGATCATTCCATGTGGTGATTGAATTTGCTGCTCTGAATAAAGGGGAATGAAGTGAGCTTCACATACTCTTATTCACTCCAGTTTGAGTGTACTTTGAGTGTAAGTATCCCTGATCTCCAGAAAGTTTTAAATGTGAACCGTAGGATCCTCATGTGAGAGACCACTAAACTTCCCATTTGACTGCAATATTTGCACCATACTCATCTTCAATTTGAATCTCCCACCATCCTCAGGTTTCTGAATGCATGAAGTCATATTGGTAGATTGTGGTATTGTCACATCTCTAACTCTCATCTTATTAATTTCCATTTTTTCATGTGTTTGTTCTCTTTCCTCCGCCTTAGTGATTGGAGATGGTAATTCCCCATTGACCAAAGGTATTGGATATTCTGCTTGTCTCCACCTTCTATGTACGAATCTTTCATGTTCTAAGAGAGGCTACAAGAATTCTCGATCATTGTCCAATTTGGATCAACCTACAACAATGAAATACTTACATCAAGTTGTCAACACTTATGTTTAATTTTAGAACTACAAAAATCAAATATTTCCTAATTGCTATTTTCCCCGGTAGCTGTGCTAAAAACTTGTTGTGCTCTAATCGCACACACAAGTACACTTGATCGTACAAGTAATACATATGCTCTATTAGAGAGCCGGATATCGTAGCCACAAGGACTTATTACTAGAATTTATTGATTTTTCGAACTTGTCACTAAACAAAAGTGAAATTTTGCGTTTTTTGTAAGGATTGTAAATTAACTAATTCTACTTAAACTAACTTATAACTATTACGATTCAATTTTTTATGTTTCAAACAATGATTTGGGAAAGATCCACGGTTGCAACTTTTACCAAGAATCATGTATCAATATCATATAATAAGGATTTTCTTTTAATTATCTCATTAGTGAATCACAAGGTTATATGTATGATCATGGTCTCTCTACCTCGAATTTCCTACAATTGAGAACACCCTAACTACATCGTTGAGCGAGGGGATAGAGTGATTACAAATTAAGCATTAAGATATCTTTATGTATGGTGACCCAAGCAAGGTTTCTAGGTATATCAATATTCTAGAAATGAATCAACCCTGGCTATTTAGAGTTAAACAAGATCCTTTACATTCTATCCTCTTATTCCTCTCAAGTTCAATGAAGATAATAAATTTATTTCTATGATGATCAACCATGAAATACCAAAATCAAGAACATAAGAGAGATTCATATGATAATTCATGATAAAATCCAATATAAAATTCAAGGATTACATTCATCTTGTAGCCACAACCTTAGAACTAGGTATTTAGCTTCTTATAATTGGATAATCAATCTCACAATGTTTATGAATCATCACAATAAGAATGAAAAGAAAAGAGATAAAGAATGAACCCTAAAAACTTCAACGTTTCGTTCTCCAGGTGTTCCCTTTCAAAATTAGAAAAACAATAATAATAAAACTTAAATCAAACCCCTATTTATACTAAAAGTTGAAGTGGCCAACTCGGGGCCTCAGACGCGTGATGCACAGTGATCTTCAAATGCCATGCCACACTAGAAAACATTGTCACGCAATGCGGGGGTTTCACTAGGTATTTTGCCTCTAAATTAATTCCTCTATGGATTTTTCATTCTCTTCTGGGCGACCCGGACTTGTCACGCAACAACCTTAGATCTTTTCTTCAAGTTCTTTCTTGCTCTCCTCTTGACTGGAATCTTCATATTATTCCCTTTGTCTCTTTTTGTGCACATATCTTCCAAATAGCTTCCCTACACGACTAATTATGTTGGTTAGTTCAAAAACTTAAAATTGACTCAATAGGACTTAAAACGCAACTTTGCGACTTCAAACTAAACACAAATGTGTACATGTTTGGAATTCCGGATATATAAATATGCTCAAGATCACTTTTTCATCATTTCATGTTACGCTAGTCAACATATTTTCATATTTACCTTTGCATTTTTCTTCACCTTGATGTATAGGTGATGAGTAACAAGTCAGTTTTCAAGTCTTATTCTTTTATCTTTTCTTTTTCTGCTGCATTTATCAAACAATATAAAAATGATGTGTTTTACTCTATTTTCTTTGACTTCCTTTAAAAGACAAAAGGTTTATAAGGTTTAGGCCTATTTGGGCAACTAATTAATAAAGGTCAAATTAATAAATTTGATTCTGAAACTAATTAGGAATTAAATTTATTACCTTTTCAAATGCACGAGGAAATATGGTAGGCTATCTTTGTATAAATCATATTGTGTATAAATCTGGTTTAAAAAAATTAGTAGTGCAATTTATCAATTTTCCAAATGAATAACAAATACAATTTATTAATTTTTCAAATATAAAGAAAAAGGAATACAACAATTTATTAATATCACAAATATAATAAACTAGAAATATAATTTACTAAATTTCCAATTATAATGAACTAGGAAAACAATTTATCAATTTTCCAAATGAAATAATAAATATGGTAGGTCATCTTTATCTATATATTTTATATTGTCAATGAATTTGATTTCAATACAAAATAGGAATAAAACTTATTAAATTCCCAATTAAAGATATGGCAGGTCATCACTATAGTTACTTCATTTTCCAATCAATCCTATTATACATTATATTTTTCTTCTTGTGTTCCTCTTAAAAACTCAAGAAAATTCCAACATTGTTTTTGTTTAATTCGATCCGTATTAGTGATATTGAACTATTAACAACTCTCATTCTCATTCTTCTATTGTTGATATTTTTAATATGACTGATCGTAATTCATTAGATATATATAGTTTCTTAAAAACAGATTTAACAGTAATCTTCTAGACCAATCCTCGAAAAATTGGAGAATGAAGTTTCTTACGTGGAGGAGACTGTGGAGGATGTTACATTGAGGTATCTTAAAACAAGAACTCATCATATTGATGCTGCAATAGACGGAGTAGATAATCCAATAAAAATGAAAGAGATTTGTGTCATATGTCATGACAAATTTGAGCATGAAGAGATCATTGGGATAGTTGGGTGCGGGCATGAATATCATGGTAGATGCGTCAAACAATGGCTGGTGATAAAAAAAAAAATTGCCCCATATGGAGAGCGTCAATTTTGTCGTTCAAATCAACAAAAAACTATACAAATGTGTAGACTCTAGACATTTTTTTTATTTTGCTATTGTGATAGTCTAAAGTTGTTTTCCCCTATGTTTACAAGAAAAATAGTTGTGTACGTAAATTATATTTCAAACTCATATCATCAAACTTAGTAATTAAGACAGATAATTTTTAAAAGACTTGTGAGTGCTGACTGACCTTATATTACATAAAAGTATTTTATCAATCATTGATTAGGTACTAATTTCAATCGTTGATTTTACTATTATAAGTATAATTGTTTTGCTTTTCTTAAACTCCCTCTTCAAACTGTCTAGGTGCCTAGGAGATAACACCCCTTCTCTTCTAATTTTCTGAATTAATTCTTCAATTTCTCGTCCTCATCAAGATACTGCCTTTGATTCTTCGCTAACTCCCTTAAGGTTGTAGTTAAACGTACAAGAATTATTTGAATGCATGAAGGAGTATATACTCATTCTTCATCGTCTTCTAGTGTTCATATTTTTTTGCCCTTCATGGCCTCCAACCTTTTGACTTTCTATATAAAAAGTGTTCCCCCTGCTGATTTCTTTTCCCCCTCTCCCTCTAGGTCCTTACCCTCATGTTTTTCTTTGGTCATCTTAAAGAATGTTTTTTCTACCCATTGCTTGGTGGATAATTCTTCTCTACCCTTTACGTTCACTAAAGTCACTTGTTATAAACTACATGTTTCATTTAATGCATCAAACTTGTTTGTGGTAATAACTCCACCACTCGATTTATTGTCTTCTTGCTTGTGCCCACTTTATTATGTTTCCCTTCCTGTTATCTCTCTTCTTTATTTTTCTCCTATTTTTCTTACCTTCTTTCCCCGTCGTTGTTTCTTCATTTGTATCCTCTTGTACGTGGTTTTGCATTTCAGTGTTCCCTATGCTCTCTTTCTGCCTTGCTTGGTGTTGTTCTGGATTCTCAACATAGAACTGTTTTTCATCATATGCCCGCCGTTGAATCTTTTCAATCCAATGTTAATTCGCTTAGGAAACTGCTTAAGAAGATCCGTCTCAACCCTAATCCTAGCACAACTAGATCTAGTTTGATTTTTAGTTGCCATATCAACAAGTAATGGTTTTCCAACTGCTGCAACTAGTGAGAATATTGTTTCTTTCCCAAAGAAGTTTGGGCGCAGTGAAGGAAAGGAAATACATGCTATAGTCATTGATGTGTCCTCTGGGTTAAATAATGGATCCCACTTTAGGATAGGAATAATTTTGTTGTGTTAAATAGAAAAGTGGTTTAGAGTGCAGGTTAACATAATCTTCAAAGAGTGTACCCCTGATCAACACATATTTTTGGTTAGCAATCCAATATTGTACTACCCCTTCAATCCACATTGCTCGGGTATTATTTTACGATGTTCTTGTATATCTGGTCAACCATAAAAAAAAAATTTCCAACCACTACATATTGGAGATCCTCATTGACTATCATCTGCTATATCAACTTGATCACATATGATTCTTGGCCCTCCATGAAAGTACGATATTGGTTTTTATTGTAGAGGTATCGTCTCCCCTAATGTCGCCCTGAATAAACTTGCAAAAGTCTATTGACATGACTCCGATCCAGGCTGGCCAGCAGTTATGGTGATCATGAAAAAAGCGGTGACTTCCTCTTTTCTGTATTCGTATTAGTGTGTTGGAAGACAACTTTTTTGTTTTTTTGCTTTTTCTCAAGTTTCATTTGATAAAAGAACTTTAAAAAATGAGAAGATTTTGAATGTTTGATCAAAACAAGCTTTGAATTAATATATTAAATTAATTCAGTAACTATCTTTACTTGATTATCACATTATAGAAGACCACACATTGCTATAATGAATCTAATTAATTTCTATAAATTCAAGACAATTTACTTCGGTAATTTGTTTTTTATTGAAGAACAAAATTTATATGTCCTTCCCTATAAAAAGGCAGAAAATTAGTGGAGTTTGTATTGCTCTATTTTCTTTTACTTCCTTTCTCACAAATTTAAAAAGACATAATACATAACATGAACCTTAACTTGATGTCAGCTGAAAACTATCACTTTTAACTTTCGTCGTGCACATGTAAACACTTAAACTTGCATCAAATTGAACAAGCGAATACAATCGTCCTAAATGGCACTCTACATGACAATTTTATAACCTACATGGCATCCTATGTGTCTCACAGGCGGAGCCACAACCAATTAAAGTTGTGCACGTGAACAACCTTGTCGAAAGATTATATTATATATGAAGGTTAAATTTATTGAATTTATATTACATATTTAAATTTGCACAACCATGACATAGTTGCAGCCTTGGACTGGTAAAAGGTGTTCAATTCACTTAGAGGTCAAAGTACCTATTCTTGCTTTTTACCTCATGATTCAAAGATTATTTTTGGTGGTCCTGTACTAATTACTTTCTTTTCATCATTAGAAATTACAACTAATAGATATTATTTCCGTTATTACATTAATTAATTACTTATGTAGTTACAATTTACTTCATTATAAAGAAAAGATTAATTTAAAATTAAATAAGAGTATAGGTTAAAGTTAAAGGATTTCTAATTGTAGACAGCCTTCATTTTTGAGATATACTAAAATAACAAAGTAGGTCTTTAGTATGTTTCAGAAATTAAGATAAAATAAATATTTATCAATAACTAAATTTAATTGAATCTTTCATATTGGATATTTTATTTAATTAAATATTAAATAATGTTATAAATAAGTTTATATTTAAAATATATTAGAAGAAAAGATTATGTGTTATTATCCATATATTATTTTTAATTTCTTTAATCATATTATTTCTTGTAATACGCTAATTTCTTTCAATGATTTATAGGCGAATCAAGAGAACAAACTGGGTTTAACACTTTTGATTATGATATTCACATATTCTTTACCAAAGCACAATAAATTTAATATTCATTAAATTAAGAAGTAGCAAGCTCAATAATAAAAATAATTTTGATTTACGTAAAAATTGATAAATTAGTGTTATGTTATCTTGAATGTGTGTTATGTGTTTAATAGAAATCCTTATTCGCACATAATAAAACTATTATTTCAATCTATATAATTTATGGTGAATTTTTATAACTACAAGCAATCAAAACTGATGATAAAAAGACATATGAATTGTATTTGGTTGAAAACAAATTATGACGTTATTCATGATCAATTTAAAAGTCACAATCTTAAGAAAGTTAGATGTGGACTTACTCGCTAAATTTTTTGTTAGTTCCTTCTTTATATTTTGCACAAACTTTATAAAATTTATGGCTCCGCCACTGATGTGTTTTATGCAATATAACATACGTTTGTCTACTTAATCAATTTTATACAAATTTAAGTGTCGGCTTGTGTGCATTCAAAGTTGAAGGACATAATTTCTAACCACTCTTAACTTGAAATAACTAATAATAAGCTAATAAATTCAAGAATAGTCATTTTTGGAATAAATAAGGAAATATAGAAAATTTCTAAGCATAAAAGTGAGTTTTTGGTCATTTTCAAATAGTCATAACTACCAACTCAGGAAGAGTTAGGGTTAGTTCTTACATGGTTAGAAATACCTTGGGAATATATTTCTAACGGTGTCGAGTTTGCGCATTTCGGATATCATATGAGGGAGATATGTCTTTCGAAAGCTTGGTTGTTGGAGGGAGGAAAGTCCAATCCGGATTTTAGTAAGGGTAAAATAGTCTATTTACCCTAGTATTTTCTAATTCGTTTTAGGGGTTTATTAGGGGTAAAACCAAGTCCTAATCCACTTTTTAAAAAGTTGAGAACTCTTAGGGCTTTGGAAAAAAGATAAGAGAAGAGGAAGATAAAGAATTATTCAAGAATGCTAAGGTCTCGCTAGTGGAATTCGTCGGGGGTGATCCCTGTCGAGGTATATGAGATCTGTGTGGATTTGTTCATCCAAACACCAATATGTTTAATTAAGTAAGTTATGTATTGATTAAATGATGAATCTTGAAGTTCTTTATCAACAATTGTTGAAATCTTTTTGGTAGAATCATAGTGTACTTTTAGTAGTTTCTTATTCGTGTTTTTGGGCTGTTTCACGAGTCTAAACTATTGGATATTGAGTATATTAGTTATCCTAAGTGTTTAGGGGAATATCCATGAAAGTTTGGGAGGTTTAGAGTTGTAAATCAGACAAGAAAAGTTGGAAAACCATCTGATAGGCCCTGGGGCGCCGTGCCTACCAGAGCCCCTCAGGACAGACTCTATCCGTCAGGCTCTGGTGCCCACGCCTCTATGAGCCCCATGGTAACCCAGAGGTCCCATTTCTCCCTTATCCATGCCGTGCAGGTTTGGAGAGTCTATCTCTTGGGCACTCGATTTGTGGTAAGAACTGATAATGTAGCAAATACATTTTTCAAGACACAGAAAAAGTTAAGTCCTAAACAAGCACGGTGGCAAGAATTCCTGGCAGAATATGATTCCATGTGGGAACATAAACCAGGAAAACACAACCAAGTTGCTGATGCGCTGAGTAGAAAAGAAGTGTTTGTTGCAGTATATTCAATTTCAAAACTGGAAACTGATTTCTATGATAGAATCAGGCTGTGTGCTGCAAATGATTCATTGTATGTCAAATGGATGGGTCAAGTGCAAGATGGCACGATGAGACGGTATTGGATCGAGGACGATCTGCTCTATTCTAAAGGGGGGAGGATCGTTGTACCAAATCAGGGCGGGTTGCGCAAAGACTTAATGAAAGAGGCGCATGAATCTGCTTGGGCTGGACATCCCGGTGTTGAAAGGATGTTAGCCTTACTGTCTCGTGTTTATTTTTGGCCGAAAATGGAAGATGATATAGAGGCGTACGTCAAGACTTGTCATGTTTGTCAAGTGGACAAGACTGAACGTAAGAAGGAAGCAGGTTTGCTGCAACCTTTGCCTATTCCTGAAAGGCCATGGCTATCAGTAAGCATGGATTTCATTTCTGGATTCCCTAAAGTAGATGGCAAAGCATCTATCATGGTGGTAGTTGACAGGTTTTCAAAATATTCTGTTTTTATTACTGCTCCTGAATTATGCTCATCTGAAGTTGCTGCTGAGTTATTCTACAAACATGTGGTTAGGTATTTTGGTATTCCGGCTGACATTGTGAGTGATAGAGACACAAGGTTCACTGGTAGATTTTGGACTGCATTATTCAAAATGATGGGAACCGAATTAAAGTTTTCTACTGCAAATCACCCACGAACAGATGGACAGACGGAAAGAATTAATCATTTGTTGGAAGAATACTTGAGGCACTATGTGACAGCAAGTCAACGGAATTGGGTAGCATTGTTAGACACTGCGCAGTTTTGCTATAATCTGCACAAGTCGTCTACAACAGAAATGAGCACTTTTGAAATCGTCTTAGGCAGACAGCCTATGACGCCATTGGATGTTGCCAAATCTAAAAATCAGGGAAAGTGTCCAGCAGCATACAGGGTTGCAAGGGACAGACTTGAAATGTTATCTGAAGCACAAGACAGCTTGCGCAAGGCTCAGCGGCGCATGAAGAAATATGCTGATCAACATCGTCGCTCTGTGGAGTTCAATGTGGGTGACAAGGTGTTGCTGAAACTTACCCCGCAAATCTGGAAACAGATTGTAAGTAAGACCAGACATCGGGGTTTGATTCCTAAGTATGATGGTCCATTCAAAGTGGTAAAACGAGTGGGCGAAGTTGCTTATAGGTTGAAGCTGCCAGAAAGGTTGAAAATTCACCCCACCTTCCATGTGAGTTTCTTGAAACCTTACTTTGCAGATGAAGATGATCCGGATAGGAACAGATCAAAGAGGGCTCCTCCATCAGTACCTACATAGTATGATGCTGAAATTGAGAAGATCCTTGATCACCGGGTTTTGGGCACAAGTAAGAAGAATACTAAGACTGAATTCTTAGTTCACTGGAAAGGCAAGAGTGCAGCAGATGCTGTTTGGGAGAAAGCAAAAGACCTATGGCAGTTTGATGCCCAAATCGATGACTATCTCAAAACAGTCTCAATGAGGACATCGAGTTCAAGTGGTGCGGGTGGTATGTTAGACCCGCAATCTACTTGATCTAACTACGTGCAGACATGCGAAGGACTTGGGCATTGGTCTTGGCATGGATGATGGCAAAACAGTGCAACACAAGTTCAAGATGCTTGGGTGTTGGCAAGGCATCTTGAACGTGCATGGCTTACGTGCGGGTTAAGGGCTTTGGCAAGGCAGCATGTTGACTTGATGAGGCAAGGCTGTGAAGACTTGGCAATGTCAGGGACAAAGGCAATTCACCCGAAATTGGTGAAATAAAACTAATTGTTGGAAGACAGCTAAGATATTCTAACTGTTGGAAGCTGGCTGAAATATTCTAAGTGTTGGAATGAAGCCTGAAATATTCTAAGAGTTAGAATATTAGTATTTCGTGTAGATAAGAATGTAATTTGAATTAAATTCTATCTGTTGGAAATATAGCTGTTGGAAAGTTAGTTTTGAACCCTGTGATGACAAGTGTCGGACAGGTGTCATTTGTAACCGCCGCATGTAACTACCATTGTGCAGAATTTTGATTTAAAGGTGGAAATTCGTCTAAGGCAAAAACAGAGTGTTTCTAGCCTTAGACTAATTCGTGAAGCCTTCCTTTGTATTACTTTAAAGGTTAATAAAGGTTGGGACTGGTTCATGTAATTTTGTTGGTTGTTTGACGCTGCTGTTTTAAGTATTTCCATACTTAGTCAATTTTCGTGGGTGCAAGTAGGCTGAGTGTTACAGACGTTTGTAAGACTGCCTAGAGTGGTGTGCGATAAAAATAATCGACCCTCTTTCATAGCCCATGTGGGCAAGTAATTAGTAACGGTCAAAAGCAATAAATTAGATTTCAAAACAATTTAGGAGACCATAGGTTTATATATAATATTGTCAATAAATCTAGTTTTAAAAAATTACTAATGCAATTTATTAATTTTCCAAATGACCAAGGTATACAATTTATTAATTTTTCAAATATAATGAGCCGGGAATACAATTTAATAATTTTCATAATAAGTTTAGGAATATAATTTACAAAATTTCTATTATAATGAACTAGAAAAACAATTTATTAATTTTCCAAATAAAATAGAAAATATGGTAGGCCATATATATATATCTATATATTTTGTATTGTCAATGATATTGATTTCAATACAAAATAGGAATAAAACTTATTAAATTCCCAAATAAAGATATGGCAGGTCATCACTATATTTACTTCATTTTCTAGTCAAACTTATTAAACATTATATTTTGCTACTTATGTTCCTTTTAAAAACTCAAGGAAATTCCAACATTGTTTTTGTTTAATTCAATCTGTATTAGTGATATTGAAAAATTAGCAACTCTCATTCTTATTCTTCTGTTGTTTATTTTTTTAAACATGAGTGATCGTAATTCAGTAGATATATATAGTTTCTTAAGAACATGTGTAGCACTAAATTTGCTAGACCAATCCTTGCAAAATCGGAGAAATCCTCCAACAAGTGATCAGGATAATCAAGTTGCTTACGTGGCGGAGACTGTGGAGGATGTTACGTTGAGGCTTCTTAAAGCAAGAACTCATCATGTTGATGATCCAATCAACGGAGTAGATAATCAAATAAAAAAGGAAGAGATTTGTGTCATATGTCATGACAAATTTGAGCATGAAGAAAACATTGGGACACTCGGGTGCGGGCATGAATATCATGCGAGATCCATCAAACAATGGCTAGTGATAAAAAAAGATTGCCCTATATGTAGAGCTTGAGTTTTGTCATTCAGATCAACAAAAGGTATAAAAACGCACAGACACTAGAGATTTGTTTATTTGGATATTGTGCTAGTCGAATGTTTGTTTTCCCCTATGTTTACAGGAACAATAGTTGTGTGTACTTACATTATATTCAAAGTTCATATCATCGAACTTAGTAATTAAGACAAATGATTTTTTAAAAATCGTGGATATCTCGCACTATATATCTTTGTTACAAACAAGAACAATTTATTTCCTGCCCATTCTTCATATTATTTTTGATAAACGGGAAGGAGTGACATAATTCTTGAGGTCATCGAATGAATATTGGACGATATTTTCTGACTTTGAAGGTTTGAAGTTTGATCAAAGTCCAAAGTCTTAGTTAATAATCTCAAATTAGAACACTTGTGTCAATTATTTAGGTCCTGAAAGGTGATTTTTGGCTTTGGGTGTGGTTGGTATGAATGTTGAGGTGTTAGGGAGTGATTCGAGTCCTTGGTTGTATTTTTTAGTTTTAATAAAGGTATTTTTTATCAAAGTTTGATCAAGATGACCTCGTATAGATGATTTCATAAATCCTATTGATCCAAAATGTGTTTCATAATTTATTTGCATATTGATTTATCTTCATGAGGTTCTGAATGAGTTTACGACACTCATGTTGCATTCTTGTAGAATTTAAAGTTAAGAGTTGACAATGATCAAATAGTTGACAGAACGAGCTTGGATTTATGAGTTGAAAGTTCAAGTATCATTGTATTAGTTTAATGTTGATGAAATTCAAATGGATTTGGAATATTTTGAATGCTTTAAGCATAAAATGTGATGATTCAATTGTCCAATTTTACTTTTTGAGATCAAAATTGTATTCCAAGACTTTATGAAACTTCAAGCATGAACTAGAGGATCAAACTGTAAAATTTTGAATAATTTTGGTAAGTCCATATGAAAATTTTATTTTGAAACATAAAATTAGTATCCTTTAAAAGGAATGTTTGACAAGGCAAATGAGCAAGATATTCAATTTTGATTGAACAAGTAGATTTCTATCATTATTGAAGGTAAATATATTCTTTATAAACTCAAAGGTTCTTGAATCTTAATTCAAGTTCTATCTAGAATGTATATTTTTGTATGTTTCTGTATTTTCTGTATATATTGAAAATAACGAGTAATATTCCTATTTATAAAGGTAAAAATCAAATTAAACTAGTCTCGGACCTACTCTAATGAACAAATTATAACTAAACAGAAGTAAGTAAATATCATAAATAACAAATCTTAATCAACTTAAAATTCCTACTCAAACATTGAATTATTATTTCTAAAATTGTATACTCTTGTCTTATTCTTCTTTTTATTATTGTTGTATTGGATTACTTCTCTGCAATCTTCAGTTGTTAGAGTACTTATTCAATCATTCAAGTACTTCTCTTCAATCTTCAATTGTTAATGGGATCGTAGAAACTATCAAAAAATTATTTTAATGGGATTTGAGTCTTTTCCTATATATTTAGTTCCTATTATACCCCTATTACTAAGTCCTATAACTACCTTTATATTCCTAAAAGTAACCCCAACTTTCTCATTCACTCAAACCCCCAAACCCCAACCACATCCATCCCCTTCAAGTCTCTGTCAAGAAGAACGATATGGTTTCCAAGCACCAACTCATGTATTCATCCATTTTTGGGGTATGTAGGGATTCATCAATAGGTTCCATTCACTCATTCAACCCCCAAGGTTCCCTCTGATTTCCTAATTCGATTTCAATCAAATTAACTAGGTTTTTATTCAATTCTTCATGGATTCTAATTTTGTGGATTCCATTGCTTGAATTTGATCTTATTTTGATTGTTTGGACTCAATTACATGCACTTAAATTGAAATCACATGAACACATGCATTAATCATGAGTTTTATCTATGAATCCTAAAAGACATGAATTTACGAAGAAATTATGAATCTAGATTTATTGTTTTCAAAAAGTTATGCATGACTTTTGAAAAATAATATATTATGAATTAGGTTGGGTTAAGATGAGAATCAATTCCATTGTGAAAGGTTTTTCTTTTCATAAGGAACCAATAAGATTTTCTCACACATGTTGGATTGAAAATTTAATGAACTACTTATGATGTTTTAAACTTGAACTAGTATTAGAATTTTAGTTTTTCATGGATGATGATATGTTTATGAAATTGACACTTTGTTTAGATTTAACTTAGCACATAGAGAACTTTTAGGTGGAGACTGGAATAGTGAAGTCTCAAGTAGCAACTCTAGTTCCAAACTACATGTCTCCATAGGTTTGCCTTAAATGGCCTAAATTGTAATCCAGATATAGAATATGATAAGATACAATGTTCTAGCTTGGTAAGTTGACTTTCCGGAGTTACATTTGTTTCCATGTTATAGCTCGCAACGTCTATTGTTGATTAAATCCAATATCCCACAAAATAATCTATGGTTTCTTTAAAGGTTTTAATGAAGCTTTCTTGATGATTTTAAGATGCATTGACTGGGTTCACGATTTACGATTCTACTTCACATGATTTCTATAAAAAAGTTTCTTGGTCATGCATATCATGTTTTTTATTATGTCCTCTATGATCACATTTTCATGTTTTCATGTACGTCCCTCTTACTTTGTACATTTCATGTACTAGTGCATTATGCAAAACTATTTACTGTATGCGCTTTCGATTTTTCTCTATTATATATTTTTTGTATTCGTGTGTCCACTAGCTTGTGTAGGGTCTCTCGAGATCTATTACGTTATGTCACATCTAGGATGTACTTTGGATTGTCACTAGTACTCATACTACACTTCTGGGCCGGGCAGATCATAGTATAAGCTCTTAGTATTGACGCGTACCTCATGCATAACAACTATGCTTAAAGACATAAGGTGAGCTCCTATTATTAGGTTTTTCCAATCTCTCTCTACTTTGACTAGACCAATCTTTATTTTGTAATCACAGAAAGTTTTCTATCTATTTGTATTTATGTTGCACTCCTTTTGTAATAAATGACTCGACTATACCACATTGTAGGGTGTTATATGTATATATTGTTTCTCTTTCTTTCTCTATTTTTTATTTATTCTCCACATTCTTCTCTTTCACGTGATTGCTCGTTTCTACTGATTATGTGTTACGGGTGTGACTTACCTACAGGTGGGTTGTTATTAGGTGTCATCATGACGTGATATCTTCATACTTTGAGTCATGACAATTCTAAGCTTCATATTGAATCATAATGGACTTCTTCATGACTTATACCTGGATTAGAAGGCTTCTTGCTTGATCTTTACTTCAAAGTCATTTGAGTTTATTCTTGAATCCGACAATCTTGTTCTTTAGTTGTTTCGGTGAACTTGAGTGTTAGTATAATTGAACTTGTAGGTTATTAGAGAAATTTGTACTGTTTGATCCACGAGCTCACTCTCTCTCAATCTACTTGTTGAAATGATTGTATCTTTTCTTAACAACATGGACCCCTATTTATGTTATAGAATGTAATGGTTGTGATGACGAGTCACACCCTTTGACCAATTTAATTAAGTGATATAATGATATTTGATTAGTCAAAACATGTCACATGCACTAATATGACACATTTTTATTTGTCTTTGATTTGTCTAGGCATGTTATGGCACTTCATACATCACATAATCATATTGGCTCCTTCGCTAGGTCTTCTCTAAGATCATTACTTGAATGTCATTTATGTGATGTATGAGTCTCTTAATGAACTAATGAACTAATGACTTATGTTATGAAGTATAAAAATGGAATAACTACTTATCTAGAGTAGTTAAGGGTTGTCTAGTTATGGTGTGAAGGGGGAATAGGAATGGTCACTTTGTATCTGACCGGATGAGTCTTAAGAATGACTCTAGTTAGGGAAGATATAGATCGTGTGGACATGATCCGAACATAGGAAGTCTTAAGGATTATTTAGGTAGTCTTGAAGAGGTCAATCATGGACGTTATCTTGTCTATCTACATAAGTAAGTCGTTTGATAGTCTTTGATGAGGAAATGTCATATTATCTATATGTTTATATTTTTGATGTCTTGAAGTGTGTATGTGACTTAGAATAAGTGTTCTTGAGGTCATTTAGGTATGCTTAGGGAGGTTGTATGGGTGGTCTCGCTTTTTGTTGCTTAAGTTGGTCTTATGAAAGCTTTTGGTGAGGAGACTACATGCTAGAAGAAGTTAAAAGTCAAGAGAAAGTACTCCCTGTAACAGTGAAGGACTTTATTGTACAGTGAAGTGAAGCTACAGTAAAGTGCTTACAAAAATATGTTAAATTGCTTATAAGTTATCTTATATGTTTATAAGATGTTAAATGTTGTTTTTATAATTTTAATATAATTTTTTACTGAAAAGAATGCATATTTTGAATAAATGTCTTTTTTTATGATTTTCATTCATTATGTCATACTTAGTACATGTGGTTGTACTAACTCCGTGCTTTTATCTATCTCTATATTTGTTGGTAGGTGAGGAGCATTTGGGAAGGAAGACTTGAACTGTAGCATCATTCAAGAGAAGTTGAAGTATGTCCTCATTTGACTCGAGGAAATATATGTCTTTTATATTTTCTATTAGAAGTATTGTAATGGACTAAGTATTTCTATATTCGTATTGTATATGGCTCGTGTCCCAAGTATTCTTGTGTCATATGTTTGATGAAATTGAAACTTAGTATTTCCTATGACTTTATATGAAAGAGATTTTTAAAGACTATGATATGTTTTGTGAAAAGTTTTAATTTTGCACTAATTTTCACTATGTTTATGCTATAAATGATATGTAAGGGCTTGTACAAGACCTTCGAGAGGTCAAGTACGCCGGTTGCAATCCGAGATTGCCCCTAACTTCTGTTGTGTGGTTTCAGGATGTGAAAAACTTGGTATTAGAGCATAGGTTGTGAAAGTAGTATTAGGAATCGAAAAGTCTCGTCAAGTCACGTCTAGTAGAGTCTTGACCATCGGTGTGAGTCGTGACACATCTATGGGCGAGAGGCTATTTGACAATACAGTTTCCCTTCTTTTCTACTCCTATGTCGTGCCATATAGTATAAGTTATTAGTACTCTTTTCTTATGGTTTTCCTTATGTTTCAAGGAATATGAATACGAGGCGGACACCAGCTAGGAGAGTTGAAAATAATGATGTGCAAGAGGAGAATCCGCCTCAAGTTGAGGAAGTTGAGCAAGTTCCTCAAGGTGCTCAAGGTGATCAAGTCCCTATTGCGAGTGGAGGTGATGATGTCCCGGAGTTGAGTAATAGGAATATTAGACAGGCTTTGCTTGCTTTAGCCCGAGCCATGACTACTCAAGTGAATCTGAGTATGGTGCCTAGGGCTACTGTGGTGGAGAGCATTATGACCTCTAGGTTGAGAGATTTTTTGAGGATGAATCCTCCTATCTTTCTTGTCTCTAAGGTGGGAAAGAATCCCCAAGAGTTTATAGATGAGGTGTACAAGAGAGTGCATGCTATGGCAGTGACATCTAGGGAGAAAGTGGAGTTGGCTACGTATCAACTGAAAGATGTGGCTGAAGTATGGCACACACAATGGAAAGGCAATAGGCCGGACGAGTCGGGTCCTATTACGTGGGAAGAATTTAAGAGAGTTTTTCTTGGTAAGTACTTTCCCTTGAGATGAGGAAAGTTAAGGTATATAAGTTTATCAATCTCAAGCAAGGCAATATGAGTGTTGAGGAATACTCTTTGAAGTTCTCTAAGTTGTCCAAGTATTCTCCCTATCTTCTATTAAATCCAAGGTATCAAATGAGTCATTTTGTGACGGGTGTGACCTACTTAGTAAGGGAAGAATGTCGTACGACAATGTTACATGATGATATGACCGTAGCTAGACTCATGGTGTATGCACAATCAATTGAAGAGTCTAAACTTAAGAGGATGAATAGTAACTTTAAAAGGGGTGGTAGTAAACATGAAAACACTAGGGTTAAGAAGAGGGCTCAAACTCAAAAAGAACCTAGGAGTGCTAAGGTGAAATTTGAGAAGGGGTGGTTCTCAAAATGAAAAGCCTTAATGTGTCATTTGTGGAAAGCGGCACTATGGGAAGTGTCCAGCCGGTACTTGTTGTTTTTTTGGTTGTGGGAAGGATGATCATAAGGTGAGAGATTGTCTTATCATTGCGGCTAGAGAAAGAGAGAGTAAGCAAGTTGCTCATAATTATCCAAACGATGACGTTAAAGCAACGAGGCATTTCTATGCACTCCGGGCAAGAGGATCAAAGCCGGATGAGAATGATGAGGGTAAGTCCTTGGTTTTCTTTCTAGAGATATGAGTTCCTTCTAAGTGGGGGATTATGGTTAGAAGATGGGTAGAATGATATAGAAGCATGTTGTATGTGCATGGTGTTTAGGAGTTTTGTTGAAATTGAATTTCGTTAACTTCTTGCATTGTTTATTTTATGAAGCTATGATTATGTTGTAAGATGTGTTTATATGGTGTTACTTTGCATATTAGCATGTTTATATCATGAATTGAGTAAAAGATGGATTTTTGAAAAAAATGACCTAAATAGTGTAATGTTTCTCCCTGCTCACTGTTAAATTTTTGAAAATTTGACTAATTGATTCTTTTGTCTAAAATTGTTTTAATGTGGTTAGAACTGATGTATATAGGCATGATATTGAATATGAAATGAGTTTTTGTTAATCTGAATGAAGCATGTGAGTTTGTAGCATAATGAGTTATATAATTGTCTTCTAGTTTCTTGTTGTGTTGTGAATCTCTTGGCTATGTGAAATTGATGTTTTCTTCATGGTTATGTGTTATATGGTATGTTCATGAGCTGCTAGCTAAATCTCTATTATTGCAAGTGTTCAGAGAGTGGCAAGTGTATTCGAGGATGAATATTGTCCAAGTGGGGGAGATTGTAAGATCCCGAAAGTGACTTAGCTTAACTAGAGCCTAAAATGTTGGTCATGATGGTTTAAGGTCCTAAATAAGTCTATTATATGGTATTGAGGAAGTGTTTAAGAGTTAAGGTGTATTGGAAGTCAAACGTCAAGGGACGACTAACACATTCGAAGATAACATCACCTATGTGCCTCATATGTGGTATTATGTGTAATTCAAGAGGAAGGACCCAAACATGGTTTCAAGGATGCCCAAGACAGCCCAAACCATGGAAGTAGTTGATGCCCAGTGGCTCAATCGACGCCCCGTTGGTTGGGTATCATCGAATGGGAGTTAGTCGTGGGAAAGAAGACGCCAAAGACCAGACCCAGTCCTAGACCACGAACCAACAGGACAGTCTGTTGGTCAAGGGACGGGCCGTCGATGGCGCTTCCTTCTGTGAAGTTATGTTCTATGCAGCTTCACTGTTAAGTGAGAGGTGAAGTTGAAATTTGACCCCACTTACAAATAAGTTGTTTGGAGGTTTTTCAGGGTTAATTGGGTATTTTTAAACATGAATATAAGTGTTTAACAATTAGAAGATTTCATTTTTCCAATTCAAAAACCCGAAATTCCTAGAATTCATTCTTGGACTCCGTTGAAGTCCAAACTCACGGGCTTAAAGTGGCGAATAGAGTGGAGATTCTTCATCAAAGTAAAGAATTAGATTGATCAAGGTATGGATTTTTATCCTTTAAACTCTCTTCATCAAGGAGCCTCGATTCTCAAGATGTTTTCTAAAGTTTTCAAGTTAAATTGTTCAATTTCATGATTCTACCATGGGTTCTTGCATTGATGATTTCTAAACATTGAATAATGAATAAATTGATATTGTATTGATAATTTTAAACTAAATTACCTATTAAACTATGAATTGGATGAACCCTAGATTTTGTACTAAATTTGTAACAACCCTAAAAATGGATATGCTAAGTAATGCTTAATTTGTCTAGAATGCCTACGATTAGAGTGAGTTCACACGGATTGATGCACGCAGAACCTGATCTCTGAACCCTTGCTACAGCCAAGCCAACTAACTTTTGGCGTTATTTCAGCTAGGAAAGGATGGGTCCAGCAAAGTAGGGCTCCCGAATATGAAGATATAGTCGGATGAGTCTTCACCGGACTTATAAAGGGAAAAGCTTAAGTTTGGACGGTGTAGGGATAAAATTCTCTTTTTCCAGGATAAGGGTAGTATCTTAATTACCCTAAATATGTAATTAATTATTTAATTAATAAGGTGGTGGGGAATTTTCTATACAATGGGCCAAAATTGCTCATTGAGAATAAATGTTGCTCCACCCCGGTTCGAACCTTGGTGGGAGCAATGATTTAACTTGATTATTTCTATTGGTGAATTAATTTAATTAATTAATATTTAAATACTGATTTAATAAAAAGGAAAATCAGATTATTAATTAATTAATTAATTAATTACTGGGGCGGTTTAGGTTGGGTCGACCCGTAGGGACCCATTTTCGCGATGGGGACGTCAATTATTCAAACCTAGACGAATCAACATTTAATTAAATTAGATTTAGGTTTAGAATCTGAATTTTTAAGGGAATTATGGTCATTTCACTAAAATTATTAAATCAGATTTGAAAAGTTTGAAATAGTCCTAGTTGACTAAGTGTAAACTACTTCACCTAATCCTAAGTCACTCACCTCTTTAACGTTTATTTCTCTCTCCTTCACGTCTATTCTCTCTTTCATTTCACACATTCTTTCTGGCTTCCAAACGTGAGAAAAAAAACAGAAAACAAAAGTTCTTCACATTTGAAGAACTTGCACGCAAAACACAAACGAGAAAGCAATCCAAAAACGTTAAGAAAAACGTAATACGCTAGTCGGGTAAGGTGTGAGTTTCGGGATTGGACGTGAATTTGGAGAAGTTTTGGGCAGCAAGTTCAAGTGTTGAATAACGTTAAAATCAGGTATAAGTTTTCTTGCTCTTGGTGCCTTTCCCAAGAGACCCTTAAGATTTAGGTAATTCTATTCCGAAACTACGATTGTTCCCCATTACATGTTCCCTGTCATGAGCTCCTATCACTTATCTTAGGTTGGTATGTTTGCTGGTCGATCACGTATGAAGTGTGATTTTCCTGATAATGAGTTCGAAAATGTATGAACGACGAAGTATGTCTGCCGAAATTTTGTGAAAAATGTATGTGTATGCTGTGACATGATTTTTGATTTTAAGCCTTAAAAATGATATGTTTTTATGATTAAATTTTATGTGCAAATGTTTGTTTAAATCATGAGGTGTAAAAGTGGTGTAACGTTGCTGGATTTAATGGTAATTCTTGTCTTAATATAATAATAAAAATACTACACATAAATATGCACCAAATGACCAACGAAATAACTTAAGAATTAACGTATATATGATGATAAACAGAACCTGAAAATAGTGAACAAATTTCCAGCATTTAGTAGGTTGGGTTCGGCCAAAAAAAGAGGTACAAAATGCAATGAAAAATGAATGTAAAATAAATTATCACTAAGGATTGAACCCAATACATCATTACATGAAAGCTAAAAAAAAATTAACAAAAGATTGAGAGGAAAATGGATTGGAAGAGAACAAATTTCCAGCTTGCTAGAAATTTCTGGAAATTTGGAGTCTCGACCAAAGATGAGGAAAATTATCTATGTTTTTAATTTTGTTTTAAGATTTGAGGTCATTGAGATTGAACCCATGATCTCACCAAATGAAAATTACATAATAATTTCATGATAAAAATGAAAGGAAAAATCGATGTGGTGAGTGAGGATTGAACCCACAACCTCTCGAATGGATGAGAGCGTTAAGAGAAAAATAAAGAAGAAAATGAAATGTGGAGAGTGGGGAATGAACCCACAACCTCTTGAATGGATAAGAGAGTTAGGAAAAAAATAAAGGAGAAAATAAAATGTGGAGAGTGGGGATTGAACCCACAACCTCTTGGATGGATGAGAGAGTTAGGAGAAACATAAAGGAGAAAATAAATGTGGAGAGTGGGGATTGAACCCACAACCTCATGGATAGGTGAGAAAGTTATGAGATAAATTAAACGAAAAATAAAGATCTTGTGGGGGATTGAACCCACAACCTCCTTGACTTAAAATGAAAAAGGAGAGGAGAACAAGAAAGAAGTATTATGGGGTTGATGGGAATCGAACTAGGGTATCCCAAATCTGAAAAATGCAATTATCAAGTTTAAAATAAGATTAAGTGTTGTTCAAGGGATTCGAAATCGGGTTCCCTTGCCCAATTCGTTATTGAGACATAAGTCATTCGTAAACAAATATTTCATCAATGCTGCCTCTAATGATCGAAATCAATACCTTGGCATATCTACAAGATGCAAAAGTCTTGTACCACATAATCTTGGGTAAAAATGAATCACTTAGACAAACTATGAATGAAGCCTCATGGCTTGTATGTGTTGACTCATAAGTCTAGCATACGTTCAAAATTAGGTGAGCCTAAGATATATGTGATAAAATGATGTAACCCTAGAAGGGTTATGTAAGAGTGTGAAACACGCTAAATGGCCAAGTTCATTGACATATGATGAAATGAACATTCACGTGAAGGGATGAGTAATTATGAAAAGAAAATGTGTTAAAGTTGATGAATGAGGTGACAATATGATTACAGGCTAATGTGAAAGATAAGCGCAATCTCAAATGAGCCTAAGTTAATGTTACCAAAATGTACTCACCTATGAGAGTGTAAAGATAATGAAGAGACCAGTCTCTATGAACACTCTAATGAAAGTATTGAAGTTAATGCATACTTAATACTAATGATGAAATGATAAATCATCTAATGAGCTATGATATCCTCAAGCTAGAAGCCAGCTTCCATGATGTATGAGTTGAATGTAATGGAACTTTATACAGAGCATCGATAGGCTAGCTATGAGCGGTGAAGCCTTCTTTCGGGAAGGGCGGAGGTTCACATAACTCTCATGAGATGAGAATAGAATGCCAGGTATCGGTCTCCTTATATATCCTATTCTTTGAACCTATATTGCCAATATATGGATCTAGAAATATTTAATTCCCTATATAAGCTAGCATGTTTTGGTTCACTTTGGCTAGTGAATCAACCTCTTTTCGTTGTGGGGATTACACACTGGATTTCATGATGCTCAGGTGATCTATGCCGGTAAAGGTTAAATTTCACAAAGCAAGAATGAGGCCAGCCTCAACGAATGCACATAATGAAATGAATGGTACCAAAGGTGTTAGGATAGGATAATCAAGAGGTGAGCTAGACTTAAGTAATAACACTATGTTATTCTTGGTCATTTCACAGCAAACCCGATGATAGTCTTAAACTACATCATAGGTATGACTGGTGGCTGCACTAGTATATGAAAGAGTGAAAATAAAGTATGTATGAATGAATGAACCAGAATCTATGTTTGTTAAAGAAGGCTCCCTAGTTGAGGTCCCATATTTTGAGCCCTCATTTTGGGAATTCCTAATGTCAAGTCCATGATTCCAAGGTCTCAGGCATATGAAAGAATGATATGAACTATGTGATATGATATGTGTAATATGTTATGTGCTATTTGCAAAATGATAAGTATGATGATGCATGTTACTCTCATGGCATGCTTTCCTTATCTAAAATAGGCAAGTGACTTTCCATAATTCATATCGATAGGAAAGAGCTCTGATTAATCATGCATATCCTTGGTGTGTGCTTGCATATACCCATACTTACTACAACTGTGTAATAATCCAATACAACTCCACATTTTTAGGTGCATGCACAGGTGGATGTTTGAGCTTACAGGTCGACGCTGAAATTATTCGGACGGGATCATTCATCCCTCATGCTTTCGAGGAAACTCGCTAATTATATTCTAGATGAGATATAGGTTTGAGTTAATGGAGTATGTTCCATTAACATTTCTTTCTCATCTTATTTCAGACATTGTATTGGTGCCATTTTGGCATGTATACATTTAATGCAGTATGGAACTATTTCTTTCATTTAATAATCTAAATATTGTATAGTTGATTGTGAATGTTTATGATTTTAATTAAAATGTCTTATATGAATGTTAAGTAACAAAAAGTTCAAACTTTCCGCTAAAATTAACCTAGATGAAGTAACGATGATGTATGTAGGATTATCTACGACCTGTGAGAGGTTACCGAAACCGGTCTCGTCTGTGTCTAGACTCTGGTCATGAAAAAGTTATGAGTTACTTGATATTGACTTAATGTTGTTGAATTGTGGTGTACATTTTTATAGGTTTTCTAATGATATACTAATTGTGTTCAATTAATATATAGGTAATCTTAGATTGATAAATATTCATTGAATTGACATATTTCATTGATTATTATAGTTTTTATGTTGAATTATTGTTCATGGTCAGTGGTGAGGGCCTTATCGTATTGAATTGGATGATTTAGCATCGAATTAAGGTGTTGAGGATCAATTGGTGGTACTCTGTCCTATCCTTTTATTTTGATGTTGTTTATACTTCAATTATGTGGTAATTGGTATTTTTCACTTATGGTGGCGGTGTTATGTGATTTACTTGCAATTGATGTGGCCATGTCGGCGTTACTTCATGTAATATGATGATCATGGCCTTGTTGGCACTACTTGAAATAATGTTGATATTTGTGTAGTTGATTATGTGAAGCATGATGATATTTATCTACAAGTTAATTAATGTGAAAGTATATGTGTTATATTGATGTTATGTAGGTGATGATGTTAGAATATGACTATGTGCTTATATGTGTAGTCTTAGAATTGATGCATGCTTGTTCCTACTTGAGTATAGGGTGACATAAAGATGTTAACGGGTCATCCTAAGCCTTTTAAAGAATTATATGCTATATGTGATAAGGTAAAAGAATGTAATGTCTTGTTTGGTAGACTTTTGTCCCTTACTTAATATATGAATGAATGTTATGAGATTATGATATATCTTGACTAGATATCTTAGTGTACCCTTTTCATGTATCAATGAAATATATGTGAGACCTTAGAGGATGTTAAGAAGGTCATGTATGTGGTAAAGGTTATGTTATAAATGTTGAAGTCGAGAGCCGTAATGGTATCCTTCATGTAAGGGAATGGTGGACTTAAGGTTAATTGGCTGGAACAACATCATATTAATCCTTAGGAAAGTTATAATGAGCTATCTTAGTCTCCATTTAAAGGTAGCCCTAGTGGACCTCTTTGGTAGGGTGAATGTGATTAGGTTATGAACTAGGTAAGGAACCTCTTCATGTGATCCTTTGATGTCAATTACTCTATGAGAACCAAGTCTAACACCGAGTGATTATGTTATGGCAAGTAGCTCTACTTGAGAATGAGACTACTGTACAATTTAACTCTACTTGAGAATGATACTAAAGTGCATAAAAGCCCTTCATATTCCTTAACCATGTACCAACATGGGATGCGTCCTAGTTCTACCCTTGTCAAGTAGAACACCCTCATTGGAGTAGGTCAGAACTCTGAATTCCATGTCTAGCTATCATGGTCTATGTCGGTTATTGCCTATTCTCATCATGTGGGATACTTACTAGCATTAAGAAGTTCTATGAAGTTTAGGTGGTGGTATAGGACACTATCTAGACATTGCACAATAGGCTTTGAAGGTGTTAGTTTGAGTCCCTAGGTCTTGAGTAAGACCTTTATTTGAATGTCCTTAATGTGATGTATGAGTCTCTTAATGAATTAATGAACTAATTACTTATGTTATGAAGTATGTAAATGGAATAAGTACTTATCTAGAGTTGTTAAGGGTTGTCTAGTTAAAGTGGAAGGGCGTATAAGAATGGTCACTTCGTATCTTACCTAGAAGAGTCTTAAGAATGACTCTAGTTAGGGAATATGTTGATTATGTGGACATGATCCGATCTTAGGAAGTCCGAAGGATTATTTAAGTACTATTGAAGAGGTCAAACTTGGACGTTATATTCTTGATATACTTAAGTAAATCTTTTGATAGCCTTTGATGAGGAAATGTCATATTATATATATGATGATATGTTTGATGTCTTGAAGTGCGTATGTCACTTATTATTAGTGTTCTTGACGGTCATTTAGGTTTGCTTAGGGAGGTTATATGGGCAGTTTCTCTTTGTGTTGCTTAAGTGGGTCTTAGGATAACTTTTAGTGAGGAGACTACATTCTAGAAGAAGTTAAAAGTGAAGAGAAAGTAATTCAATGTAACAGTAAAGGACTTCACTGTACTGTAAAGTGCTTCCTAAATATGTTAAATTGCTTAAATGTTGTCTTATATGTTTCTAAGTTGTTAAATGTTTTTCTCATGATTGTAATATGATTTTTAAATTTAAAGAATGCACATTTTGGATAAATGTCTTTCATCATTTTCATGCATCATGTCATACTTAGTACATGTGGTTGTACTAACTTCATGCTTTTACCTATCTCTATAGTTGTTGGTAGGTGAGGAGCATTTGGAAAGGAACACTTGGTTCGTAGCATCGTCCAAAAGAAGTTGAAGTATGTACTCATTTTACTTGAGGGCATATATGTCTTTTATATTTTCTATAAGAAGGATAATAATAGACTAAATATTTCTATATTAGTATTGTAAATGGGTCGTGTCCCAAGTATTCTTGTGTCATAAGTTTGATGAGATTGAGACTTATTATTTCTTATTAATTTATATGAAGGTGATTTTTAAATACTATGATACATTTTGTGAAAAGTTTTAATTTCGCACTATTTTTCACTATGTGTATGCGATAAACGATATGTAAGGGCTTGTACAAGACCTCCGAGAGGTCACGTATGTCTGTTGCATTCCGAGATTTCCCCTCACTTCTAGGTAGTGGTTTCGGGATGTGACAATTTCTAAGGGCTGTCTCTAGCATATTGTGAGGGTTAAGGACCAAGAATCCCAAGCGTCTCCTTTAGAGTCGGCCCTCGTATTGAAGGATTTTCCGGAAGTCTTTTCGGAAGACTTACTTGGGATTCCTCCTGAACGGGAAATAAAATCCGTTGTTGACTTATTGACGGATACGAATCCCATTTCATTTCCTCCCTATCGGATGGCTCTAGCCGAATTGAATGAGTTGAAGACTCAACTCAAAGATTTACTAGACAATGTTTTCGTATAACCTAGTATTTCTCCATGGGGTGCTCCAGTGTTGTTTGTGAAAAAGAAGGATAAGTCCCTTAGGATGTGCATTGATTACTGACAACTAAAAAAGGTTACCATAGAGAATAGGTATCCTCTCCCTATGATTTTCGACTTGTTTGATCAACTACAAAGGGCAAACTACTTTTTAAAAATTGATTTGAGAATGGGATATCACAAACATAGGATGAAAGGTGAAGATATACCTCAAATGGTTTTCATCTAGGTATGGTAATTATGAGTTCGTAGTTATATATGTTAGTCTAAAAAATGCCTCTACGACTTTTATGGACCTCATAAATATAGTGTTGCAGAATTTCCTTGAGTCCTTTGTAACTGTCTTCATTGATGATATCTTGGTATATTCTAAAAGTGAGGATGAACATATGAATCATTTGAGTATAGTACTGCAAGTCCTCAATGAACATCAGCTCTTTGCTAAATATAGTAAGTGTTGATTTTGGTTGAGGTTGATTGCATTTATTGGTCAAATTGTCCCAAGTGGGTTATAGAGGTCGATCAAATATAAACACAAGCGGTTAAGAATTGGCCCAGACCTTTGAGTCCAACAAATATTCAAAGTTTCTTGGGTTTATCCGGTTATTTGAGGAGATTTGTTAATCGGTTTGCATCCATTGTTTCTCCTTTGACAACCTTAACCCAAGAGAAAGTTAAGATTGAATGGTCGAAAGCTTGTGAAAGAAGTTTCAAAGAGTTACAAGATAAGTTTACCTCTGCTTCGGCGTTGACTTTATCGGAGGGCACCAAGTGTTTTATAGTGTATAATGACGCTTCTCGAATAGATTCGGGTTATTTCCTCATGCAACCACGTAAGGTGATAGCATACGCATCTAGACAACTCAAGGTGCATGACAAGAACTATCCAACTCATGAGCTTGAATTAGTGGTTGTAGTGTTTGATTTGAAAATATGGAGGCATTACCTATATGGTGTCCATGTGGATGTGTTTATGAACCATAAAAGACTTCAATATGAGTTCACTCAAAAGAAGTTGAATCTGCGACAAAAAAGATTGATGGAACTTTTGAATAATTATGAAATGAGTGTTCTTTACAACCCCGGCAAGGACAATATGGTTGCGGACGCTCTACGTCGAATGTCAATGGGTAATTTAGCCCATGCTCCCGATGATAATAAAGATTTAGTGAAACAGGTGCATAAATTGGCTTGGGTGTTCGGTTGGAAGACTCTAAAAAATGAGGTTCTATAGTGCATGATAACTCCAAATCATCTTTAGTGGTGGAGGTGAAGTCTAAGCAACACCTTGATCCTTTTTGATGGAATTGAGGAATTAGTTGTTAGCAAGTTTAATGAAGCATTCTCCCAATGGGATGGGGTACTTACGTCCCAATGTAGATTGTGTGTACCAGATGTAGATGGTCTAAGGGGACACTTTTTGGAAGAGGATCATGGTTCCCGATATTCCATTCATCTGCGTGACACCAAAATGTATCATGATCTTCGAGATGTCTATTTGTGGGATGGTTTGAAGAGAGATATAGCGGATTTTTTTACTAAATTCTGAATTGTCAACAAGTTAAGGCTGACCGTCAACGTTCGGGTGGTTTAACTCAAGTGATGGATGTCCCTACTAAGAAATGGGAAGATATCAATATGGACTTTGTAGAGGTTTTTCCTCGAACTCGTAGGAAAAATGATTAAATATGGGTTATTGTTGATAGATTGACGAAATCTACCCACTTTATTCCCGTAAAATCTACTTATTTGGTGGAGGAATATGCAAAGTTGTACCTTAATGAGATTGTGAGTTTTCATGGGATCTCTTATCCATCATCTTGGATAGATGTGCTCAATTCACTTCTCATTTATGGAGGTCTTTTCAAAAGGGGATAGGTACTCAAGTGAAACTTAGTACCACTTTTCATCCTCAAGCGGATAGTAAAGAGGAATGTAGCATCCAAACCCTGGAGGATATTTTCAGAGCTTGTGTTATTGAGTTCAAAGGTAATTGGGATGATCACCTACCATTGATAGAGTTCTCTTATAATAATATCTACCATTCGAGTATTTCCATGGCACTATTTTGAGAACTCTATGGTAGGAGGTTTAGGTCATCAGTTGGTTGGTTTGAGGTAGGTGAGTCTTCACTCCTTGATCCCGAGATAATGTATGAGGAATTATAAAAGGATATGATGATAAGAGATCGGTTCAAAACATCCTATAGTTGGCAAAATTCTTTTGCCGGCATTATAAGAAGACTTGAATTAGATGTAGCTTATTGAGTCTACTAGAAGATTTCACCCATGAAAGGGGTGATGAGATTTGGTAAAAAGAGGAATCTTAATCCCCGGTATGTGTGTCCTTATGAGATAGTGAAGCGGGTCGGAAAGGTCACTTATGAGTTGAAATTACCAAGTGAAATAGCCTGGGTCATCCCATATTTCATGTCTAAATGCTTAAGGAATGTATAACTGATCTGGTATCCATTCTCCCAATTTAAGGGTTAGGAGTGTATGAAAATCTTTCTTATAAAGAGGTTCTCGTTGAAATTCTATATCCCCAAGTCAAGAAGTTGAGGAACAAAGAGGTGACCTCCGTAAAAGTCATATGGAGAAATCACCAACATGGGAGGCCGAGGCCAGTATAAAGTCCTGTTATCCTCATCTTTTTCCTCAAAATTCTAGACAAAGTTGAGGTCAGTAGTTCCTCTCAAAATGAAGAAATCGTGAATAAAGTGATTTTGACTTGATTTTTAAGTTATGTGCATATTTTTTGTTAAGATTCATGATAAAATGAGTTTTTCATGAAAAATAATCTCTTACATAACTTGCACTTATTTGTGTTATGTGTATAGTTGCCTTCAATAAATGGCAGTAAGCATGTTTAATGTTGTCCTGAAAGAAGGTTTGCATGGTAAGTCTTGATGTTTATGTTGATCTCATGTTGATGTTGACAAGATAGTTCCTCATTATGTGATATGAAGTGTTGTTCTTTAATATGTGGTAAATTGTTATTTGAGTTTCTATGTGTAATGCCATATTTATGTGTTGAGTAGACTTTTGAAGTACTCCTATGGTCCTTAACTCATAATGATCATATTTTGTTGCTATTTTGTTGGTTGGGTTTCTAGTATTGAGTCTCATTCTCTTCCTATTAAAAGGATTTAGGTGTCATTTGGGGATGAATGCTCCCAAGGGGGGGATAATGTAAAACTTCGAAAGTCCATGACTTAGTCTAGAGCCTCACTTGAATAACTAAGCCCTAAAACAGTGTTTCTAAGCCTAAACTAATGTAATCAACCTAATTAGAAAGTGTTAGAACTAAAACCTCAAGAAACGACCA
>CM064974.1:48270905-48340485 GCA_032847665.1 Solanum chilense
AATTAAGCATATAGAAGGATTTACAAGATTACCCAATACATAACATTTGCTATTGAGAGTTTACTACAAGTAGCATAAACCATAACCTACCTTCACCAAGGATTTGTGTTCAAGCAAGAAATCTTCAAGAAATCCTTGCTTCTCTCTCTCAAACGCCTCTTTCTCTTCTCCTTTCTCTTTCTCTTTCTTCCTCCAATCTCTTCCTCTTCTTACCCTAAATCACAAGACTTCAAGTCTTAAAAATAATGAAACCAACCCACCAAGTTACTCAAAGTTAGTCTTTCAACCCTCAAGGAATTAGACTAATAACATTAACCCACCAACTTTATAAATTAAAGCCGGAATGGTCCAAAACACCCCTTTAAAAATAGTCAGAATTCTGACCCCGACTGGGATGACGGAGCCTGTGACGGTCCGTCGCGCCTGCGACGGTCCGTCCTGCAGGTCTGTCGCGACGGTCAGAGAGTTGTTTCAAACGCCAATTTCTCAAAAGTTCTAAGTGTTTTGCGACGGGGCTCACGACGGTCCGTCGTGACTGTGACGGTCTGTCCTGCAGGTCCGTCACCGAGTTCAGAGACTCAGTTTTCAACACTCAAATTCATAATTCCAAGTATTTGGGAACGGGACACCCTCGACGGTCCGTCGTGCCCACGATGGTCCGTCGTGGTGTCCGTCGCATGCAGCCAGTTTTTCCCAAAACAAAAATTTTTAACCAAACGACTAAACAGGTCGTTACAGCTAGTGTGCCTTGGTTTATTTCAAGGGGTTATACGAGTCGAAATTCAGTCAAATTTGGTAAAGAGTTTTAAAACATATATTAGAGTGTGTTAGGCTCAAAACGTCTAGGTATGAATCCCCAATAACCAGCCTAAGGGTACTTGAAGAGGACCCTAACATTTGAGCCTAAAAGCTGTCATTTGACAGTGGCAATCGACGAACCAAACAACGAGCTGTCGTTGGGTAAAAGACCCATCGATGGATCTCGTTGGTTCACACTTATACATATCCCAAGAATCCCCAAAAATAAAGGTCTATGACAAAAACCACGGATGACCAGGCCGTAGTTTGGTCAACAGACCATCGACGTGACTCGTCGATTGGAGCCTTGGTTCACTGCCAAATTTTGGCCAAAGTAAGGGTTAATTAGATAATTATTTAATAAATTAATTAAGGTTTAATGTGTGGTTAATTAAGTTACTTTGGGACTATAAAATATTTGTAATTCATTAAACTAACCTAAGACCTCATTATTTTCCAAACTCAATTTTCTAAACTGCTCTCTACACTTTCTCTCTCTATTCCAAAGACCACCATTGATGACCAAGGTCCAAGAATTATTAGGGATCTAATACTCACGTTTTCTACATCATTATTCAAGGAAACTTAAGGTATGGAATCTATTCACTGTTTGAATATGTTTCCCCAAGAGGCTCTACAAAATCGGTTTCTAAATTGTGTAAAGCTTGGGTTTTCATTTAATTTTGTGAATTGGCTTTTAAATTGATATAAGGTTAAATTAATTTGGTTTATATTGATATTTTATGATTGGTTATTGGTTAATTGTTGTAATTCTTAGTCTTTGACCTAGTTCTGTGAAACAATCCATGAATGAATTTGTTTCCCTAACCCTTGCTATAAATTGGACTTGTAGATGATTAGTGTTGTTGGAATTGAATATTTAATTTTTTAATTCACTTTTATATGATGATGAAGAATTAATTGATGTATGAATATATTGGAACATAGGGTAAGATATTCAAGGACGTTTTGGAAGCTAATGGCATGACTTTCTATGACTATATGTTCTCTACTTCAATAATAATGGTTTATTCTTGACGATGATGTTCAATTGAAGAGTGATTATGTGAATATAATAGGAAGATGATGATACGATGAATATGATGGCATGATATGGATATGTTGAATTGTGAGATCTTGATTAAGGTATGATCATACAAGGTTGAATGTGATTGTCTTGTGTGACTTATTATGATATGACTATGATGTGATGATATCACTAATATATGGGATATAATTAAAGGATGTTCTCATGCAATACCTAAAGATCTAATGAAATGATAATACAATGGGTTTTCCTATATTATGATTTGATGATTAATAAAAGCTTAAATACATTTCAAAAGGGGTCTTTAACTTAGCACCAAGCAAACTATATGTGAGAGGTGTCCCTTCCCAATGAGGGAAGGTAGGTTTGTAATGGTTCTCATTATGGGGACTTAAATTTTATTGCGCATAAATTGGGTTTCCAATACATATCTCCCAGTTCCTTAAATATGTTGCCCCCAAAGGAAAACTAGTTAGTGGATCCACTTAGAATGCTATGTTCATGTTTTGGTTCTACCTTGGCAAATAGAGCACTTTCTTTCAGTGTAGGGTTTTATGACACCAGATTTCATGTTAAGGCCACATGGTCTAATGTCGGTTAAGGTGATTGTTCCCGAAAGTAAAATAAATGAATGAAGTATTAAAGATGAACTTTAACTAGGGTGACTTAAGGGACTCTACTAAGTGTAGCTAAGGGTACGGGACTTTACCTATCCATTGCACAAGTTGACCTTGAAGGGAGTCCTAAGAGGGTGTTCTTATGTGCTTATATTATGAGCGAAGTTCAAATGTTGACATCACATGATGATGATCTTATATAATGATGACCTCATTAATTAACATGATATGGATCTAAATTGTTATATATACGATGATGATTATGCATGATATGATGTTATATGAAATGTAGACATTGATTGTAACATAATGTCCCTTTAAGCATGATCTTATGATCATTGACTTGTATATGCTCTTACATGTGCATAAAAGGCTTTCAAAGTGACTTATAGCATGAACAAAATGTCCCTTTAAACATGATTTCAATAGTTTTACTTGCATATGTTTCCAAACTTAGTACATGTAGTTTGTATTAACTCATATTATTTATAATTCTACAAATATGTAAGTTCAGGGCATTGTAAAGCTTTCGAGGGCAATTATAAGGAAGACTTGGATATCTCTCCCAAGTTGTTGGTGAATCCTCAAAGTTCAAGGATGATGTCATTTTCTATCTTCATTAGTATTGTCTATGCCTAAATACACTTGTTATTTCCTTCTGTTGAGACTTAGTTGTAAGACTATATGTGGCGTATTATACTACTGTAAGGTCTATGCCTAAACTTTGTAATTCTCTATTAGATGGTTATATATTAGACTATTATTAGACAATTTTATGAATTTGCTTATATTGTATAAATGAGAAGTATATGTTCACTTCATAAGCGAGGAATATATGCTAACTTCATATATGATAAATGAGAAGTCTAAGTATACTTCACTACGTAAAAGTTTTAAATTTTTTGCATTTTATCGACCTATGATATGTGATTATGTCTGCTAAGGGCTAGTCTAAGGCCTCTTTGAGAACGAAGACGACAATTACATCTAGGTTGTGCTCCCCGATCGTGACAGCCATATAAGCTGATATATATTCAACTTTATATATATATATATATATACTACAAAAATATTTTATAGAAAACATTAGAAGAATTAAAGTTAAAACTAATAATAGAAATAAAAGAAAGAAATTAAAAAGTAATTAACTTGTTGTATTTTAACTACAATTCACAATACACCCCTATATATTAAAGAGTGTAATTACCTCCTGAAAATTACTCCAAGTTACATGTTGGCCAAGTAATTACATGATCGGCCAAACATGTCATACATGGTTGCATCATATCCAATTACCAATGTGGCTTTACAAATAGACCCTAAAGACTTGTTTGAAAAGTCATATGTAATTAACAGTTGGTGAATTGATTGTAATTATACACATATGCATGTTTGCTAGACAAAGTGATTACTTGAAAAGGGAGGAATTCAGTGTAATTGAAGGGTAGTAATTACATTCCTCTATTCCTATGTGAGGGTTAGAAATCATGTGTAATTACACCATGTAATTATATAAAACTTTTTTAATTTCTTTTCTTCCTTTTGTTTATATTTCGATTTTTTATTTTTATATATTTGTTTATTTCTATTATTTTATTTTTGTTATCATAATTTTTCTATTTTTTTTATTTATGTTTATTTTCCTTCTCACTTTTTCATGTTATTCTATTTAATTTTTCATATTATGTATTTTTATTTGCATTTTGTGAGTATTCTAATTTTTAAAAGTTGAATCATTATTGAATAAGATTATAAGTTAATATTTTTCTTTTCTAAAAAACACATATTTATGTACGTTATGTTGAAATTTGACATAATAATACTGTGTTAATTTTTTTTATTTAAAACTTATATTATATTTTTAGTTTCATTTGTTTTAGTAGTATTGAGTTTATATTTCACATTGCAAGTCAATAAATTTTTAGGATAGACTTGATAAAGATTATCTTTAAGTCAGTGTTATAATAATTTTATGACATTATATTTATATTATTAACATTTTTTGTTAAACGTGCATTTCATGATGTTCATAGAAATCTTTTGCTTTTAGGTTTTTTATAATTAATTTAATTATATTATACTAATTTCGAAGAAAAATTAGGACATATATTTAAAATGCACGGGTAACCCACTTTTGGTTTTTAACTCTTTTATAAAGTCATTTAAAACTTATTTAAGTTATTATTACCTTCATAAATACTTCCGAAATCTAAAAATTATATAAATATAGGTTTGACCAACTTTTAAGTCACTCTCATATTCTTTTCACCTTATTGAGTTTGTATATTTCTTATGTGATTTCTTTTTTCTTTCGGCTTCTATTTGGGGGACGCTGACATTTACTACCTCTTTTGATAAAAATTTATGGAAGTTTAACCTAATATTTTGTTAGCAGATTTGGACCTAAAGGGGATATCATACTATCTTTAAAAAATAGTTATTGATTTGTGTACATGAAGTTTTAAATTAGTTTTGAGGAATTATTTCGAGAGTTTGGATGTATTAAAAATATCTTGTCTCTAGTGCAGAACAATTTCTTGTTCGCATTTACAGCGAAGATATATTCGTTTGGCCTTATCATTTGTGAAAGATCCACCATATTCGCAAAGAAGTTGTTTTTTTTATGAGTAGGCGGCTCAGGTGGGCTCTTGTAGTTATCATATAAAATTAATGTTTTTTTGTAGTAATCATTATATGAGAAATGTGGCACATTATGTTCATGTTTAGACACTGAGGGTACGTTGTATTCATGTTCAGGAACGGAGAGTACTTTCTCGTAGTTTTACTCTAAAATCGATGACTTCTTATAGTAAAATTATTCTTTGACACTGAGGGAATGTTGAATTTTTCTCTTTTCGCAATTGTGGTAGGTACTTTATTGTATGATGTATCTGTTGATTCATAAGAATAAGGTGAGTATGCCACAGTAGAAGTGGCAATCAAGAAAAATATCAAAGCACAAGCAAATTGAAGCATTTGCTTCTTCATTTGGCTACAATTAATATATTGCAAGCTATTATTTCAAACATCATTTATTTAATTTTATGTTTGGTTTACTATATGGTATTTAGACAAATCATGTAAAATTGTTCTAAAAGGCTAGGAAAATGTCCTTAATTGGCGCTAAATAAATTCACCTATTAACCGCGGTTAAACACTTTTATATTTGAAGTAGAAATTTACACCAAAGCTTAAATGTTTTTATAATATTTTATAAGATCAAAATGATTTATAGGTCAATGATGTATTAAATCAAATGAGCTCAAAAATTTTAAAAGGAAGTGCGATTTTATGAAAATTTCATACAAATCTCGTAGTGCTAAGAGCTTATAATATCTTATTTTTATTCTTCTACAAATTGCCACAAATACGTTAAATCGTCCCGATAAATCGCGTTCTGATTTCGGATACATCCCAAACCGTCCCGATAAATCGCATTCTGATTTCGGATACATCCCTCAAAGTCACGCTACATCACGTCTCCATTTCAGATACATCACTCAATATCTTGATATATCGACAAAAGTTATGTATCCGACCAATTATATATCACATACAAAGCTATGTATCCAATAATATGACAGAGTAGGAACTTTTGTAATTTTTCAAATGGTAGAAAATTTTAGAAAATATTATAAAATAAGTTATGAATTTAGGTAATTTTTTCTAATTTTATACGGTATAATGAACTTACAAATATTTTTATTTTCTTTCTTTATTTTGCTTTTTGTTTTGGTAACATGAAATGCCGGCCACTCTACTCATGGTATCGGAATCACCAATTCCTCATTGATGGTTGTTATTTTGCTATTGAATTTATGAGAAATTAATTGACAATTATTGGAAGAATAGGTGAATGTATAGATATAAACTTTCAATAATTAAAAAAAAATGTATTCAATATACATAAATCTCTAGATAAACAAAATAGAATTTAAATGACAAAAAGACGTTGCAACTCCAAGTAGGAAAGAGAAGAAAAATAAAACAAATAATGAATTAAATTTTTGTTATAGCCATTGATATGATGCCTTTGAACTCATAATAATATGAGAACCCTATTGGTTATATATGTTGGGCCGGAGAAGACCTTCATTGAAATATGAACATGAGGGATAAAAAATTTAGTAATATATAGGTGGTGGTGATGGAGAAGGTGACGGTTTCTTGAACAGTTAGTTTTTGGAAAAGACACCATCTTGTATTCAGGTTTAGACACTAAGGGTACCTCTTAAATAGTTGGCACCTTATTTTTTCTTGAAGTGCTTTGTATTCTTGTTTAGGTACTGAAGGCACCTTATAGACATTAACTGAAGAAACTGATGATATCTTCTTATAGTTGGCTTCTGGAACTGATGTCTTCTTGTAGTAGTCATTCTTAGGCAAAGAAGACACTTTATATTCCATTTTAGGCACTGAAGGTACCATTGGAACATAAAACACCATCTTGTAGTTATCTTCTGGAACGGACGGCTTCTTGTAATAGTCATTGTTTGTCAAAGAAGGAAAATTGAATTCCACTTTAGACATTGAGTAGACCTCTTAAACAGATGGTACCTTCCTATAGTTATCTTCTAAAATTGATGGTTTCATTTAATAGTCATTCTTTGTAAAAGAAGGTATCTTGTATTATTGTTTAGGCACTAAGGGTACCTCTGAACAGATGACACCTTCTTATAATTATCTTTTGGAACTGATGGTTTCTTGTAATAGTCATTTTTTTGCAAAGACAACACCTTGTATTCTCGTTAGGCATTTAGGGTACCTTTGGAACAGTTGTCACCTTCTTGTAATTATCTTTTGGAACGGTTGGTTTCTTGTATTCATTCTTTGGTAAAGAAGGCATCATGTATTTCTCTTTAGGAACTGAGGGTTCCTTATAGTTGTTATCTTTTGAAATTGATTACAGCTTATTATAGTTATCTTTTGTAACTGATGGATTCTTGTAGAAATCATTCTTTGGCAAAGAAGGCACTGTGTATTCCTCATTGTGCACCGAGGGTACCTCTAGAACTGATGACACCTTCTTATAGTTATCTTCTGAAACTGATGTCTACTTGTAGTAATCTGGGAAAAAATAGTTACCTTATATTCCTCTTTTGGCACTGAGGGAACCTTGTAGTCTTCGCTTTTAGCTACTATAGTTGGTGCGTTGTTATATGTTAAATCTGATGATTCATAAGAATAAGGTGAATATGCCATAGTGCATGTGGCAATCAAGGATATTGTTAAAGCACAAGCAAATTAAGGCCATTGCTTCTTCATTTGGCTTCCCATTGAGAATATTTATATTTCAGTACTAGAATTTTCTTTTTCTTGTGTTTTAGAATGGAGAAAAACTAGGTGTTGATATAGATCTTAACTATGATGTAGATTTTGATGGTCTTAAACTAATCATAACAGATCAAAGATTTTCCTTTTTTTTTTGTTAATGTTGTTCGACTAAGGTGTTAAGATAATGGAAACCCATGAATAATTTTTGTTGGTAAGTTGAAAATTAAGTCCAATCTTTTATTGACTTCCAAGAATGTAGTTCTTATTCTTTTTTGTTATTATTTTTTGATATTGATACTTTGAGCGTTACTTAAAATTCACATCTTTGGACCATACATTATACATGTTGGGTTTAGCAAAATGTGAATGGGAAAAGGAAAAAAAATGAAAAGTTGAAAAGTGAAGGAATTAATTTGGAGAGAAAATGAAAAGTCATTTGTAAAGTGCAAATGAAAAGTGATTACTCCCATATCGGCAAAAGAAAGGGAAATTGTTGTCCTTATATTGGGAAACATTTCCTTTACTTAATAAAGAGCGAAGAAGAAGATGTCCCCTCACGCCGTTGTCGTCGCTGGTCGGCCTCGGCTTCTTCTTCGGATTTGACAAATGTTTTGATTGATAAATTTTTGGACAAAATTTTTTAATTTATTTTTGTTAATCAAATAAATTCTGTTAATCTTATATCTTATAAATTAATTCAGGATGTTAGTTAATTAGTTATTAACATAATTAATTTACGTATAACGGTAACATTCTGAAAAGTTGTTATTCTTTTCGAAAAGCTGTTACATTCCCAACAGACATATTTTCCAAAAAGTTGTTATTTTTTTTCAACACACACAACTTTTTGGATAAAACAGGTTTGAACAGATTTCTGTTAACAGACACGTTTCTTGCTGAAAAATGGCTATAAAAGAAAGTCATTATTAAGTTTTTTTAAACACTAAAAATATTTTCCTTCTATGGATATATTTTTTCTAAAAATCAAAGTATCTATTGACTGAAAGTGTGTGACTTGTTGTTGTTGTTAAGTTCGCTAAAGTTAAATTTTTTTTGAGGTACCGCTATTTATTTAACATGATTAATCCGTTTTATCTTGAGAGAATTTAATCCTAACCTCGGGTACAGTGACATAATTAAATTTCTTAAGGAGACACAGCAATTCCTATGGACTCAGATTATTGTGTTTTCTGTCTAATTCATCTTATTTCTGTTTCTGCTTTGCTAAACTTATAAGTACAGGTTAATAACAAGCTTATGAAATTTATTAAGTTTTTGTATTTGAGGTTTTTGGAGATTAAAACCTTTATGATTTTTTACTCTGTTTGAATTTTTTAAAATTCAGTCCATTAAAGATTAAAAGAACATAAAAACTTTATCATTAAATCAGAAATAGTCTGTGTGAAGATTTGTTCTTTACTGTTAGTATTTCAAATACTAAAATTATTTGACATTTGTGACAGAAAAAAATTACTAATTCAAGTCACTGAATGTTGGAATAGTGAGTGCTGAAACAGTAAGTACTACAACAACATCAGTTGCACAGAATTGTTCAACTGCTGCCTTAGCGCTGATTGAGAATACTGAGAAACCTTCAATGTTTGCTGGAGTCGATTTCAAGAGATGCCAGCAGAATATGCTCTTCTATCTCACTACTTTGAGACTGTAGAGGTTCATTAATGAGAAAGTTCCTGTTATAATGGATGATACTCAACCTAAAGAACGATTCTTGGTAACAGAAGCATAGACAGACTCAGATTTTTTGTATAAATATTATATTCTGAGTGAACTGCAAGATGATATGTATAATGTGTACAGAAATGTCAAAACCTCAAGAAAAACTATGGGACGCTTTAAAAAAGAAGTACAAAACAGAAGATGCCGCAATGAAGAAATTCATTGTGGCAAAGTTTCTGGACTTTAAGAAGATAGACAGTAAGACCGTCGTCACCTAAGTTCAAAATCTGCATGTCAGAATTCATGATCTTCTTGCTGGAGGTTTAAATTTATTCACTGTCTATGTTAGAAATATTAAATTTTTCTTTAATACTCACTTAATTTTTAATGTAGGACTGATTGTGAATGATTAATTTCAAGTGTCTTTTATTATTGAGAAGTTACCTCCATTGTGGAAGGACTTCAAAAACTACTTGAAACATAAACGCAAGGCGATGACTGTTGAAGATCTCATAGTAAGGTTGACAATCAAAGTGGATAATAAGGCTACAAAATAGAGGTCACGTGGTAATTCAACAATATTTGGGGTAAATATTTTTGTAGAATATCCCACAAAATTAAAGAAAAGAAAGAAAGCATCTGGCCCAAAAAATAATCCTCCTAAGAAAAAATTCGATGGAAGCTGCTTCACTATGATAAATGTGGTCATAGGGCTACTGAATGCCGAGTTGCTAAGGAGGACAAGAAAAGAAGGATCAAGCAAACTTGGCTTAATACAAAGGATAATTGAACGATCTCTATGCAATGCTTTCAGAATGTAACTTGGTTAAAAATTTCATGAGAATGTGGATACATTCTGGTGCCTCATGCCATGTTTGTGCCAACAAAAAATTATTTTATCATATATTCCAGCACCTACATACGAGAAGTTGTTTATGACAATCTCCCTATTGCAAAGGTGAAAGGAACTGGCAAGGTCCTATTAAAGATTACATCAGTCAAGGTGGTGACTTTGAACAAGGTCTCGTATGTTCAAGAATTGAGAAAGAATTCAATTCCAGTTCTGACTAAGAATGGATTCAAAGGTGTATTTATTTCTGATAAAGCAGTAGTCAGTAAGAATGATATGTATGTAGGAAAAGGGTACCTTAGTGATGATGACCTTTTCAAACTCAATCTAATTGTAGTTGATATGAATAAATATTATGATTCATCTTACTTGCTTGAGTCTAATTATTTATGGCATGAACTTTTGATACACGTAACTCACAAAACCTTGCGAAAACTGATAACTTAAATGTGTTCACAAAATTTGAGAGTAGTAAATCAAAATGTAAAATTTGCATCGAATCTAAGTATGCTAAGCATGCTTATAAATCTGTTGAAAGGAATTCAATTCCGTTTGAACTGATTCACAGTGATATTTGTGACATGAAGTCAATGCCATCATGTGGTGGGAAACAATATTTAATATCTTCTATTGACGATTGCACTAGATATTATTATGTTTATTTTCTAATGGAAAGGATGAAGCAATATGTATTTAGGCAATGTAAAACTGTAGTTAAAAGTCAGTTGGATGAAAAGATCAAAATGATCAAAACTGATAGAGGTGGAGAACATGAATCTCCATTTGCAGAAATATTTTTAGAAAATGGAATAATCCGTCAATGTACTGGTCCCTACACTCCTCAATCTAATGAGATTGCAGAAAGGAAAAACCGAACTTTAAAAGAAATGTGAATGCATTACTTATAAGTTCAGGTTTATAACAAAACTTGTGGGGGAAGGCTATCCATATAGCAAATTGAATACTCAATAGAGTGTCTCACTCAAAGACACGTGTTATTCCATAAAAGAAATGGAAAGTTAGAAAACCCAACTTGAAATATATCAAAGTGTGGGGGTGTCTTACTAAAGTCCAAGTAAAGATAGGGCCTAAGACAGTGATTATGTGTTCGTTAGATATGCTACAAATAGTAAGACATATCGATTTTTGGTTCATAAGTTCGAATATCTGGATATTCATGACAATACGGTAATGGAATCAGATAGTGTTGAATTTTTTGAACATATCGATAAAACTAGACATTAGTCATCTAGTGGGGGGTTTAAACAACCGCGAGAAGAACCAAAAGAGAATGAAATTGATGAAGAGAGTCCAAGGCGTAGTAAACGTCATAGGACAACTACTTCATTTGGATATGATTTTGTAACATTCTTTCTCGAAAGTGATCCTCAAACATTCAAGGAAGCAATGTTGTCAAGCGACATTGGAAGGAGGCTGTCAATAGATAAATTGAATCAATCCTAAGCAATCATACTTGGGAGTTGGTTGATCTTCCTCCAGGAAAGAAACCCTTGGGTTCAAAATGGATCTTTGAAAGGAATATGAAAGAAGATGAAATTATTGACAAATTTAATGTAAGACTTGTTGTGAAAGGCATTAGACAAAAAGAAGGTCTTGATTATTTTGACACATACTCGCCAATGACTAGGATTACATCAATTCGGATGTTAAATGCCCTACCTGCAGTATATGGTCTTGAAATCCACCAAATGGATGTGAAAAAAACCTTCTTAAATGGATAGTTGGAAGAAGAAATTTACATGGAACAACTTGAGGGTTTTGTAGTTCATGGTAAAGAAAAGAAAGTGTGCAAACTTATTAAGTCACTTTATGGACTAAAACAAGTACCGAAGTAATGGCATGCAGAGTTTGATCAAACCATATTGTCAAATGGATTTAAGATCAATGAATGTGATAAGCGTGTTTACATTAAAGATACTCCAAATAAGAAAGTAATTGTATGTCGATATGTGGATGACATGATGATAATGAGAAAGGACATTGCCAATATAAAAGCTACTAAGAGTATGCTCGCTAGTAAGTTTGATATGAAAGATGTAGGAGTCGCTTGATATTCGGAATTAAAATTCTCAAAACTTCTAATGGTCTAGCATTGTCTCAAAGTCATTATATTTAAAAGATACTTGAAAAATTCAATTATTTTAATTTTAAAAGGGCAAAGACTTCAATTGATTTGAACCTACATCTTGCAATGAATAAAGGTGAAAGTAAGTATAAATTTGACTGTGCCAGTGTGTTTGGAAGTTTGATGTATGTGATGAATTGTACACAACTAGACATAGCCTCTATCAATAAACTCAGTTGATACACAAGTTATCCCAATTAAATAATTGATTGGTAATGAAGAAAGTTTTGTGATACTTAGATGATACTCAAAACTATGATTTGCATTACAAAAAATATCCAGCAGTTATTGAAAGATATAGTAATGCAAATTGGATTACTGGATCAACTGAAACAAAATCCATAAGTTGATACGTTTTATTTACGGTGGAGGAACAATATCTTGGAAATCATCCAAACAAACATGTGTAGCTCGCTCTACAATGGAGTCTAAATTAATCGCCTTAGACAAGGCAGGTGAAGAAGCTGAATGACTCCAAAAAATTTAGAAGATATTCTGTTTTGGCCCAAACCATTGGCCCCTCTTGCATACACTGTGATAGTCAAGCTGCAATAGGAAGGGTGGAAGCGTTATGTATAACGACTAGTCTTGTCACATAGGACGAAGACATAACTCTGTGAGACAACTACTTTCTAGTGGAATTATCACAATTGACTATGTGAAGTCAAAAGTTAATATGTCGGATCCACTTAAAAAAGTCCTAACTAGATAGGGAGTTGATAATCATCGACAGGAATGGGACTGTGGATGAGAACAAGTCATCGTGGCGATAAATTTTCCTAGAAGATGGGAGATCCCAAGATCTAAGTTCAAGGAGATAAAACAAAGTCATTGATGATGGTTCAACATTATAAAAAATTCTTTTACGGTGCATTCTCATGATGAGTCAAAGTCTTTGATGACGACATAAGAACTTTTTAATGGTTGCTAAGTTTGATAAATGGTACATCAAATAGTGTATCTACAGGATAACACATTTAGAAATCACCAATGAGAGTGTGAAGTGTAAGCCGCTTCATGGAGAATCCGGTAAGGCTAGTTCTCTAAGCACTTACTATCCTAGATCTATTCATGGCTCAAACGAACAAAAAAAAGAGAACTAAGAATAGTTCAAGGGTTGATTGTGTGACTTATGTTGTCTAGGTATAGATCAAATCTCGGCAATTCAAAGATATCAAATCTACCGATTGAAAGAGTATATCCGATATATGTTCTCTACAGAAATATTAAAGGAAAACCTACTTATCTTGATGCGATTAACCCTTACTTACAAGACACAAGTTTTTCATGCATATGTTTTAACAATAAACATTCCCCATTCATGTGGGGATTGTTGGGTTTAGCAAAGTGTGAATGGGAAAAGGACAAAAAAAGAATATGAAAAGTTGGAAAGCGAGGGAACCAATTGTGAGGGAAAATGAAAAGTCATTTGCAAAGTGCAAATGAAAAGTCATTTCTCCCATATCGTCAAAAGAAAGAGAAATTGTCATCCTTATATTGAGAAACACTTCCTTTACTTCTTAAAGAGCAAAGAAGAAGGTGCCCTCTCACGCCGTCGTCATCGCTCGGTCTCAGTTTCGACTTCGACTTCGAATTTGACAATTGATGTGATTGATTGATAAATTTTTTGGACAAAATTTATTCAATTATCTTTTTTAATCAAATAAACCTTGTTAATCTTATCTCTCATAAATTAATTCAGGACGTTAGTTATTTAATAGAGTTAATTCACATGTAATGATAACATTTTGGAAAGTCGTGATTCTTTTCGAAAATCTATTACATTTCAAATAGATACATTTTTCAAAAAGTTAATATTTTTTTTTTAAAAGATACAACTATTTGAATAAACCGAGTTTGAAAAAATTTCTCCGAATAGACACATTGCTTGCTGAAAATGGCTATAAAAGGAAGTCATTTTTTATTTTTTCAAATAATGAAAAAATTTTCCTCCTCTGCTTATAGGTCTGGGCATAATATGGTTAAAACTGAAAATATCGACCGAATAATTTTTTAAAAAAATTTTGATTTTGGTTTTTCGGTCGGTTTCGACTTTTAATTTTCATATTTGAGTCTTCCGGGTTGGTTTTTGGTTTTTAGATTTAAAAATTTTGTTAATCAAAAAACCAAATATGTGTATATTTATAAATGTTACCCATTCCGAGTCGGCCTATCTCAGTAGCCCACAAACTATTATTCTCAACGCAACTACCCAAATTCCTATGTCTCAGCCCAACTACCAAAATTCCTAGCCCAATTACTCATTCCCAGTCGGACAAATTTCTGATTCCTATCAATTGATAATAAATCCCTAAATTGATAACATTAAATATTTACATACGTCGATACCGACATTGACTTGCCGATGCCGACTCGACTCGTAACACATCTCTCAACTCTCAGCTCTCGTCAGTTGTCAGTCATCGCCGGAGTAAGTTCCATTACCCCCCATTCCCTTCTATGGTGAAAAAGGTAAATAAAAGACTTGCTTATGTTCTGATGAAAATTGCTCATCATTTTATACAGGTATTTGGTGGTCAATAACAAGGGCGTACAAGTGCAAACATTTCAGAAATTGTTCTTGCCAATCTTTTCAACCGCATTTGATTTTGTTGCATTCAAAAACTTCATCTATGACTGTTATTAGATGTTAATGTTATAAGTAAACCTCAATCAAAAAATTTATCGTAATTTGCAGTTGATAGTAGATGAGATATTTAATGTATGTGTAGCCTTGTTTAACTTGACTAATTTCAAATGGACTAATGTAGCTCTCATGGATTAGTGTGTGTAAGACTTCACGATTGTGTCTTCTAAGATAGTATTGAGCCTATCTGTGCTTAGCTTGAACCAGTCTTTGATTAAATACTTAAAGTTGTTGCTAAGTTGTATAATAACCCCCTATGTAAAAAATGGAAAATATGTTTAGAAGTTTTGCTCTTGGTGGGTATTTAGAGTTTTTCATTAATAATTGTTTGAGTCCTGCTAAATTTGTATCAAATTTGGTTAAACCGAAACCAAACAAAATCAAATTTATAATAACCGAACCAAATCAAATTTATTTCAGTTTTTTTGGGTTTCACATTTGGCCAAATTGAAAACTGAAAAAACGAATCGATATTTATGAACCGACCAAACGCCCAGCCCTATCTGCATATATTTTCTCTCAAAATCAAAGTGTCGATAGACTAAGTCTGTGTGACTTGTTGATGTTCTTAAGTTTGCTGAAATTAAAGAAATTGGAGGTACCATTATTTCTTTAACAAGATTAATCCATTTTATCTTGGGAGAAATTAATCAACAATCTTGGGTACACTGAGGGGATAAAATTTCTTAAGGAGACACAATAATTTTTGTGTACTTTAATTGTTTTGTTTTCTGTCTAATTCATCTTATTTCTATTTCTGTTTTGCTAACCTTATAAGTACAGGTTAATAACAATACATACTTTACAATACCAAGAATAACAATTTATTGGAAGTTATTATATTTCTAATATATAAACAATTTTAATTATATGTTTGGTTTAACAATTTGGTATTTAGATAAATCATTTCTAAATTCAATTAAATTTACCTTATTCGCCACTAAATTCACCAAACTCTTTTTTTTTTTTTACGATCCATTTGTTGTCCAGAGCCTATATTAGAGCTTCGAGGGAAGATTTGGAACATATGAAACCTTTCATAGTTATCTTTCATAAAGGATGGCTTCTGAAAGTAGTCAAATTTTGGCAAAAATAACCCCTTGTATTTTGCCTCAGGAACTTATGACACCTTCTCGGAACATATGTCACCTTCTTGTAACTATATTTTGAAATTGATAGCTTATTGGAATATTCGTTTTTGGGAAAAGACGACATGTTGTATTCAGATTTAGGCACTAAGGGTATCTTGTCTTGCTATTAAGCAACCGAAGGTACTTTCTTTTCATTATTTTCTGAAACTAATGTCTTTTTGTCGTACTCATTCTTTGATAAAAATGTCAACGTCTTATATTCATTTTCAGGCATTGAGGGTACCTTGTAGCCTTCACCTTTAGCAATTGTGGTTGGTGCTTTGTTGTATGTTGATTCATAATAATAAGGTGAGTATGCCATAGTGCATTTGGCAATCAAGAAAAATGCCAAAGCACCAAATTGCTTCTTCATTTGGCTTCCCATTGAGAAGAATTGGATTCTAAGGCTAGATATTAGTTTGTTTTTCTTTTTCTTGTGTGTTTTAGAATGGAGGTATTACGAGTCTATATAACATAACGTAGAATGTGATTTGATAATTTTGATGCTCATCTTGATTTTCTCATTTTTTTCCTAATGATATTCCACTTTTGTCTTGAGAGCATGGGAAGCCATGAACAATTCATACACATCTGATTAACAATCACTTATTTTTTTAAAATCAAATCCAAAGGTTTATTGACTATTCCAAGAATGTTGTGTCAGTTTTTGTTGTTGGTACACTGATAATTAGATTAAAGAAAATTTTTAAGTTTAAAATACATAATTTCCGCGTAAGTTCATTATTTGATGTCATGATCAAAATAAGTTGGGTCCATTATTTTGGATTTGCCTCCTTTGTCCAATAATATTAGTCTACTTGAAACACCTTTAATAAATTACAAATAGAATGATAGTTTTACTATATCACCTTTGGAATATAATAGATATAATGTCTTGAAATATGAAATAGGGAAATGACAATAATTAATGATAAGGGTAAATTAAGAACTATGTGTTAAATTATCCATAGATTTCACAAGGAATAATACATAAATATGCCCTTTAATTTTTCTTTATTTTGCATTTATGCCCTCAAACTTTAAGTATGCACAAGTAGATACACAAACTTGTATAAAATTGAACAAATGGACACACACGTCCTACATTACATCCTATATGACAATTTATGTCCGACGTGATCTTCGGTATGCATTATATTACATAAGATTCATGTGTCTACTTGTCCAACTTTATACAAGTGTAAGTGTATACTTGTGCACACTTAAAGTTGGAGGGTATAAATCCGAAATGAGGTCAAGTTAAACGAAATATTTATGTATTATAATATTTTATAAGTTGGACAAATATTGTTAGATATTTTTTTTTGTATAATGAAAAAATATTATTAAACGAAGGAAGCATACCAAACTGTTGTTAAAACAATCTTTTATATCACGGCTAAACTTTTCAATGAGTGGAGTACAAAGAATTTGTTGTGACATAGTAAAATTGTTTATTTGATATTATTTTAAACATATCATATACTTGTTCAATTTGTGTCATGTATTTATACTAGATTCAATAGTCCATATCAATACAGGTTCAGTATATGTTGCTTGTTTATCTGAATTTAAATATTTTGAACATTGCATTATTTTAATTGATAGTATATTTTATATAACTTTTAAATAATATATATCAATGTCCATTTATCAATTTATAGGAGCACGTGTAAACAAAAATATTAATACATTTCTTTCAATATTTTATATTGTTATTGTGATTTATACAATTTTTTTGTAATTATTAAATACAAACATGTAGCATAATTAAACGGAAAGCAAGACATAGTTAAAACAGAGAAAGGGGCTGAATATAGACAGAGGAAATTGAAGTGGAAGGACAAATCTGAGAATTCCTTGACTGATTCTATGCGCTAAATATATGTTATTTTTATCTCAATTTATATTATTATTTTCTTACTTTAAAGGAAAAATTATCAAAGTATACATCGTTAGTTACAATATTCTCGATATTCCGAACCATTTTAAAATAATACGAAAAATCATTCTTTTCCCTTAAGACCCAACTGTCAGATACATTATTTCATTTCCACTCCAGAATCATGTTTCTAACTCCTATATTTTCTCCTTCTTTTCACTCACATAATCAAATCAGTTATCACATTAACAAAAAATTGAATTTCAAGAGATTTTTCTCTCCAATTTACTAATTTCGAATCTGTAGGTACTTTAATCCTCTTCAATTTACTTCTTCCTTTTTTCATGTTTCATCAGTTTGTCTAATACATATGAATGCTCCTTCATTTAGTATTGAAATTGCCCAAATAGTTAATCCTAATATTAATAGAATATTTGATTCTGATAATTCAATGGACTAAAAAAACAGATCTAAAAGGTTACAGGATCCTTTAACAATGACAAATCAAAGTTCAGAGAAGGCAAAAGCAAAAAAGAAAGTACCTACAGATTCGGAAAAAAAGGTTGAAAAACAACGAAAAAGAGGTAGAAAGGTTGCATGCCGTATCTCAACCTATACTATTCAGGGTATCTATTTTAAATCATGTATTTTAGTATTTTTTAAAAAAAATATTCTATCTTCCATTGTTGAACTATTTGATGCACAACATTCGTTTGAGGTGAAATTTGTTCAAGATATTATGCAACAAGAAAGCGACAATCTGTAACTATTGAATTAATTTTTCTCTACTTACACATTTGATATGTTTCTCTTAAAAAATTTCATATGTTTCTCTAATGTATCTTCTTATTTTTTAAGTGATTGTGAAGCGTTTATTTTTTTTTTTAATTTCTGATCGATTGAATCAACATCCCATCTAAAGATTTTTTAGATGACTTTCTTCACACAAGATATGCAACACTCTTATGAAAGTATGATTTTAACAAGGACAAGACCAAATATGTTAGTGAGAATGATAATCCTACAAGGTCGAACAGTCTCTACACTCCACCAGCAGGAGATGATCTTGTAGAATAGATTTTTATGTATCGATTCACCGAAAGTTTTGTATGATCTATTTTTTTGTAAGATACATTTATTAGTATTTTTGAGTATTTTTTCCCTTTTGAAGATACTACTTCTAAATGTGAAGAATTTTTATGTTGAAAATTAGTCATTTAACTTTTCATTTTTTTTAATATATTTAATATGATTTTAAATGTTTTCTCTTATAAGTAAAATACACATCAATATAGTTCATACTATGTTTTTAGCGGATACAAAAATTTTCAAAAAATTATTATGTATCTCATACACGATTATTTTAGATATAAAAAATGTGTATGTATCACAAAACATGATATTATATTTTTAAACTTGATACAAATCAGTAAACTTTTAATATATTACTACATTACATTATGCCTCTAATAAATTTGGTATAAATGACTTCACTTGATAGTATATTATAAGCTGATACAAATTTGTCAAAAGATATATTATGCATATAATACACAATTATTATTTATCATGTTTTCAAAATCACAAATTGATGTGTCTCACAAAAAGTGATACTATACATTTACAATTGTTACAATTCTCTTAATTTGTAATATAATTAGTACCTTTTAATATTTTGTCTCTTATCCAATACTGTAACATTCCGGAAAAATTATATATCTAAGGAAGAGCCCAGTAGGTCTTTAAGAATGGGTATTGGGGTACTTAGACATCGCAATGCCCAATACTGAGAAATATTGGGCATAGTATAGAAAATTGGCTAAGGGGATTAGGCAATTTTTATATAATACCCAAATAAGCAAAATATTGAGCATATTACAAAATATTGAGTTAAAGGGTGTTAGCCAATTTTCTAACATTAATGAGCTTGTTTAAGAAATGTACCTGAAATGAATACCCTAAGCTAAAAACATATATTTTCTAGTATTTGCACACAAAGTACTACGCATCCAAGTGTCAAACCTACTACCACAACACATGATCATTTAAAATGATCATGTAAATTAAGCAGGCCCAAGGACATAATGAGGGTCCTTGGGACAATAAGTAAACATTCTCAAATGAACTATAAATAATAGTTAGTTAGGAAAGTGCACCAACTCATGTGCAAGCACATATGCAAGACATGTGAAGAAGCTTCCAAAGGAGGGGACCACCCTAACCGAATTCAGTTAGGGTAGTTAAGAGGAAAAACGTGCACAAGGGACCACTACATATGGGTCCTAACCTCCCTACCAATTCTAGACACTAACCTACTGCCCTAAATAACTAAAAAACCTAGAACTAAACGAATTGGACCCATCCATTAGTGCACCCGAAAACCTAGGACCAAAACTGGGTTGACACTAACGTAGTACTAGTTAAAGAGCCAACATAGTACCTAACTTAGGATGGTCTAAAAGGTTAATTATGGTCCTAACAACTTAGGGGTACTTTAGAAATTTCCCTAGAATACCTAATTAGATAATTTATCAACTTAATTAATTAATTTAAAAGGGACAAAATCAAAAATAGAAAGAAAATTTTCAAATTTTGGTTAAGACAAGAAAGGGACAACCTAGTACCTAACCTAGGATGGTCCAAAGAGTTAGTTAAGATCCTAAGGACTTAAGGGTACTTTATTAATTACCCTAGGCTACTTAATTAATTAATTTTTTAACTAAATTATTTAATTTAAAGGGGAAAAACGGAAATCACAAAGCAATATTAAGATTTCGGTTAAAATAAGAAAAAAAAGAACCTAGTACATAACCTGGGATGGTTTAAAGGATTAGTTATGGTTATAACGACTTAATGGTACTTCAGTAATTACCCTAAGTCACTTAATTAATTAAATTTATTTGGTGAAACTGAAATTCTTACACTAACCTAGTACAACTCAAGAAACATCCCAGTACATAAGCTTGGATGGTCCAAAAGGGTTAATTTTTGTTCCAATGATTTAGGGGCACTTTAATAGTTACCATAGGTACCTTAGTTAATTAAATTATTTATTTAATAAATTAATTTAAATGGGCAAAATGAAATTCTTTGGAAATATTTCAGATTTGACCAAGTGTTGTGTTGTCCCAGTTCTTGTCAATCTATGAGGAGCATTTTAGTAATTATTTAATTAATTTAGTAACTAAATTATTAAACACTAAGTTTAATGAGTTAGGATCAGTTCTTAAACCTAAAAATCACGTTCAAACTCATAGAAAAAAAGGACGCAAAAATAGTGAGAAACGAACGCAAGAAAAAGGCAGAAAATTTATTGATTTCTCTAGGCAGATTTCAAGGTTTCTTCAAGGTTTCGTTCAAGGTGGTCTTCGTAGATTAAGTTCTACATAAGGTATGGGCTTCTCTCCTGGACTTATTTCTCCAAGAGAACTTTCTTTCGAATGATTCAAAGATCTTGAAAACTAGGGTTGTTTCCCGTCGTTGTTGTTGATATGTGCTGCTGGCTGATATTAATTTTTATGGTTTTTTATTAAATAATATTTGAATGAACCTATTAGTTGGACTCGTTTGATGCTAAGTGTTATTATGTGAATTAAAAGAGTCATACTATGTTAAAGATATGTACGAAGATGTTATGTATGATGATGTTACGGTCTGTTGTGCATACTTGATGTTAATATAACGTTATAAATATGATATATTCATCAAATACTAATATGATTCTGCCCAATATTTTAAAGGTGTTATGCCTAAAGCTATGTTATAAGGTTGGCTAAATAGATCTCCAAGAAATCATAAGTTGAATGAATGTTTGGGTTATGCCAGTGAAATGGCTAACAATGTCTTGCCCAAAAGTTGAATTGAATTGGCTCACATTATTTCTTCTAAAAAATGATGGAAAAATTGGCTAATGAGAATCTCATGAAACTATATTTGAATGAATGTTGGGCTTGTGCCAATAAACTAGCTATGAAGTTATTTCCAAAATTTCTAGGCCAATACTAAATTTACATCAATCTTATTTGCCCAATAAAATTCAATATCAAATTAAGCATGACAAACAGAATAAAATGTATCCATACTAAGGGTATGTCAATCAATAGGACAAGTCCGAACATACCCTATACTATCTTATATGACTAAAATGTTTGAATGTGAAATGAATAAGCACATCTAAAGTAATTCAATTAATCCATAACTAAGGGCATGTAATTCATTGGGAAAACTCCCAACATGCTTTAAAAAATGACATATGAACTCATGAAACTCATTGAATGAAGTGTTCATCGTCTATAAACGATGATGTGAATATACTATACTAAAGTAAGTAAGTAACATGAATTATAACATAATTAAAGGGGTATAAAGTAAGTAAGTGACAAGAATGGGGTGTTAAAGGAATTTAGACAAGTCTAACTTCAACCTAAGCTACTATGTTAAAAGAATACTCACGTATGAAGGTGTTAGAATCTGTGAGCTAGTCTCATTAGATCCAAAGGATGATATGTAAGGAAAATTCACATTTCATCAATATAAATTAAGGATGACAAATCATAAATAGAGTAAGTAAATCTAAATCTAGAATCAAGCCTCCATAATGCTTGAGTCAACACTAAAAGATAAATAAGAAATGAACATTCACGTAAAAAGGGGTGAGTAATTATGAAGAGCAAATAAGCTAAAGCTAGTGAATGTGGTGAGAACATGATAAGAGGCTAATGTGAAAGATGAAATCAATCTGAAATGATCCTTAGTAAATTTTACAAAAACATACTCACCTATGAGAGTGTAAAGCTAAATAAGAGACAAGTCTCTATGAACACTCTAACGAAACTATTGAGATTAGTGTATACTGATACTAATGATTAGATGAGAAATCATATATTGCGATATGATATCCTCATACTAGAAATCATCTTCCATGACTAATGAGTTGAATGTAATAGAACTTTATACTGAGCACCGATAGGCTAGCTATGAGCGGTGATGCCTTCTTTCGTGAAGGGCAGAGGTTCACGTAACTCTCATGAGATGATATTGTCTGGCATTCCGGGTATGGGTCTCCTTATATCTCCTAGTCTTTTAACCTGTACTGCCAATATAGGGATCTACCAGGGTTCAACTCCTTATACACACTAGCATGTTCGGGTCACTTTGACCGGTGATTCCACCTCTTTTCGGTGTGAGACAGACACTGGATTTCATGATGCTAACGTGATCTATGTTAGTTAAGGTTAAAGTTCTCAAAGAAAGAATAGGTCCAGCCTCAAAGTATGGAAGATAATGAAATGAACCACACCGAAGGTGTTTTTGCAAAACAATCACGAGGTATATTTGGTGTTTACATCAGCCTACAAATGAATGAAATGAATAATATGAAGTACGAATGGACGAATGAAGTAGACTCTGTGTTTGCTAATGAAGGTCCTCAGGTTGAGGTTCCATATGTTGGGCCCTCACTTGAGATATCTTAATGCTACATCAACGATTCCAAAGTCTTGTGTATATGAAATGTATAATATATAAAAAAATGAAAGTAATGAAATCAATGGCATGATCAATAGATAATTTCATATGAAAGGTAATGAATATAAACTGTAAAGAATGACTCACTATAAGGTAGAGATTTCATTCCTTAGTCTTTGGATTACTTACAATAATTCATTGTGGGTGTGAGAAAATAATGCATCATTGCACTTGTAAGTAAAACATAGGACCAAAATAATTATTGAAATACACATCAAGAAGAATAAAAAGACTAAAAAATAATCTAAGTGTACAAAGAGGAGCTCTCGTCCTAAGAGGATCAAAAATCTCAAATCTTAGCTCGAGTTGTTTTAAAATTATGTTGATGATACTAGTGTTTTGTTATCATATAGAAAATGAGTTGTGTGCTTTGAATGCATCAAAATACATCATATTCATACCACAATCACAACTAACGATTTAGGAATGTCTAGTGACTAGGCTTTCCAGAAATAACATGTTGTTTAGGAAGAGCTTTCTTTGATCATGCATAGCCTTATGTGTATGTGTGCATACACCTATACTTAGTACAAGTGTTGTAGTAACCCCTACTATTTACTATTTTATAGATGTGGCTTAAGGTACAAATTGACGACTCCTGCAACGGTTTGGAAATCAGAGTTTCTCCAGACCATTTGGTAGTGTTGGAAAGAAAAAGGAAATCTAAGAGAGAAAGTGAACAGAGAATAGAACAAAAGAAAAGAGAAGCTACTGCCAACTTCTTTGTTTCTTGTTTTTCCATTCTGAAACTAATGAGACCTACCTATTAAATAGGCTTACAATGAAACTGAAATACTGAAATTTAGGTACCCACTAATTACTAGTTAGCTACTAATCTGCCACTATATCTAACCTTGCTAAAATAAAGGGAACTAACTAACAACCTCCTAAAGACTTAGTCAAGTATCTTTGAATCACTTCTCAACACTCCCCCTTGATTCAAACCTGCTAACTCCAAGTTGACCTCTGAAGAACTCATGCTTTGCTTGCGGAAGTGACTTCGTGAAGATGTCTGCTAGTTGCGCATTTGTATCACAAGACTTCAAAGTAACTTCTCCAGTAGAAACAAGACCTCGAATATAGTGATAGCGAATATCAATGTGCTTTGTTCTACTGTGAAATGCTGGCTTCTTCGTCATCGCACTAGCAGATATATTGTCACAAAAAATCTTAGTCGCACCAGCTGGTTTTTGATTAAAGTCTGCAACAAGTCTCCTTAACCAAACTGGTTGACAAGCTGCAGAGGTTGCTGCAATATATTCAGCCTCTGAAGTTGATAAGGCCACTACTTCCTGCTTCTTTGAACTCCATGAAATTGCTCCAGATCCAAGATTAAACAAGAAACCAGATGTGCTCTTTCTGTCATCAATGTTGCCTGCGTAGTCACTATCAGTAAAGCTAGTTAGTGTGAAATTTGTTACCTTAGAATACCAAATCCCATGCTCTGTTGTCCCAACAATATATCTCAGCACTCTCTTTGCAGCTCCAAGGTGAAGCTTGCTTGGATTGTGCATAAATCTCGATATGACAACAGAGAAAGCGATGTCTGGTCTTGTATGAGACAAGTAGTTCAAACCACCAACCAGACTTCTAAAATAAGTCGCATTTGCCATTTCAGAACCATCATCACGACACAACTTCTCATTAATATTCATGGGCGTAGCAGCAACTTTACAATTTACCATAGTAAACTTTTTCAAAAGATCTGTTGCATATTTTCTTTGTGAAAGAAATATGCCATCAATTCCCTGTTTCACCTCAAGACCAAGAAAATAATGCAGCAGACCCAAATCAGACATCTCAAAATTCTTCATCATGCAGTCTTTAAATTCAGTGATGATAGACTGACTCGAACCCATATATATCATATCGTCAATGTAAAGACATACCACCAAAAATTCATATTTACCTTCTTGTTTTACATAAAGAGTAGGCTCATTGTTACTTCTTTCAAAACCATTCTCCTGGAAATACGAATCAATTTTGAAGTACCATGCCCGCGGCGCTTGCTTTAAGCCATAGACTGCCTTTTTTTAACCTGTAAACCTTAGCTTCTTTGCCATTAATTACAAAACCTTCAGGCTGTGAGACATAAACTTCCTCTTCCAAATCACCATTTAAAAAGACAGATTTAACATCAAATTAATACACTGGACAATTTAAATTAGCAGCCAAGGCTAAAAAGTTCTCACAGTTTCAAAGCGGGCAACACGAGAAAAAGTCTCGTCGAAGTCAATACCTTGTTGTTGGGAATAACCCTTTGCGACGAGCCTTGTGTTTTTGGATGCTGCCATCTGCATGATATTTGGTTTTAAACACCCATTTGAGCCCAATAGCTTTCTTTCCTTCTGGCAAATTTACCAAGTCCCATGTTTGATTCTTTTGAATAGCCAACAACTCCTCTTCCATAGCTTTGCACCATTTATCCTCTGTTTCAGCATCTTCAAAAAAAATGGGATCTGAAACAAGTAAAGCAAAAATACAAGACATATTGTCAGCATATCTGGGATTTGGTTTCCTATCCCTTGTTGATCTTCTTAATGGAGTTGGCTCACCTGAATGTTTTTCCAATGTTGGAGATGTTGCTGGTGCAATTGATGAGGTAGTCGATGGACCTGCCAAAAATTGATCTGCTCCATACTCTTGATCAACAATAACGTCAGAAGGCAATAATTGAATATTTTTCATTTTTTGAATTAAAGTTCCAGCTTGCATCTTCATTAAACACAACATTTCTATTGACCATAATTTTGCCACTCACTGGATTATATAGCTTATAGGCTTTGGATTGTGAGCTATATCCAACAAAGATACATTTTTCACATTTTTCATCAAGCTTACGTCGAGCCTGCGAATTCACCAAAGCATAAGCTATACATCAAAAGACACGTAAGTGGCTTACCTTTGGCTTGTTACCTCTCCAATCTTCATATGGTGTTCGATTAAACACTGCCTTGGTGTGTGAAATATTCAGCAAATAGACAGCAGTGGCAATAGCTTCTGCCTAAAAACACTTCAGTACACCTCTACCTTCCATCATGCTTCTGCCCATGTCGACAACTGTGCGGTTCTTTCGTTCAGCTACACCGTTCTGCTCCGGTGTATAAGGTGTTGTGAGCTCTCTGTGTATTCCATTTTCCTCACATGAGGAACAAAAGTCTACATCCACTTTTCCTCTGAACAAAAGATTTGAATTTCTTGAAATTGTCAAACGTTTCAGATTTAAATTTCAAGAAATATATCCAACTCATACGAGTATAATCTTCAGTAAAAAGCAGAAAGTATCGACTTCTTCCTAAGGACTCAATACTCATAGGACCGCACAAATCAGCATGTACTAACTCAAGACAAACAGAAGCTCTCCAAGACTTGCCTACAGGAAAAACCTTTTTACTTTGTTTTCCATAAACACGGCTTTCACAAAAATCAAGATTATCAACTTTTGGCAAACCAAAAACCATTTCCTTTTGGCTCAATAACTTCAACCCATTAACATTTAAATGATCATAACGCAAATGCCACAGTCTAGTTCATCATCTTCACTAGCTACCATAACACATTTTTCAACCATTGAAACTTCTAAAGGAAATATTTTGTTGTTAGTCATTGGAACTTTAGCAATGGTTTTCCTAGATTTCTTATTTTTAATAGTGCAAACACCATCATCAAAAGAAATTGAGTACCCGCTAATCATTAGTTGTCCAATGCTAAGCAAATTATGAGATAGGCTAGGAACAAACATCACATCTTCTAAAATTTTAGCACTACCTTGGCTGGTCATAATGCTAACAGTGCCTTCGCCTTCAACCTGAATCTTCTTGTTATCTCCAAGCCTCACGTCTGATTTTTTTGACTCATCAAGATCCTTGAACAATGATTTTGTTCCAGACATATCATTGGAACATCCACTGTCCAAAAACCAAACATTGTTAGGAGTCTCTTTTTCACAAGAAAGGGCCATGAACAACTTACATTCATCATCATTTTTCTGTGCAAAGCTTGCTTGGTTATTCTCATCCTTCTTTTTTTACCAACAATAAGCTTCTTTATGACCTGGTTTTCTGCAGTAGTGGCACAAAAACGTCCTTTGCTTCTCTTCATTTGGTCCTCCTCTATCTCGACTGTTTCCTTGGCCTCTTCCATGACCTCTTCCTCGAAAGCCACCTCTGCCTCGGCCACCATTTGCAAAGTTTTCTAGCTTATTTTTCTGATGAGTGGACTCCCCCTTCACCTGAAATGCCTTTTCTTCATTTTTTTCATGTGACATTAGGAGCCTCTCTTCATGAGCTTAGTTGAACCTTGAAATTCCTTCTTCAAAATCTTCCATGCCTGAGAAGATGTAGTTGCTGCTGCAATTCTTGAAAAAATTGTATCATGAACTGCTTGTTGAATCAGGAACAAAGCTTTGGCGTCTTTCTTTTTGATCTCTTTCAATTTCTCTGCCTCTTTATCAGAGCCTGCTAGATCCACAAAGCCTTCTTCCACCAGCTCCCAAACTTCTTGTGATTTGAAAAGAGTTTTCATTTTGATACTCCAAAACTCATATTTTTCACCAGTAAAAATTGGCATGAGGGGCTGCGAAGATGATGAAATACCATTCACTGCCATTTTTTTTTTGCTCTCTCACTTCCTCTTTTGTATCACTCAAATACTCAGTTGATATAAGCCTCACGACTTACTCAATTTCCAAAAAGGAACCTTGCTTTGATACCAGATTTGTTGGAAAGAAAAAGGAAATCTAAGAGAGAAAGTGAACAGAGAATAGAGCGAAAGAAAAGAGAAGCTACTGCCAACTTCTTTGTTTCTTGTTTTTCCATTCTGAAACTAATGAGACCTGCCTATTAAATAGGCTTACAATGAAACTGAAATACTGAAATTTAGGTACCCACTAATTACTAGTTAGCTACTAATCTGCTACTATATCTAACCTTGCTAAAATAAAGGGAACTAACTAACAACCTCCTAAAGACTTGGTCAAGTATCTTTGAATCACTTCTCAACAGGTAGGTCCTATTGATTTCGAGGATGATACCGTTTTAGTCTAGCCTTAGTTTTAGAAAAAGCTAGTGAATGTTGTCCCTAGCTTTTATTTCGTACTTTCATTTTGAAGCTTTTGTAACAAGCTCGTGTCTGGCAAACGTATTAATGATATATTCTTATTCTGTTTTGAATTGATTCTTATGATTGATGGTTGTTACACTTATATTGAGTTTAGCATAGGATGAATTTATGAAATAACTATATGAAGTCTATGTATACTTCATACCTTTAAAAGTTATAAATTTTCCGCTAAAATTAACCATATGAATGTGATGAATGCAAAATGAGACTTGTCTGCGACCTCTAAGAGGTCAACGATGCCAGTTGCGATTCGAATTTAGGATATCACAACACTTGATACTATATCATCCGATACAAAAATTTTCAAAGAATTAAGTATTAGATTCATTTTTTTAAAACATATTAATGCAATATAATAGTATTTTCAGTACTTACTTATTGTTACAGAAACATTAATTACTTAACCAATACAATGTATATTTTTAAAAATAACTTTGTATCAAACACAAAATAATACACAAATTCACTTTATTATAAATTAACAATAGAAAAAAATAGGAAGAATTGGAAAATAAGCGTAACATTTCAATTTATTGAATCAGGAATTAGTAAGCTAAAATACTTTTTAATGTAAAAATTTTTAACAACGGAAAGAAATGTAATAATTTGATAATTATTAGATCCAAAAAAACAAACACTAAACCATTTTCGGCCTACAGCAACACCACGTAAGTGTAGCCTAAACTAGCAAAAATTGTGGCCTTTGATAAAAGGCTACACTTGGACATTCAGCAACACTTTTTAGGGGCTGCCCAAAAGAAGCGTAACCTTTGACATTAGGCAACACTTTTTAAATGTTTCCATCTTTGGCTACACTTATAAAGCGTAGCCAAATAGGTATAAGGGCACACTTTGAAGACGTGCATTAGCAACACCAATTTTTTGTTAGACTACAATTAAAAGCGTTGCCTTTTCAGATTTATTGGTCACACTTAAAAAGTGTTGCCTTTTATTGGTCATCTTTTGCAACATTTATAAAGTGTAACTTTTTATCTCATCTATTGCAACACTTATAAGGTGTTACTTTATATGTCAGCTATAGTAACACTTATAAATTGTTACTTTATATCTCATCTAGATCAACACTTATAAAGTGCAACTTCAACATTTATAAGCCTACACGTAGCACAAATATATAATATATTTACATACATACAAGTGACCTAAAACACAAAATGAACTAATTAATCATTAAATTGAAGCTATATATTTCAAATAAACTTCGAGAAACATTTCATGTACAACCAAAACTTAGAAAGTGATTGCTTAAAGATCTCTAATATCAACAAGTTCCAAAAATCTAAAAGATTCATTCAAACGTATATGACAACAATACAAAAATTTCTTCATCTTTTGCCACAATAGATCGATTTTACTTTTGGCCAAATTCAAATTCAATTACCTGCATTTTCCTGCACATTTAAAATAAAATTATAAGTTTGTGAATTAATTGATGGAAGTGCAATAATCAGAGTGAATACACTGTAAGACAACCAATCCAAATCTAAATACAATTTCAATGTAAAAATTACACATTATAAGGACTACAACATTTGTGCAGTCTTCGGTTGTTGGCTCTCAATTTTAATGCAATACATAATTCAGAATATTACCTTGAGTAGTGATTCCTATTGTGTCTCCATGGAAAATTTCAAAACATCCTATGTCATGAAGTTTATTTGCAACAGATGTCTCTTTTGAAGGTGAAATCAGTCCATCAATTGGGCACCCAATAGCACAGGATACATATCTGCCAAGAAATACTCTAAAGCTGATGCAAAGTAGATTACTAGCTTCATAATAATTACCAGAACACAGTGATTCAAAGTCACAGTGATAAAGAAAACAAAGAGCACACAAAATGCATGTCCAATGTGCAGAACCTTCTTCAGTATTGAAGGAAAAATCGAACTAACTTAGCGTTGTGCTCAAGTATCAGATAACTCATTACCCACAAATTCATATTGCTAGAGTTTGGAAGAAGATGGAATAGCTTGTTATCTCCTACACTTTCTGTATTAAGCAAAACATACTTCACATATGGAACAAAATAGAAACTAAAACCTGTAAACAACTATTAATCAACTAAAATTAGCATGAGTGAAGCAAAAAGTACTCGAGTAAGCCAAAGATGCATGTAAATTAGAAAAAAAGGTTAAAAAGATGGAGGTTCATACCAGAAATCAGCCAAGAGCATGGTGAGGGACGCATCCAAATCCTTGCTAGACCTATTAGAGAACAAGAGAGAACAACATATACACCGACATTCCGAATAAAATACGATAACCAACATTAGACAAATCGAAACAACAACCTATTAGTACGAGAGTAATGGATTGAGGTTGCTTTCTGGTAACAGGAAAACAAGAAGGAAAGAGCAAGAGCATAAAGAAAACTGCGAGTTTTATTGATTACCTAAAGAGTAGAAAACAGACGAAACAACAGTGCCTCAAATACCTCAGTAGACACATCAGTGTGTGGAAGAGGATCACATTTAGCGTCAACAAACTTCTCTTTTTGACGTCATCATTATTGAGGAAGAAAACAAAGTTCGAGCAAATCATGTAGAGACTAAAGAATAAACAAGAAGAACTAAATAGAGAAGCGACTAATCACAAACTAAGGATTCAAGATAAGACGACAAGATAAATACAACCAAGAGCTCTTAAACCAAATAGGATTAGTTTCTAAATAAACTTATTCTTGTTTTAACTTATTAACACACAAACATAGGCAAAGAAAAAAATAGAATGAGAGAAGATCTACGCGAATTTGATTGTTTTATTTCTTCTGTAAGAATATTAGACAATGCAGCTACTGCAGCTGCTCTTTGTGAACTCTGACTTGCTTCGGTAGGCTTTGGAACAGAACTAGCTTTCGCAGCAGACGATGAAGTAAATGCAGAGTTTAAAGCAGCTAATGCTGAGGCTCTTTGGGTTGGTCCATCTTGATTTGTTCTATCATTCTGAAATATAGAGAACAGGTCTAAACTTCTTGAATAACTAATGAAGTCTTGTATTATGAAACTAGGTTGATGATACCAAAAGCTACTGTCAAACAACTAATATATGATATGGAAAAAAATGCCTCATTCTTGCACCATTGTATGATTCATGTAACTTAGATGACATTATAGTAATGGAAAAACAAGATCAATTACCTCGGAAGCGTGACCAAATCAAAAGAGTATCATAACCATCTTTTGGAATGAGTTTCCGTGTGCCTGATTAAACACGCAAGTCAGAGTGTTAAAAGTTGCTGAAATGACTAATGAGTTTCACTTATTATTTTTTTGATATGTCTCTCGTGAGGTTGACAAATGCATCTCTACATCTTATCTTCCAAGTTTCATACCAAATTTAAACGATATAATGAGAGGGAGAGAGCTTTAGTCACTTACAGTAGCTTTTACAGGATCCCATGAGAAAAATGTTGTAAAGAAGCATGGTTCATTTCCTTATGTGACTTTATACAATAGAACATAAGAGGATAACCCTTCCAAAGATGTATCCAGCTCTACATATTTTTGTGATCAACTTCTTCGATTACTCCAGCAAAAATGAAAATGAACAAGTACTTTCAATATATGAGATACATATGACATAACTAGTATTACCTGTCCAATTTCAAAAGCACTTTTCTTTTCTTTGGAGTCTGTTGATTGACCAACCCAAACGAAAACTTCAGCATGTGTGTCGAGAACCATGACATCCTCAGTCAACAAATCATCTTGAGTGAAGTTATAGATTTCTTCAACCTGTTATTTTAATAGAAAATATTAACCTGTTTGATATACACAACCAGAAATTTTAATTTTAGTTTTAACTGAATTCTCTAGATATTACCTCAAACTTTCCTGGACATCCACGAGTTAACATGAAATCATTTGATAAAGACAATTAGAAGAGAAAAATTTCCTCATTCGGGATAAATATCGAAGGGTGAGAAGGATGCACCTCTATTAACAGAACAAGAAAACAAGTGAGGTTCCCTGGTGGCTTCAGGAGCTAATTTGTTGCTGGTATAATCTTGTTTTTCTCCAATACCAAGCCAGAAAGCTGAGCTTTCTGTTCCTTCCTTAGTGTGTTTCACGGTCACTCCGGGCTGAGTTTGTGAATAAAACAGACCAAACAAAATATTCCTAATGCAGCATAAACTAGGATAAACACAGGGTATGTTAGTTGGTATAACAATGACAAAGAGCGCCTTTTTTCTACTTCGATAAAAGCCTCACCTTCAAGAATTCCACAATCTTTGCTGCTAAGTTCTGTTGCTCATGGGTACTTTGCTTTCCATGCCAAATGAATACTAAAGAGCTAGATTGTAGAAGAAAACACTCGTAAGTGTTCAGTGAAGATGCCACCTGTTAATTTAGAAATCGAGGTTGTAAAATTCTATTTTGGAAACTTTACAACAAAGTTAATAGTAGCCTTGGACATAATGAAAACACCAACTTAGACTTTAGCGTGACAGTACGGAGAAATAGAAACTATACATAAGTACAAAGTTTAACATAAATTTTCAATTAGACTATCATTTAGACAGCTTCAATATATATTGAAAAGAATCCTAAATTACATCCCAGACAGATGTTTACGTAATCCATAAGAACAACTCTCTGAAACTCTTTCAACATAGAACAGAAGCTACCTATCTATCTAGACATAGTCTGAGAACATGTTCAAGTGACGACTAGAAGGATCTCATAACGTAGCTTTTGCAGCATGACTAAATTGGAAAGATAGTGTAGATTAAAGAAAAAGATTATCCGGCACTGACAACTTAATATCCAAATAGGGGAAAACTTAAAGGGTCGATAAGCATGCATACAACATCGACTTGTACTGATTTGTTGTTATGACTAGAAGTTCCAGATATCCTGAAAAGGCCAAAAGTATCAGAAGCATAGGTTTCATCATTCAAGCAATTTTCTTCAATATGATTTTTATAGCCAGAGCTTAATCCACCCTGAAAAAAGGAAAGAAACTTGTCTTGGTTATTCTATACGTTAAACGACAAAAATAGCCTCTATGTGACATATCGAGAGATACCTTAAGGACCAGCATGGGCTGGAATATTGCAACAAATTGTGGTGGTTCTTTGCCTTGGTATACCCTACCCTGGATAACGTAGATGTCACAATTAAGCTTCATTTTGAGTTTTTGACTGAAAAACAGTCATCGAAAAAAAGTAATACCAGCACAGGTCTCCCTTTAAGTGAATTGCACATTGTGCTAGCCAATTGTGCAGCCATTTCTCGATCCTCCTGAATCCACAATAATGATTCAATTAAGAAAATTCTATAAAGACGCATTTGACCCTTATATGCAAGGACATTCGTACCTCGATGCTATCCTCTCCAGTCCACCAACATAGGTAATAATCTTCTTTTCGTTCGGGAGAATGGTATGTGTAGAGAACTATGTAGCAATCTCCACCGTAGAATTTACCAATGTCTTCTTTGGGTATCTGAGTCTTTGCACTGCCATCGATACGCCAAACCTGACAAATTTTACATTTTCAGTGAAGACTGAGCTGGCCAAATTATGACATGGAAAACATTCTGATGATCAGATTCAGACCTCTATCTTTCCACCTTCTTCAAGCAAAGGCGGGACTTCTTCATCGACAGAAGTACTTTTGCTAGCAGCTTTGACAGCAGCACCTTGTTGCTTCACCAACGCTGAAAGGGCTCAACATGGACAAAGTTAAAACTAACTCAAACCAGAAACACACAAAATCTTCACTCTCTCATAATAACTCTACCTGCTACTTTTCCTCGTCCGTCCTCAGGGGAAGGTGTTGATCCTGATGGCCAAGAGTCAAAATTGGACTTAAATGAATGTGTCTCATAGCCTTGAATAATCCGGATAATACGTGTTGACTTGGGTATATTTTGATTGGCAAGATATTCCTGAAAATTATTGAGTCATTCAGAAATGAGAAACTATACCACACAAGAACATGGATGATCTACCTCTGCTATTTGAATTGTACTTTTCCTCTCCTCGAGCTGAGTATGACGGCCTACCCAAGTGAAAACCTCGGAACCACAGTCCAAAATATAGCATTTATCATTTTCCAAGATGGATTTTGTAAGTTCACCATCCAACTGATTGACCTGACCATCAGTAATGCTGCAAAAGAGGACATAATTCACCTTTAGCGCCCACCAACAACAGCAAAAGGTTGATATACAAAATTCAGTTACAAGTAACAACCCCGAGGGCCATTCATTGAAAGACGTTATATCCAGCAATACATGGTCTCTCAAGGATATCAAGAAAACATTGATATAGAGTATCATAAACACGAGAAACTGCTTGACACTGGTGATTACTGGTAAACGATTCAACATTACCAATAAAGTTGAGCAGCAGTTCTCTCAGGAACGATATCATCATCGGTAGCAACCTTTTTGCTAATTGGAGCAAAGCCACCAAACAGAACACAAAATGATCCAGAATCTGACTCAGCTTGTAAATTTCCATCATCTTAGTTATGCAATAGGGAAAGAGTTGTAAAATTCTAGAGGAAGAGTTAATTCATAAATATCGCATGTCTCATAGTAGTTACATAGCAATTCTGTTCAAAGCTAGCAGTAATAATGCAACAGCAACCATTATCCTAAACAGTCGTTGTGGAGGAATAATACGAGCAAAAAATACTTGTAAGCAGTATGCAGTGATAGTACAAACCAAGACAGTGTAAAAACTAAAGAGGGGGAGCAGACCCTCTCGCGAACATCTGAGGTGTTCAAACACTTCTTCAATGGGGATTTTCTCCAGATCAAGAGTATCATTTTTATCTCTTTGAGGCTTATAGCTTTCACCATCTTCGTAAACCAGCAGCAACAAGTCAAAAAATTACGCAGAAAAAGGACTGATAATCAATTAAACAGAATACCACTATCTAAATAATTTTTATAAAATAATCATAGAATAAAACACATTAGCAAAGAAAGGTATGTTTAGAAGTTCTCTTCAATTCTCCCAAGGTTTACCCATGTTTACAATAATGTGTTCATTTACTTGTATCTCTAAAGAAATTTTTTTTGTTAAGCTCAATATTCCTAGGGCTAATTTTGACGTTCAAATTATTTTCAATTTCTTCCACTAGATTGAAATTTCAGCAATAACAGTCCCAAACTAATAAATTACTTCTAAACACAAAACAAAAATTCAATTAATTGGCTATTTTTAGTACTAGATGATTAGAAGAGAGTGAAAAGTAATTTTAGATGTATGAAATTGATACTTACGCTTGATGAAATTGGTTTTAAGCTTCAAATCTTAGATCTTCAGTTCCTCGATCGATCCCTAGTTAGTCAGCATTCGCTCAACTCAACTCAGCTATTCCGATTTTGGAGAAGAGAATCAACTCAACTCTTTTGATTTTCAGCTCTTCTCTTCAGTCTTCAACTTCCTCTGTTCGATCTTCAGCTTCTACTTTTCGATTTGAAGTTTTGGAGAAGAGAACCTGCGTTGTGTTCTACTCTTAAGCGTTGTGTTCTAAGCCCCAATTTTTTTTTTCAATTCCCAGATAAAAAAGTTTTTAATAATGTTTTATAATTTTTTTTGGCCAAAAATAATTGGAGGGGGAGTTGAAAATGTTGGAGGGAATCTAATATTTTAGTGAAAAAGTTTAGGCCACACTTCTAAAGTGTTGTTTTTACAATTATAAAAATAGGACCCTTTAAAAGTGTGGCCATAAATATATACATAATTGTTGCCATTTATTTCATACTATGACAACGCTTATAAAGTGTAGTCTATATCATTCAAGGGTACACTTTTTAAGGGTTGCCAATATTATCGTTGTGGAAAGTTAAAAAATTAGGCTACATTTAAAAAGTGTTCCCAAAAATATATTAGGCAACACTTTTCAAGCGTTGCTCATATTTAGTGTAGTTGTAGCCCTAAAATGGTGTAGTGAAAGTATTCCAAAAAAAGTATTGATCTAGATTCTTCTATTGCCAAGATAGTACAAATTCTTCTATTGAGGCCTACTTGTCATCATTGCACACAGCAATTTGTGTTTAATGTTAGATTTTAATCTGAATCTTTCTTCTACTGTTTTTACTTTATCTATTGAGCATTATTTTGTATCTTGGTCGCAACACAAGTTCTTTCAAAACAAATTTCAGAACTGATCAATCATTTTTGTCCGGCATTGATTCCATCGGAACTACATAATACACTAATACATAGCTACAATCGTACCAAATATATTTATTATTTATTATTTATTGTATCTTTCCAAATAAATTTACACTGCAAGATACATTAATATAACTTGTTCAACGGATCATATATAACTTTCGTTTATCATACATATTAGTGTCCCCATAGTTTTACATGTTTTAGATAAATATAAAAAATTATACAAAACACATCTATGTATTAGAAAACATATATGTACAACAAAAGTATATTAGGATCTTTACTACTTACTTGAATGATAGATTCTCACGACCCAAAACCGAGCCGCGACTGGCACCCACACTTAACCTACTATGTGAGCGAACCAACCAATCTAAACCCAAACATATTGAATAAAATACAATGCGGAAGACTTAAACTCATTAACAAAATCAATTAAACAACTTCTAAAATTTATAACTCATTATCCCCAAAATCTGGAAGTCATCATCACAAGAACATCTATGATCAAATTACTAAACTAAGAGTATTCTAAGAAAGCTAAAACAAGTAAAAGCTAGTCCGTGCCGGAATTTCAAGGCATCAAGACATGAAGTGGAAGATCCAGTCCAAGCTAGAAGCATTAGCTCACCCCTAAATCTGGCTTGATGAAGACTGGCTAGAGTTGCGGTTGAGTTGAAGACGACGGAAAGTTTGCTGCACTCCACATATAACAAAGAAAGAAACAAACAAGTAGGGGTCAGTACAAAACACGCGTACTGAGTAGATATCATCGGCCAACTCAAAATAGAAAACAGTATATATCAGTTAATATCATAAATCGACTACAATACTCAACATGTAGCAACAACAAGTACTAAATCATTATTAAGTACCACCAAGTTCATCCATGAGGGCTCAAGCCTCAATACCATACTCATTTGGGAATTAGGTTCATTACATTGAGTATATTAACATCTTTCAAGATTCATTATCTTTCTTCCTCTTGTGTCGGTACGTGACACTCCGATCCATATTCTATCCTGGTGCCGGAACGTGGCACTCCGATCCTCATTCTATCCTGGTACCGGAACGTGGCACCCGATCCATATACTATCCTGCTGTCGGAACGTGACACTCCGATCCTCATTATATCCTGGTACCGGAACGTGGCACCCGATCCATATACTATCCTGGTGTCGGAACGTGACACTCCGATCCTCATTCTATCCTGGTACCGGAACGTGGCACCCGATCCCCTAATTCATCAAGCCTTCTTTTTATACCAAGGCATCATCAAACTCATTATATAATCTATCAAGCCTTCTTTTATACCAAGGCTTCATCATTCTCATTATATAATTTATCAAGCCTTCTTTTATACCAAGGTTTCATCATTAACAAAGTGAATTAGGGTTTCTTTCAAGATTTGGGATTCTATAGCTTCATCATGCTTATTTTATCACAATCACATAATCATATTCATGTAAGCATACAATTAAGCATATAGAAGGATTTACAATACTACCAATACATATCATTCGCTATTAAGAGTTTACTACGAATATCATAGAAACAAAACCATAACCTACCTCCACTGAAGAATTGGAATCAACAAGCTATCTTCCCAAAGCAGCGTTTTCTTCTTCTCTCTTGTTCGATCCTCTCTCTTTCTCTTGTTCTTTCTATTTTTCTTATTCAAACCCTCTTTCTTTTACCCTAATTAACATATAATTAAGTGTAAAATATGACAATAATAACCCACAATTTAACTCAAGGTTACCTCTTTTATCCCCTAAGAAATTGAGTTATTAATATAAACCCACGAAATATATAATTATAGCAGGAATAGTCCAAAACGCCCCATTAAAACTTAACCAGAAATCCGACTTTGACTGGGATTACGCAACCTGTGACGGCCCATCGTGCCTGCGACGGTCCGTCCTGCAGGTCGTCGCAAGGATCAGAGACTCAATTTTCACTAAAGAGTCTGTGACGGTCCGTCACGCCTGTGACGGTCCATCCTGCACTTCCGTCACGACGTTCAGAGAATTGTTCCCAGTACCAAATTCTCAAGAGTTGAAGTGTTTTGAAACGGGGGCTCACAACGGTTCGTCGTACCTGTGACGGTCCGTCCTGCAGGTCCGTCACAGAGTTCAGAGAGTCGATTTCAGTACTCAGATTTCAGAATTCCTAAGTGTTTTGGAACGAGACACCCTCAACGGTCCGTCGTGCCCATGACGGTCCGTCGTGGTGTCCGTCGTCTCAGCCAGTTTTTCCAGAATTGAAATCTGCTGCTCAAGACGACTAAACAGGTCGTTACATAGATAACCGGTATTGTTTATGTTAATACATATATTATTCTAGAACACATAAACATAATGAAATTTATTCTGATAAATACTTTTTGAACAAATACCTTCGAGCGAATCTACAAGATAGACAGACCTTCAAGTGAATCTACAAGATAAACAATAGTTATTGTCTTCTGCTGTTATCCCAAGTCACATCCAAACTCTCCTAATACTTGGGTGGGCAAATATCGAATAGAAAACTAATCTCTTTTCAAGGTTAGGAGAATTCATATATATAGAGATTTCTTCCTAATCTAAAAAGGACTCGAAAATGTAGTTTTTTAGAAGACTAGAAAAACCCATATTATTCTTCCTTTTTCTATATAAATAGGATTATGAGTTCTAGTTTAAAATGGAGAATATAGGGACCACATAATTAATTATCGAGGCTTCCTATTATTGAAGTAATTCCAATAATCAATTTGAATTATTCTTACAATAGTAAATTAAAAATCATTCCACTAGGAATTCGTAATTACACTTCTCTATTTCTTAATTCCCCATGCTAATATTTAAGATACTAATCAATAAATTAAATTACTGACGAATTTAACTTAATGATTAATTACCTTGAGAGCACTACTTAACTTATTTCATGTGTTGGATTCATAAATACTAGAAAGATTTGACACAATGAAAACTTATAAGTTTCTCACAATTGCATATCAATCATTCTCTATAATCAGTCATGGATTCCATCAACTAACATATTATTACACAAATATATATTATTATCATCCAACTTATCACACATATTGACCCATCTCAGAATCTCACTTTTTAATAAATCAAAACGATAAATAATGTATACAAATCATAATAGTTATATCAGGATTAAGAATATAATTATATTTAATAGTTTAGTGAATATGTTTTGCCAGTTAGTCTAAAACAACTATATCTACTTGGTCCCGTTCAATACATACAAAATGTGCTAGCACAAGAAGTTGGAACTATATCATTCCCATAATCAGGATAAATTACATATAATCTTGTGCTACAATTGTACCTGATGACATGTTAAATTTTTGTTATAGATTGAGAACAAAACACTTATACTTGTAATAATCGATGATTTAATCCTCTGTGTATAAGCTAAAACTTTACACACCAAATAATCTACTATATAAAAGAATAGACACCATAAATGAATACATGATCTATTAAAATTGAGTATATATTTATTCTCTAATACATATTTTTTCTTAACATATGGTTAATAGTGTACATTTCAACAATCTCCCACTTAGACTTTTAACCATCACAAATTTTATAATGTAATATATCTAAATGCATGGTTAATAGTATATACCCTAAAAATCTCCCTCTTAGATATTTAATCTTAAAAATAGTTAGATTATTATGTACAAACACATTATTAATAGTATATACTATAATAATTCCCACTTAGACTCTTAACTATGCATTTACCACTTTCACATGCATTCCTTTATTTATTATCAAAAGAAAATTTACCAAGCTATTTTATCATGTAATTTTGTGTAGTAGTGCTTCGTCTTAACAAACTGATTTTTTACTAGATCTTGAGAAACTTTATCACGAAAACCTCCAAGAGTGTACTTTTTTGCAAGAGCTCTATCATAAAAGTTCTCTAAGGCATACAAAACGTATCAATCTTCATTATGATTCTCCCACTACAACTATTATTACAACACTTTCATGTTCTTGAGTTTTGATATTTTCTTCAAAATCATTCGATACTGAAATATTTACAACTTTTCATGAATTTTTCGTTTAGTGTTACTGGGAGATATGAACATCTTTAGGCCTATGACTCTGCTCCGCAAGTTGAGGCTGATAAGGTTAGGGAATAGGAAAAGTAGAGTAAGAAGGCTAGGATTGGGAACTATGACTATTCTTAGTAGAAATCGGGTGGTGAAAATTGCTCATAGAAGCAGCAGAAGATTTCAGCTCCAGCCCTTCGTCGCTTAGTGTTCCATCCTCTAAGAATAGGTACAACCATAAGGTTAGAGCGCCATGATCTAAGTCTTAGCGAAGTTTTTCAGGAACCTAGACTTACCCCACTCGGCCTAGATGTGGTAAGAACTATCCGGGCGAGTGTCTCATAGGAAAAGAAGGATGTTTTGGGTGCGGTCAGTATGGTCACAAGTTTAGGGATTGTCCTTCTATCCAGGTTCAAAGAGGTGGTAATGGTAGCGTTCAGTGTACAACTTCATTATCACCAACAAGTCACCCGACTCAGCAGGGTAACTCATCTTGTATAGGTGGCGGTTATCGCCAGAACAAGTTTTATGCTCTTCAGGATCACCATGATCAGGAAGGTTCTCCTGAGGTAGTCAGTGGTACATTATGAGTCTTTGACTTTGATGTTTAATCATTGTGAGATCTGGGGGCTACTCTTTCTTTTGTAACTCCTTACATAGTGTTAGTCCAGAAACTCTCTCAAAACCTCTCTCAGTCTCTACTTTAGTCGGTGACTCAATTTTAGCTAAAAGGGTGTACTGAAATTGCCCTGTCACAGTCTCTCAAAAATTCATCTCAGCAGATATTATAGAGTTAGAAATTGTAGACTTTGATGTCATTCTAGGCATGGATTGGTTAAACTCTTGTTATTTCTCGGTCAATTGTAAAGCTAGGATTGTTCATTTTCAATTTCCAGACGAATCAATCTTAGAATGGTAAATTATTACCTTAGCGCCTATAGATCGATTCATTTCTTACCATAAGTCCAGAAAGAGATCTCTAAGGGTTATCTCTATCTTCAAGTTTGGGTTAAAAATTCTAGCTCTGAAACCCCAATTCTTGAGTTGGTTCCAGTAGGCTGTGAGTTTCCAGAAGATTTTCTCAGAGTCCCTCCCCAACTCAGAATATTCATTGATTATAAACTGTTGAACAAGCTCACAATCAAGAATAAGTATCCCATCCCCAAGATTGATGACTTGTTTGACAAACTTGAGGGTCTAGTAATTTTTCAATGATAGACCTCAGATCGGGTTATCATCATCTTAGAGTCAGATATAGTGACATTCCAACAATATCCTTTAGAACTCGGTATGGTCATTACAAATTTGTAATTATGTCGTTTGGACTAACCAATGCTCCAACAACTTTCATAGATTTTATAAATAGAGTGCTCAAACAGTACTTGTACTTGTTCGTTATCATACTTATTGATGATATCCTCATTTACTCTGGGAATAAAGAAGAACATGCAAGTCATTTGAGAATTGTTCTACAGACTCTCAAGAATTGTCAGTCATTGCTAAGTTTAGCAAATGTGAGTTATGGTTGCAATCCGTTATTTCCCTTGGTCACATTGTATTTAGAGAAGGGATCTAAGTTAATTCACATAATATAGAAGGAGTGAAACAATGGATCTAACCTACCTCTACTATATATATAAGAAGTTTCTTAGTTCTAGAAAAGTACTGTAGAAGGTTCATAGAAGGATTCTCATCCATAGCCTGACCATTGACTAGGTTAACTCAAAAGATGGTCAAGTTTCAATGATGAGATGATTGTGACAAAAGCTTTGAAGAATTGAAAACTAGAATGACTACAACTCCTCTCTTGACTCTACCTGAGGGTTCAGATGGTTATGTGATCTAGTGTTATGCATCCAGAGTTGGCCTAGGTTGTGTATTGATGTAGCGATATAAGGTTATAGCATATGCCTCTAGACAACTTAAGGTTCATGAGAATAACTATCCAACCCATGACCTTGATCTTGCAGCAGTGGTGTTTGCACTCAAGATATGGAGACACTACTTGCAAAGTGTTCGTGTAGATGTGTTCACTGATCATAATAGCCTTCAGTATTTGTTCACCCAGAAAGAGTTGAATTTTTGCCAGAGGAGATGGCTTGAGTTCCTTAAGGATTATGATATGAGTGTGCATTATCATCCTGGTAAGGCGAACATAGTAGCAGATGCTCTTAGTAGATTATCCATGGATTGTGTAGCCCATGTTTAGGAAGATAGGGAGGACTAGTGAAGGATGTTCACAAGCTTGCTCGCTTAAGAGTTCGCATTATGAGCATATCAGACAGTGGTGTAACAGTTCAAAATGGGGCAGAATCTTCTTTGGTAAAGGAGGTGAAGAATAAGCAAGACACTGATCCAATCTTTCTTGAACTTAAGGGTGCAGTCCACAAACAAAGAGTGGAGGACGTTTTCTCCCAAGGGTATATGGTGTACTTCACTACCAGGGTAGATTGTGTGTTCCTGATGTGGGTGAGTTGAGAAATCATATCCTTGCAGAAGCCATAGCTCCACATATTCTGTGGATGGACCCAAGCAAACTAAACATGGATTTTCAACTCATAGGTAACACTTCTAATGTGTTTCACAACTTCATATGGTCCCACATACAGGGGAATAAGCTTCCCTTTCTTCTCAAACTTCATCACCCCTTTTATGGTTGATATATTCAAGGATACCACATCACCTACCATAAACTCAAGGTCCTTTTTCCTACTGTTGGCATAAGATTTTTGTAAACTTTGGGCCATCTTTAAACGATCCCTTATAAGTTGGACTTTCTCTATGTCCTCATAGGTTTCTTCGGGACCTAATAGAGCAAACTCCACCTACCTTAAACCACCCAACTGAATATCTACATTTTCTCCTATAAAGGGCTTCAAAGGTTGCCATGTCAATACTCGAACAGTAGCTATTATTGTAGGAGAATTCGATCAATAGTAGATGGTCATCCCAATTACCCTTAAAGTCTATAGCACATGCTCTCAACATGTCCTCCAAGGTTTGAATGGTTTATTCCGCCAAACCATCCGTTTGTGGATGAAATGCGGTACTAATTTTTACCTTGTTACCCAATCCACTTTGGAATGTTTGCCCAAACCTAGAAGTGAATTGAGGATCCCTATCTGAGATTATAGTCAAGGAAACCCCATGTCAACTGACAATTTCATCATGATACAATTTAGCATAATCCTCCATCGTATAAGTAGTTTTGACGGGCCTCAAATAGGAAGATTTTGTCAATCTATCCACAATAACCCATATTGAGTCATTTTTCATCGGGGTTTGAGGAAACCCAACTACAAAATCCATATTGACATGTTCCCACTTCCAAGTAGGAATATCCATTGGTTAAGTTAATCCTCCAGATCTTAGATGTTTACCCTTGACTTGTTGACAATTAGGATATTTTGCAACAAACTCCGGTATATCCATCTTCAAACTGTTCCACCAATAGACCTCTTGTAGATCGCGATATATTTTGGTGGCAACAGGATCAATATAATATTGAGAACCATGAGCTTCTTCCAAAATTTGTCTTCTCAAGTCATTGACATCCAGTAAACACAACCTACCTTGGTACCTAAGTAACCCCCCCCCCCAAAAGAATGATGAGCTTGCTAAGTACTGATTCCTTCAAGTCCATCAATAGAGGATCAAAATAATGCTTAGACTTAACCTCAACCACAAAAGACAATTTGAAGTTATGATAAACCATGAAAACCTCTTTTGGAGAATCTTCTAACCAAACACCCTACAATGCCAATCTATGGACATCATTCACTAGATCTTTATTACCCTCTTCAACATGAGCCACAATTCCCATAGTCATTCGACTCAAAGCCTCCTCAACAACAATTGCTTTTTCGGGGTGGTAAAGGACACTCATGTCATAGTTCTTCAAAAGCTATAACCACCTTCTTTGCATAAGATTCAACTACTTTTGAGTGAACACATATTTGAGACTCTTATGGTCGGAAAATACGTCTACATGCACACCATATAGAAAATGTCTCCATATTTTCAACGCAAACACTACGGCCGCTAATTCAAGATCATGAGTTTGATAGTTCTTCTCATACACATTGAGTTGTATAGAGGCATAAGCTATCACCTTACCATGTTGCATGAGGACACAACCCAAACCTACTCCAGAAGCTTCACAATACACAACAAACCCTTCGGGCCTCCGGTAAGGTCAACATCACAGGGAGGTAAGCTCATCTTTCAACACTTGAAAGACTCTTTCACAATATTTAGACCACCAAAACTTAACCTTCTTTTGAGTTAGTTTTGTCATAGAAGAAGCAATCAATGCAAACCTTTCAACAAACCTTATATTGTACTCGTTTAGAACCAAGAAACTTCATATGTAGGTGGGAGATAGTGGTCTAGGAAAATGTTTGATTTCTTTCTGTTTCTTCGGATCGACCTCTATACCCTCACTTGAGACAACATGGACAAGAAATCCAACCAATCTCAACCAAAATTCACAGTTACTAAATTTAGCAAAGAATTGATGTTCCTTGAGCACTTGCAATACTAGTCTCAAATGACACAAATGTTCATCCTCACTCTTGTAATATATCAAGATATAATCAATGAAGACAATTACAAAAGAATCAAGATAATTCTAGAACACTCGATTCATAAGGTCCATAAAATTCGTCTAGGCTTTAGTTAACCCAAAATACATAACTAGGAACTCATAGTGACCATACCTTATTCGGAAAGTCGTTTTAGGAATGTCAACACATTTCACCCTAAGTTGATGATACCCCAAGCTCAAGTTAATTTTCAAAAAGTAACTCGCACCTTGGAGTTGATTAATTAAATAATAAATTCTAGGAAAATGATACTAATTATTTATAGTGACCTTGTTCAATTGTCGTTAGTCTATACACATTCTAAGAGACACATCTTTCTTTTTCACAAATAATACCGGAGCGCCCCATGGAGATATGCTTCTTGTATAAAATCCTTCTCAAGATATTTCTTGAGTTGAGCCTTAACTCTTTCAACCCGTACAGAGCCATCTGATATGGAGGAATTGAAATCGGTTAGTATCCAGAAACAAATATTTACTGAAATCTATTTTCCCGTTTGGGAGGAATTTTAGGTAAGTAATCTAGAAAGTCTTCCAGAAAATCCATCACTACTGGGACCGACTCTAAAGGAGGAAACTCGTAGTCTAGGTCCCCGAACCTGACAACATGATAGAGACATCCGTTGGCAATCATCTTACAAGCTTTTAGACACAAAATGATTTGACATCTAGGGATTAAGTCCACCCCCCCACTCCAAAATGGGTTCATTAGGAAATTGGAACTTAACTACCTTTGTTCTACAATCAATTGAAGAAAAACTAGCATACAACCAATCCATTCCCAAAATAATATCAAAGTCAAACATATCAAGTTCGACCAAATCCACCAAGATAACTCTATTGGAAAACGATATAGGACAATTCTTATGGACGCTTTTAGCAACCACGAAGTCACCTACCGGGGTAGAAACCGAAAAAGGTTCAACTCAGACATCGGGAAGCACATCAACTTCATAGCCATCAAAGGTGTTACAAAATATAAAGTGGCACCGGGATAAAGCAATGCATATACATTAACCAAAAAGACATGCAACATATCGGTAACAACATCGGCAGAACCCTTTTTATCACCGCTACACTTGAGAGCATAGAAGTGGTTCCTCTTAGGAGCATTGGAACTTGGACCTATTGCTTATGCTTGATTACTCTCCCTGAAGATTGGTCATGGGACAAGCTCTAACTGTATAATCATTCTTTGAACAACCATTACAAGTATCCGAACACATTAAACATTTACCCCCATGATTCTTTCCACATTTGGCACAAGTAGCTTTATCAATTGGTGATCCACCACCTTTTCCTCCTTGAGGCTAAGGGTTAGGCACCCTATTCTTACTAGCCCTTGCGAATTTAGAAGGATTTTGGTTGGAGAATCTCTTCTTAAACCTTGGATTGTCTTGGAATTCAAACCTACCCTTGGATGTAACTCCATCATGGGTCATTGCCTTATTTTCTTCCAATAGCCTCTCATTCATAGGTGTGGCGTGGTTAACAATTATGAACAACACTCTACATAGACATGGTTTAGTGAGACATCAATCATATAATTATTCAACCTCCTGCTCTGATACTAAGTTTATCAAGATCGGGAAAAATCCCCTAGTCATAAGTGGCATTTTTGTCCTCTTTACAGGCCTAAAACAACCCTTAGCATACATCATTGCATTTGATAGGTATAAAAATACGAAAGAATTAAAAACATTGCATATGAAGTATACATAGACTTATCGTTTATCAATATATATGAAACTTACATAGACTTCTCATTTATCAACATAGTAAAATTCATTAACATGGTCTATTATTGTCTCATACTTAACCATCGATTATAAAGGTACAAGATTTGGGACTTAGCCCTTACACTGTTACAATATGTCTCATAAAGACATACAATAAATTCTCAAAATATTAGAAATGGATATTTTCTTAGACATAATCAATATTTAGTACTAGAGTAATGGGTTTCATCATCGTATTTGAGGACTCACTAACTTGGCTATCTTATCCAAGCTTCTTGAAAGTTGCCTTGAATTTCTTCAATGGCTCGAACATTTTTGTAGAAATAGAAAGAATATGGGTTAGTTTAAACCACATGTACTAAGTATGAAGACATATGCAATTAAAATATTTAGAAACATGCTAAAAAGGACACTTACTTCAAAACATGCTAAGTCACTTTAAAAAACCTTATTCACATTCCAAACATATATATAATTCCAACAACACATTTTAATGAAGTAATAATCCTTAATTCATGCTTAGAAAATATTCCATCACATATCACAATATCTTACTCACGATCCCAATCCACGCTAACTACTGCAATGCCTATATAAATCCCCATAACTGCACATAGACATAGTCTACTAACAAAGAAATGATAAGCATTATCTTCACATCATAATTTCATGTCAAGTACCTACAATCGCATATATGAAACCAACATTATATAGAATCATCACTATGCATTTCATTCGTAGCATAAGTATATAGAAATATTACCCTAGGAATTCCCTCAAGGTCTACATGTACAATATATAGGTAAAGTCTGATACCCTTACCTAAACTAGTATACCTATCAAGTCAACCTAGTTATTATGCATCTTTTACTTTCATTAATTCATTTTACTTTTGGGAAGTTCATCATAACAAAAAATAGACCATGTGAGATAAACATGGAATTCGGTGTCAAAACCTCACACCAACAAGAGGGAATTTTACTTTCCAATTTATCACATAAGCATCACAATATTGGCTAGGTGGATCCACTACCTAGGTTTTATAGGGGGCACATAGCTATGAAATTATGAGGTTGTTTCCAGGAATTCTCTTTATGCATATGAGAATTGTAGTTTCCACCTCATGAGACTTTAGGCGAACCTACCTTTATCATTGGAAGGGACACCTCTCACTATTGCGTTCAGTCAATGCTAAGCTAGATATTCCTTTTTTGAAGTTATTCAGAATCTTCCTTAATATTATATTATATCAATCTATATTAAGATAATAACCCCTTGTATAACATGATCATATCTTTTAGGTTCTATGATTTGAACTTCGTTTCATCTAAAACCATTGAAGAAGTGAGAACATTACGTCATAACAACATTAATGGGATGCACAAGAATACTCTTTTCAGTCCTCCCTAACCTAACCTTATCATAATATCACATTCATCATAATCATACCATAATAATATATACAAAGAATCATCATTTACACTTCAACTGAATAACAACATCAATTATAGGCCAACATCAACATAACAGAGTAGCCATAATCTTAGAAGTCTTAGCTATGGCTTCCAAGAACTTCATCGAGGATGTCATCCTCAATTCCATCATATTTATACCTTAACTGAAACATTATCATCACATAATGGTAAATTAACAACAACACATTCATTTCAAATCTCCCTCAATCATAATTAAGAAAATTCGTAAAGTAGTTTTAGGGGAAGATAGGCGTTCATGAATCTTTAGAGAGATTTAGGGAAAAGATTTGAGGGATACTTCAGAACACACGTAATCATATGTAAATAATCAACATAATCAAATTTAAACCATATAATTCAACATTAAAAGTAAATCCATGAAATTTGATGAAAACATGGAAACTTAAGATCTTGAAAACCAACTTTGAAGATCCTCTTGGGGAAGAGTAACAAGAGTGAATATCCTCCATACCTTGAGAGTTATTGACGAATGATGGAGTAAAACTTGAGACTTGAAGCCCTAGGATGATCTTGTATAGTCCTGAACTAACTTTAAAATTGTCCTAAAAATTTATTAAGTAACTAACTAATTATGAGGTGTTAGGTTAGTGTAATGACTTAGGGGGCTTATATAGACATAAAATAAAAAATTTAAACCGTCCCTAACTAATTTATTAAATTAATAACTAATTATATAATCACTCCTAACTTAACAAAACTTTTGCAGTAAAAACTAATTCCAATCGACGAGTCCACGTCCATGGAACATAGTCCAAACCACAGACCATTCTGGTCATCCATGGTTTAGTTCATAAACTGGTTCTTGGGACATTTTGGTGAGGTTTCTAAGTATTTACCAACGATACCCAGAGATAGAGCATCGTTCAAATGATGACTCATCGTGGTCCCTCTTGGTTGCATACTGTAATTTGACAGCTTTTGAGGTTAAATGTTGGGTCCTCCTCAAGGACCATTGAGTCTTACCTAGAAATATTTACCCTAAGCACACTCTAAGGTATATTCTAAACCTTTCAACCAATTTTAACTTTTATACGACTCTTAATACCCCATGAAACACATGAAGGCACACTAGTTCAATTTTACTAGTCTTCGGACATCGTGGTCGTTTCTTGACCTTTTAATTTATTACTTCCTATTAAGTTCATTACCTTTTTTTAAGATTAGAAACATTGTTTTAAGGCATATTTAATCAAGTTAGGCTCTAGACTATGTCATTGAACTTCCAAGATGTTACAAGCGAGAAATTCAAATAAAATGAGAAAGAATTTAAATCAAAAGGGTCACCGCGAGGGTCAGTCAATTTACTTAATAATTGAAAAGTTTTGGACATTCAATTTAATATATTTAATTACATAAATAAATAAATAATTAATTAAAACAAAACTTTTTCCAAAAAGTAATATCTCAATCAATCATTTTCCAATGACAAACACAAAGGGGAAATTCAGCCATGCGGTGATGTTGGAGCGAGGGGGTCCCTCTTTGCAACCCTCTTAACAATTAATAAAAGTTTTTATCTATTTAAACTCTTCTAGTTTTCTTTCTTTTCAACGATGACGGAGAAATGACTTTTTACAAAAGTATTAGAAGACTTTTCAAGTTCCCAAGTTTTTTAAGTTCCACATTTCCTAGTTCATCTCTTCATCTTCCCTCTATTTACCATTTACTCTTTCTATTTACACAGCAATCCCCCACATGAATGGGGAATTATTATGAGATAATAAATTCACGGACGAGTGTGTACTTTACAAGGAATAATAAATTTTATCTATATAAGTAGGTTTTCCCTTTGATTTTCCGTACTGAACATATGTCGGATATACTAAGTCAATCGTTAAATGCAATATGTTTGAACTATCGAGATTTGGTTTATACCTAGACAACCATATGTCACACAATTAACCCTTTATCATTTATAATTCTTACGGTTGTATTCGTTTCATCCAGAACACTTCCTGATATCATGAGTGTGTATAGAACAGACTTTTGACATAAAATTCTAGTTGAAGCGAATTGCACTTGACATTCACATAGGTGATTTCTAACTATGTCATCCCGTGATACATTATTTGGTCAAAATCTTTAAAACTTATCAAATCATTAAGAACATTAAGCTTTATTAATTCATTAACAAGTCTTAATGTCTTAATCTTTTTCCTAAATATTGTCTTCATCAATCATAATGAGAATGGATCGAGTTGGTTGAGAATGTCAAACTGTCATACAAAAATTTATTTTTCTTCTTTAATCTAGCTCACGGGATCGCCTATCTTCTAGATAGTGTTACAACCATGCTGACTTATCCTGAGCCACACTATCCATTTTTAGATGATCTTTTAATTACCTCTCTCACAGGGAATTTTGTTAGTGGATTTGACACATTATCGTTTGACTTCACATAATCAATTGTGATAATTCCACATGAGAGAGAAGTGGTCTTACAATGTTATATCTCCGTCGTATATAATGAGATTTTCCGTTGTACATGACGTTCCCCGCCCTACCTATTAGTGATTAATCATCACAATGTGTGCATAAAGGTACCACAGGCTTGGGACAAAATGGAATACACTCTAAGAAATTTAGGAGCCATTTAACTTCGTCACGACCTTATCTAAGGAAATGAATTCAGATTCCTTTGTAGAACGAATGATACATGTCTATTTGGATGATTTAAAAAAGAATTCCCCTTAACCAATGTAAACACATAACCACTTGTGAGTTTTACTTCGTTGGAACCGATAATCCACTTTGCATCACTATATCCTTCAATCACGACAAGATATTTATTTTAATGCAAAGCATAGTGTTGTGCATATATTCCAACATACATTTCATTGCCATCAAGTTATTTTGAATAGGATTACTAGTGAATCGAAACCGTTTTTAATAGAAAACACTATATTTGGTCGCGTGTAATTCATGATATACATTAAAATTCCCAACACTGACATATTCCAATTGAGAGGTCACTTTCATGTTCATTCTTTTGAAATGTACAACTTAAAACAATTAGAGTTTTGACAACATTGAAATTAAAATACTTTAACTTATCTATTACTCTTTCAATATAATGAGATTGAGACAATACTAGTCCTTGAGAAGTTTTGAGAATCCTGATTTCTAAGATAAAATCAGCAAGTTCTAACTCTTTCATATTGAACTTCCTGGACAACATGCGCTTAGTAGCATTTATATCATCAATATCTTTACTCAATATAAGCAAGTCATCAACATATACACAAACAATGACTTCATGATTCAGAATGTTCTTAATGTAACATACTTATCAAATTCATTAATCTTGAATTTATTTGTCAACATTGTTTTGTCAAATTTAGCATGGCATTGTTTTAGTTCTTTCTTGATCCCATAAAGAGACTTCACAAGCTTTCACACTTTTTATTCTTTACCAGGAACTACAAATCATTCAGGTTGTTCCATTTAAGTTTCTTCCGTCAACTCTCTATTTAAGAAGATTTTCTTTATATTCATTTGGTGGATTTTAGGATCATGCTATTGCTATCAACATCGTAATTAATATTATCCTTGTTAGTGGAGAGTATGTATTAAAGTAATTCAGCCCTTCCTTTTGTTATATTCTTTGACTACAAGTCTACACTTATATTTGTCAATAGTCCCATCGACTTTCATTTTCCTTTCAAAGATTCACTTTGATCTTAAAGGTTTATTTCATGGAGGAAGAACAACTAATTCCCAAGTATGGTTACTTAAAATTAATTCGATCTCACTATTAGCTGCTTCTTTACAATATGTTGTCTCAGACGAAAGACTTGAGGCACATTTTCAAGTAAAAATGTCACAAAGTTTGGTCCAAAAGAAATAGATTTCTGTTGGTGATTACTACGCCTACGATCCTCATTTTATAGTGTATTTTTGGTTGATTCTTCCCGTGGTCGTTTAGGTCTTTCACTTATCGACTCACATTCAGTTTTATAAGAATAAATGTGTTTAAAACTCAGTGTTATATGACTCAATTATCGTATTAACATGAATCCCATGATTATCAAATTTGTGAAACAAAATCGACATGCCTTACTATTCACAACGCATCCAATAAATACCCAATCTACTATTTTGGGCCCAATTTACACCCTTTTGGGAAAAGGAACCTCTACCTTGGCTACACACCCCCACTCTTTCAAATTTTTCAAGTTGGATTTCCATACTATAAAAAATTCATATAGAAAATTATTTTTTTTCTATGTGATACCCCATTGAGTATCTTATTAGCTGTTACGATGACTTCCCCCTAAATGTTTTGTGGTGAAATAGAACTGATTATCAATGCATTCATCATTTCCTTTAATGGTTTATTCTTCCATTCCACCAAATCATTTGACTGTGATTTATAGGATGCAATAGTTTAATCAAGAATACCATATTCCAAACATATATATGCAAACGGAGATTCGTGTTCTCTGCTCCTATCACTCCGAATTATTTTTATCTTTATATTCAATTGATTCTCTACTTCATTTTTGTATTGTTAAATTGCATCAATTGCTTCATTCGTACTGTTAAGAACATATACATAAAATTTAGTGCAACTATTAATAAAAGTTATAAAATACATTTTCCCACCTTGAGATGGTGTCGACTTCATGTCACATACATACGTGTCCATTAAGTCTAAAGATTTTGAATTCCTTTCAACAGACCTATAAGGATGTTTAACAAACTTAAGTATCCTAAGTGAATTATCCCTTTCCCAAGAGTATCTCATTATTACTAATTACAGCTTTGTCACTAACTAGGAAAAACTTAAACCCGCTCTTAATGAACAGCGAAACAGAAACTAAATTCTTCCTAATAGTAGGAATGTGCAGAACATTGTTCAAAGTCAACACTTTGTCAGATGTCATTTTGTATATTACTTTTACCCTTCTTGCAATCCTTTTTGTTGTTGTGTTCCCCATAGACAAATATTCATCGAACTCAGTAGGGATGTACGTTGCGAAGTCTTCTTTCATAGAGAAAATATGTCGAGTAGTGCCTGAGTCAAGAAACCACTCCTTGGTATTTCCAACTAAGTTGCACTCCTAGATTGTTGCAGATATGTCATCCGTATCTTTCATATCTTCCACGATGTTTGCTTGAGTTTTCTTTTATCTTTGTCTTTGTCCTTTCTTGGATCATGACAGGACTTGTGACCAGCCTTACCACAATTGTAACATTTCCCTTGAATTTTTTAGTTGCATGTTATGACTTCTGCAATTGGATATTTTTTTCTTATTGCCTTTGGTAGGAGCTTCTTCAACAATATTAACTCCAATTATTGTCGAACTCATACGAGACTTGTTTTTAGTGGTCTTATTATCTTCCTCAATTTGAGCTGAATCACAAGATCATAAAGCTTCATTTCCTTACCTTTGTGCTTTAGATAATTCTTGAGTCGTTCCAGAAGGAGGTAACTTCTCAGTCATTGCATCCACTTGAAACGCTTCATTAACTACCATATCCTCAACAATCAGTTCGTGAAATTTTTTTTGAAGCTCATGCACTTGTGATCCAACAATTTTACTATCTGACATTTTATAGTCTAAAAACTTTGCGATTACAAACTTTTTCAAGCATGCATCTTCTTTCTTATATTTCTTCTGAAGTCCATCCCATAACTTTCTTGGAAGTTGTAATTACATTATAGACATTATATGATTCGTCCTCAAAAGCACATAGAATGTGTCATTTACATAGGAATTCTGCATGTTTCCATGCTTCAAGAATCATAAACTTTGCTCTGTCTGACATATCAACAACAGACACTAGGGTTTTATTCGTTGGTAAATTTCTATAGACTAAGAATTGTAAGCCAGAAAAATACTCGTCGCTACAATCCTTTTAAATTCACACCAAAGAATTTTCCTAGTTTCTCGACAAGTGGTACAACAGTTTGGGTTGGTGCAGCAACAACTACCGTCACATTATTGTTTTCCATTTCATATTTGTAACAAATAGAAATTGCTACAAATCGCTATAGAAATTGATACAAATGGCTCAACAAACATAACATGAGTATAAAACCACAAAGGTTTTCGTCTCCATCATAAACAGAGATTAAACAAAAAAGTATAATTTCCTTAAGATTATTAACAATCTATGTGTGTAAAATAACAATACTGATTACCAAAACACTTTGCGGAAACACGAAGTTACAAAAGTTTTCAATGAATTTGTGAAAAATAGAAGGAAAAAATTAATTTACTGAATTACTAAAATATGTAAAAAAAAAATACTAGAATCTGGAAAAACGGAATATAAAAAGATCAAGCCCACAGAATGCACATTGTCCCATTAAGAAAATTATTCCACTCTAATATACGGTGTTTGATTTGGAATATGTCCTACCAGGATTGAATAATCTCAATTACCAGTGTATTGATACCCAAAATGCCTGTGTCAGCAAGCCACTTAACGGCAATAAAGTACACGAATAAATTTTATGCAAAGAAGAAGATGAAATCAAAAAATTTCGTGAGTAAAAAGTATGATGATTAACTGGTATTTATAACCATAGGAATCCATTATGAAATATTTCTACCCTTCAGAATCATCACAACCATTTGAAAGTTTGCAACTTTTTAAACAGTCATGGTTGTTCCTGAAAGTTGCAACCTTTCAGAACAATCATATCAACAGCGGGAAATTCTAACAAAATGAAAAAGAACTTATATAAGAACGGTCGCGCCGAGTGAGAGACCATGATGGCACGATGGGGGGACATTCTCTTAAACCCTTTTAACAATAAAATGAAGTGTTTCTCTATTTAAACACTTCTATTTTTCTTCCACCACCGATTAGGGAGAAATGTTTTTTTACTTAAGCATAAGAGAACTCTTCAACTTTCGAACCTTTTCAAGTTCCTCTCTTCATCTTCTGTCCATTTTCCATAAACTATTGCTATAGATCCAACATGACTTCCATATGAAATATATTGGATCTGTATTCGTGATTGGAAGCAGCTTTCTTTGATGGTTGGAATAGTTGTGTATGGCTGAAAACTTCAACTTATAGTTTAAAATGTGAAGCACCAACTTGAAACCTATATTAAATATATTTCAAAAGCCTGAGTTCAAAATTCGACTTTCAACAAATGAGTTTCACTTTGAGTGGGTAATATATCAAAAGAATTAAAACATCAAAAAAATCTTATATCTAAAATTTAGGTTGTTTTCTAGAAAAAATTAGAGTGGTTTTACATCAAATTCTCAGAACAATGGGACGGTGTAGATGAAGAACCGATAATACATATTTCAGATTTGCAGAAATGTGACGGTTACTAAAATCAGTTGAGGAAAATTTCTATGGGTCTGTTGAGTATTGAATATAGTATCAAAAAATTTCTTAGTATTAAAATTTTATTGAAGAAAATCAGTTGGGTAACCTTATTCAAGCTTAATTTGGCTTTGATTTGAAAGATTTTAGGTACATAATTTTTTATTGTGGAGAGTGGTGGATGAAATTGCTATATATGATTTGTGGTGTATCGGTTGACGTAGTGATGATGCTTATTTCAAAATAGTGAATGATTACGAAATTTGGATCTTGCCATTTATGTTGTATAAGATACAACAAAGAAGAAAACAAATTAAAAGATATAAAAACAATCAGGAAAAAATACATATATTTTTTAAAATATTAGAATTAATATATTTTTTTTTTTGGTCTTCACTCAAATACACTTACTTTGCAAGGTAAACATTTGGGGAGATAATAATTTCAATTCTAAACTATTCAAGGGGTGATCCCCATGGATTGAAGTGTGTAGTTGGAAATCTTAATACTGGTTAGGGTGAAATTTGATCATTTTCTATACTTTTCTTTGATATCCACTCTTTGATTTTTTTATGAGTCATTATTTACCGTTTCATAATCAACTAGCGAATTTGACCACGCTTTGCGCGATTAATACAAAAATCAATAAAATGAAAATAGTATTTTTTTTTTATCTTCATACATTGGATATAAATTTATTTTTGTTATATTTATTTAAAAAAAAACAATAATAATATTTTTATTGGTGTGAGATGAACCACATTTAAAAATTTGCATTTCAAATAAAAGAAAAAAAAACTAATGAAACTAAAATCATAAAAACACAAACACACAACATAGTTTTCAACAAAGTGAAGTGCTTATTTGATATAGGCTTTGATAATATGTATTCAAAAGAGCACAAATTTATTCTTCAAAAAAATGATGAATGTACAGTAATGTAGCTATGTAAAAAATTATACTTACTCATGGCTCTATGAAAATTTTGCATAATTATATTTTCTAAACTCATTTAGCACACTTCTATGGTGACAATAAAGAGAATTAATTAGGAATAACTTTACCACGTAAGAGGAGTCCTATAATTGTCATACAAATATCAAATATAACAAAATATTGTAATAATTTATGATCACTATTTAGATAAACTTTGAGCTCCAGGAATCCCTATTTTCTCTCACAAATTTTCTCATCAATCATCTCAATTTATTCTTTAGTTATCTCATGGATGACTTTATCTTCCACATAGGTTAGTCCACTAGTCAAACACATTTTGTCCAAAGATAAAATTCAATATACATAATTTCTCAATACATTATGAAAATTAAGATGATCAAGAAGTCAAATAAGAGATTGAACATATAAAAGGGAATTTAATTAGAGTCATCTTAGTTTTATATGTGAAGAGTGAAAAATTATAAATCAATTCAACTTTTGTCTTTAAATAAATCGCATTCCACATTCTTCAAATCTTAGTCCTCATCATGAATTCATGTCTATTATAATGACCAACTATGGAAAAAAAAGAGAAAGAAAAATATGTTAGACACAATCCAGTTAAAAGAAATATGAAATATAGTTAACAAACTACTACATGAAGAAAAAATAACACTTTAATCTATATATAGTACAAAAGTATAGAATATGAAAAGACACAAAATTTAATTAAAATATAATTACTCAACAATTAATTTATAGTAAATAATATAATTGAAAACAAATAAATTGTTGATGAAAATAAAGGGGAGGAAGAAAACTTACCGCTAATCATTAATTTCACAATAAAGAAAAATTAAAATCTCTTAATTAGTGCTAATTTTTTGTCATTATTTATTTTGGCATAAGAAAAGTTACAGCTAATCAAATTAACGTTCCTTTTTGGTGAGTTTTATTGACCTCCAATTCTAGTAGTAATTAATTTAAATTAAGCAAAATTAGTGTTCCTTTTTAAGTTAATGCTCTACTCAAATTAACATTATTTTTTGGTTAGTTATAGTTATTGTCGATTTTGAGGTAACTTAATCGAATTAAACTAAGCAAAATTAATGTTTCCTTTTTATTTATTGTACATTTATAGTCATTAAATCATTACTTTTGGAATAAATAAATGTTGTGAAGGCTCAAAATGAGGGTAGAGAATATTTTTTTAAAACATATTTTTGAACAGATTATGAAAATAAATATTGAAAATTCTTAAAATATAGATAAACAGAGATACTATCAATGAAGCATGTCACATCAGCAAGTTGATATTCAACATTCATTCACTAATATATATATATATATATATATATATATATATATATATATATATATATATATATATATATATATATATATAGACACACACACACAAAATTATACAATATCGATACATTTGATATACATATGATCATTTAATTGAAAATAATTTTGGTTGCCCAAATATATTTGTCAGTAACTAGAAACCCAATCATTTTTTATTTTCTATTAAGGCGAAATCCATCATCAATCTCTCAAAGTTGGCACCGTTTTTCCTAAACACTTTAAGTAGATCTTATTTATTCTAAACACCTCAAAAAAGATATGTTATGTCATTCTTGAATTGTGTATAACGTCGTACTAAGAGACTCTTAATTTTCTTAGGTGTTATGGTCAATTATTTTGTGTGTGAATGAACTTGATGAATTAAGGTCACTGAAATCTCGTAGCAAACAGTTGAGTTGAAAGTTCCCTTACCAATTATTTTTTTATATAAGACTCTACTTAGGTCAACTTCAAATGATGATATCTCCTAGTATATGAAAAGTTACATGAACCGTAACCTATTAAATTATAGGTATTTCAATTTCACATAGCAAAGAGTTGAGTTGAAAGTTACCTTACCAATTAATTTTTTATGTAAGACTCTACTTGGTCAACTTCAAATGATGATATCTTTTAGAATATGAAAAGTTACATGAACCGTAACTTATTAAATTAGAGGTATTTTAATTTCTTTCCAATTCCACCAATTTTGTGTCAATTCTAATTTCAAGTAAAAAGTTATGACCATTTCAGTAACCTTGACGAATTAGTTGACGAAAAAATCATTAAAAATTGCTGGTTTTGTCTTTTTACTTTTAAGAAAATCCTAAACTAATTTCATGACTAATTAAAGATCAAAACAAATCAGATTTTCATCTCTTAATCCCCCAATCTCTTGTTTGTCAAACCCTAAGACAAAATCCTAAGGGAAAAATCAAAGTAGAATACTTCATTCACGGTTATTTCAATTATTTTCAAAATTCTTATTCAAAGTAAGTCTTTCTTCAAGAATTCCATTCTTTCCAACTCAATTTCCTTCATACAATTATGAATCATTAATGAGAATCATAATTTCAAGAATCTAATTCAAGAAATCTCAAGAAAGGATTTCATGATTTTTCTCCTTCGAGCTAGGATTTCAACGCTTTTAATGAAGTTCTTATTAAATATTCTTCAAGAACCTTGTTCTTCCGGGTATGTAAGACTATCATAGTGTTGGACTAGTTTGTCCTCACGCCCTACATATACTTTCAAATTAGTAAACGAGTAATCTATAGGTTTATATCCCTAGATTTGAGTATTCTTGATATGAGTTAATTTTGAGTTCTTGAGTTCAAGTGTGTTTGTGTAATATTTGAGATGTCTTTTCAATGGAATATAGTACCATTTATATAGACGTAAACTAGTGTTTAGGGTTAGTAGCATGCAAGAATTCTAATTGGAAATCAACACTTGTATAGTACCAACTGTAATTGATCATGGCTTGTAGATTCCAACAAAAATCCAATGTCTACGATGTTTCTACAAGCCAAGGGATAGTGGCACAAACAAGGAGTAAATTCTAGAACGTTTCGATTAAATAAAAACAATAGTGTTCTACTATCAACTAACATATTCCACATCCACATAAACATAGGTTGATTTTCTATTCAACAAACATCACACATTGATTCAACAAACTGTCCTCAATTGCGCTCTTTTGCAACTTCGAATAGCAGACGTCAACCATGGGCCTCTAAAATTCATTTGAGGCACTGTGATATAAAAATTCTATTTAGGATGTGGGATCTAGGCTCGTCTTAGCCAAAAATAAGGAAGAATTCATTTTTATTTCGAGAAGACTCAGTTTGACAATTTTTATAATTTTTTATAAAATGATCCGTGAACCTAGTGCGAGTTTTCATATCAAAAACCTCAATCATTCCTAGGGGGCCATGGTTGACATCTGCTAGTCAAAAGTAGAGAGACATAGGCAATTGATAAACATTTATTGAATCAACATCGTATATTGCATCAGAAAAAATCTGTTGTTTGTGTTGCTGGAGAATTAATTAGTTTGTATAAAACCTTTTCTATCGAAAATTAGAATATATATATATATATATATATATATATATATATATATATATATATATATATATATATATATATATATATATATATATATATATATATATATATATATATATATATATATATAGTAGGTAAATTATTCGTGCTTCGCACGCGATTGGACTATTTTATTAAACTTACATATGATTATTCAGTAATATGAACTCTAGTAAATGATTATGTTTCATGGAAAATGAGGAATGAAAAAGGTTCTTAAGAAGTTCAATTAATGTATTTCAATTCGATTCCTCTATAGCAAAAAAAAATAGTGGCAGAAATAAAAGTTTTGTTTACTAAAAAAACAAATGTAATAAATTCAACCATTTCAACAAAGTTATGAGTTGTGGAATTAAAGGTGCAAGAGTAGTAACATGACATTGCAATCAAAATCAATTTTCTTTGTTTATATGAAGAAACTTGTAAAAGGGACAAAAGAGAAGATCAATTTTCAATCATCTTACATTAATCACTACGAATTATAGGAAATATTAAGCTCCCATGAAATAGGAGGGTGAAAACTTTTAGTAATGAAACAAACTTTATAAGAAGCTTAATCAAAGTAATTGAATTCACCTATCCAACGGGAAAATATTTTCAAATAATAATGACAGCAAATCCCTCTATTTATAGATAACAGAGGGTAGTGTGAATAAAAATTTATTGTGGCTTATCGGAAAGGTCACAACTCTTTGGAAAAGTTGCAACCATTTGGAAAGGTCACAACCTCTTATAAAAGTCACAATTTTCATAAAAGTAACAACTCTTCATAAAAGTCACAACTTTATTTGGAAAAAAAGTAGTGAGGTCTAAACAAAGGTTCATTATTTATTATTTGATTATAAATAATAAATAATTTATTTGGAAAAAAAGTAGACTAACTATAGGAGAATATCAAAAATATATTTTTACAATTAATATGATAAAAATTTTCAAAATCGTGGAAAGTCAAAATCGAAAATGGTAAGCAAAAGTATAATTCAACAAAACTACGTGGATGCAATAAAAATACAAGAGTGGGCCGTTGTATAGATGTTTTAACTCATATGTGTCAGCACCACAAAATTCAATAATTTTAAAATTTTAAAAATTATTATTGTTATTTAAAATTTGTATCTATAATTAACCTAAAAAAATAACATGACTTATTGGACAACGAGAAGCCTTACACAAGTCACTTAGCATGCATCATACTAGATAATAAAATTTAAAGAGTTCAAAAGATAGCTTAATGTATATAATAAGAGTTTGACAAATAGTAGCAAAAGTCTTAACATAAGCTTCAAGTCAACTATTACATAAAAAGAGTGATTGGGACGTAACCCATACATCACATACAACATCCGAAAGAAAAGACATAAAGCAAAGAATTTCGATCCTTGAAACACGAGGACTCACAAATCTTTAAAATCTCTAAAGGTATCAACTAGCCAATAGTATGCGGAATAGGAGTGTCAAACCCTACATTGGGGGAAAACAATGTAGGCAAAAGTGTGTTAGTACGTAGAATGTACTAGGTATTATAGTAATCCATAAGAGTTATCAAATCATGCTAAAAAACAATTTACATGACATTCAATGCCAAGATAATCCATAAGATAAAAGGTTAAAAAACATAATCGTGATCAGGGTCAACGTAAGTCAAATCATCTTTAAAATACATGTGAGATACTTCTAGAGGTAATCTTAGTTCATAATTTTTGGAAGTAGCCATTATCAAACATATTGTCCATGTGAGCTATAACATGAAATCAGTGTCTATCCCACAACAAAAGGAGATGTCCTTACTTGTCAAGGTAAGAACGATTAAATTTTAGCTTTAGTGAATCAACAAGATAGTTTTGATGTAACACAAACCTACGGTGGAACATAGTTATGGGACATGCACCACTTGTCCACTCAAAGCTAAGCATAAATCCACAAGAAATGTCATTAGTCTTAACTTGTCTTATCATTAAGGGACTTGGGTGATTGCCGCTTATCTTATCATCCATGAAAGACACATCAAGTAGCCAATCCAATCTAGAATTCATTAGAATGCTCCTTAAACTTGATTCATCTCATGTAAGAAAACTTTTTAACCTTATGAACCCTTTATGTGAGAAAATTCTTTCAAATCATGTTTGTGTAAAATCTTTTCACTATAACAATAACAACAACATTGATGTTTACTCTGAAAGCAACTTTAAATCATTTTCATCAATTTTATACGGAAACATGCATATATATCTTCATAAATTCATCTTTCATAATCAGTTTTTGTATCAAACAATTCAAGAGTATTTGAAGATACTGGATGGAAAATTGAGGTTTAAAAATCTTAGAGTTGCGATTGGTCAACATTCAATAGACAACATGTGTCAATGATTGTAACATGTCAAAAATGTGGTTTTTAGTCATGTTTCATGTGAGGTTCGTTTGTATTATGTTCTGAATGATTTTCATGGGTTGATTTTTGGGTGCAATTGCACCTACGATCTTTAGTCTACTTTTGCGATTGAGGGTTGCATGTGTGCATCCATAAAGCTCGCACTACTGAGGATTTTGTGTTGTTTCGGCAACGAGGGAAATTCTATTATGGTGAAGTCTATCCACTCAAATTACTTCAATCGCTATGGAACATTATTTTCTATCCAACGAGTTCATATCCGTGACAGATTTTGCAAAATTGTTTTTGCTGAAATAGTATTCACTTGTAAGTGAGGGTGACAAAATGGGTATACTAATATGGGTATCCATTCATATTACCCATATAAAATTAATTGAGTATAAAACTCATTTGAAAATGGGTAAAAAACGAGTAATATCCATATTACCCATTTAAAATGGGTAGTTAAATGGGTAAACATAAACAAACAAAATGATTTAATTTGGGATAGGGGTGGTAGGGCTAGAGGGGTTGGGGGGTAAGAGGGTGGGATTGGGGGTCTGTAGGAGGGTAAGGGGGTGGGGTAATAATTTTTTTCAAAATTTATTTTAAAATATATGAATTAAAAAATCAAAGAAATTGTTAATTTTTTTGGGATGGGGTGGTGAGTGGGCAGTGGGGCTGGTAGGGGTAGGGGATAGGGGGTAGGGTTGTGTGTGGTTATTCTTTTAAAAAATTTAATGAGGTTATTTTTTGAAAAAGTTAATGAATTTTTTTTTAAAAAAAAATTAATGATTTTTTTTGGATGTGTGTGTGGGGTGGGGGGCTGGTAGGGGGTAGAGTTAAGAAGCTTGTAGTGGGTGTGGGGGGTAGTGGTCAGGGGGTGGGGTGGTAATTTTTTTAAAAAAATTATTGATTTTTTTAAAAATAAAATTGTTAATTTTTTTTTGATGGTGTGTGTGTGGGGAGGGGGGGGAGAGGAGGGGCTTGTAACAGGTAGGGGTGGGTGTTTTTTTTTTTTTTTTTTTTTTACATTTTCTTGGGAGGTGGTTGTGGGGGTTGAGGTTGAGGGTGGGGGTGGGGGGCTGGTACATGTGGAGTTAATTGATAATATATTTTTTCTTTTTAAGCATTTAACAAGATCTCTAATATAATATGGATAATATGGTATCCATAATATTCATTAGGTGAACTCGTTTTACCCATTTAAAATATGAGTCGAGTCGGGTAACTTATCTATTTTTGTTTAATTCATTTTTTAATCGACTCATATTCTACTCGACTCGCTCGTTTGGCACTCCTTCTTGTAAGTTTGATTTATTATTTAAATCCCAATGATTTAGGGAGCATAGGAGAGCAATTTGTAATTTTTCAGAGACTTTCATGGAGGACAAATCCATAATTTGACAAGTTTGGACTATTATTAGTCTAAATAAGGGGTAATGGTTATGGAGGTCTCGAATAAATGAGATGATGATTATTTTTTGCGGGTAATCGGAGATTTCCTTCCTGAGTTAATGAATTTTGTGACTATCTAATTAATATTGATTTCTAGTATTAGCCTTAGTTACATTGTATTCTTGCTCACTTAATATAACTCAAACAATTTGTTGTTCAAGTTTGATTTTGAAATATGTCTTTGAGTACCGTTAAATTATTTTTCACTTATTGCTGATTATTTTGAAATTATTTATGATTGTTTTTGTTGAGGATTGAATCTGGTGTGTGCGTTGCTGTAGGAAAAACAGAGAATAACTACAAAATTTAGAGCTACACAAATAAGATGCAGGATATATTTTGTAGAAGTGCCTTCTTTATTAACTAGAAAAATCTTCCTTTATAGGCTTACAAAGTCAGGAAGATAATATCTCTCCAGGACTTCCACTTGACTAGAAACTAGGAAAGTTTCAGAAAAATAACAACCAAATAAACCAAATAAAGAGTCTTTCAACTCTAGTAAAAGACTTATTTAAACTCACAGTAAATAATCAGTAACATAGATCTTTGTTTAATCAATTCTCAACACTCCCCCTTCATTCAAAATCACATACTTCAAGGCATAACATAATGTAATTGTGCTTTGTCTGAGGAAATGCTTTAGTAAGAATATGTGCTACCTTTTCTTCCGTGCTACAACTCATCAACTCAATCACCACTTCTGTAACCAGGTCACAGATTAAACGATGCCGAATTTATACATGCTTTTATCTTCCATGACAAACATGATTTTTTGCCATAGCAATTGCTAATAAATTATCACAAAAAATTTTTTGGTCCCTTTTTTTCGTGATAAAGATAAGCAAGTAATTTGCTTAGCCACAAGACTTGACATGTTGAAGATGCAGATGCAAAATATTCAACCTTAGAAGAAGACAACGTTGTTGTTGATTGTTCTATGAGCTCCAAGTAATAGCTGCTGAAACAAGAGTTAAAAGATTTCCAGAAACACACTTTCTATCATTCACATTCCCTGCCTAATCACTATATAAAAAATCATAGAGATTAAAATTAGAATTTTGAAAGTACCGTAGTCTATATCCCGTAATTCCAGCAGCTCCAAGATGATGCTTCGAAGGCCTATGAAAAATACTTGAAATCATTCCAACAGAAAAAATGAATTTTCAGGACGAGTGTTCGTCAAATAAATTAAGACTCCAACTAAACTTCTAAAAATAACTTCCGTATGCTTTTTCAATACCATCATCAAGTTGCAGCTTCTCATTTACATTCGTAGGAGATGCCATTGTTTTTCGGTTAAGCATGTAAATCTTTTGAGAAGATTGGTGGCATACTTCCTTTGGGATATGAAAATTACATCTTCTTCCTGCTTCACTTCAATTCCAAGCAAATAATGCAACGTACACTCCCAAATCATTTACTTCAAATGTTCTCTTCATAGAAGATTTAAAATCACATACAAGAGAGTAATATGAACCCATATCATCAACATACCGACACACTAACAATAGATCATTTTTTCAAGTTTCTTCACATATAAAGTTGTCTCGTTCTGACATCTTTTAAAACCATTTTCTCCGAAATGTGAATAAATTTTGTTGTACCATGCACGAGGAGCTTGTTTTAACAAATAGAGTGTTTTCCACAACATGTATACTTTGTTCTCCTTTCCTTTTTCCACATAACCATCTTGATGTGTTATATGCAGTCCTTATTCAAAATCACCATTAAGGAATGCATACTTAACATCAAACTGATAAACCTTTCCCTTTTATTGTACATCCAAAGCTAAAAGGATTCTTACTATTTCAAAGAGAGAAACTAGAGAGAAAGTTACGTCAAAGTCAATACCCTATTGCTGCGGATATCCTTTTGTGACCAATCTAGCCTTGTGTTCTGAACACTTCCATCAACATGGTACTTTGTCTTGAACAACCAGTTTACTCTGATAATATTTTTTTGCATCTGGAATGTCCACCAAGTACCATGCCCCACTCTTTTTTATTGCCATAAGCTCTTGTTCCATTGCCCACCTACGTTTCTTTTTTCTTGAAGCTTCCTGAAACTTAGTTGGGTCTGCACCAAATAGAGCAAAGGTACATGTTTCATAAATATCTGAAAGTGATCTAAACTTCCGTGGATGAGTTTCACTAGAACCTTGTGAGTTAGGGACCATAAATGTTGGGCTGCAACATCTGGGACTTGTGTCACTGGATGTTTCCTAAAGAGTGACTTTGTGTATTAGTAAGAGACTGACTATAAGCAAGAGATTAACTAACTTCTTCACTAGGAAAGACTTAATCTCCTTTTGTAACTTGTAAACTTTTATTGTTGTTGTCCCATTTCAAATAAGTTATTTCATCAAATACAATGTATCCTGATAATCACCTTACCATTCGTGGAATTATACAATCTAAAAACCATAAATTCGGGAAAAAATCCAAAAAAGATGCATTTTTCAGACTTTTCATTAAGTTTTTTATGATGTTGAGAATTTCTTAGAGTATATGCAATACAAAAAAAAAATCTCAAATGACTTGCAACATTTTACCTTTCCAAATTTCAAAAGGTATCTGCTCCATGAATGCTTTGTCAGAGAGATGGTTAGCAGAAAAACTGCAGTATTCGACCTATGAATGCTTTGTTCAAAGAGATGTTAAGTAGATAAACACAAGTACGAACATTCTTAGCCTAAAACTTATTTGGAAGATCTTTACTCTTTGGCATTATCCTGGCCATCTCCGATACAGTTTGATTATTCTGCTCAGTAATCTTATTTTTCTCTGGAGTGTAGGGTCCAGTCTGTTAAAGTCGTGCAACATCAAATAATTTTTATACTCTTACTAAGTCTGTGCATTAGCGATTTTATAGTTAGTTATTATTATATTGTTTTGTTAGCACATGATTGATTTTCCTAATTTGTAGTATTGCAAATTTCTTTTCCTAGAGTTCAGGGAAATTGGTTTACTGAAACTAATCAGTTATTTAGTGGGGTCAGGATTCCACAAATTATGTAAGGCTATATTAGGCTACTTAGAATTTACTAATAAACTCATAAAGTTCCCTGCACGCTTTTTTTCGGTTTCTTTTCTCTTCCTTTCTTTCCATGTTATTTGTCTTGTGATTTCTGAGCTTTATATCGTGTTGAGTTCAACATTTGGTATCAGATCCATCAGAGGCAGAGGATGCAAATGGAACATTGAGAAAGTGGGAGATCAAAGTAGGAAAAGCGATGTTTTGCGCTTAAAACAACAATCGATGAGGATGTGTTGGAACATGTCTGTGATGCTAAATCACCAAAAGAAGCATAAGACCTACTTGTTGTACTTTTCTCAAAGAAGAATGATGCAATACTGCAACTTTTGAAGAATGAAATGTTATCATCAGGTAAACATCATTTAACGGTTTCACAACACTTCCACAAAGTAAAAAACATATGTCGTGAAATTTAATATTTGGATCCTACTGCACCAGTTAGAGAAACTAGGGTAAAGCGAATTATTATTCATGGTTTGAAACCTAAATTCAGAGGATTTGATACTGTTATACAGGGATAGCCAACACAACCATCATTTGTGGAATTTTAGAATATGTTAGCTGGTAAAGAATCCATGGCAAAGCAAATGGTCGGACTGTCGGTGAAGAATGAGGAAGAAGCCCTCTACACCAACAGAAGTAGGAACATCAAGCATGAAGATGTTAGTTGGTCTAAAAAGAAAAGTTTAAGATAGATAAAAAATTTCGCTCAAAGGGAGTTCCAAAAAATCAAAGGAATGATAAATGATTCGATGGGAAGTGCTACAATTATGGGAAGAAGGGTCATATGGCAATGGACTGTTGATTTAAGAAACTTCTAGTGGAAAGTAACACAACTACCTCAAATCCAAACGAGAATAGTGTAGGTGATGTTGAAGCCTTTTTTGCAATTAAAGAGGAGCATTTAGTACTTACAAAGACACATCTAAATCCATTTATCATGAGAATGAGTGGATCGTTTATTCGAGTTGTGCAAATCATATGACAGGTGATAAGCAAGAGTTGCAGAACCCATCTGTAATGACCTGTTTAGTCGTTTTGAGCAGCAGATTTTATTTCTGGAAAAACTGGCTGAGTCGACGGAACCCACGAAGGACCGTCAAGGGTGTCTCGTTCCAGAACACTTAGAATTCTGAAATTTGAGTACTAAAATCGACTCTCTGTACTCTCTGAACGACCTGCAGGATGGACCATCACAGCTACGACGAACCGTCGTGAGGCCCCGTTTCAGAACACTTCAACTCTTGAGAATTTGGTACAGGGAACGATTCTCTGAACGTCGTGACGGAAGTGTAGGACGGACCGTCACAGACTCTTTAGTGAAAATTGAGTCTCTGATCCTTGCGACGACCTGCATGACGGACCGTCGCAGGCATGACGGGCCGTCACAGGTTGCGTAATCCCAGTCGAAGTCGGATTTCTGGTTAAGTTTTAAAGGGGCGTTTTGGACTATTCCTGCTATAATTATATATTTCGTGGGTTTATATTAATAACTCAATTTCTTGGGGGATAAAAGAGGTAACTTTGAGTTAATTAGTGGGGTATTATTGTCATCTTTTACACTTAATTATATGTTAATTAGGGTAAAAGAAAGAGGATTTGAATAAGAAAAATAGAAAGAACAAAGAGAGAGAGAGAGGATCGAACGAAGAGGAAACAAAGCTTGGGAATTGCTTGCTTGATCATTAATCTTCGGTGGAGGTAGGTTATGGTTTTGTTTCTATGATATTCGTAGTAAACTCTTAATAGCGAATGATTTGTATTGGTAGTATTGTAAACTCTTCTATATACTTAATTGTATGCTTGCATGAATATGATTATGTGATTGTGATAAAATAAGCATGATGAAGCTATTGAATCCCAAATCTTGAAAGAAACCCTAATTCACTTTGTTAATCATGATGCCTTAGTATAAAAGAAGGCTTGATAAATTATATAATGTGAATGATGATGCCTTGGTATAAAAGAAGGCTTGATAAATTATATAATGTGAATGATGATGCCTTGGTATAAAAGAAGGCTTGATGAATTAGGGGATCGGGTGCCACGTTCCGGTACCAGGATAGAATGAGGATCAGAGTGTCACGTTCCGACACCAGGATAGTATATGGATCGGGTGCCACGTTCCGGTACCAGGATAGAATGAGGATCGGAGTGTCATGTTCCGACTCAAGGATAGTATATGGATCGGGTGCCACGTTCCAGTACCAGGATAGAATGAGAATCGGAGTGC
>CM064974.1:48349886-48515235 GCA_032847665.1 Solanum chilense
GGTTTAGATTGGTTGGTTCGCTCACATAGTAGGTTAAGTGTGGGTGCCAGTCGCGGCTCGGTTTTGGGTCGTGACACCATCAATGTACAAGGGTAGTCGAGTTGTGGTGAAAACTAAAAATTCAAGACTACCGATATCTCATATTTGTAAGATGTTAGTTTCACTTCAACAAAGGGCCAACCAGATGTCACTTGAAAATAACTATCATGTTCCTAGTATGAAGAAAAACCTTCTTTTAATGTCACCATTAACAAAATGTGGAAGCTATGTTCTATTTCGTCCTAATGACAAGAGGATATCTCAAGATCTTAAGAACTTGGAAAAGCCAATTATGAAAGGGAGAAGATTAGAATCAACTTATGTGATGTCTGTAGAGTCTGCATATGTAGAGAGCATAAAAAATAATGATAATGCAGATTTGTGGCACATGAGATTTGCTCATCTGAGGTATTCCAAGTAAATTGATGTCCGTAAAGTCTGCATATGTAGAGAGTACATAAAAATAATTACACTTCAGATTTGTGGCACATGATATTGACTCATTTGAGGTATTCCAAGATAAATGTGATGATGAAGAATTCAATGGTCAAGGGTCTTCCCAAACTTTAAGTAAAACAAGACGTTGTTTGTGCAGGATATCAGTACGGTAAAGCTAACCAGCTGTCATTTGAAAATTCCAAATTTAAAACTGATGAACCACTACAATTAGTTCATTAGTATGTGTTTGGACCGGTAAAACAATCATCAATTGGTGGAATGAAGAAATGGCGACCTTTATTGATGATTTATCTAGGTATGTTAGGGTTTTCTTTATGAAAGAAAAATCATATTCTTTTTTAAAATTTAAAGAGTTCAAGGTAAGTGTTGAGTTTGACGTCAGCAAGAAAATTTGTTGTTTAAGAATAGATAATGGAGGGTAATACAACTCAGTTGAGTTCTCTCAATACCTAAGGGAATTTGGAGTTCTCTATCAATATAGTTGTTCCTGCATGCCATTGAAAAATGGCATTGTAGAGAGGAAGATTAATAGGCATTTAGTAGAAATATGACGCATTATGTTACATGCCAAGAATGTTCCAAGAGGATTTTGGGCAGAAAAAATGAGGATTGCATCATATGTCATGAATCGACCTCCTCAACAAAGGTTAGGTTCTCCACCTTTTGAAAAGTTGTGGAATTTGAAAGCTAATGTTAATTATTTGTGAGTATTTGGATGTGTATGCCATGTTTTTATACCTGATCAGTTGTGTAACAAATCAGACAGGAAAGTTGTTCACTAAATTTTTTTAGGCTATGATAATTAAAGAAAAGGGTGGAAATGTAGTGACCCTACAACTTAAAGGTGTTATACATCACCACATGTTGTATTTAATGATTTCTCTTCATAGTGGTCTGTGGAAAAAGAGATATTACCAGACCTGATAGATCTAAAAAATAAGTTGCAAATCACGTTATTTTCGATCAAGTGAAGATGCAGATGTTGAACAAGGCGCAACTCATAACTTTGAGAAATCAATTGTTCACCAGCAAACATATGAAGGCAGTGAAACTAATGAAGAAAAAGTGCCCGTTGTTCCACATTCTGATAAAAGAAGGTAAGAACGAATTCTAAGGAAAAACGCCAAATATGCCATTGCACCAATAACAGCAAATGAATCAGGAAAAAGACCAAAATAATTGAAAAAGAAGCTCAAAACGTAGCGTGGAATAGAGAAATGGAGGAAGATATTATTGCATTAGAACAACATCAAACTTGGGAACTTGTAGAGGAGCCAAAAGATGTGAAACCTATATCATGCAGATGGGTTTATAAAATAAAATGACGCACAGAGGATTGATAGAGAGGCATAAAGCTAGTTTGGTAGCTCGGGGATTTACTCAAGAATATGGTTTGGATTATGATGAAACTTTAAGTCGGTGGCAAAGTTTAAAATTGTGCAAATCTTAATTGCACTTGCCGTGAGCAAAGATAGGAATCTGTGGTAGAAGGATTTCAAAAATGCATTTTAACATGGGGCGATGAATCGGGAGATTTACACGTCTTAACCAATGGGCTTCAAGAATAAAAAGCACTTTGGGTATGTTTGTAAGCTGCGAAAGGCGCTCCATGGATTGAAGAAATCGCCAAGGCACTGGTATGTAAAATTGTTGAATTTTTAACTCATGATTACATCTGTAGATTCAAGCTTGTTTGTCAAGTTCGATGTAGGGAAGCTCTCGATAGTACTAGTGTATTTCGATTATTTCATTGTAACTGGTGAGAATGAAGAAGAAATTGTTCAAATGAAGGAAAGTTTCTCTCTGCTATTTCATATGAAAGAACTTGGACAGCTAAATCATTTTCTTGGTCTCGAGGTTGATCGTACTCAAGAAGGAACTCTTTTATAGTAGTTGTTACAATATTGTTTTGTTAGCACTTGATTGCTTTTCCTACTTTGTAGTACTGCATATTTCTTTTCCTAGAGTTTAGGGAAATTGGTTTACTGAAACTAATTAGTGGTTAGTGGGGTTAATATTCCACACACTCAAATTCTCTAAGTCTATATTAGGCTACTTAGTATTGAATAATGAACTCAGAAACTTCTGTGCACGCTGTTTTTTAGTTTCTATTCTCTTCCATTCTTTCTGTGTTATTTGTGTTGTGATTTCCGAGCTTTCAATAGTGTTAAGTTCAACACAGTCAATTCCCTGTGAATTCCCCTTCTTCAAAAACTAACTTCAATTTTTGTTATAGAACTCACCTCGTCTATCGGTACACATAACCTTATCTTTGTTGCCATCTTTGTTTTCAACCAACGCCTTGAACTTTTTGAAGCTTGCAGAAGTTTCTGATTTGTGCTTCAATAAGTTTACCCAACTCATCTGACTGTAATTATCAGTTAGTAATAGAAAATATCGATAACCAACAAGAGTTTTGTGGTCATTGGACCACATAAATGTGCATGAACAATTTCAAGACAGCTAATAACTCTTAAGGATCTTCCAACAGGAAAAGTGTTTCTATGTTGTTTGCCATATATACAACATTCACATGTATTTTCAACAGATCATATATTTGGCAAACCGTGAACCATCTAATTTTGAATTAGTAATCTCAATCCATTCATATTCAAGTGTCCATGTAACAAATGTCACAACTTAGATTCGTCAAGATTTTTCTCTTTAATAATCAAGGCTTGTTCAATTTTGAAACTTCAAATGAAAACATTTTACTATTTGTCATGTAAATATTTTCTAAGATTTGACTAGATTTGTTAGTTTTAGTAACACGGGAGTTATCATCATACAAGACAGAGAATCCACAACTCAACAATTGTCACTTCGTAAGTTATGTGCCAATCTAGAAGCAAATAACATATTTTTAATAAGTTTCACTTTACCTTGACTAGTCTAGACAGCAATAATACCTTCACCTTAGACTTGAATTCCCTTGTTATCACCAAGCCAAACTCGCCTCTTTTTTTGTCTTATCTAATTGTTTAAATCCTTTTCATTACAAACCAAACATCAGTCTTGTAGAGCGAGCCATAAAAAGAATATTTTCTTCTTCATCTTCCATGGCATAAATACTTTGATCCTTTTTATACCAACAGTTAGCGTCTATATTGAAAAACCTATGACAATTGTAACACTGCACCAGATTTCTACGACTATCGGTTCACCCAGATTGGCTTCTGCCGCTACCACGTCCTCTTCCTCTAAAGAGTCTCTAATGTCCTAGCGCTCTTTGTTCTAACGACTTCTAATTTTCAATTGGATGATTTTCCTTCACTAGAAAAGCTTGTTCTTCAGTTCACTTTATTGACCTATTGATAAATGACTCGTGACATTTCAAAGAGCTCATTAGTTTATCAAATGAAAACATAGATAAGTCATTTGATTCCTCTCTGGTTGCAACTGCATGATCAAACTTTAGAGGTAAAGTTCTTACTTTTGAAACTACAATTTTATCACCTGTCCCTTCACCATATGATTTTGTTTGACTTACACTTCTACTAACTATTTATTCGATCAGTATTAGTGATATAGAACGATTAAGAACTCTCATTCTCATTATTCTATTGTTGATATTTTTAACATGAGTGATTGTAATTTATTAGATATATATAGTTTCTTAAGAACCAGTATAGCAGTAATCATCTAGACCAATCCTCAAAAAATTGGAGAAATCCTCCAACAACTGATCAGGATAATCAAGTTGCTTACGTGGAGGAGACTGCGGAGGATGTTACATTGAGGTATCTTATAACAAGAACTCATCATATTGATGCTGCAATGGACGGAGTAGATAATCCAATAAAAACGAAAGAGATTTGTGTCATATGTCATGGCAAATTTGAGCATGAAGAGAACATTGGGACAGTTGGGTGGGGGCATGAATATCATGCTAGATGCATCAAACAATGGCTGGTGATAAAAAAAAAAAGATTGCCCCATATGGAGAGCTTCAATTTTGCCGTTCAAATCAACAAAAAACTATACAAATGTGTACACTCTACAGATTTTTTTTATTTTGCTACTGTGCTAGTATAAAGTTGTTTTCCCCTATGTTTACAAGAAAAATAGTTGTGTATGTAAATTATAGTTAAAACTCATATCATCAAACTTAGTAATTAAGACAAATAATTTTTAAATGACTTGTGAGTGCTGACTGACCTTATATTACAGAAAAATATTTTATCAATCATTGATTAGGTACTAATTTCGATCGTTGATTTTACAGGTATTAGTATAATTGTTTTGCCTTTCTTAAACTCCCTCTTCAAACTGTCCAGGTTCCTAGGAGATAACTCCCCTTCTCTACTAATTTTCTGAATAAATTCTTCAATTTGTCGTCCTCATCAAGATACTGCCTTTGATTCTTCTCTAACTCCCTTAAGGTTGTAGTTAAATGTACAAGAATTATTTGAATGCATGAAGGAGTATGTACTCCTTCTTCATCATCTTCTAGTGTTCACATTTTTTTGCCCTTCAGCGCCTCTAAGCTTTTGACTTTCTATATAAAAAGTCTTCCCCCTGCTGATTTCTTTTCCCCCTCTCCCTCTAGGTCCTTACCCTTATGTTTTTATTTGGTCATTTTAAAGAAAGTATCTTCCACCCATTGCTTGGTGGATACTTCTTCTCTACCCTTTACGTTCACTTAAGTCACTTGTTATAAACTACATGTTTCATTTAATGCATCAAACTTGTTTGTGGTAATAACTCCACCACTTAATTTATTGTCTTCTTGCTTGTGCCCACTTTATTATGTTTCCCTTCCTGTAATCTCTTTTCTTTATTTTGCTCCTATTTTTCTTACCTTTTTTCCCCGTCATTGTTTCTTCATATTTATCCTCTTGTACGTGGTTTTGCATTTCATTATTCCCTATGCTCCCTTTCTGCTTAGCTGGGTGAACATCTAGATTATCAACAAAGAACTGTTTTTCATCATATGCCCGCCGTTGGTGTTTTCAATCCAATGTTAATCGCTTAGGAAACTGCTTAAGAAGATCCATCTCAACCCTAATCCTAGCACAACTAGGTCTAGTTTGATTTTTAGTTGCCATATCAACTTGTAATGGTTTTCCAACTGCTGCAACTAGTGAGAAAAATTTTCTTTCCCAAAGAAGTTTGGGCGCAGTGAAGGAAAGGAAATACATGCTATAGTCATTGATGTGTCCTCTAGGTTAAATAATGGATCCCATTTTATGATAGGAACAATTTTGTTGTGTTAAATAGAAAAATTGTTTAGAGTGAAGATTAACATAATCTTCAATGAGTGTACCCCTAATCAACACATATTTTTGGTTAGCAATTCAATATTGTACTAACCCTTCAATCCACATTGCTCGGGTATTATTTTGCGATGTTCTTGTATATCTGGTCAACCATAAAAAAAACATTCCAACCACTACAGATTGGAGATCCTCATTGACTATCATCCGCTATATCAACTTGATCCCATATGATTATTGGCTCTCCATGAAAGTACGATATTGGTTTTTAAGGTAGAGGTATCGTATCCCCTAATGTCACCCTGAATAAACTTGCAAAAGTCTATTTACATAACTCCGATCGAGGCTGGCCAGCAGTTATGGTGATCATGAAAAAAGCGGTGACTTCCTCTTTTCTGTATTCGTATTAGTGTGTTGGAAGACAACTTTTTTGTTTTTTCTCAAGCTTCATTTGATAAAAGAACTTTAAAGAATGAGAAGATTTTGAAAGTTTGATCAAAACAAGCTTTGAATTAATATATTAAATTAATTCAGTAACTATCGTTTCCTTGATTATCACATTATAGAAGACCACACATTGCTATAATGAATCTAATTAATTTCTATAAATTCAAGACAATTTACTACAGTAATTTGTTTTATATTGAAGAACAAAATTTATATGTCCTTCCCTATAAAAAGGGAGAAAATTAGTGGAGTATGTATTGCTCTATTTTCTTTTACTTCCTTTCCTCACAAATTTAAAAAGACATAATACATAACATGAACCTTAACTTGATGTCAGCTGAAAACTATCACTTTTAGTTTTCGTCGTGCACATGTAAACACTTAAACTTACATCAAACTGAACAAGCGAAAACAATCGTCCTAAATGACACTCTACATAACAATTTATAACCTAAATGGCATCTTATGTGTCTCACAGGCGGAGCCACAACCAATTAAAGTTGTGCACGTGAACAACCTTGTCGAAAGATTATATTATATGTGTAGGTTAAATTTATTGAATTTATATTATATATTTAAATTTGCACAACCATGACATAGTTGCAGCCTTTGACTGGTAAAAGGTGTACAATTCACTTAGAGGTCAAAGTATCTATTCTTGCTTTTTACCTCATGATTCAAAGATTTTTTTGGTGGTCCTGTACTAATTACTTTCTTTTCTTCATTAGAAATTAGAACTAATAGATATTTTTTCCGTTATAACATTAATTAATTACTTATGTAGTTACAATTTACTTCATTATAAAGACAAGATTAATTTAAAATTAAATAAGAGTATAGTTTTAAGTTAAAGGATTTCTAATTGTAGACAACCTTCATTTTTGAGATATACTAAAATAACAAAGTAGGTCCTTAGTATGTTTCAAAAATTAAGATAAAATAAATATTTATTAATAACTAAATTTAATTGAAACTTTCATATTGGATATTTTATTTCATTAAATATTAAATAGTGTTACAAATAAGTTTATATTTAAAAAAAATTAGAAGAAAATATTATGTGTTATTATCCATATATTATTTTAATTTCTTTAATCATATTATTTTTTGTAATATGCTAATTTCTTTCAATGATTTATAGGCTAATCAAGAGAACAAACTGGGTTTAAAACTTTTGATTATGATATTCACATATTCTTTACAAAAGCAAAATAAATTTATTATTCATTAAATTAAGAAGTAGCAAACTCAATAATAAAAATAATTTTGATTTACGTAAAAATCGATAAATTAGTGTTATGTTTTCTTGAATGTGTGGTAAGTGTTTAATAGAAATCTTGATTCGCACATAATAAAATTATTATTCAATCTATATAATTTATGGTGCATTTTTATAACTACAAGCAATCAAAACTGAAGATAAAAAGATATATGAATTGTATTTGGTGGAAAACAAATTATGACGTTATTCATGATCGATTTAAAAGTCAGAATCTTAAGAAAGTTAGATGTGGACTTACTCGCTAATCTTTTTTGTTAGTTGCTTCTTTATATTTTGCACAAACTTTATAAAATGTCTGGCTCCGCCATTGATGTGTTTTATGCAATATAACATACGTTTGTCTACTAAATCAACTTTATACAAGTTTAAGTGTCGGCTTGTGTGCATTCAAAGTTGAAGGACATAATTTCTAACAACTCTTAACTTGAAATAACTAATAATAAGCTAATAAAATCAAGAATATTCATTTTTTGGAATAAATAATGAAATATAGAAAATTTCTAAGTATAACAGTGAGTTTTTGGTCATTTTCAAATAGCCATAACTACCAGCTTAGGAGGAGTTCGGGTGAGTTCTTAAATGGTTGGAAATCCCTTGGGAATATCTTTCTAACGGTGTCGGGTTTACGCATTTCGAATGTCATATGAGGGAGATATGTCTTTCGAAAGTTAGGTTGTTGGATGGAGGAAAGTGCAATCCGGACTTTGGTAAGGGTAAAATAGTCTTTTCACCCTATTATTTCCTAATTCGTTTTAGGGGTTTATTAGGGGTAAAACCAAGTACTAATCCAATTTTGGAAAAGTTGAGAACGCTTAGGGCCTTGGAAAAAAGAGAAGAGAAGAGGAAGATAAAGAATTCTTCAAGAATGATAAGGTTTCGCTAGTGCAATTCGTCGGGGGTGATCCCTGTCGAGGTATATGAGATCTTTCTGTGTGGATTTGTTCATCCAAACACCAATATGTTTAATTAAGCAAGTTATGTATTGATTAAATGATGAATCTTGAAGTTCTTGATCAACAATTAATGAAATCGTTTTGGTAGAATCATAGTGTACTTTTAGTAGTTTCTTATTCGTGTTTTCGGGCTGTGTCACGAGTCTAAACTATTGGATATTGAGTATATTAGTGATCCTAAGTGTTTAGGGGAATATCCATGAATGTTTGGGAGGTTTTTAGATGTAAATCAGAGAAGAAAAGTTGGAAAACCATCTGATAGGCCCTGGGGCGCCGTGCCAACCAGAGCCCCTCAGGACAGACTCTATCTGTTAGGCTCTGGCGCCCACGCCTCTATGAGCGCCATGGTCACCCGGAGGTCCCATTTCTCCCTCATCTTTTCGTACTAGTTTCAAAGAGATATACCTATTATTCCTAGTTGATTCCAACACTCAAAAGTACATCTAAACATCATGACATCATCCATAAACATGAGATCATAAACCTCGAATTCATAATTTAATTCAGGGGAAGTTAAGATCAAAGTCAAAGAATTTAAGAGTCAAGTCTAAAAGATAATACGCAAGTCAAAGTAAGTTCCTAAAGCATTCAAGAATCTTAAACAAACATTTTAACTTTGTTTTAAGGTTCAAGAGATGATGTGAGATAAGATTAAAAGAGTTGAGTTAAATTCTCAAAAGCTATAACAGAACTAAGTATTCTCGAAGAGTTAAGTTTCAAGCTAAGCAAAGAGTAACAAGTTGAGTTCACTTTTAAAGAGTTATAGGGGAAATAAGTAGTCCCTAAGAGTGTAAATAAAATTTTTTCAAAAGTTTTAGAAAGAATCGAAGCTAGACTTTCACAGAGCCTATGGCTAGTTATAGTAAAAGAGAAAGGAAACTATCATTACCAAGAAAGCATTTGAATCTCAACTTAGAGAAGAAGTTGTTTAAAAAAAAACATAAAAGGTATGTATTTTGGGAGTAGAATTGAGCATATATACGAGTGAGTTCATATTAACTCATGTCTCCATAAACCATGTAGCCAACATGGAGAGATAAAGGATCGTACATTCTGGATGATTCCTTAGTTCTTTTAGCATAGACTAGTGGATCCACTAAGTAGTTAAGGTTCTATATCGATGGCAAGGTATAGAGCGGTTCTCTTGCAACGTGAGGTAATACGTTGTATAATCACTTAGGCTCATAGTGATGGTTGTCGGTTAGATCATCTCCCACATATATTATATTACTTTCATGTATAACTAAACTAGTTTTTAGTTTTTTATCTTTATGAACTTAGTGTTTACATTGTTTTATGAGTTTTCCTTATATCCCCTATGTCTTTGTTGCTTTATATTAAGTTATGACTTCATGAGTTGAGTGGAGCCAGGTAAGTTCATTCTTACTCCGTGCAAGCCTTATAGGTGTGTTTAGCATTTCAACTCGCATACTCGTACATTCAATGTACTGATGTCAGTTGGCCTGCATAGTCTTATAATACAGACGCAGGTAACCACGATCAGTACACAATGCTTCGTTGATCCAGTTTGAGCTCCAGAGTCAGTGGTGAGCCTCCTTGCATTTCGGATTGTCGTTTTATTGCTTTCTAGTTAGTTCAATAGAATGTTGTGGGGTTTGTCCCAACGTTCATCTCAGTCAGTTTAGAGGCTTCTTAGACAGATCGTCAATTACATTGTTCAGTTTGATTTCTCTTTTATCTTATATTTCAGATGCTTTAACTTTGACACTCAAGTGCCATTTTTTCTAGATTATTACAGTTTGATTATTTTCTCTTGAAAATGTCCTTTACTATTATATTAAGTTAAGTTAAATCTTCTGCTGAGTAAAGTAAGTCAGGTCAAGGATTCGCTCGAGGCCGACAATGGTCAACGAGTGCCAGTCCCACCCAGGGTGTAGACTTGGAGCGTGATATAATTATCCGTTTAAGTGAAGTTAAGGGTCATGTTTATGTAATATGCCTTTAAAAACAAAAGTCTTATAATATTAGCCCATTTGGGCAAGTAATTATTAACGGCCAAATCAATAAATTGGATTTCAAAACAAATTAGGAGTACACATTATTAACTTCCCAAATGATTTAAAAAATTATGGTACGTCATATTTTTATATATCATATTGTCAATAAATCTTGTTTAAAAAATTAATAATGCAATTTATTAATTTTCCAAATGACCAAGGTATACAATTTATTATTTTTTCAAGTATAATGAAACGGGAATACAATTTATTAATTTCCATAATAGGTTAGGAATATAATTTACTTACTTTCCAATTATAAAGAACTAGAATTTTTTTTTATTAATTTTCCAAATAAAATAGAAAATATGGTAGGCCATATATATCTATATATTTTGTATTGTCAATGAAACTGATTTCAGTACAAAATAGGAATAAAACTTATTAAATTCCCAAATAAAGATATGGCAGGTCATCACTATATTTACTTCATTTTCCAGTCAAACTTATTATACATTATATTTTACTACTTATGTTCCTTTTAAAAACTCAACGAAATTCCAACATTGTTTTTGTTTAATTCGATCTGTATTAGTGGTATTGAAAAATTAGCAACTCTCATTCTCATTCTTCTGTTGTTTATTTTTTTTAACACGAGTGATCGTAATTAAGTGGATATATATAGTTTCTAAAGAACAGGTGTAGAAGTAAATCTGCTAGACCAATCCTTGCAAAATCGGACAAATCCTCCAATAAGTGATAAGCATAATGAAGTTGCTTACGTGGAGGAGACTGTGGAGGATTTTACGTTGAGTTATCTTAAAACAAGAACTCATCATGTTGATGATCCAATAGACAGAGAAGATAATCCAATAAAAATGGAAGAGATCTGTGTCATATGTCATGACAAATTTGAGCATGAAGAAAACATTGGGACACTCGGGTGCGGGCATAAATATCATGCGAGATGCATCAAACAATGGCTAGTGATAAAAAAAGATTGCCCTATACGTAGAGGTTGAGTTTTGCCGTTCAGATCAACAAAAGGTATAAAAATGCACAGACACTAGAGATTTATTTATTTTGATATTGTGCTAGTCGAACTTTTGTTTTCCCCTATGTTTACAGGAACAATAGTTGTGTGTACTTATATTATATTTAAAGTTCATATCATCGAACTTAGTAATTAAGACAAATGATTTTTAAATTGTGGATATGTCGCACTATATATCTTTGTTACGAACAAGAACAATTTATTTCCTGCCATAACTTCGTATTATTTTTGATAAGCAGGAAGGAGTAACATAATTCTTGAGGTCATCGAATTAATATTGGATGATATTTTCTGACTTTGAAGGTTTGAAGTTTGATAAAAGTCCAAAGTCTTAGTTAATGATCTCAAATTAGAACACTTGTGTCAATTATTTAGGTCCTAAAAGGTGATTTTTCGCTTTGGGTGTGGTTGGTATGAATATCGAGGTGTTTGGGAGTGATTCCAGTCCTTGGTTGTATTTTTTAGTTTTAATAAAGCTATTTTTTGTCAAAGTTTGATCAAGATGACCTCATATAGATGATTTGGTAAATCCTATTGATCCAAAATGTGTTTCATAATTTATTTGCATATTGATTTGTCTTCATGAGGTTCTGAATGAGTTTACGACACTCAAGTTGCATTCTAGTAGAATTTAAAGTTAAGAGTTGACTATGATCAAATAGTTGACAGCACGATCTTGGATTAATGAGTTGAAAGTTCCAGTATCATTGTATTAGTTTAATGTTGATGAAATTCAAATGGATTTTGAATATTTTGAATGCTTTAAGCATAAAATGTGATGATTCAAAGGTCCAATTTTACTTTTTCAGATCAAAATTGTGTTCCAAGACTTTATGAAACTTCAAGCATGAACTAGAGGATTAATCTATAAAATTTTGAATAATTTTTGTAAGTCCATATGAAAATTTTATTTTGAAACATAAAATTAGTATCCTTTAATAAGAATGTTTGGCAAGGCAAATGAGCACGATATTCAATTTTGATTGAACAAGTAGATTTCTATCATTATTGAAGGAAAATATATTATTTATAAACTCAAAGGTTCTTGAATCTTAATTCAAGTTCTATATATTATGTATATTTTTGTATATTTTCTGTATTTTCTGTATATATTGAAAATAACTAGTAATATTCCTATTTATAAAGGTAAAAATCAAATTAAACTAGTCTCGGACCTACTGTAATGAACGAACTCTAATTAAACAGAAATAAGTAAATATCATAAATAACAAATCTTAATCAACTTGAAATTCCTACTCAAACATTGAATTATTATTTCTAAAGTTGTATACTTTGTCTTTTTCTTCTTTTTATTATTGTTGTATTGGAGTACTTCTCTGCAATCTTTAGTTGTTAGAGTACTTATTCAATCTTTCAAGTACTTCTCTTCAATCTTCAATCTTTAATGGGATCGTCGAAACTATCAAAAAATTATTTTAATGGGATTTGAGTCTTTTCCTATATATTTAGTTCCTATTATACCCCTATTACTAAGTCCTATAACTACCTTTATATTCCTAAAAGTAACCCCAACTTTCTCATTCACTCAAACTCCCAAAACCCAACCACATCCATCCTCTTCAAGTCTCTGTCAAGAAGAAGGATAGAGTTTCCAAGAACCAAGTCTTCTATTCATTCATTTTTGGGGTATGTAGGGATTCATCAATGGTTCCATTCACTCATTGAACCCCCAAGGTTCTCTGTGATTCCTAATTTGATTTCAATCAAATTAACTAGGTTTTTATTTAATTCTTCATGCATTCTAATTTTGTGGATTCCATTGCTTGAATTTGATCTTACTTTGATTGTTTGAACTCAATAAAATGCACTTAAATTGAAATCACATGAAAACATGCATCAATCATGAGTTTTGTCTATGAATCCTAAAAGACATGAATTTACGAAGAAATTATGAATCTAGATTTAATGTTTTCAGAAAGTTATGCATGATTTATGAAAAATAATATATTACGAATTAGGTTGCATTAAGATGAGAATCAATTCATTTGTGAAAGGTTTTTCTTACCATAAGGAACCAATAATATTTTCTCACCAGAAGGAACCAATAAGAATTTCTCACACATGTTGGATTGAAGATTTAATGAACTACTTATGATGTTTTAAACTTGAACTAATATTAGAATTTTACTTTTTCATGGATGATGATATGTTTATGAAATTGGCTACTTTGTTGAGATTTCACTTAGCGCATAGAGAACTTTGAGGTTAAGACTCAAATAGGGTAGTCTCAAGTAGAAACTGTAGTTCCAAACTACATTTCTCCATAGGTTTGCCTTAAATGGCCTAGATTGTAATCCATATATAGAATATGATAAGATACAAAGTTCTAGCTTAGTAAGTAGACTTTCCGGAGTTACATTTGTTTTCATGTTATAGCTCGCAACGTCTATTGTTGATTTAAGCTAATATCCCACAAAATAATCTATGGTTTCTGGAAAGGTTTAAATGAAGCTTCTTGATGATTTTAAGGTGCATTGACTGGGTTCACGATTTTCAATTCTACTTCACATGATTTCTATAAAAAAGTTTCTTGGTCATGCATATCATGTTTTTGAGTATGTCCTCTATGATCACATTTTCATATTTTCATGTACATCCCTCTTACTTTGTACATTTCATGTATTAGTGTATTATGCAAAACTATTTACTGTATGGGCTTTCTATTTTTCTCTATTATATATGTTTTGTATTCGTATGTCCAGTGGCTTGTGTAGGGTCTCTCAAGATCTATTACGTCATGTCACATCTAGGATGTACTTTGGATCTTCACTAGTACTCATACTACACTTCTGGGCCGGGCAGATCATAGTATAAGCTCTTAGCATTGACGCGTACCTCATGCATAACAGCTATGCTTAAATACATAAGGTGAGCTCCTAGTGTTAGGATTTTCCAATCTCTCTCTACTTTGACTAGACCAATCTTTATATTGTATTCACAGAAAATTTTCTATCTATTTGTATTTATCTTGCACTCCTTTTGTAATAAATGACTCGACTATACCACATTGTGGGGTGTTATATGTATATCTTGTTTCTCTATTTTTTTTATTTCTTCTCCACATTCTTCTCTTTCACGTGATTGCTCGTTTCTACTGATTATGTGTTATGGGTGTTACTTAACTACAGCTGGGTTGTTATTAGGTGTCATCATGATGTGATATCTTGATACTTTGAGTCGTGACAATTCTAAGCTTAATATTGAATCATAATGGACTTCTTCATGACTTATACCTGGATTCAAAGGCTTTGGAACTTGATCTTTACTTCAAAGTCATTTGAGTTTATTCTTGAATCTGACGATCTTGTTCTTTAGTTGTTTTGTTGAACATGAGTGTTAGTATAATTGAACTTGTAGGGTATTAGAGAAATTTGTACTGTTTGATCCACGAGCTCTCTCTCTCTCTATCTACTTGTTGAAATGATGGTATCTTTTCTTAACAACATGGACCCCTATTTATGTTATAGAATGAACTAGTTGTGATGAGGAGACACTCCCTTTGACCAAATTGATTAAGTGATATAATGATATTTGATTAGTCAAAACATGTCACTTGCACTCATGTGACACATTTTTATTTGTCTTTGATTTGGCTAGGCATGTTATGGCACTTCATACATCACATAATCGTATTGGCTCCTTCGCGTTAATTTGTAAGATACATCATTTGACACATGACACCAAATTGGTCTTGTAGAATGAGACGGTATCTTTGAATTTGGCAACGTAGACTTATCACTTATTATCTATTTTGACAGGCTACTCCAATAAAATTGAACTTTGATTAAATCTTTACTTATTGAACTTAAATAATTAATCAAATCATACTAAGCCATATTTATTTGGACTGATGTATCTCGAATTTAATATAATCTAAATTCCTTATCGATTTAAATCTAACAAAACTAGTTATCCCCACAAAGACAGTGAGATTTAACCATGGTTCAATATTTATTGAAAAAAGGTAAACTAACCATATGAAAATATCGGAAATAATATTTTTATAATTAACAAGAAAATTTATTAAAAGTAAAGATTTATAGCAAGAATAAAACATTTTCAAGGGAATTCATCTTGATTAAAATTAAAAAGTTTGTAAGAAGAATTCAAACAAGTCACACAACATTATAAAATACCGTGGATCTTGCCCCCAATAATAGTGAGATGAACTGGATCTTAGGCTCAAGATTAGTTTATGTTCGCTTGGATTGGTTTTTGGGTCTTCCACTACTACTGAAAGTGTTTTCTTTTGGCGGGAGAGAGGGGGCTCAATTTTGAAAGTAATTAGTCATTTTATTATTATTATTATTATTGTTGTTACATTATAATATTGATTCTTTGGACTCAAACATATTATGTATACAAAAGAAAGTGGAGGATTGATAACCATAATATAATTCGTAAAACCTTAACAACAAAGAGAGAATCTATTTAATTTAAAGATAATGGAAAAATTACTTAAAAAATCATTTGATTAAAAAACAATGAGAACCTATGAAAGACTCAAAGATAGTATGTTAATATCAAATTATCAATTTTTTTTGTACAAAAATAATACAACCAATAATAATAATTAAGAAAATTCTATATTGTATACAACAAATAATGCATATTCTTATGACAAAATTAAGAGATTGTGTGCTAATAGTAGGGATAGCTATAGAATAATTAATTGTATATATCTATTTATATTAGTACTCCAGTGTATTTAGGAATAATAGCATATGTGTCATTGGTAATTTTGGTCTTATAATATATTTCCTCCGTAATTTTTTATTCGAAAAGTCCTACATCGTTTTTGTGCACGATTTACCCCAAAAATAAAATATACATAATAGTCACGAATGAATAACTGTATCCATTGAATGGATAGAGGAAGTTTAAGGATTCGTAGGTGTAAGAGCAGTGCTCTTTCATGAAACAAACCCACGAAGGTTCGTGCTATGAATTTAGAGTTTTTCTAATTTTATTCATGACGAAGATGTTAGAAACATGCTATGAATTTAGAGTTTTTCTAATTTTATTCATGACGAAGATGTTAGAAACATTTCAGGTCGTCGTCCTAGTTCCTGCTTTGCAAGAGGTAATTGCCTTCTCTCCTCTCTTATTTAATTTAATTTTATATTGCTTAGAGCAGATTTATATTTTTATTTAAGTTTTAGTTTTTTCCTTCATGTTTTTGTTTGTGTAAGTTCCTTTTTATTTTTGTGCTTCAATAGATTCATTTCTTTAAATGAGTTTCAATTTTACATTAGTAGTTGTTTCTGCATAGGGTAAATTTTAGAATTGATTCATTGTATTCTTTGTTTTAGCTTCGAGAAGTTCTCATTTTTATTATCTTCAACTTCTTCAACTATTGTATTCGCTGATATGTGAATGTTATAGCATGATTTGAAGAGCTAAAATCATTCCTCATTCCATATGTCATGATAAAAGAAAACTCTTATTTTGAGTTCAAATTATACTACATTAAGGCATATTTCTTCTGAAATTCGCTTCTTTCATGTTTTTATTGGATTTTTTAAAATCAATTTTATAGTTAGACTTCTATCAATGAAATAGAAGAGTCATCTCTTCCTATTTCTCTTCCATTAATTAATTTATATATTTTATTTGAGAGTATTTTTAATTGATATAACTATATATAGCTTATAGTTGAAAGATTTATAATTTCTTAAGTGATATCAAATTTGAAAAATGGCCTCAACTAATTTTTATAAATGCTAAATAGTTATACATTTACTACTTCTTAAGATTTGGGCTCCCCAACTTATCATACATGTGGAGATAAAGATGGGAGTTGTGTTCCATGTTTTAATTGCCTATGCTTATTTGAAATGCCTAAGATTTAGATGATATGTCTTGGTAGATCATGATTGCCCCCTCTTTCTTCTTATTTGTTCGTCTTTAGTAATTAGTTAATCCTCCTTTATTTTAAGTGAAATAAAAAATTTAGCGACATAAGAAGGTAGAATTATATATTTTTGCTTAATCTTATATAGATATAATGATTATCTATTTCAAGATTTCATTTCTTACTTTTGGATAAAATATGTAAAACAAAATTTACCAAGTCTCATTATTTTTATACATATTTTTTTTTTTGCTAAAAGTAACGTTCTAGCAATGTTTTTTATATAGAAAATAATCTATATATACATTTTTAAAAATCGTCATATAAAATGTCACATGAATTAAAAAATCTACGTGAGTGTAACTCTCTGATTCTATAATGTAAGAGTAAAGATAATCAAATAATCAATGTCAAACGGCTAAGTAATACTTTTACTAATTTAGGAGGTTTTGAATAAAACGAACTACGTTTAGGGATATTATTTCAAATTATATATTATTATAATGACTAAAGTTTAATAAGTTCGAATAAGTTATTTATTTACTCAATTTCTTTTTTGTTTTTGCGAAATAAAATATATGCACTGGTGAAAAATTTAAAAAAATAAATAAAATAGTCATCATAATTTTTAATACATCTAGACTCTAAATAAAAGTTAAAATGTCTCCAAACTCAATGCCTATTGTCTCTATTAGTTTATTTTCTTCTTTATTATACCCCTCATTCTCTCTATAAGATGATAAACATTGCACCAACAAAAATATTTGGATAAAACAGAAAACATGGTATGTTGATGTACTAATCAATATGTTATAAATAATAGAATATTTTCTTTAACCCAATGAATAGCAGCACATACAAGGAGTGATTTCTAGATTTTTTTTTGGTTATAAAAACACAAAGAAAAGTGTTTTTGTTATTTTCAAGTCAACAATAACAATTGGTTTCTACTACTTACTCACCAATTCCTAGCAACATCAACAGTAGGGTTTTTTGCAACAACATCAAATGTTGATTGAACAATATTCTTCAATTGTAAGTATCACACATTTTCTAACAAATTTTGACAATAGCCCACTAGGCATCATTTGAGGATTTGTTATATGAAAACTTTATCTAGGGTCGAGAATTATCAATGATGAAGAAATCATTTTTGATATCAAGAAGACTTATATTGATATTGTCCTCGTCTTCAGTAAGATTAGCCTTTAGCCAAGCTAGAGTATATACATCACAAAACATTTTATTTATTCCGAGGGCCTAGGTTGAAATCTTTAATACAAAGTTGAGATAGAAGAAATTGATGAATATTTTGTTAATCAACGTCTGATATTACTATACTAAAATGTTTTTAGATGTTGTCGGGACTTGATTAGCCGTAGTTGAAACTTTCTCTGAAATGTATAATTATAAAAAATTATTTCAACCACTTTTTTTAGGGAATTCGTTTAACCAAGTCATCCTTAAAGTGACTCCTTGTATGAGCTAATATACCTTGGCTTGAAGAAAAGTTCTTTCACCACAAATGCCAAGTATATTTTCAATTTTGTCCCTACATTTTTGTTGTTTTCATTATCATCATTTAAAGAGAGAATGACGAGGAGTTTATGTATAATAAGAAAAAAAAAGAATAAAAAGGGGGAGTTGGGTTCAGAGACAACTTTCATTCAAATAATGAATGTATAAGAAAATATATTGTGTGTTTTAGTTTATTTTTTATTCCAAATATATTAAAAACATGAATAAAAGCTTAATTGTTTTTGAACCCAATTCGCATTATTTCTTCTATGTTTTCCTTTATATATATACTCCTCATCCTCTCTCTAAGAAAATGAATATGAAAATTAAAAAAAGTGCAGGAAAACAATTTGAAACATGATATACATTATTATACAAATGCATGTGTTGTAAACGAAATTTTTCTTCAAGCCAATACATAATGACACATACAAGGACTCAATTTAAGAATGGTTGGGTTAAAGGAAATCCAAAATAACATATGTTCTTGATAAATATTATAAGAAAATATTTTTTTAAAAATTAATATATTTTTATTAAATTAATCATTAAATTAAAAATACAAAATTTCTATGAACATCATCAATACACGTTTGACAAAAAAAATAAAAGTATAAATATAACTTCATAAAATCATAAATATATTTGACATAAATATGACCTATCATGTCTAACTTCTAAAAATATCTTGTAATGTAAAACATCTAGTTAATACTCCCAAAACAAATGAAATTTAAAATATAAAATAAGTTCTAAATTAAAAAATGAGAAAAGACATACAGACACCATCAAAGTTGTTCCGTATTTGCATAAAGACACTTTAACTTTTAAAGTGTCCTATTACCCTACAGAACTAATTAATTTCTTTGTAAATGGGCCATTTTGACCCATTTTCTCGTCTATGTAGTGGCGCGTGTTGCTCAATGCCCTATTCAACCCGACCCGACCCGACCCGACCCTATTCTTTAAAGAGAAGTCATCTTCTCCATTTCTTTTCTTCTCTGTTTTGCTTGCACCTTCAAGAAATTTTCGTTAATTTTTCTTCATTCGGATTTTTTTTTATTCAGCTATGGAGTTAGGTGACAACAAAATTTTGAATGTAGGATTGCTATTAGTTGCAACCCTTTTGGTAGCAAAACTCAGACCTAAATAACTCATATGCTAACTTAGAACAAAACCCATGCGTAACACTTTCTTGCACATTGCAAGAAAAGTTAATGCAGATTCAATTGACAACAGTTCCTCCATTAACCATTTTCTTGTTCATCATGTTCCATTGACCAACTTGTGGCAGACAGGAGCTTCCATAGCTTGGAAGTGTTTACTTTGAATTTATTGAACAAGAAAATCATATTCTTCATTGATCCAGAAGTTTCTCGCCAATAGTGGTGTCTTATTTTCTTAGAGAAGATGATGAAGTGGTCAAACAAAGAGTATCAACATTGATTTTGCTATGGAAAAAACTATCAAATTGAAAAATTAGGGCTAACAATAATTATTTTGGGTTTAAATTTGGGGAAGATCACAAAAATTGATAAAATAATTAATAATAAAGAATAATAATGACACATGGCACCTTTAAACTGGTCCATGGCAGTAAAAATAATGCATGACGCGCCTCAAGTGCGTGGTAACAACTCACACTACGAAATTGGTCAAAATGGTCCATTTACAAAGAAATTAAATAGTTCTGTGGGGTAATAGGACACTTTAAAAGTTAAGGTGTCTTTATGTAAATACGGAACAACTTTGATGGTGTCTGTATGTCTTTTCTCTTAAAAAATAAAAGTAACATAATACTTTTATGTCAAATATCAACATAACATACATAAGAATGGATTAAAAGAAAAGAAAAAACATAAGCCCATAAGATCATGACCTTGTTCCATAATAAATTTTGCATAAATTTAACACTAGTAAATGAAGCGCAATTATAAAATATATTTTAAAAAATATTAAGAGCTATTTTCTTACAAAGAGTCTTGCATTAAATATGTTTTTAGTATTTGTACGTTACGATTTAATTTTTGATGTTTTATTAGATAGATCTTAAAGGAATTAAATATTTTAATTAATTAAAGTTCATTGAAATGATAAAACAATTTTTTTTTAAAAAAAATCATCTTATGATGTCAATACAATATATAATTTTTAAAATATTTTTTTATGTTCAATTATTTTATATATTTTATCGTTTCTAATTTGTTCATATATATATATATATATATATATATATATATATATATATATATATATATATATATATATATATTGTGTGTGCGTGCGTGTGTGCGCGCACACATTTTGTTTTTCTTTTCATGAAATTTATTCAGGTTGAAGTTTTATGAATTTCTTATTGTCACAAATATGTATCTTTGTTAGATGAAAATTATTTTTGTAATTTTATCTGGAGTATGATAATTACTAACTTATGTTCAAACAATATTATTGATAATTTTAACAGATATTTCAAATGTTGGAATATATCGCTTTTTTATGGCGTGTCTAATGGTAATTTGTAGTATCATTTATGTTTTCTTTTGATTTGTATTTGTTGTACTTTATAAATATCAACAACAATAAATATAAATTATGCATTAATTTTCTATCTATTTTGTTTCTTTTATTCTTATTGTTAAGGTTCAAACCAAGATGCATATTCTTTACTATAAATTTTTTTTAGCAAGTAAGTGTGTATATATGCATCTTTCTTAGAACTTTAATAGTAAGAACTAAAAGAAACAAAAAAGATACAAATTAATGCACAATTTATATTTATTGTTGTTGATTTTTATAAAGTAGAATAAATGATCACAAATCAAAATAAAACATAAATGATGCTACTTAATACCGTTAGACACACCATAAAAAAGAGATATATTTCAAAATTTAAAATATATGTTTTAATCATCAATAATATTGTCTGAACATATGTGAGTAATTATCATATTCCAAATAAAATTACAACAATCAATTTGCATCTATAAAAGATACATATTTGTGACAATAAGAAATCCATAAAACTTCAACCTGAATAAATTTCATTGAAAGAAAAATACAATGCACACATCTTTTTTATGACTTTAATCATATAAGTACATAATGAAAAGAGCAATATAAAATTAATGCATAATTTTTTATTTTTTTATTGACACTATTTCCGACAAACTAATCAAATATGAAGTGAAAAGGATAGTCTTGAATAGAAATCATAAAAACTCAAATCAAAGATGTTATATTAAAAGAACACACATCTTCAGTCTTGACCCCTGTTAAACTCCTAAAGATGAATTAAAATAATAGGATAATGAAAAGACTAAAATACCCTTAAAAATTCCTGGTTTAGACATTTTCTTGACTCCAACAACCCAACTTTCAAAGGACATAATTTGGAATTGCTAAAGATCGGTGGTGTTGGAAAGATAACTCCAAGGAATTTCAAACATATCTAGAACTACACCTAATTCATCGTGTGCTAGGATTTATGACCGTTCGGAGTTGACAAAAACTCACTTTTCAACCTACTTAAAAATTTCAAATTTCCTTATACTTTCAAAAAATAAGTATTTCCAGATTTTAAACTCATTTCTAGTTTATTTTAGTTGCCATATGTGACAACGTCTTGGTTTATAAGTGCATAGAGAAATGACCTTACTAGATTATCCTTGAAGTGCCTTGCACTTCACACCTATATAGGTGATTTATAAATGTGTTATCTCGTAGATACACCATTTGATATACCATGAATCAAACTTAGAAACCATTAAAAAGTCCTAATGCATTTATCCTTGTTATTGAACATTGTCTTATTATGAGAATGAACCGTTAAAAATATTTTGACAGTGTTGAATCGTCATTAATGACTTTATTTGATATATTTGAACCTCGATATTGGGGATCTCCTGACTTCTAGGTAGATTTACGCCATAATGAGTTGTCCTTGGACATAGACTCATTCCCTTTGATAGTCTATCAACTCTCTCTAGTTAAGACTTTTATGAGTGGATGCGACACATTATCCTTTAAATTTATAGTCAATTATGAGAATTGCCTAGAGAGTAATTCTCTAACGTTATTATGTCAAAATAATATATGACGAGACTTTTTGTTATACATCATGCTCCATGCCCTACCTATTGCAAATTAACTCACAAAGTGTATGCATACTGGAGCTAAAAGGTTTGGGCCAAAAATCTTTCAAGAAATTTTGGAGTCATTCAACTTCTTTACAGGCCTTAGCTAGAGTTATACACTAAGATTCATAGTAAAGCGAACAATACATTTATGTTTGGAAGATTTCCAAGAGAATGCTCCACCAACAAAATACGTACCAATTCGTGAATTAGTAATAATGTAAAACCATGGTTTTAATTATGTTTTAAATACTCAAAAAATATTTTCACTGTCATCCAACCAATGAGTTTGATTGATATTAATTATGAACTGACTCAGTTTACTAATAGAACATGTTATATCTGATTCTGTACACTTCATGACATGTATCATACTTCTCAATACTCTAGAATATTATAATTGTGAGTTACTTTTTCCTTCCTTCTTTTGTAGCACAAATCACATTTATTAGAGTCTGGTCAATACTGAAATCCAACTACTTAAACTTGTCAAGTATCTTTTCAATAACATCAGTAATTTCAACTTCTTTCATATCGAAGTTACTTTCAACCATATGCTTAGTAGAATTTATTTCAAATATGTATCTTTAGAATTTTGATGATCAACATGTTATCACCATAAAAACAAACACTGACATTTTGATTTGAATGTATTTAATGTAAAACATTTATCACATTTATTAATCTAGAATTCATTTGCCAATATAGTTTGGTCAAACATCACATGTCATTATTTGGGAGCTTGTTTGTAGTCCATAAAATGACTTAATATGTTTACAACATCTTTTTACGAGGAACGACAAAGCTTTCAAATTGTTCCATGTAAATTTCTTCCTTAAAAAAATGTTTTGACATCCATTATGACAAATTCGCAACTAGTGCCATTAACATCTGAATTGATATAATCCTTGTTAGGTTATTATACTTCAAAATAATCAAGGCTTTGTATTGTATAAAGCCTATAACAACAAGTCTTTCATAGTATTTTTTAATAGTTTTATCAACCTTCTTTTTCTTTTGTAGATCCATTTTAAACCCAAAACTTTATTTCCTGGAGGAAGTTCAACCAACTCTAAAATATGGTTACTCAAGATTGCATCTATGTTAATATTGATAGACTCTTTCTAAACAGAGGAGTACACAAAAGACATATCTTGTTTAACTATATATGGAATCATTTTCAAGAAGAAATATTACAAAATAAATGTCACGCCCAGAGCCTATACCCGAAGCGGGACTGGCACTCGGTGACCATAGCTAATCTCGAGTGGACCCTTAGCCTGACTTACTTAACTCAGCGGAAGACAAGAATCACACTTACAAGGATAAAAGAACTTAACTAAACTGTTTAGTAATACTATTTGGAATGTTTTAAAAGTTTAAACATTAAACATTGCCAAAATGGCAACACAAGTCTTTAACATAAGAATGAAAATCCAAAGACTACTAAACTACTAATCGTCTATGAAGCCTTTAATCTAACTGAAATGAATGTTGGGGCAAACCCCACAACATTCTATTGAACTAACTAGAAAACAATAAAATATGTCCTTAGGATTGCAATGAGGCTCACCAAGTGACTCTGGAATTCTTGACTGGATCAACAGTGCGCTGGATGTCAATCCTCGGTACCTCGGACTGCATCATGGTACAATGCAAGCCAACTGGTATCAGTACATTGAATGAATGATGAGTGCGTGAGTTGGAATGTTAAACGACACTTAAGCTAGAAAAGGAGTAAGAAAGAACACTTACCTTGGCTCAGTTCAACTCATGATTTACTAACTCTTATTAAATATATGAAACTTAATGGTAAATACAATACAAAGAAAAACTAACTAAAACATGGTATGAACTCTAAATATATACAAGTATAAAAATAATATCTGAGATGTATGTAAAAATAGAAATAACTAATGTGTATGAAAATACAATACTTCTGCGAGAGCTTATCTAACCGACAACCATCACTTAATATCTATAGTGATGATAAATCGTTACTAGGCCCATGCAGCGCGACCATCCTAACCTTGCCAGAGTATAGGACCTAAATTGTTTAATAGATCCATTATTAAACTGCAAAAATGGTTCATCTAAAAAGTATGACCCTCTTCCACCCATGATGGACACATGGTTTTCATGGAGAATTGAGTCAATCTGAAACTCTCATCCCCACATAAGTGCTCAATACTACTCTCAAAATTTACTGATTCTTATGTTTTAAAAATATAATGATTTTGTGATTTAACATTAGTGTTCAGAACTTAGCTTTTATAGCTCTCTTGGAAATTATAGTTTCCCTGCATGCTTCATTTCATAAAGCTATTACTACTGTCCAAAAACTAGGTCAAAGTCTCTTTACTTGTTTAAATGTGAAAACATTTATAGCCCTTATGGATTACTTAGTCCCCTTATACTTCATTGGAGGAAAGACTTTGACTTTTACTCTTTCCTTAATTCGAACATAAGCCTTGAAGCGGAGTCAAAACATTTAGACAAGACTCTTGGAAGCTGTAATAAACTTTACATTAACTTACTCATAGCTTTAGACATAAGTTCCTAACATTCTTAACTTATATCTTAACATTTCTTAAATGGATTATGGAATGAAGGTTTCTATTTGAGTTCTTTGATGATTTCTAGATATTTAGAAATCATTTGAAGTAATTAGAATCATTAGAAGATGTTAATGTACCTTGGAAGGACTTAAAAGGACTATACTATGAAAACCGGATGAAAAACGTCGGGTTGGGAGTACAGGTGGCGCTACGCCTGGCGTACTGGTGGCGTGCCTTACCATGTGTTGGTTGGCTGAGGCCAAATTTTGGCGCACTGCATGCGCGCTGCGCCGCGCCTTCGCCTACCTAGGTACGTTTGACAAATATTTTAACTAGTTTTTGATCTCCAAACTGTCCAAACCATCCTGGTTCTTTCTCCAAATGATTGGGACTATTGATACTATCAATAACTAGTGAAATCAACTCAAATAAAACAAGAATCTAACCAACATTGACAGCCAACCATCCAACCAATAAGAAATCAAAACTTCTTTTCAAGAACTTAACTTATATCACGAAATAAATTCATATATTCACTGAATTGCAACAATGTGGTGTGTGGATAATTATCCCAACACGAAAGATCCACATACCTAAATAGGGATCACACTCGACAAATTCCACTAGAATCTCTTGGAGTTCTTGGCGGAATCTCGCTCTTTCTCCTCTCTTATTCTTCTCTTCTTCTTTCTTTCAAACCTTAAGCGTAAAAAGTCTTTTGTTTAATCTGAACCAAAATTTGGTTTTACCCATATTAGATCCTTAAAACGACGTTGGAATTTCTAGGGTGAAAAAGACAACTTTACCCTTACCAAAATTCGGATTAGACTTTCCTCAGCCCAATAGATCAACTTCTGAAAGGCATATCTTCCTCATACGACATTGAAAATGTGCACACTTGGTGCCGTTGAAAAGATCTTGCCAAGAAATTTTCATCCATATAAAGACTGCCCCCAAATTCTCCCGCACTAAAAGTTATGGCCACTTGAAAATGACCAAAACTCACTTCCAATACTTAAGATGTTTCAAGATTTTCCCTATTCTTTCCAAAAATAACTATTTTTGGTTTCTTGGTTTAATCCTAGATACTTAGGATTACTAGATGTTATAATGTCTCCCCCTTGGAAATATTTGTCCTCGAATGAGAAATTGTTTACTAAGCTAAGGGTAGTAACATCACTTAAGCACTCAGAAACCAAAGTAAGTAATAACATGCTTACACATAGTCTTAATAGGTGCTAACAAGAGAATTTAGTACATTAATCTTCATTCTCTCCGGATTCAAAGAGATGTGGATAATATCTTTTTGATATCCTCCTCAGCTTCACAAATTGCTTCTTCAATAAATTGGTTCCTCCAAAGGACCTTGACTGATGAAACTTCCTTAGTTCTCCACTTGTTTACTTGACAATATCCAATCTGGACTGGAATCTCTTAATACGACAAGCAATCCTTAATTCCAACATTCTTAGTTGGTACAATCAATGAAGGATCACCCAAGAATTTCTTCAACATAGAAAAATGGATAACTCTTGCGATAGCTCCAACTCATATGCTACATTATTAACCGTCTTGACGACTCTGTAAGGGAAAATATATCGAGGACAAAGTTTTCCCTTATGAAAATACCTCATAACCTGTTTCGTGGGTGAAACCTTAAAATACTCTCAATCATCCATCTCAAACTCTGACGGTCTTCTCCTTGCATCTGTCTAGGACCTTTCGACGACTCTATTCCGTTCTTAATCTCTCTTGAATCACCTTCACCTTGTCCATATCTTGGTTAAGTAGATCTAGTCCTATTAATCCTGCTTTGCCAACATGGAACCACCCAATAGGAGATCTGCATCTTCTCTCATAAATTGCCTTATATGGAGCCATCTGGATGCTCGAATGGCAACTATTGTTGTAAGCGAACTCAATGAGAGGTATATGATCATCACAATTCCCTTTGAATTTTATCACAAAATCTCTCAACATATATTCTAAGGTCTGGATCGTACACTCCTCTTGTCCATCTGTCTGAGGATGAAAAGCAGTGCTCAAGTTCACCTTTGAATTCAAACCTTTCTTGAAAGATTTCCAGAATTGTGCATTAAATTAGTGAACCTCTATCTGAAATAATGGAGATCGTAACTCCACGAAGTATCACCACCTCTCGATGGTACAACTTATCATAATCCTTGGCTAAATAGGTAGTCTTTACCCGCGAAAAATGGGCTTTATCGATAATCATCCTAATACAATCATGTTGCCTGCGAGATCTTGGCAATCCAATGATAAAGTCTATATTAATCATCTCCCACTTCCATTTCGGAAATTCTATTGTCTGAGCCAAACCTCCAGGCCTTTGGTGCTCTACTTTCATTTGTTGGCAATTTGGCACTTGGCAACAAACTCATGAATATCTTTCTTCATGCCTTCTCACCAATATACCTCTCTCAAATCATGATACATCTTGGTGGAACTTCGATGAATGGGATATCTGGAGCTGTGAGCCTCCTCTAGGATCGTCATCTTGGAGTCCATCCACCCTAGGTAACAAAATCTACCTTGGTACTTCAGTACACCATCTCCTCCATTTTCAAAAGTCAATACTCTTTGCTTATGAATATTTGCCTTCAGTTAAGCAAAATGGGGTGTTGGTCTTTGATTATGAACATTTGCATTCAAGTCAAACAAAATAGGGTCTTGGACTTGTTTCTCTTTCACCTCTGACACTAGTGATGATTCATCCCCATTAGTCACCACTATACCTCATTTTGTGGAATCCATAAGTATGAATTTCAGACGTGTGAGTCCGTGCACATCTTTGGTAACTCCCTCTTTTCTTCTTCAACATGGGCGGTACTCCCATGGATAACCTTCTCAAGGTATCGAAAACTACATTAACCTTACCTTGGTGGTAGAGAATACTCATGTCATAATCCTTGAGTAATTCTAACCACCTCCTTTGCCTAAGGTTTAGCTTTCTGGGTGAACATGCTGTTGTGATCAGTGAATATGTCAAAAATGAACACCATACAAGTAGTGGCGCCATATCTTCAAAGTAAACACTACTGCTGCCAATTCCAAGTCATGAGTCGGATAATTCTTCTCATGAAGCTTTAATTGTATGGAACCTTAAGCTATAAGCTTGCCATTCATCATAAACACACCGCCCAAACCAAATCTCGATGCATCACAGTACACCACAAAACCTTGTGTACCCTCTAATAAGGTAAAAAACAGAGAAGCAGTCAATCTCCTTTTCATCTCCTTGAAGCTTTTATCACAAGCCTCAAACCATTGAAACTTGATTGTCTTTTGAGTTAGCTTGGTCAAAAAAGACAAGATAGATGAAAACCATTCAAAAAACCTCTTATAATAGTCATCCAAACCAAAGAAACTCCTTATATCTGTAAAAGATATTGGTCTAGGCTAATTCTGAACTACTTCTATCTTTTGGGTGTCAACTCTAATCCCGTCACTGAAAACATTGTGGCCCAAGAACGCCAGAGACTGAATCCAAAACTCACAGTTTGAGAACTTGGCATATAACTCCTTCGCTTTCAAAGTCTGCAGAACAATCCTGAGGTGACTATCATGTTCTTCTTCATTCGTTGAATAAATCAGTATGTCATCAATGAAAAAAATGACAAATAGATTTAAATAAGGTTTGAAGACTTTTTTCATAAGATCCATGAATGTTGCTGGTGCATTTGTCAAACCAAAGGACATAACTAAAAACTCATAATTACCATATCTTGTTCTAATGTCTCTAGAATATCAGATTCCCTAAATTTCAACTGATGGTAGCCTTATTTGGTGTCGCGCCTCTCTAGGCCTTGGTTGACTAAGGCCAAGTTTTAGCGCACTCCAGGCACGCCACGCCTGCCCCTACCAACGTATGTGAGACGAATTATTCAACTCATTTGTCATCTCCAAAATTTCCTGTTTCTTTCACCAAACGATTGAGACTATTGGTACTATCAATAACTACTGAATTCAACTCAAAATAACTCGGAGAAACAAGAATCTAACCAACAATGGTAGCCAACAATCCAACCAACATGAAATCAAAACTTTCCTTAAAAAACATAACTTCTAACATGAAATAAATTCATAAATTCACTGAATTGCAACAATATGGTGTGTGGGTGAATTCGACCAACGCGAAATACCCCACATACATGAATAGGGATCATCCCCGACGAATTCCACTAGAATCTCTTGGCGTTCTTGGGAGATCGTGCTTTTTCTCCTCTCTTCTTCTCTTCTCCTTTCTCCCAAATCCTAAGCATAAAAAGTCTTTTTTAATATGGATAAAAATTGGTTTTACACCAATTAGACCCTTAAAACGAATTAGGAATTAGTCGGGTGAAAAGACTACTTTACCCTAACTAAAATACATACTAGATGTTCCTCGACCCAACAACTCAACTTTCAAAAGGAATGTCACCCTCATACGACATAAAAAATGATTAAAGTTGGCAACTTTGGAAATATCTTCCCAAGGGATTTCCATCCATATAAATAATTGCCCCTAAATTCTCCTGAGCTAGAAGTTATGATCGTTTAAAAATGACTAAAACTCACTTTTAAGACTATAGGAAATTTCTAGAATTTTCCTATTCTTTCCAAAAAAAAACTATTCTTAGTTTAATCGTAGCTACTTCTGATTACGAGATGTTACAATAAAACTTGGAGGAATTAATTTGTTCATTGAAATTTATCACGCCTCTGAATCTCTTTATCAGGTACATTTGCCTTTGGTTCTTTCCGAGGTCGTTATGAACTTTTACTTGACTATCCGAAGGTTTGGACTTATGAACCATAAATTAACCTGTTTTACTATTTGTAGCATATCAAATGAACATACAGTCAACAATCTTAGGTCCTTTTTTGACCTTTTTGGGAATAGTTCCATCATTTCCATTTCTCATATGGAAATAGACTGTATTGGAAATTGTAAAATCGCTATCTTTTAAGAGTTATTGCTTGTATATACTTTATGGAATGACAAGCAATTATCTATCAAGATACAACAATGTAGGAACAAATAAAACTTTTTGTTGCTCCCTTTCAAAGTTTCTATTTGTTGCTCTCTTTATTAAAAAATAAACCTTTTTGTTTCCTTCAAAGTTAGATTTTTCCCTTTTCAACAATTTCATTAGATTGAGATGAATAAGTTCTGTAATTTAATGAATCATTACATTTTCTAAATATATTTCTGCAAAAGAATATTCATATTCTCCACATCTACCACTTTTAATCATGAAAATATTTTTATCCAACTAATTTTCAACTTAAGTTTTATATTGCCCATATGTTTTAAGTGTTTCATCCTTATCTTTTAGCAAATAGACATAACAATAGTGTAATTGTCAATAAAATTTACGAAGCATTTTTACACCACGAGATTGTGTTATCTTCATGTCACAAATGACAGTATAAATCAATTTGAAGGGATTAGAATTCCTTTCAACAACACATACTTGACATTTTAATTTATTTCAGTAGAAGTTAGGAAAAATTTCTAAGTTGATTAGTTTTTGCAAGATTTTGTAATTGACATGTCTCAAGCGTTCAAGTCACAAGCATTTTGATACAAGCAAGTAAGAACATACAGAAATACTGAGTTTGAAAAGACCTTTCATGAGGTAACTTTTCTTACAAATATTTTTTTCTTTACTTTTTATAATTTTCTCAAATTCAAACATTGTTTCAAAATCATTTTGTCAGATATCCTTATCAAAATGATCTTTCCATAACATTCAATTTGTTAAAGAAATTAATCATGGCCACAGTCTTATAGGTCTTATAAGGGAAATATGACCCAAATGTTGTTTTACAACACAAACATAAAATATCACTTTTCACCAATGTTAATGTCAATATAATTAAATTATTTTACTAGACATATTTTTTCAAGAAAAATCACAATATTTCAAGTGACTCTTCTTCATCAAAGAATACAATTTTTCGAACAATTAATATAATTTTGTGATTTAGTATAAGTCATATCATATATCTAGTAGAGAGACTCAACGACCACAATATCAAATATACTCCAAGAATTTTGTGGGTCTAAGATAATACAAGAATGTCATTATATTTCATATTTTGTTCTTTCAAATATTGATCAAATATTAAGTTTGATTTTATCATTATCACAAGTAAAGGACCCTCCACAATTCAAATATGTCAAAAAATAATTTTCAAGTATTTGTAACTATTTTTCACATTTTTTATGCTTTCAATTGGTATACCATCAAATAAATATTGGCAACACGAAGCCTCTTATGGAGATTTAATCCATAAAAACATCTATTACAACACAAAAATCACAATTTTTTTGTCATCAGCGTTTTTCGCCTTAATATTTATATTGTTCTAATGCTTAACCGAATGAACCTCAAATTCTGATGAAATTTTTATATTTTTCGAATCAGTTTCACATTCAGACATGGTAGTAAATCAAAAATGTTTTAATCTCCAGAAACCTCAAGTACAACACTGTTTCTAGCTAACGAATATTTTATCTTTTTCGAATCCTTTAGCCTTAATATTTCTAACGAAGATTTTGTACTCTTCAAGTCGGAATATTCATTCAAACAATGTACAAATTGGTGAAGTTTTTGTATTTTTTGAACCATTGCATCATTTGATTTGTCCACGAAGTTCTTATATTCTTCGTACCAACGGAGTAAAAAAATAGAAGATTTTAGTCTCCAAAAGTAAGACACAATCAACTTTCACATGGAGTAGAAAACTACAAATATTTTTCTTTCTCTCCTATAAACAGAATACATATTAATAATAATAAAGATCTATTCTTAGATCATCACATAATGACAACTACCCTAACATTTATTAAATAAATTTCATAACTTTATAAAGGATAGAGAAAATATTAATCTAGGGAAATAAAAATAGAAACTGATTTTTCCACTCATTGAATCATATTCTATTTGTCAGAATTGATTTCGTGCAAATCACTTTTTTTGCAAATTATTTATTTCTTTCTCAGTTTTCATCATATTCAAATTTTTCTTAGAAGACACTGAATTTCAACGAGAAACTAAATTCATGTTCAAATATTTTTAGGAGACAACATATGTTAATTAAAGTGTCCATATTTGTCTTTATGCACAAAATAACTCTCTCATTAATAAGAAAATTGAAGGGGTGCAATGCTTGAATGCACTTGGGAAAAAAATATCAGATTAATCATACCCATCCATGAAACTTACTACAAAAAATATACTCAAACATATTAAAGTAGTACAAATTCATCTCAAATCTCTTTTATCATATGATAAATAATTTATTTTTCTTCTTCTTTCCAAAAAAAAAAAGATAAAGAAAATAGAAGTAATTTTCGTACCATAGAAAATACCATCAATTTTAAAATTTTTAAGCTTCTTATCTCCTACATTCAAATTAGAAAACCAGAAAAAATAAAAGATGGAATGAAAAACACAAATAAATATCCGAGTATACAGTACCCACTGTGTCCTTAAAAAATTGAATTCCATAAATTTAATTCCTCCCTAAATAATAAAACGGATTAACCATTAAAGAATTAGTGGTACCTCAAATTTCAATAATTTTAATGAACTCAAAATGATAGCAACAAGTCACACTCACAGACACGATCGATCGATTTTATTTTGTAAGAAATGTATGCAAAAGAAGGAAAAAATTCAATCCTGACTAATGAGAGACAACCTTTCAATTTATAGCCAACAAAGGGTAAATGTCACAACTCTTTGAAAAGAATACAACCTTTCATAAAGGTCACAACACTTTGGAAAAGGCACAACCTTTGAAACAACCAGAATCTTTTAGAAACAACACATCCTTTCATAATTATCACAACCCTTTGGCATAATAACAACCCTTCAGGAGATTCACAACCCTTCATTTCTTAATCACACCATTAAACTCCAACAAATAATAATATATAAATTGTGCATGATTTTTGTTACTCGTATTCGACACCCTTTTTGTCAAACTAATTAACATCCAAGAGCCTTCTTTGTTGAGTTATGCCAATTTTTTTTTTGATCCTATAAGAATAACAATGAATTAAAAAGAATAATCCTAATTTATATAGAGAGAACACAACTTAATCACAAGAAAATACATGAAAATTGAAATACAAAATTAGTGCAATTTTTTTAAATTCTTGTTCGACATCCCTTTTGACAAACTAATCAAAATTCAAATAGCCTTCTTCATCAAATTATGCTAAAAGAATCTTATAATAATAATAATATAAATAAAATTAATAATTTTGAATTGGGGTTCCACGATACAAAATATTACGAATTTATCGAGATATAATTTTTAAAATATCATTAAGTGTCTTAAATTTTGTAATTAAGTAATTGGGGGTTATGAATATGAAAATTTAAAATTGAAGGAGTTAATGATGTTATTAAATGTATAAGTCTAATAGGTATAAGTTATGAATATGAAACTTTAAAAACAAATAAAAGAGAATAAAATACTAATAAAAACAAATAAAGGACATAAAAGAAATAATTTTATATTGTATATAGGGATAATGCCCAAGTACCCCCTCAACCTATGCCCGAAATCTCAGAGACACACTTATACTATACTAAGGTCCTATTACCCCCCTGAACTTATTTTATTAATAATTTTTTACCCCTTTTTCGACCTACGTGACACTATCTTGTGGGCCCAAAGATGGTTGAATTTTTTTTTCAAACTAGTGCCACATGGGCTAAAAAGGGGTAGAAAATTATTTATTAAATAAGTTCAAGGGGGTAATGGGACCTTAGTATAGTATAAGTGTGTCTCTGGGATTTCGGACATAGGTTGAGGGGGTACTTGTGCATTATCCCTTGTATATAACTATATTTTTTTTGATTGAATTAGTAAATAAACATGTTCAACAAAATCATAATGTGTATTTGAATTGAAACGTCTATAAATGTTTCCATAAAGGAATGAAAATGATTTTTATTACCTGCTTAAATTTTAATAGCGGGTGTAATTTTTGTAAAATATTTGATTTCAAAATTAAATATGATAGAGGAGACGTGATGTTAGTGAGGTGAGTTTTAAATAATTTGGGATGCACATTTTGGGAGACGATTGAGCAAGTAATTATTCATATTTAGTGTGATATTTTTTCCATTTATGTATTTGTTTTGTGGTTAAAAATAAGAAATATTTCAGAAAATGATAAAAATAAACAATAGCAAATGCTGACCATTGGAGGGCGCCAATGTAACACTCTGAAAGTCCATGACTTACTCTAGACCCTCACTTGAAGAACTAAGTCCTAAACCAGTGTTTCTAAGCCTAAACTAATGTAATCAACCTAATTAGGAAGTGTTAGAGTCAAAATATTAAACAAACGACCATGACGTCCGAAGATTTGTGAAAGTTGAGATAGTGTGCCTTAGTATGTTTCAAGGGGTTTTAGGAGTCGGAATTTGGTCAAATTTAGTAGAAATATTAGAGTGATTTAAGGGTTGAAATGTCCGTGTATGACTACCAAAGGAACACCCTAAGGGTCCTTAAAGAGGACCCTAACAATTTACCCTAAAAGCTGTCATTCGACAGTGGCTATTGGCGAAGCACACGACGAGCTGCCGATGGGTCAACGTCCATTTGATGGAGCTTGTTTTTTCATACTTAGACATCTCCCAAAAATCACCAAAAATCCAGGTTTTTGACAGAAACCACGAATGACTAGTACGTGGCCGTGATTTTGGTAAATGGACCATTGACGTGAACTCGTCGATTGGAGGCTTGCTTAATTGCCAAGTTTAGGTCAAGGTAAGGTTAACTAGAAAATTAGTTAATAAATTAATTAAGGTTTAAGGGGTGGCAAATTAAGTTTTTTGGGGACTATAAAATATTTACAAGTTATTAAACTAACCTAACACCCCATTATTTCCCAAACCCAATTCTCTAACTTCTCTCTACTTTCTCTCTCTATTCGAAAGACCACCATTGAAGACCAAGGTCCAATATTGATTAGGGATACAATACTCATGTTTTATCCATCATTGTTCGAGGAATCTTAAGGCATAAAAGCTATTCACTCTTGGAATCTCTTTTCCCAAGAGGCACTTCAACATTGTTTTCCAAAGATGTCTAAAACTTGACTTATCCTCCAATTTCGTGAATTGTCTTTACAATTGATGTAATGTTGAATTTCGTTGGTTTATATTGTTATATTATTATTGATTATTGGTTAGTAACTGTAGTTCTTAGTCTTTGACCTAGTTCTATGAAAGAATCCATGAATGAACTTTTTTCTCTAACCATAGCTATGAATTGAACTTATAGATTATTAAGGTCGTTGTAATTGAATATGTTATTTTTTAATTCACCATTATATTATGATGATGAGTGAAATCGATTGATGAATATTTTTGAATTGATGGTAAGATATTGAAGGAGGTTTTGGAAGTTGTTGGTAAGACTATCTATGACTATGAGTTCAGTACTTCAATAATGATGGTTTACTCATGATTATGATGTTCAATTGAAGTATCATTATATGAATATAATAGGAAAATAATGATATGATGAATATGATGTCATGTTATGGATATTTTTAATTGTGAGATCATGACAGGGGTATGACAATGCAAGGTTGAATGTGATTCTCTTGTGTGCCTTATTGTCATATGACTATGATGTGATGATCTCACTAAATGATTGATTGTAATGAAAGGAAGTTCTCATGCAATACCTAAAGATAAAATGATATTATTATATAAAGGGTTATTCTCCTATGGCCTATATTAATTTTTTGATGATTAAGAAAGTCTTAAAAACATTTAGAAAAGAGACTTAAGCATAACAACGAGCGAACTAGATATGAAAGTTTTCCCTTCTCAATGAGGGTAGGTAGGTTCACAATGTTTCTCATAAGATGGGGACTATAATGCAATTGTGCGTAAAGAGGTTTTCTAATACATATATCCTAATTCCTTAACTATGTCGCCCCATAAGAAAACTAGGTAGTGGATCTACCTAGAATGTTATGTTCATATTCTGGTTCTACCTTGGCAAGTAGAGCACCTTCTTTAGGTGTAGGGTTTCATGACATCGGATTCCATATTTAGATCACATGGTCGAATGTCAGTTAAGGATATTTGTCCGAAAGTAAAATGAATGAATGAAGCAATAAAGATGAACTCTAAATAGGTGACTTAAGGGGTTCTACTTAGGGTAGGTAAGGGTATCAGACTTTACCTATGCATCAATAAGTTGACCTTGAAGGGAGTCCTAGGAGGGTGTACTCATGTGCTTATGCTATGAGTGAAATGCAAATGTTAACTTACATGATGATGATCTTATATAATGTTGACTTCATTCATGAACATGATATGGCTATAAATTGCTATATATATGATGATGAATATGAATGATATGATGTTATACGATATGTAGACATTGCTTATAGTCGATATTCTAGTTTACTTGATTATGTGGGGTTATGGGGCTTCCCATGAGCATTACACTTGTAGGCTTGGGATGGGATTGTGAGCGGGTATTGTATGCTTTCATGTTATGTACTCTAGTACATGAATTGTCGTTATGAATTTATGATGAAGCTATTCATGTTGATATAACTGTATGATGATGTTATTCATGTTGATATGACTTTATGATGATGTTGATCTTGTGTTGGATATGAACTTCTCTTAAGTGATGTTATGATCATTGACTTGTATATGCTCTTATGTGTGCATAAAAGGATTTCAAAGCAAGTTATCATGGTTTTCAACAAAATTTCCCTTTAAGCATGATTTCAATGGTTCTACTTGAATATGTTTCCATGAAGGTACATGTGATTTGTACTAATCCATATTCTTTATATTTCTACAAATATGTAGGTCGGGCCATTACAAAGCATTAGAGGCCAATTACAAGGAAGACTTGGACATCTTTCCCAAGTTGTTGGTGAGTCCTCAAAGTTGTAGGATGATGCCATTTTCTATTTTCATTAGTATTGTCTATGTCTAAAGACACTTGTTCTTTCCTTATGTTGAGAACTAGTTGTAAGCCTATATGTGGTGTATTGTACTTGTGTAAGGGATATGTCAAACTCTGTAAATCTCTATTAGATGGTTATATGTGAGACTATTATTAGACTACATTATGAATTAGCTATATTTAATAAAATAGAAGTCTATTAACATTTCATAACCTAGGAGCTATGTAAACTCCATAAATGATAAGTGAGAAGTCTAAGTATACTTCACTATGTAAAAGTTTTAAATTTTCTGCATTTGCTCGAGCTATGTGATGATGTATGCCAAGGGCTAGTCTAGGGCCTCCTTAAGGACGAAGACGCCGATTATGTCTAGGGGTGCTCCCCAGTCATGATAAACTTAGTATCATGGACAGGTTGAGTAATCTTAGGATGGATGTCTCACCAAACCACGTCTATGTAGAGTCTTGTTCATAATTGTGAAGTGCTCCACACTTATGAATGAGAGGTTGTGTGATGCTTAGAAAATTCTCACGTCTTTTGTATTCTTTAAATTCGCGCCTCAAGAGTGGTAACTCTATGTCTCCTTTTTATTCTAAGCCTTTTCTTATGGTTATAGGCTATGACTACTAAAAGGTCATCCTCAAGAAGAGTTGAACAAGAGATTGCTAATATAGGAATTCCTCCCAAAGATAATCAAGCTCCTCCTCAAGAAAATGCTCCATAAGGCGACCAAGCTCCAGTGAATCCTGCAGCCATGACAGATGAAGAGATAAGGTCGGATTACATCAACTTGGTGCATGACTACTCAATCTTAAGTCATATCTACTCAAGCTCAAGCCATGACTGCTCAAGAAAACCGGGAAGTTGGACCTTGTGTGAACCAAAATGCTAGTACCGTGGATTCTCGCTAGAGGGATTTCACAAAAATGAACCCTCCAATGTTCTTTGGGTCGAAGGTGAATAAAGACCTCCAATACTTTCTTGATGAGGTCTACAAGATATTGTAAGCTATTGGAGTGAGTTCAAATGAGAAAGCCAAGATAGTTGCTCAAAGATGTGGCTCAAACTTGGTATACCCAATGAAGGTACAATAGGGATTTCAGAGCAGGTCCCATAAGTTGGAAAGTTTTTAGTAGGGAATTTCTTGATAGGTTCTTCCTAAGGGAGAAAAAAAGGAAAAAGTGGAAGAAGTCATAAACTTTCTTCAAGGAGGTATGAGTGTTAAAGAATACTCTTTTAAGTTCAGTAAGTTGTCCAAATACGCCTCTTCATTGGTGTCTAATCCTAGAGAAGAAATGAGACATTTTATAATGGGTGTGTCCGACGATCTTATGAAAGAGTGTTGTTCAACGATGCTTGATGACAACATGGAAATTTCTCATTTGATTGTGCATGCTCAACAAGATGAGGAGAGTAGGGTCAAGAGGAAGAATAGGAAGTTCAAGAGGGAAAAACCTTATGAAGGAGGTACTATAAGGGAAATTTGGAAATTCAAGACATGGCTAAATTCAAGTAGAGGGTCTCCTACCAAGTTCCTTCCAATTTCCCCAAGGTGAGAAAGGATAGAGTGTCTAACCCTAAGCCTAAAACGAAAAAAGTGGAAATTCACCAAGTGAGAAACCTACTTGTACCAAGTGTGCTAAAAAGCATATTGGTGAATGTCTAGTTGGGACGGAAAATTGCTTTGGGTGTGGAAAGGGTGGCCATAAGGTGAGGGATTGTCCTATGATAAAGTCTAGAGGAAAGGAGAGTAATCAAACTCAAGCAAGCGGTCCTAGTTGGGATATTCCTAAGAAGAACCGCTTCTATGATCTTTGCTATAGGGGTCATCAAGAGAATTCTCCCAATGTTTTCAATGGTATGTGACAAGTGTTTTCCATTAATGTCTATGCTTTACTTGATCCTAGTTTCACCTTATCATTAGTAACTTCCTTAGTGACCATGAATTTTAATGTGTTAACCAATGTGTTGATTGTACCTTTTTTGGTTACTACCCTTGTAGGTGACTCCGTTGTTGCTATAAGAGTCTTTACGAGGTGTCCTATATCATTTCCTAATATAGTTATATTTGTTGATTTGGTAGAACTTGATATGTTAGATTTTGATATCTTATTGGGTATGGATTGTTGCACGCTTGTTTTGGTTCTATTGATTTTATAAAAGGGTAGTTATGTTCCAATTTACTAATGAACCCATTTTAGAATTGAAGGGGAGAAACTCAATTCCAAGAGGTCGAATTATTTTGTCTATAAAAGCTTGTAAGATGATTTCTGTAAGACCCCTAAAGTGACTTATAAATAGAGACTAAAATGTTTTTAATGATGGTTTAAGGTCCTAAATAAGTATATTATATGGTATTAAGGCAATGTCTAAGAGTTTAGGTGCATTGAAAGTCAAACATCAAGGGACGACCAAGACGTTCGATGATTACGTCAAATATGTACCTCATATGTGGTATTATGTGTTTATTTTAGATTCATGAGGTTTTAAGGTCTTTAAATGATTTATTATAGCATATATAGTTAGTGTGTCATGTTTCGTGGAGTTTGGAGGTCAAACGTCCAAGAATGTCCATGACGTTTGAAACTGTTGCCTTGAAATGACCTTGTGTGTCTAGGCATGTTTCATCGAGTTTTATGAGTTTGTTTTGCATGAAAATCATGTGAGAGGTGCTAAAATCATATAAAATCGTGTTTGGGTTGAAAATGTCCAAGAAAACATTCCCAAGGATCAACCAAGGGTCCTTGAGGAAGGACCCAAACTTGGTGTAAAGGCCGCCCAAGACAGCCCAAACCACCGAGGCAGTCGACGCCCAGTTGGTCAATCGACGCCCCGTTAGTTGGGTATCGTCGACTGGGAGTTATTCTTGGGAGAGTAGATGTCAAATACAAGCCTCATTCCTACACCACGGATCAACAACACGGTCCGTTGGTGAAGGGACGAGTTGTCGATGGCCCTCTCGTCTGTGAAGTTACGCAGCTTCATTGTTAAGTGAGGGGTGATGTTGTAATTTCACCCTACTTCCAAATAAGAGGTTTGGCATTTTTTAAGTGGTAGGATATATTAAACATGAATATAAGTGTTTAACACTTAGAAGATTTCATTCTGCCAATACAAAATCCCAAATCCCTTAAATTCTCTCTAGGACTCCATTGAAATTCAAACTCATGGAAGGGCTTTAAATGACGAATTGAGTGTATATTCTTCATCAAAGTGAATAATTTGATTCATAAAGATATGTATATTTATCCTTGAAACACTCTTTATCAAGGATCCTCAATTCTCAAGATGTTTTCTAAAAGTTTTAAAGTTGAATTGTCCAATTTCATGATTCTACCATGGGTTCTTGCATTAATGATTTTAAACATAGAATAATGATTTAATTAATATTGTATTTGATGATTTTAACCTAAATTACCTATGAACCCATGAATTGTATGAAACCGAGATTTTGACTAAGTTATGGGTTACTTGATATTGACTTAATGTTGATGTATTGTGGTGTAGATTTCTATAGGCTTTCTAATGATATAAGAATTGTTTTCAATTGATATATAGGTAATCTTAGATTGATGAATATTCATTATATTGACATATTTCATTGATTACTATAGTTTTTATGTTGAATTATTGTTCATGGTAGTTGGTAAGGGCCTAATAGTATTGTAGTGGATGATTTAGCATCGAATTAAGGTGTTGAGGATGGAGTGGTGGTACTCTGCCCTATCCTTTATTTTGATATTTTTTATTCTTCAATTATGTTATGATTGGTATGTTCCACTTATGGTGGCGGTGTTATATGATTTACTTGCAATTGATGTGGCCTTGTCGGCGTTACTTTATGCAATATGATGATCATGGCCTTGTCGAAACTACTTGAAGTAATGTGACTATTTGTTTAGTTGATTATGTGAAGAATGACTGTATCTATCTACATGTTAAGAAATTTGAAAGTATATGTGTTCAGTTGATGTTATGTAGGTGATCATGTAAGACTATAACTATGTGCTTATATGTGTAGTCTTAGAGTTGGTGCATGATTATTCCTACTTGACTATATGATTCTATAATCATTATATTTATGATGTAGTAGTAATGTATAGGGTGACATAAAAATGCTAAGGAGTAATCCTTAATGCTTTAAAGAATGTTATGTGTGATACGGTAAATAATGTAGTGTCTTGTTTAGTAGACTTGTATCCCTTACTTGATATATGAATGAACGTTATGAGATTATGACATAACTTGACTAGATAGGCTTACTTCACCCTTTCCATGAATGAATAAAAAATATGTGAGACCTTAGAGGATCTTAAGAAGGTCATGTACGTGGTAAAGGTTATATTATGAATGTTGAAGGTGAGAGCCGTAATAGTATCCTTCATGTAAGGGAATGGTGGACTTAAGGTTAATTGGCTGGAAAGGCATCATAGGATTCCTTAGTAAAGTCATAATCATCTATCTTAGTTTCCATATAAAGGTAGCCCTAACAGACCTCTTTGGTAGGGTGAATGTGATTAGGTTGTGAACTAGATAACGAACCTCTTTATGTGATCCTTTAATGTCAATTACTCTATGAGAACCAAGGCTGGCACCAAGTGATCATGTTATAGGAAGTAGCTCTACTTGAGAATGAGACTAGAGCACAATGTACCTCTACTTGAGAATGATACTAGAGTGCATAAAATCCCTTCATATTTCTTAAGCATGTGCCTACATTCGATGTGTCTTAGTTCTACCCTTGTAATGTATAACACCTATATCGGAGTAGGTTAGAACTCGGATTCCATGTCTAGCTATCATGGTCTATATCAGTTATTACCTATTATCATCATATGGGATACTTAATAGCATTAGAGAAGTTCCTGAAGTTTAGGTGGTGGTATGGGACGCTATCTAGACATTGCACAATAGGCTTTGAAGACGTTACTTAGAGTCACTAGGTCTTGTCTAAGATCATTACTTGAATGTCATTTATGTGATGCATGAGTCTCTTAATGAACTAATGAACTAATTACTTATGTTATGAACTATGTAAATGGAATAAGTACTTATCTAGAGTAGTTAAGGGTTGTCTAGTTATGGTGTGAAGGGGGCATAGGAATGTTCACTTTGTATCTGACCTAGATGAGTCTTAAGAATGACTATAGGTAGGGAAGATATAGATCATGTGGACATGATCCGAACATAGGAAGTCTTAAGGATTATTTAGGTAGTCTTGAAGAGGTCAATCATGGACGTTATCTTATCTATCTACATAAGTAAGTCCTTTGATAGCCTTTGATGAGGAAATGTCATATTATCTATATGTTTATATGTTTGATGTCTTGAAGTGTGTATGTGACTTAGAATAAGTGTTCTTGAGGTTATTTAGGTAATCTTAGGGAGGTTGTATGGGAGGTCTCGCTTTTTGTTGCTTAAGTTAGTCTTAGGAAAGCTTTTGGTGAGGAGACTACATGCTAGAAGAAGTTAAAAGTGAAGAGAAAGTACTTCCCTGTAACAGTGAAGGACTTGATTGTACAGTGAAGTGAAGCTACCGTAAAGTGCTTACAAAAATATGTTAAATTGCTTAAATGTTATCTTATACTATAAAGTTCTTAAAAAAATATGTTAAATTGCTTAAATGTTATATTATATGTTTATAAGATGTTAAATGTTGTTTTTATAATTATAATATAATTTTTTACTGAAAAGAATGCATATTTTGAATAAATGTCTGTTTTTATGATTTTCATTCATTATGTCATACTTAATACATGTTGTTGTACTAACTCCATGCTTTTATCTATCTCTATATTTGTTGGTAGGTGAGGAGCATTTGGGAAGGAAGACTTGAACCGTAGCATCATTCAAAAGAAGTTGAAGTATGTCCTCATTTGACTCGAGGGAATATATGTCTTTTATATTTTCTATTAGAAGTATTGTAATAGACTAAGTATTTATATATTCGTATTGTATATGGTCGTGTCCCAAGTATTCTTGTGTCATATGTTTGATGAAATTGAGACTTAGTATTTCCTATGACTTTATATGAAAGAGATTTTTAAAGACTATGATATGTTTTGTGAAAAGTTTTAATTTTACACTAGTTTTCACTATGTTTATGCTATAAATGATATGTAAGGGCTTGTACAAGACCTTCGAGATGTCAAGTACGCCGGTTGCAATCAGAGATTGCCCCTAACTTCTGTTGTGTGGTTTCAGGATGTGAAAAACTTGGTATCAGAGTATAGGTTGTGAAAGTAGTATTAGGAATCGAAAAGTCTCGTCAAGTCACGTCTAGTAGAGTCTTGACCATCCGTGTGAGTCGTGACACATCTATGGGCGAGAGGCTATATGACAATATAGTTTCCCTTCTTTTCTACTCCTATGTCGTGCCGTAGAGTATAAGTTATGAGTACTCTTTTCTTTTGGTTTTCCTTATGTTTCTAGGAAGATGAATACGAGGCGCACACCAGCTAGGAGAGTTGAAAAGAATGAGGTGCAAGAGGAGATTCCGCCTCAAGTTGAGGAGGTTGAGAAAGGTCCTCAAGGTGCTCAAGGTGATCAAGTACCTTTTGTGAGTGGAGGTGATGATGTCCTGGAGTTGAGTAATAGGAATATTAGAGAGGCTTTGCTTGCTTTAGCCTGAGCCATGACTACTCAAGTGAATCTGAGTATGGTGCCTAGGGCAACTGTGGTGGAGAGCATTATGACCTCTAGGTTGAGAGATTTTTTTAGGATGAATCCTCCTATCTTTCTTGTCTCTAAGGTGGGAAAGGATCCCCAAGAGTTTATAGATGAGGTGTACAAGAGAGTGCATGCTATGGTAGTGACATCTAGGGAGAAAGTGCAGTTGGCTTCGTATCAACTGAAAGATGTGGCTCAAGTGTGGCACACACAATGGAAAGGCAATAGGCCGGAGGAGTCGGGTCCTATTACGTGGGAAGAATTTAAGAGAGTTTTTCTTTGTAAGTACTTTCCCTTGAGATGAGGGAAGTTAAGGTAGAGAAGTTTATAAATCTCAAGCAAGGCAATATGAGTGTTGAGGAATACTCTTTGAAGTTCTCTAAGCTGTCCAAATATTCTCCCTCTCTTGTGTCAAATCCAGGGGATCAAATGAGTCATTTGTGGCGATGTTTCCTACTTAGTAAGGGAAGAATGTCGTACGACAATGTTACATGATGATATGACCGTAGCTAGACTCATGGTGTATGCACAATCAATTAAAGAGTCTAAACTTAAGAGGATGAATAGTAAATTTAAAAGGGGATGGGAAGTGTCCAGCCGGTACTAATGGTTGTTCTAGGGAAGGATGATCATAAGGTGAGAGAATGTCCTATCATTGCGGCTAGAGGAAGAGAGAGTAAGCAAGTTGCTCATAATTCTCCAAACGATGACGTTTAAGCAACGAGGCATTTCTATGCACTCCTGGCAAGAGGATCAAAGCCGGATAACAATGATGAGGTTAAGTCCTTGGTTTTCTTTCTATAGATATGAGTTCCTTCTAAGTGGGGGATTATGGTTAGAATATGGGTAGAATGATATAAAAGCATGTTGTATGTGCATAGTGTTTAGAAGTTTTGTTGAAATTGAATTTTGTTAACTTCTTGCATTGTTTATTTTATGAAGCTATGATTATGTTGTAAGATGTGTTTATATGGTGTTACTTTGCATATTAGCATGTTTACATGATGAATTGAGTAAAAGATGGATTTTTGGAAAAATGACTTAAATCACTGTAATATTTTTCCCTGCTAACTGTTAAATTTCTGAAAAATTGACTAATTGATGTTTTGTCTAAAATTGTTTTAATGTGGTTAGAACAAACGTATATAGGCATGATATTGAATATAAAATGAGTTTTTTTTAATCAGAATGAAGCATGTGAGTTTATAGCATAATGAGTTATATAATTGTCTTCTAGTTTCTTGTTGTGTTGTGAATCTCTTGGCTATGTGAAATTGATGTTTTCTTCATGGTTATATGTTATATGGTATGGTCATGAGATGCTAGCTAAATCTCTATTCTTTCAAGTCTTCAGAGAGTGTCAAGTGTCATTCAAGGACGAATATTGTCCAAGTGGGGGAGATTGTAAGACCCCGAAAGTGACTTAGCTTAACTAGAGCCTAAATGTTGGTCATGATGGTTTAAGGTCCTAAATAAGTCTATTATATGGTATTGAGGAAGTGTCTAAGAATTTAGGTGTATTGGAAGTCAAACGTCAAGGGACGACTAACACGTTCGACGATTACATCACTTATGTGCCTCCTATGTGGTATTATGTGTTTATGTTTGATTCAAGAGGAAGGACCCAAACCTAGTGTCAAGGCTGCCCAAGACAGCCCAAACCATGGAGGTAGATGCCAGGTGGCTCAATCGACGCCCCGTTGGTTGGGTATCATCGAATGGGAGTTAGTCATGGGAGAGGAGAGACCAAAGACCAGACTCAGTCCTAGACCACGAACCAACCAGACGGTCCGTTGGTCAAGGGACGGGCCGCCGACGGCGCTTTCGTCTGTGAAGTTGTGTTCTATGCAGCTTCACTGTTAAGTGAGAGGTGAAGTTGAAATTTGACCCCACTTCCAAATAAGTTGTTTGGAGGTTTTTCAGGGTTACTTTGGGTAATTTTAAACATGAATATAAGTGTTTAACACTTAGAAGATTTCATTTTTCCAAATGAAAAACCCCAAATTCCTAGAATCCTCTCTTTGGACTCCGTTGAAGTCCAAACTCAAGGGCTTAAAGTGACGAATAGAGTGGAGATTCTTCATCAAAGTAAAGAATTAGATTTATCAAGGTATGGATTTTTATCCTTTAAACTCCCTTCAGCAAGGAGCCCCAATTCTCAAGATGTTTTCTAATGTTTTCAAGTTAAATTGTTCAATTTCATGATTCTACCATGGGTTCTTGCATTAATGATTTCTAAACATTGAATAATGATTTAATTGATATTGTATTGATTATTTTAAACTAAATTACCTATGAACCTATGACTTGGATGAACCCTAGATTTTTACTAAGTTTGTAACAACCCTAAAAATGGATATGCTAAGTAATGCTTAATGTGTGTAGAATGCCTATGATTAGAATTAGTTCACGCGGATTGATGCGCGTAGAACCAGACCTCTGAACCCCTTGCTACAGCCAAGCCAACTAACTTTGAGAGTTATTTCAGATAGGAAAGGGTGGCTCCAGCCATGTAGGGCTCCCGAATATGAAGATATAGTCGGATGAGTCTTCACCGGACTTAAAAAGGGAAAAGCTTAAGTTTGGACGGTGTAGGGGTAAAATGGTCTTTTTCCAGGATAAATGCAGTATCTTAATAACCCTAAATGTGCAATTAATTATTTAATTAATAAGGTGGTGGGGTATTTTCGATACAAAGGGCCAAAATTGCTCATTGAGAATAAATCTTGCTCCACCAGGGTTCGAACCTAGGTGTGAGCAATGATTTAACTTGATTATTTATATTGGTGAATTAATTTTATTAAATAATATTTAAATACTGATTTAATAAAAAGGAATATCAGATTATTAATTAATTAATTAATTAATGGGGCGGTTTGTGTTGGGTCGACCCGGAGGGACCCATTTTCGCGATAGGGACGTCACCGATTCGAACCTAGACGGAATCAACATTTAAGTAAATTAGATTGAGGTTTATAATCTGCATTTCTAAGGGAATTATGGTCATTTCACTAAAATTATTAAATCAGATTTGAAAAGTTTGAAATAGTCCTAGTTCACTAAGTCTAAACTACTTCACCTAATCCTAAGTCACTCACCTCTTTCACGTTTATTTCTCTCTCCTTCACGTCTATTCTCTCTTTCATTTCACACTTTCTTTCTGGCTTCCTAAAGTGAGAAAAAAAGCAGAAAAAAAATGTTTTTCACACTTGAAGAACGTGAACTCAAAACACAAACGAGAAAGCAATCCAAAAACGTTAAGAAAAACATAATACGCTAGTCGGTAAGGAATGAGTTTCGGGATTGGACGTGAATTTGGAGAAGTTTTGGGCAGCAAGTTCAAGTGCTTAATAACGTTAAAATCAGGTATGAGTTTTCTTACTCTTGGTCCCTTTCCCAAGAGACCCTTAAGATTCAGATAATTCTATTCCGAAACTACGATTGTTCCCTAATACATGTTCCCTATAATGAGCTCCTATCACTTATCTTAGGTTGGTATGTTTGTTGGTCAATCAGGTATGATGTATGACCAAATAAGAGGTAATCCGAAGGAGAAAAATAAAGAGGAAACATTGATGTAGGGGCTCGATCTAGGGTACCAATGTTATGTAGACCCAAATACAATTAATTAAAAAATGTAAGTGTTGTCTAAGGGATTCGAAATTGGGTTCCCTGGCCCTAATTTTGTATAGATGCATAAGTCATACGGGAATTAAATCTTCAACAGTAATGCTGTTTATTTAGATCGAAATCGAGATCTTGACATACATACAAGATGCATAATTCTTGTACTACATAATTTTAGAAAGATATGAGTCACTTTAACGAACTATGAATGAAGCCTTATGGCTTGTATGTATAGACCCATAAGTCTAGCATACATGTAAAAATAAGTGAACCTAAGATGTAAGTAATGAAATGGAATAACCCTTTTAGTGTTAAGTAAGAGTGTAAAACACAGTAAATGGCCAAGTGCATTGGCATGTGATGAAATGAATAGTATGTAAAGAAATGATTAAACCCTATAAGGGTTAAGTAAGAGTGTGAAACACACAAATGGCCAAGTGAATTGGCATATGATGAAATGTACATTCACGTAAAAAGGGCTGAGTAATTATGAAGAGCAATTGTGCTAATGTTAATGAATTTGGTGACAGCATGATATGAGGATAATGTAAAAGATTAGAGCAATCTCAAATGAGCCTAAGTAAATTTTACCAAAACGTACTCACCTATGAGAGTGTAAAGTTAATGAAGAGACCAGTATCAATAAACACTATAATGAAAGTATTGAGATTAACACACTTAATACTAATGATGAGATGACTTATCATCTATTGAGCTATGATGTCCTCATACTAGAAGCCAGCTTCCATGACGTATGAGTTAAATGTAATGGAATTTTAAACTGAGCAGTGATAGACTAGCTATGAGTAATGATGCCTTATTTCGAGAAGGGCGGAGGTTCACATAACTCTCATGAGATTACACTGCCCTGCATGCCGGGTATGGGTCTCCTTATATCTCCTAGTCGTCGAACCTATACTGCCAATATAAGGATCTAAGGGGGTTCAATTCCCATGTACGCTAGCATCTTTTTGGTCACTTTTACTGGTGGTTCCACCTCTTTTTAGTGTGGGGTTTCATTACACTGTATTTTATGATGCTCACATGATCTATGTCATTTAAAGTTAAATTTCCCAATGAATGAATGAAGCCAGCCTCAAATGATGCACATAATGGAATGAATGATACCAAAGCTGTTAGGATAGGATAATCAAGAGGTTAGTTTGATTCAAGTAATGACATTAGGTCATTGTTGGTCATTGCACAACGAACCCGTTGAATGTCTTAAACTGCATCCTAGGTATAGCTGGTGTTTTCTGTGGCCCATGAATAATTTGAAATGAAATGAAGTACGTACGAATGAACGAAGCAGAGTCTGTGTTCCATAAAGCAGACTCCCTACTTAAGGTCCCATATGTTGAGCCCTCATTTTCGGTAAGTCTTAATGTCAAGTCTATGATTCCAAGGTCTCATGGCATACTGATGAATTATATGAACAAGGTTATGTGTTATAGGAATTATGATATGTGCTATGTGTACGCTGTTGTGTGATGTGTGAATAATTTTAACTATGATGATGCATGTTACATTCATGGCATAACTTTCCTAATCCAAATTTGGAAAGCTCATAATATTTCGTAATTCAAATTTGGAAAACTCACTCACTTTCCTAATCTCAGTTTGGCAAGTCTACCGACTTGACCATCTATAATAATGTTGTTAGGAAAGAGATAATCTTACTCGTGCATGTCATTGGTGTTTGCTTGCATGTGCCCATACTTAGTACAATTGCGTACTAAACCCATACAACTCTAATCTTTTAGGTGCAGGCACAGGTGGAAGCTAGAGCTACAGGATCAACACTGCAGTTATCCAGACGTCGAGCATTAATCCGGGCTTGATAAACCCTCATGCTTTTGAGGATGCTTTCCCATTTACACTCTAGATTTGTTGTAGGATTGATATTGTGGAGTATGTTCCACTATCATTTCTTTCCCATTTTTTTCAGACATTGTATTGGTGCGATTTTGCATGTACATCTTTATATTTATAATAAAATGTTTCTTTCATTTGATGATCTTAATGTTAGATGGTTTATGGTGAACAATTCCGTAGGTTGTAGAATGTTTAGTAAGCATGTTAAGAAACAAAAAGTTTAAAATTTTCCGCTAAAATTAACCTAGATGAAGTAAGAATGACGTATGTAGGCTTGTCTGCGCCATCGAAGAGGTCAATACGCCGGTCTTGTCTGGGGTCTAGATTCCGATCGTGACACCTTGTTCTTAGCTTCCCTTCAATTGGATTATAAATTCAAAAATAATTATCTCATTTTTATGGATGATTTAATTATGTGTATATATACTTTAAACTGTTTTAATAAACTAGGAATGATAGGTACATCACTTAGGAACAAGTACGAAAAGAGAGGGAAAGAACGGTGTAACCAGGTGGCCTTGGCACTATGAGAGGCGCGTAGCAACAGATCCTGACGGACAAAGGCTTTCTGCAGGAGCTTTATTTTTGGTGCGGCACAGCAGGGCTTGACTGACAGAGTCTGTCTTGAGGGGCTCTAGTAGGCGCGGCGCCCTAGGGCCTATTAGACGAGTTTTCCGAAATTGCTTCTCCGATTTTCAATTCTAAACCTCCTAAACTTCCTTGTATCCCACTGCAAACCCTTAGAATCAATAAATACCTCATTACCCAATAGATCAAACCCAAAAACAGTCCGGAAACATGAATCAAATCTACAATGGATAAACTACAAATCAACCCACAAGAATTTCATAATTTTTTGTCAAGAACTTCCCTTCTCATCATTCAATAAACTCTAACTTTCTGAATTGAATCAAATTAGGGGTATGGGTGATAGGACCCAACACTAAATGATCTCCGATACTTCGATAGGCATCATCCCAGATGAAATCCATACAATGATCTTAGCATTCTTGGACAATTCTTAATCTTTCTCTTCTTTTCTCTTTTTTTCTACCCAACCCTAAGCGTTCAAATTATTTGTTAAAATGAATTAGGACTTGGTTTTTACCCCTAAATAGCTCTTAAAACGAATTAGGAAATACTAGGGTGAAAATACAACTTTTGCTCTTACTGAAATCCGGATTGGACTTTCCTCAGACCAATAATCCTACTTGCAAAAGTCATATATCTCTCATACAACCTCGAAATTCACAAACTTGGCACCGCTGGAAAGATATTTCCAAGATTTATCCATCAATATAAATATCTAACCCTAACTCTTCCTGAGATTGAAGTTATGATAATTCGAAACTGACCAAAACTCACATTAAATAGCTGGAAATTTTCCCGATTTCCCTATTTGTTTCAAAAAATGATTATTCTTGGTTTCTTAGCTTATCCTTTAGTTATTTCAAGTTACACGATGTTACAATATCCCCCCCCCCCTTGTGAACATTCGTCCTCAAATGAGAATTCTTTAACTAACCTAACAGTTGTAACATCACTTAAGCACTCAACACCAAAACAAATAATAACATGCTTACACTTAATCTAATAAAGTGCTAGGAAGAGAATTTACCACCTTGATTATCATTCTCTTTGGATCCAAAAAGATGTAGATATCTCTCTTTCATATGCTCCTCAGCTTCCCAAGTCGCTTTCTCAATGAATTGGTTCCTCTAAAGGACCTTGACTGAAGCAACTTCCTTTGTCCTCAACTTGTAAACCTGATGATCCAAGATATGAATCAGAACTTCTTCATAGGATAAGTTATCCTTAATATCAACACTCTCAGTTGGTACTATCAATGAAGGATCACCCAAGCACTTCTTCATCATAGAAATTTGGTATTCCGGATGAACCACTGCTAACTCGTGAGGTAACTCCAACTCATAAGACACATTGACCACTCTCTTGGATATTCTATAGGGTCCAGTTTACTGTGAACTAAGTTTCCCCTTCTTACCAAACCTCATAATACCTTTCATTGGTGAAACTTTAAGATACTCCTAATCATACACCTCAAACTTTAATGGCCTTCTCCTAACATTTGTGTAGGACTTTTGGCAACTTTGTGTCGTCTTCAATCTTTATTGAATCACTTTCAAATTATCTATATCTTTGTGAACTAGATCTATTCTTATCAACCCTGCTTCACCAACTTCGAACCACAGAATAGAAGATCGACATCTTATACCATAAAGAGCTTCATATGGAGCCATGTGGATGTTTGAATAGTAATTATTGTTCTAAGAAAACTCAATGAGAGGTATATGATCATCCCAATTTCCCTTTAAGTCGATCCACAATCTCTCAACTTATTTTCTAAGGTCTGGATAGTACATTCTACTTATCCATCTGTCTGAGTTTGAAATGTAGTGCTCAAGTTCACCTTTTAACCCAAACCTTTTTGGAAAGATTTCCAGAAATATATAGTAAATTGTGCACATCCATCTATAATAATGGAGACTACAACTACATGGAGTCTTACAACTTCTTTAAGTTACAGCATAGCATCATCCTCTGCCGAATAGGTAGTATTTACCACCAAGAAATGGACTGATTTTTTCATTCTATCTGCAATCATCCAAATAGAATCATGTTGCCTTCGAGGTCTTGGATATCCTGTGATGAAGTCCATAATAATCATCTCCCACTTCTATTCCGTAAGTTCTATATTCTGAGAAAAAACACCAGTTCTTTGGTGTTCTACTTTCACTTGCTGGCAATTTGGTCACTTGGCAACAAACTCAACAATATCTTTCTTCATCTCTTCCACCAATATACTTCTCTCAAGTCGTTGTACATCTGGGTGGAACCCGAATGGATAGAGTATCTTGAGATATGAGCTTTCTTTATGATCCTTTCTTGGAGTTCATCCACCCTTCGTACACAAAATCTACCTTGATACTTTAGCACACCATCTCTCTCTTGTTCAAAAGAAAATACTCTTTGCTTATGAATGTTCACCTTTAAGTCAAGAAAAATGGGGTCTGGGTCTTGCTTCCCTTTAACCTCTGACACTAATGATGACTCAACCCAATTGGTCACCACTATGCCTCCTTCTGTGAAATTCATAAGTATCGCCCCAAACGTGTAAGTCTGTGCACATCTTTTGCTAACTCCTTCTTTCCTTCTTCAACATAGGAAGTACTTTCCATAGAAAACCTGGTTAACGCATCATCAACCACATTGGCCTTACCTGGGTGGTATAGAATACTCATGTAATAATCCTTGAGTATTTCCAAGTTGTTCCTTTATATGAGATTGAGTTCTTTCTCAGTGAACACATATTGGAGGCTCTTGTGGTCGGTGAATATGTCAACATGTACACCATGCAAGTAGTGGGTCCATATCTTCAAAGCAAATACTACTGCATCCAATTCTAAATCATGAGTTGAATAATTATTCTCATGTACCTTCAAATTCTAGAGGTATAAACTACAACTTTGTCATTCTTCATTAACACACAACCCAAACCAACTCTTTATGCATACTATACCACAAAAGCTTAAGTGCCCTCTGGTAAGGTCAAAATCATAGTGGTAGTCAATCTTTTTTTCAACTCCTGAAAGCTTTTATCACAAGCTTAAAACCATTGAAACTTGACTTTCTTCTGAGTTTGCTCGGTCAAAGGAAACGAGAAAGATGAAAAACTCTCAACAAATCTCCTATAATAACAAACCAAACCAAAAACAAACTCTTTATATCCGTTGGAGATGTGGGTCTAGGCCAACTCATAACTATTTCTACATTAGGAGTGTCAATTTTATCCCATTATTAGAAATAATATGGCCCAAGAATGCAACAGACTTAAGAGAAAACTCACACTTGGAGAACTTGACATATAGATCCTTATCTTTTAATGTTTGAAGAACTACCCTGAGATGAATAGCATGATCTTATTCACTCCTTAAGTAAACCAGTATGAAATCAATGAAGATGATGATAAACAGATCTTAATAAGGTTGAATACTCTGTTCATAAGATCCATGAATGCTACAGTTGCATTTGTCAATCCAAAGGACATAACCAGAAATTCGTAATGCCCATATCTTGTTCTAAAATTTTCTTTGGAAGAGGATATTTATTCTTGATAGTCACCTTATTAAATTGGCGGTAATCAATACACATACTAAGGGAACCATCTTTCTTCCTTACAAACAAGACCGGAGCGCCCAAGGTGAGACACTTGGTCGAACGAAACCTTTATCTAACAGATATTTCAATTGTTCTTTCAAGTCTTTTAACTCTACTAGTGACATTGTGTATGGTGGAATATAGAGAGGACGAGTATATGGAATGATGTTTATGCCGAATTCTGTTTCTCTTTCAGGAGGGACTCTGGGTAGATCATCATAACAAAGCTTCTACAAGCCTACTGACTATTGGAACTAATTGAAGGGAAGTTACCTTAAGACTCGAGTTCTTAATTTTGACTAAGTGATAATTACACCCCTATAAGACTAACTTTCTCGCCATTATGTACTAAATGAAACGACCCTTAAGCACTGTTGAACTACTAGTCCACTCTATTACTGGCTCATTAGGAATCTGGAACTTGACAACTAGAGTTCTATAATCTATTGACGCATATCAGACATGAAGTCAGTCCATACCCAAAATGAAATAAAAATTTACCATGTCTAACTCTACTAGATCATTCATGGTGTTCTTGTGATTGGTGGAAACATGATAATCACAATAAACTCTTTCGGCTAGAATAGACTCCCCAATAGGTGTAGAAACACAAAAGGGTTCACAAAGTTTTTCTGGAAGAATCTGAAATTAGTTTGCAAACATAAAGAAGTTACGAAGGACAAACTTTCTCTTGCATCTAACAAAGCATAAACATCAAAAGTAGATATTTTGATCATACCCGTGAAAACATGTGGAAAATTCTACTGCTCTTCGCGGCTAGTGATTGCATAGAGACAATTTGCCCCTCTACCAGTACAACAAGTGGCTCCTCTTGGTGCACCCCTGTCTGGTGGAGCAACTGATGAATATTGAGTTTTATTGCCCGCACTAAAACAAATATGATATATAGCTACGAAATTATTAGCTACGACATCAAATTCGTCACTAATTATTCTCTTTTAGTGACAAAATTTACTTTTCGTGCTTAAATATATAAGACATATACTTTTAGTGACGAAACATAGGAATTCGTAGCAAATTTTTGTCCACTAATGTTTTTCACCAAAAAATTATTTGGCGTCGTTTTGTTAAGTAGTGTTAGTCATAAATTTAAAGTTATTGGTGACATATTATTTCGTCATTAATAGTGTATGTAATTTATGACAAACTACGACATCAAATTCTTCACTAATTGTTTGCTTTAGGTGACAAAATTTACCTTTCGTGCTTAAATATAGGAGACACGTTCTTTTATTGATGAAACGTAAACATCCAAAGCTACGTTTTGTCCACTGAAGTTTTCCACCAAAAAATTAGTTGACGTCATTTGTTAAGTAGTGCTCATCACAAATTTAAAGTAATCAGTGACAAATTATTTCATCAATAATAATGTATTTAATTCATAAAACATATTTTTTGTATTATAACTTATTAAAGTTTGGACGCAAAAAAATTTCATCTAAAAAAATATGTTGTTACAACATTGACAAATTAGAATTCGTAGTTGAATTTTATAAATTTTAGCTATGAAAATTTATATTTAATAATGACATTTATTTCGTCACTAATAATATAAATAATTGGTGACAAATATTTAATTGTCTATAATCAATCAATGATTTAATGAAAGCACAAAAAATATCACACAATGTGCAAGGTGTTAAATAGTGACGACTTAAAATTTTTTGTGAATAATTAAACTATTTGCTACAAAAAAAATTCATAGCTAAATAAAAAAATTTCTGCCATTGTGCACAATTACAAGTGACAACTTAAAAAAGAGTAATACAAGTGCTTCATAAGAAGTAGACAGAGTCCATTCGTTAATTGACAAGTAAAAATATTATAACCAATAAATTCGGTTAATTTTATAAGAATGAAAAAGTTCAATACATCAATATTCTAAAATTACGCTATTATAAAATGCATCATTTGAAAAATACCACTAGATCATAGGTACTGTAAGTGGGCACGTTTCTACCACTAGATCATTAATATTTGTTTGGTTAGCACTTTTATTTTTTATTTAATACACTTTTATTGATAAGCATGATAAAAAAATATTTTTTCAAGTTTTGTGCTAAGTTTTGTGCATGTCTATTTATTTGTGATTGATAAACTATATAGAGTAAGTCAATCTATTTGATTTTGCATATAAATATGTACATATTTAATAGTAATTCCACATACGTACGTAGAGTAACTATACAAAGATAACATCGACTTACAAACTTAGACTTTGCAAAGGTGCAATATATTTCATGAATTTCTGTTACTTTTTTCATCAGTGTGAAAATTGAACAAACTAAAAAATTAAAGCACAAATAAAAGAAATGAACTAACAAGGATTTCAAATATATGATGATGAAGTACTATAGTTATTGGTATCGATGTTCAACTTGAACCAATTATTCATTTTTATTTTAATAAATCAAAATTTAAATTTTAAATAAATTTATTATTGTAATGAATAATTTTAAAAATTTACAAAAATAAATAAATAAAATGAAAAATTATACTGAATGTATTTAAACATATTTAAGAAAATACACGGTTTAATTCAAATATGATGAACATTTGAATGAAATGCGAGTGATTAATTTCATGCATTTGTGCATGAGTATAAATTTGAATGAAGTGAATCAAGTATAAAATAAAACAAAAATGAATAAGAAGACAGAGTTGGTCTGATGGTAAGCAGTAACAAAATTAGATTTTGTTCAAGTAGGAAATATATATAAATTTAGAGACAATTGATTTCGTCACTTATTGAAGTAAAATAATTAGCGACAATATAATTTTGTCGATAGTAATAACCTTTTCAGTAACAAAGCATACTATTAACTAAAAAAAATATACTTTTTACAACAAATAAATTTGTCAAAAATGTTTAAGCATTTTGGGATGATTTTTATTTTTTTAGTTAATACAATACTTTAAGTGATGACTTTGTGACGAATTATTTTTAATCATACATGATTTTTAGTGATGAAATATGATTAATAATGACAAAATTATTTATCCCTAATAGTTAAATTTGTTGTAGTACCGGATTTCCACCACTTTGATTATTCTTAGACACTCTCTCATGAATTGACCCTCTTGGCCACACTTGAAGCAACCTTTCTGGCCATCATGACATTTAGCAAGGTGGCTTCTACCACACGTACCACATGAAGGAGCCCAACTACCTCCTTGTGTTACACTACCTTGGGACAAGATTGGCCTAGCCTTGAAGTTCTGCGAATTCAGTCAATCATACTCACCTCTATTTTTAGGAGCAGGTGCACTAGTAGATGATGGTGCATGCCCCTTTGATTTATGAAATTGAGGTTTACTTGAACCACTTTTTATTTGACTAGAATCATTCCCAGTCTTAGATTTGTTTTTTTCGGTTCTCCTCTTTGTTCCTCAGCTTTTCCTGTTCAACTTGTTCTACTTAGACCATCAGCCTATATATGTCCATGTTGCAAATCAACATTGCAGCCCTGCCTTCTTTGCTTAAAGCACGACCCAAATCAGCAACAAATAAGCTCATTCTGCTCCTCTTGTCCTTTACAATCTCTAGATCATAGCGAAACAGTTAGGTGAACTTCAACTTACACTTATGAACACTCATGGAGTTGTGTTTCAAGTGAGGAACTCCCTTTCCTTTGATTCCTTTAGATCTTGAGGAAAGAACCTCCCCAAGAACGCTTCTTCGCAATAAGCCGAAATTGGAGATGGTGCATCCTTAACTCGGCCCTCCTTACATTGGTTGAACGAAGTTCTAGCAACACTCTTCATTTGTTATGCAGCTAATTCAACTCTCTCAGCATTAACCACGTTAATTACATCAAACACTTTCCTTAATTCTTCCACAAAGTTCTATGAATCCTCAATAGTGTTTGATCCGGTGTAGCTGGGAGGATTGATTCTCTAAAACTCACAAACCCTCAATATGTAGGACCTCTCTTGTTTAGCTTCTCTTGTTTCCCCTCTTGGTTGGTTACTACTTAACTTAACATCTGGATAGCTTCCCAGGATTCGGGGTTGGTAACCTCTCATTGGGGTTGCTCATCGGTGCATTAGGTAACTCCTATTCGTGAGCTTCAACATTTCTCCTAACTGGTGATCTCTTACTTCTCTTTGTGAAGCCATTGGTATCTGAAATAGGCGTGAGACCGAATTAGAGGGAAACTTTTACAGATAATCTCTAACACACGAAATGAGTATAAAAGAAGTAAGGAATTCCTAAATGTTGTAACCTCCTAATCATATATGTGGCACGCTTCAAACCAATGCCTAAGACTTTTTACAGACCGGTATTCATAGACTCCCTAGGACTCTTGAACTATATGCTCTAATGCTATGTTTTTGAAGCCCAGAGCCTACACCCTGGCTGGACTGACACACAATTTCTATTGATGTTCGTGAGCAAACCCTTTCCCTATCTTACTTAGCTCAGTGGAAGACTATATAAATCTCTGATAATGAATTAAAAGAATTATGTTCAAGATAACTGTCTTATTCAAAATGGCACTTAAGTCTCAACATTTGAACATATTAAATGATGAAATTAAAGAGACTCCAGAACTGAACTACTAACTGTCTACGAAGCCTTTAAACTGACTGATATGGATGTTTGAACGGACTCCAGAACATCCTAATGAACTAAAATAGTAAAGCATTAAAAAGGATGTCCTCCAGAATGCGAGGAGGCACACCAACTGACTCTGGAGTGCTCAACGATGGGTTGCATGCTGATCCAAGTTACCTGCGTATGCATCATAAAATGATGAAGCGCAACTGGCATCAGTATATTGAATTTATGAGTATGCGAGTTGGAATGCTAGACATGACTTAAGCTTGAGGGAAATAAGATGAACTTACCTTAGCTTTGCCCAAATAAAGATTATGCTCAACTCAAGTATATATATAGCAATTTAAACACATGTGATATATATAAAGATTGTAAAACCATAAAACAACTTAGTTCTTTAAAGAAATGCAATAACAAACTCAACTTTACTTATATATGAAAGTAAAGTAACTTTTGTGAAAGATTCTCTAACCGACAACCATCACTTGAGCCTGAGTGATGATATAACATTTTACTTCACGTTGTCGAGGACCTTACTTACCTTAGTGGATCCACTAGCTTAACTTACGTGATGATCTAAAAAGTATGAGTTGTTAACACCTATGATGGTTTCATGGTTTACAGAAATACTTGAATTAATATGAACTATCATCCCCACATCGGTTCTCAATAGTACTATCAAAATATACATTAGATCATGTTTTTTGCAAAACTTCCTTCCTTTGGGTTGAGATAATTTGCTGAACTAGTTTTAGCTTCAAAAGACCTCTTGGATCAATATTCATTTTCTTGCTCAAAGCTCTTTTGGAACTCTTAGTTTCCTCTTAACTCAAATGTGAAAACATTTACAAACCTTTAGTAAATACTTAGTTTTCTTATAGTTTTTGAGAGATGAACTCAAATCTTACTCTTTACTTCACTTTAAATTCAACTCATAGGGAATACTTAGTTCCCTTATAGATTTTGATACTTAGTTTAAGAACTTACTTTGACTTCTTAAATTTCAAACTTATCTCAGAACTACTTTGACATTGTTCTTATCTTCCCTTGAATTTCATTACGGATTCAAGGATCATGATCATGTTTATGGATGATTTCATGATGTTTAGATGTACTATAAGGTGTTGGAATCAACTAGAAATGATATGTACATCACTTAGGAACTTTAATGAAAATATAGGGAAAGAACGGGGTCCCCAGGTGTCCTTGGCGCTCTGAGAGGTGCAGAGTAGCAGATCTTGGCGGACAGAGGCTATCCTCAGGTGCTATGGCTGACGTAGTGCGGCTGGGTCTATCAGACAGGTATTATGGCTTCTCATCTGTGATTTCAATTCTAAACATACCAATCTTCAATAGATCCGACACCAAATACTTAATATCACTAAATAAGTCATTACCCAATAGATTAAACCCAAAAACATTCCGGAAACATAAATCAAATCTACGAGAGATAAATCACCCCTACGAAATCCATGCAACGATCTTGGTGTTCTTGGATAATTATTTATCTTCCTCTTCTTTTCTCTTTTCTCCCCAACCCTAAGCGTTCTTAATTTTTGTGAAACTGAATAAGCGACTTGGTTTTTAGCCCGAAATAACCCTTAAAATAAATTGGGATATCCTAGGGTGAAAATAAAATGTTGCCCTTACTGAAATCCGGATTGGACTTTCCTCCGTCCAATAACCCTACTTCCGAAAGTCATATTTCTCTCATACGACCTCGAAATTTCACAAACTCGACACTCTTTGGAAGATATTTCTAAGAGTTTTCCATCCATATAAAGACCTCACCCTAACTTCTCTTGAGATAGATGTTATGGCCGTTTGAAAATGACTAAATATCACTTTTAAAAGCTGGAAAATTATCAGTTTTCCATATTTATTTCCAAAAATGATTATTCTTGTTTTCTTAGCTTATCATTTATTTATTTCAACTTACGAGATATTATTTTTTAGATGTCGTTTAGATCAGTTAGAATCAGGAAGAAATGAAGGAATAATCTAAAGGAACTCACAAGAAGCAAACTACTGAAAATAGGTCGAAGCAGGAGTCCCTGGAACACTCAGTGGCGTTAGGATCCAACCTTTGAATTTCAAAGGGAACTTTCTGGCTCAAAGCTTGTTCCAAAAAACTTGACTAATTTTGATTCTCGTTTTCTGACCCTAATTCGCCTAGAATAGATTGTTTTCCTCAAAATTTTCCTTTGATTGAATTACCCAATACAAGTTGACAATAATAAACTCTCTTTTCCTAGACAACCACCATCAACAATCGAAATCTTCACCTAAAAATTCATCAAACTTCATAAACAAAGCAAGAAGAACAAAACCTCAAGAACTCAACTCATTCAACCTCCGGATTAAAATTACGGATGAAATTTCCCCTTTTTGTTGTGTGGGTTAACAAACCCAACACAATGAAAACGTACGTACTATGATTTGGCAAAATAAATCCTCGATTCGCAAGAAATATTCATTTTTCCTCCTTTTCATTTATTTTCTCTTCTTGAATTCTCTCCTAAAATCCTAATCATAATTTAAGATTATTAAAACCGACCCAAATTAGTTTGGACACCTAACTTATTACTACAACATGTTTTAAGCAATTAATTGGGGTAATTGTCACGCCCCGAACTACCTCCAAGATACGGACACGGAACCTAGGACCACAAGTGATCCCAAACTAACATTGCTGGCATGATCATGAGCATACTAAAGAGAATAAAGTTTTGCGGAAGCTAACTCATACTCTAATAAAAAGATGGGGAATACCCATATAATATAACTGAGATATTTGAAATACTGATGAGTTTAATACAATAAAGTTAGTAACTCAATAATAAGCTGAAACTAACTATGCCTAAAATAAGACTCTACTCGACTAGAAATACTAGGACAATCCCCAAATAAGTCTAGCGAAAAATGAAACTAAAAGACTATAATGAACTCATGACTATTGTCCTCGAAGAATCAGGACTCACCACCGAATCTACTGAACTAGAGATCGGGAATCGATCTATGCGCGATCTGAATGCTGAGAACGTGAACCTACATCACGAAAAGATGTAGCACACGTATGTGTCAGTATTTGAAGTTACTGACCATGTAGGACAGAGTAAAGCTTAAATGAGACATAACTGAACAAGCACAAGAGCAAGTATAATAAGATAAACATGAAATACTGAATTATGAGCTAACTTAATGCAATGACTAATTTATAACATGCTGAAACTGAATACTGAAAAAATATTGGTAAGACATCAATGCAAGAGAGTCTGACTGAACTGCGGGAGCTCCTAATAACCGATAATAAAACCACATGAGCTAAATGTGGAGTTGGATGTATACGCCCCATCAAGAGGACCTAATACACCCTACCAAAGGCATAAAGTCATGCTGGCGTGATCACTAAACTGATTGCCTATAAAAGGGACTTATAACCTACTTGGCTAGTATTTCTCGGGCTAATTGGGTACGCTGAACCCTACTCCAACTCGGTATTTTGATTCTTCCAATGAATTATGTAATTAACTTATTATGACTCAGTTTCTATAAATACTGGATTGATCAAAAGTGAACATGCAAATTGAGAATACAACATTTAATCTGATACTAATACATTAATAACTGAGGCATGTATAACGAAATAACTAAAATATCTAATCTATCATGTAAAATTCAAGAACTAAAGAATCACATAGCTAGTTTTTTAAATACATGCAATAAACTAAATAATGACATGGAAATCTGATTTGGAACATATAACTAATTAATTCATGAAGTTTTTTTTTGAAGTTCTAGAAACCTAGGTCTGATCAAGATATGGGAATAAAGAATCTGACTGAAAACTTTGGACCCAATGGGTGAAAGGAACCCACCAGTGAAATCCCACATACAAGGTGATGAAATCCACGGAGAAATATTTAGATTTTGGGGCTGGAACTACTGAAACCTTGTTGCATTCTTGAACTAAGGTTCTTGACCTCTTTCTCTTCTCTTGCTTATAATTTTCTAAGTTTTTGATTATTAATTTGATTTAGGTAATTTTTTGTTATATTTATAGGCTTAAACCAAAAAAAATCAGATGATTTAACGTCAAAAGAACGTATGCGAGGGTTATTAAAAAGTGGGAAAAGACCAAAAGACCCCTAAATTAACAGTTGTCAGAGTGACAGACGGATATGGTTCACGGACCGTTGTCCTAACTACGATCAGTAGGTCATGTCCGTTGTCAGTGGACCAAGATCGACAGACGTGGCCACAGACTGTTGTGCTATCTATGATCCCTCCTGTTCCTTCGTCATTTGGTTCAGAGAGTGGGTTTATGGACCATGATCGACATACTTGGTCCACGCACCGTGGTCGCACGTTTTGTTTGTGTTGTTACTTCGTCGTTTGGTTCAAAGAGTGGGTTTATGAACCATAATAATTGGACCTGGTCCACAACCATGGTTCCATCTACGTTCTTTCCTATTCCTTTGACATTTTGTTTAGAGAATGGGTTTATGGACCATGATAATCGGACATATTCCAAGAACCTTTGTCCCACCTATAGTCATTAGATACTGGCCGTCATTTAGGATCTAAGTTTTTTGTGGACAATGATTGAAAGACCTGGTCCACGAATCGTGGTCCTACCCATGGTTCGTATGTCCTGGACATCGTCTGTGGACAAGGATCGATGGACCTAGTTTAAGGACCGTAGTCCTCACTACAGTACGTAGGTGGCCTCCATAGATGGAATCTACACTTCTTGAAAATAAGAATTTTGGTCTATCTAGGATACGAGTTGTCACATTATCTCCCCCTTGAGAAAATTCTTCCTCGAATGAAGACTAAAAAAGTTCAAATAAAGGGAGAGAGCTTTAATCCCTACTACTAAACATTGAGAACTGACTTTCCAAGTTAATTGAGTTTTGAGAACATTCAAATATGCTTAAATGCAAGTGAAAATGAGGGAACATGATTCTAAGACTTAATTTACGCATGAATGACTGGAGAACGGAAAAGGAACTTTTACCTCAAGATGGGGTTGATTCATAAGGAAAAAGGTGAGGATTCTTGGCTTTTATGGCTGTTTCTGCTTCCCAAGTTGCTCCCTCTACGAACTGACTCCTCCACAAAACCTTGACTGAAGCAAAAAAAAATTTCTCAACCTTCTAACCTGGTGGTCAAGAATATCAAATGGTACATCCTCATAATAAAGACTATCTTCCACCGCCACACTCTCTATTGGCACTATAGAGGCTGGGTCACCCACACACTTCTTCAAGAGCGAGATGTGGAAGAAATGATGCACTGCTGCTAATTCTGCTGGCAACTCTAACTCATATGCCACCTTTCAGAACCTTTTCAATATCTTGTAAGGGCCTACATATCTAGGACTGAGCTTCCATTTCTTTCCAAATATCATCACCACTTTCATAGGTGAGACTTTCAGAAAAACCCAATCATCAACTTGGAACTCTAGTTCCCTTCCCCTTACATCTGCATAAGATTTCTAACGAATTTATGTTGTCTTAAGTCTATCTATAAAGAGTTTCACTTTCTCCATAGCATAAAGGACTGAATGTTGCCCTATCAAAGCTTCTTCACCCACTTCAAACCAACTAACGAAATATCTACATCTAAACCCATACAAAGCTTCATAAGGGGCCATCATAATATTAGGATGGTAGTTATTGTTGTAGGCGAACTCAATAAGCAAAAGGTGATCATCCCAACTACCCTTGAAAACAATCACACAAGATCTCAAAGAATCCTCTAGGGTCTGAATGGTACGCTTTGCCTGTCCATCCATCTTTGAATGAAATTTTGTGCTAAGGTTAACTTGAGTACCAAGCCCCTTGTGAAAGGACTTTCAGAAATGAGAGGTAAATTGAAGACCTCTATATGAGATGATAGGCAAAGGAACCCCATGCAACCTCACAGTTTCATTAATGTTAAGCGTGGTATATTCCTCTGCCGAAGCTGTAGTCTTGACCGCTAAAAAGCGAGAATACTTAGTCATCCTATCAACTATCACCCAAATTGAGTTATGTTGTCTACGAGTACGAGGTAACTCTGTGATGAAGTCCATATTGATCACGTCCCACTTCCAAATAGGAATATCAATCTCTTGAGTCATACTTCCTGGTTTTTGATGTTCTACCTTGACTTGCTGGCAATTGGGGAACTTACTCACAAAATCTGCTATATCCCTTTTTATGCCATTCCACCAATAGACTTCTCGTAGGTCACGGTACATCTTAGTACCACCTAAATGAATAGAACATCTGGTGCTATGGGTTTCTGCAAGGATATGCTTTCTCAACTCACCCACATCAAGAACACACAATCTACCCTCGTAGCGAAGTACATCATATACCCCTTGAGAGAAAACCTCCTCCACTCTTTGTATGTAGACTGCACCCTTAAGTTCAAGCAAGATTGGATCACTGTCTTGCTTATTGTTAACCTCCATTACCAAAGAAGATTCTGCCGCATTATGAACTGTTACACCACTGTGTGTTATGCTCATAATGTAAACTCCTAAGCGAAAAAACCTATGAACATCCTTCACTAGCCTTACTTTCTTCCTCAACATCGGCTACACAACCCATACATAATCAATTAAGAGCATCTGCTACTACGTTCGCCTTACTAGGATGATAATGCATACTCATATCATAATCCTTAAAGAACTCAAGCCATCTCCTCTGACGAAAATTCAACTCTTTCTGAGTGAACAAATAATGAAGGTTTTTATGATTAGTGAACACATCTACACAAACACCATACAAGTAGTGTCTCCATATGTTGAGTGCAAACACCACTACTGGAAGCTTGAGGTGGATAGTTTTTCTCATGAACCTTAAGTTGTCTAGAGGCATTTGCTATAATCTTACCTCGCTACATTAATACACAACCTAGGACAACTCTGGATGCATCATAATAGATCACATAACCATCTGAACCGTCTGGTAGAGTCAAGAGAGGATTTGTAGTCCGTCTAGTTATAAATTTTGCAAAGCTTTTCTCACAATCATCTCACCATTGAAACTAGACCATTGTCTGAGTTAACCTAGTAAATGGTGAGGCTATGGATGAGAATCCTTCCACGAACCTTCTATAATACCCTGCTAGACCTAAGAAACTTCTTATATCTATAGCAGAGGTAGGTAAGAGCCATTGTTTCACTCCTTTTATCTTACGTGAATCAACTAAGATACCTTTTTTACATACAATGTTACCAAGGAAAACAATGGATTTAAACCAGAACTCACATTTGCTAAACTTAGCGAGTAACTGAAAATCCTTGAGAGCCTGTAGAACAATTCTCTAATGACTCGCATGTTCTTCCTCATTCCTAGCGTAAATGAGGATATCAACAATATGTATGATAACGAACAAGTATAAGTACTGTTTGAAAACTCTGTTCATCAAATCTATGAAAGTTGTAGGAGCATTGGTTAGTCCAAAGGACATAATTACAAATTTTTAATGACCATACCAAGTTCTGAAGGATGTTTTTGGAATGTCACTATCTCTGACTCTAAGATGATGATAACCCGATCTGAGGTCTATCTTTTAAAAATGACTATCACCCTGAAGTTGGTAAAAAAAGTCATCAATTCTGAGGATGGGATACTTATTCTTGATTATGACCTTTTTTAACTGTCTATAATCAATGTAAATTCTAATAAAACCATCTTTCTTCTTTACAAACAACACTGGTGCACCCCATAGTGAAATACTTGGTCTTATGAAACGCTTATCTTGAAGGTCTTTCAAGTTATCTTTCCACTCCTTAAGCTCTGCTGGATCAATTCTGTAAGGAGGAATAGAAATAGAGTGGGTATATGGAAAAAGATCAATGCCAAAGTCGATTTTCCTTTCAGGGGGGACTCAAAGAAAATCTTCTGGAAAAACTTCAGGAAACTCACAAACTACTGGAACTGACTCAAGAGTTGGGGTTTTAGAGCTACAATCCTTAACACCAACAAGAAGATAGATAAATGCCATAGAGATCTCTTTCTGGCCTAATGGTAAGAAATGAATCGATCTATAGGCGCTAAGGTACTAATTTACCATTCTAAGATTGATTCATCTGGAAACTAAAAATGAACAATCCTAGTTCTACAATCGACCGAGAAATAACAGGACTGTAACCAATCCATTCTTAGATGACATCGAAGTCTACAATTTTTAACTCTACAAGATCTGCTGAGGTGACTTACTGAGAGACTGTGCCAGGTCAATTTCTTTATACCGTTATAGATAAAATTGGGTCACCGACTAGAGTAGAGACTGAGAAAGGTTTTGAGAGAGTTTCTGGACTAACATTGAATGTGACTGTTATGTAAGGAGTTACAAAAGAATGAGTAGCCCCCGTATCTAGCCATGCTTAAACATCAAAGTCAAAGACTCGTAACGTACCAGTGGCTACCTCATGAGAACCTTCATGATACTGAAGAGCATACAACCTATTCTGGCGCTGACCGCCACCTGTACAAGATGATTTACCCTGCTGAGTCTGGTGACTTATTGGGGCTAATGAAGTGGTAGACTTAACTCTACCATTACCACCTCTTCAAACCTGTCTAGAAGCACAATCCCACAACTTGTGAACATATTGACCGCACCCAAAACATCCTCCTTTTCCTATGAGACACTCGCCCGGATGGTTCTTACCACATCTAGGACTAGTGGGGTAAATCTAGGTTCCTGAAAAACTTCCCTGAGACTTAGATCATGGCGCTCTAACCTTATGGTTGTACCTGTTCTTGGATGATGGAACACTAACCGACGAAGGGCTGGAGCTGAAGACTTCTGTTGATTCTGTGAGCATTTTTTACCACCCGATTTCTACTAAGAATACTCATAGTTCCCAATCCTAGCCTTCTTACTCTCCTTGTCCTGTTCCCTAACCTTATCAGCCTCAACTTGTTGAGTAGAGCCATAAGCCTAAAGATGTTCATATCTACTAGTAACGCTAAAAGAACACTTCATGAAAAGTTGTAAATATCAAAACTCAAGAACATGAAAGTGTGATTATAATAGTAGTACTTAATCGTAGTGGGAGAATCATAATGAAGATTGATTTGTTTTGTATGCCTAAGAGAACTTTTATGATAGAGCTCCTGAAAACAATTACACTCTTTGAGGGTTTCACGATAATGTTTCTCAAGATCAAGTAAAAAATCAGTTTATTAAGATGCAGCACTACTACACAAAATTGCATGAGAAAATAGCTTGGTAAATTTTCTTTCGATAAGAAATAAAGGAATGCATGTGAAAGTTGTAAAGGCATAGTTAAGAGTCTATGTGGGAGATTATTAGAGTATGTACTATTAATAATGTGTTTGTACATAGTACTCTAACAATTTTTAAGATTAAATATCTAAGTGGGAGATTGTTAGGGTATATACTATTAACCATGTATTTAAATATATTACATTATAACAATTGTTATGGTTAAAAGTCTAAGTGGTAGATTGTTGGAATGTATACTACTAACCATATGTTAAGAATAATATTTATTAGAGAAAAATATTTACTCAATTGTAATAGATCATGTACTCAATTATGGTGTCTAATCATTTATATAATAGATGATTTGGTGTGTAAAGTTTTAGCTTATACACAGAGGATTAAATCATTGATTCTTAAAAGTATAAGTGTTCTGTTCTCAATCTATAATGGAAATTGAAGATGTCATCAGGTACAATTGTAGCACAAGATTATATGTAATTTATTATGATTATGGGAATGATATAGTTCCAACTTCTTTTGCTAGTACATTTTGTATGTATTGAAAGGGACCGAGTAGATATAGTTGTTTTCGAATAACTGGCAAAACATATTCTCTACACTATTAAATATACTTATATTCTTAATCCTGATATAACTATTATGATTTGTATACATTAATTATCGTTTTGATTTATTAAAAAGTGAGATTCTGAGATGGGTCAATATGCGTGATAAGTTGAATGATAATAATATATATTGGTGAAATAATAAGTTAGTTGATGGAATCCATGTCTCATTATAGGGAATGATTGATATGTCATTTTGAGAAACTTATAAGTTTTCATCATGTCAAATCTTGCTAGTATTTATGAATCCAACACATGAAATAAGTTAAGTAGTGCTATAAAGAAAATCATTAAGTTAAATTCGTCAGTAATTTAATTTATTGATTAGTATCTAAAATCTTAGCATGGGGAATCAAGAAGTAGAGAAGTGTAATTACGAATTTCTAGTGGAATGATTTGTAATTTATTACAGTAAGAATAATTCAAATTCATTATTTAGAATTATTTCCATAATTGGAAGCCTCGATAATTAATTATTTGGTCCCTATAGTGTCCATTTTAAACAAGAACTCATAATCCTATTTCTGTGGAAAAAGGAAGAATAATATGGGTTTTTCTAGTCTTCTAGAAAAATTAGATTTTTGATTCCTTTTTGGATTAGGAAGAAATCTCTATATATAGGAATTTTCCTAACCTTGAAAAGAGATTAGTTTTCTATTTGATACTTGACCACCCATGTATGAAGAGATTTCGAATGTGACTTGGGATAACTGTAGAAGACAATAATTATTGTTTATCTTGTAGCTTCACTTGAAGGTCCGTCTATCTTGTGGATTCGCTCGAAGGTATTTGTTCAAGAGGTATTTATCGGATTAGCTTTCAATATGTTTATGTGTTCTAGAATAATATATGTTTTAACATAAACAATACCGGTTATCTATTATTCATGTAAGCAGTAAAGATCCTAATGTACTTTTGTTGTGTATATATGTTTTCTAATACATAGTTGTGTTTTATATCATTTTTTATATGTATCTAAAACATATAAAACTATGGGGACACTAATATGTATTATAAACAAAAATTATATATGATCCGTTGAACAAGTTACAATAATGTATCTTGAAGTGTAAATTTATTTGGAAGGATACAATAAATATTAAATAATAAATATATTTGGTTTGATTTTAGCTATGTCTTAGTATATTATGTAGTTCCAATTGAATCAATGCCGAACAAAGTGATTGATCAGTTATGAAATGTGTTTTGAAAGAACTTGTCTTGCCACTAAGATACAAAATAATGCTCAATGGCTAAAGTAAAACCAACAGATGAAAGATTCAGATGAAAATCTAACATCAAACACAAATTGTTGTGTGCAATGTGAACAAGTAGGACTCAATAGAAGCCTTGTACTATCTTCGTGAAAGAAGAATCTAGATCAATACTTTTTTGGAGTACTTTGTTTTTTCAGATCTAATAATTATCAGGTTATGACATTTCTTTCTGTTGTTACAAATTTCTACATTAAAAAAGTACTTTTAGCTTACGAATTCATGATTCAATAAATTGAAATGTTACGCTTATTTTTCAATTCTTCCTATTTTTTTCTATTGTTAATTTATAATAAAGTGAATTTGTGTATTATTTTGTGTTTTATACAAAGTTATTTTTAAAATATACATTGTATTTGTTAAGTCATTAATGTTTTTGGAACAATTAGTAAGTACTGAAAATACTATTATATTACAATAATATGTTTAACATAAAGAATCTAATACTTAATTCATTGAAAAAATTTGTATCAGATGATATAGTATCAAGTGTTGTGATATTATCGGATAAAAATTATGATGTGTATTTGTCACAACTCGAATTCTGAAATTTGAATCGCAACCGGCATCTATGAACTCTTAGAGGTCACAGACAAGTGTCATCTTGCATTTATAACATTCATATGGTTAATTTTAGCGGAAAACTTAAAACTTTTAGTATGAAGTATACATAGACTTCATATAGTTATTGGATGAATTCATCCTATACTAAACTCAACATAAATATAACAACGATCAATCATAAATCAATTCGAAACAGAATATGAATATATCATTAATACGTTTACCAGACACGACCTTATTACAAAAGCTTCAAAATGAAAGTACGAAATAAACGCTAGGGAAAAAATCCACTAGGTTTTTCTAAAACTAAGGCTAGACTAAAACTGTAGCATCCTCGAAATTAAGAGGACCTACCAAATGGTCTGGAGAAACGTTGATGTCCAAACCGTTGCAGGAGTCGTCAATCTGTCCCTTAACCCACATCTATAAAATAGTAAATAGTAGGGGTTATTACACCACTTCTACTAAGTATGGGTGTATGCACACGTACACATAAGCCTATGCATGATCAAAGAAAGCTCTTCCTAAACAACATGCTATTTCTGGAAATCCTAGTCACTAGACTTTCCTAAATCGTTAGTAGTGAATTGTGGTATGAATATGATGTCTTTTATTGCATTCAAAGCACACAACTCATTTTCTATATGATTACAAAATACTAGTATCATCAACATAATTTTAAAACAACTCGAGCAAATATTTGAGATTTTTGATCCTTTTAGGCCGAGAGCTCCTCTTTGTACACTTAGATTATTTTTCAGTCTTTTTCTTCTTGTTGTTGTGTAGTTCAATAATTCTTTTTGTCCTATGTTTTACATGCAATTGCAATGATTCATTGTAGTCTCATTCCCACAATGAATCGATGTAAGTAATCCAAGGACTAAGGAATGAAATTCCTACCTTATAGCGAGTCATTCTTTACACTATATATTCATTACCTTTCATAAGCAATTCTCTATTGATCATGCCATTGATTTCATTACTTTCATGTTTTATATATTATATATTTCATATACATGAGACTTTGGAATCGTTGATGTAGCATTAATACATCTCAAGTGAGGGCCCAATATATGGAACCTCAACTCGAGGACCTTCATTAGCAAACACAGAGTCTGCTTCATTCTTCCGTTCGTACTTCACATTATTCATTTAATTCATTAGTAGGCTGATGTAAACACCAAATATACCTAGGATGATGTTTAAGACTCTCATTGGGATCATGAAGTGCAATGACAAAGAATGACCTATTGTCATTACTTAAATCTGATTTCACCTCCTGATTGTTTTGCAAAAACACCTTCGGTATCGTTCATTTCATTATCTTCCATACTTTGAGGCTGGCCTCATTCTTCCTTTGGGAACTTTAACCTTAACCGACATAGATCATGTGAGCATCATGAAATCCAGTGCCTGCCCCACACTGAAAAGAGAGGGAATCACCGGCCAAAGTGACACGGACATGCTAGTGTATATAAAGATTTGAACCCGGGTAGATCCCTATATTGGAAGTATAGGTTCAAAGACTAGGAGATATAAGGATAACTATATACGGAATGCCAAACAGTCTCATCTCATGAGATTTACGTGAAACTTTGTCCTTCCTGAAAGAAGGCATCACCGCGCATAGCTATCCTATCGGTGCTCAGTATAAAGTTCCATTACATTAAAGTCATATGTCATGGAAGCTGGCTTCTAGTATGAGGACATCATAGCGCAATATATGATTTCTCATCTCATCATTAGTATTAAGTACACACTAATCTCAATACTTTCGTTAGAGTGTTCATAGAGACTTGTCTCTTATTTAGCTTTACACTCTCATAGGTGAGTACATTTTTGTAACATTTAATTAGGATCATTTGAGATTGATCTCATCTTTCACAAGACTCTTATTATGTTGTCACCACATTCATTAGCGTTAGCATATTTGCTCTTCATAATTACTCACCCCTTTTTACGTGAATGTTCATTTCGTCTTTATCTTTTAGTGTTGACTCAAGCATTATAAAGGCTTTCTTCTAGATTGAGATTTACTTACTCTATTGATTACTGGTCATCCTTGTTTATGTTGATGAAATGTGAATTTTCCTTACATATAATCCTTTGGTGTTAATGAGACTGGCTCACAGATTCTAACGCCTTCATACGTGAGTATTCTTTTAACATAGTAGCTTATGTGGAAGTGAGACTTGTCTCACTTCCTTTAACACCACATTCTTGTAACTTACTTTATACCCCTAAAATTATGTTATAACTCACGTTACTTACTTACTTTAGTATAGTAGATTCATATCATCGTTTATGGACGATGAGCACTTCATTAAATGAGTTTCATGAGTTAATATGTCATTCATTAAGAGCATGTTGGGAGTTGTCTCAATAAATGGCATGCCCTTAGTTATGGATTCATTGAATTACTTTAGATGTGCTTATTCATTTGATAATCCAACATTTTAGTCAATTAAGATAGTATAGGGTATGTTGGGACTTGTCCCATTATTGACATAACCTTAGTACGTATTCATTTTGTTCTGTTGGTCATGCTTAATTAGACATTGCATTATATTGGGCACATAAGATTGGTGTAAATTTAGTATTGGCCTACAAAATTTGGAAATGACTTCATAGCTAGTTTATTGGCACAAGCCCAACATTCATTCAAATATAGTTTCATGAGATTCTCATTAGTCAATTTTTCCATCTTTATTTAGAAGCAATAATGTAAGGCAATTCCATTCAACTTTTGGGCAAGACATTGTTAGCCATTTTACTTGCAAAACACAAACATTCATTCAACTTATGATTTCATGAATATCGATTTAGCCAACCTTATAACATAGCTTTAGCCATAACACTTTTAAACATATTGGACAGAATCATATTAGAATTTGATAAATATATCATTTTTATAACGTTATATTAACAGAAAGTATGCACAACAGACCGTAACATCTTCTTACATAACATCTTCGTACATATCTTTAAAATAGTATCACTCTTTTAATTCACATAATAACACTTTGCATCAAACGAGACCAATCAATAGGTTCATTCAATCATTATTTAATCAAAAACCATACAAATTAAGATCGGCTAGCAGAACATACCAACAATATAATTTTTAACCTATTCAACATTGACAAGGATACTAGGGAAAGGAGTTCGACAAGAACGAGGGGAAACAACCCTAGTTTTCAAGATCTTTGAATCATTCGAAAGAAAGTTCTCTTGGAGAAAGAAGACAAGGAGAGAAACCCATACCTTATGTAGAACTTAATCTACGAAGACCACCTTGAACAAAACGTTGAAGAAATCTTGAAATCTCCCTAGAGAAATTGATAAATTTTCTGCCTTTTTCTTGCGTTCGTTGCTCACTATTTTTGCGTCCTTTTTTCTATGAGTTTGAACGTGATTTTTAGGTTTAAGAACTGATCCTGACTCATTCAACTTAGAGTTTAATAATTTAGCTACTAAACTAATTAAATAATTACTACAAAGCCCCTCCTAGATTGACTAGAACTAGGAAAACACAATACTTGATTAAACCTGAAATTTTTCCAAAGAAGTTTGTTTTGCATTATTTTATAGGGTTGGGCTTTTAAAAAGGTAAAAGTGTGGGGTCATGGGTCTGTTTGGATTTTTAAAACTTGGGGTATAATTGTGAATGTTGGGTCAACGATTTATTTATTATTTTTAAAACTTAGGGAAAAAATATAACAGTACAAAATATATCATAATCCCAAAACATTTTTCAAAATATTATATTCTAATAAAATATTATTAATTCATTTCAAACGAGGAGACGTTTCATTTTCTCCAACTACAACATCCCATCTGCTTTTTATCTACATCTTCCACATATATTTCTTTTCTAGTATAATCAAACTCTACGCTTCCCCATATACTTCTCTTCCCCCCATTAACTTAAACAAACGTTTCTCACTTATCATCTTTCTCAAATCACATTTCTAACTTATCATCTTCCTCAAATCATCATCTGTTTTTCTCACTCCAAGTTCAAAACTTTCATTTTTTGTAAGTTGGTTCTTCTTTTATGGTGTTTTCGGTAATTTTTATCATATTTGGTTGTTTATTTCATTATAGTAGAGTAATGATTTAATGACTCCTTGCTCGGGAGTGTTTTTCTTCATTTTCTTGCTTATGATGAATTTTTCGCCATATTTGATGAATATTTGTCATCTCTAATGAGGTTTTTGTTTAGATATATATATATATATATCTAATCCTATTTGGTTGCTTCTTTGTATTTTTAAAAATTTTGTTTATTTCGCCTATTGATTTTGAGATTTTTACTAAACTTTGATCGACTTTAATGACATTTTCTAGCAATCGCATTGTTAATTTTTGTTGGATCAGTTATTTATTTTGCATGTTCTATTGGATATTTACTCTGCTTATGTTAATAAAGTACTGGTTGAACATATGTTTTTGCTTTTAGATTATAAATTATTGTTAAAACTAGAGGATGAAGCAATAAACCATCTGCTTCTATTGCTCTAAGAATTAAGAAACTTAAGGCTAGAGAATTTTTGAAAACTTCTAAAAAGAAAATAATTTTAGTCCAAGAATCTAGCCTGATTCAATTTCTGAAACAATCATGGAGATTAATAATAACCAAGACAGTAGTGCTTATGCTATCGATAATGTTTAGAGCAGTGAAGGAGAAAGTGATAGCGAATAGAGTAGTAGAGACACTAGTCGAGATGAGGATGATCCTCTATCCTTGCCAATTTGTACAAGAGATATCTTAGGTGAGCTGTATAACCTAGCGACATGGTTACATGAATTAGGATTATTTCCATCAAATATCTCTTTAAGATCAAGGATGACAGTTTATTGTGAGTTTTAAAAAATTCTGATTCAAGAAAAACTTTATAATAAATTTAAGGGTACTTGCTTTGGACATTTGAGGCACATTCCATATTATTTTAAGTTCAATGGAAAAATTGTCCATTACATGTTGTTGCTACGTGTCACAAATAACAAAAAGTTGAATGAAATGTGTTTTTTTGTGAACGATAAGCTTGTATGTTTGGCTCACAAGAATTTGATTGATTACGGGGCTAAATTGTTCAGTATATCCACATGAATCAAAAATAAAAAAAGTTCTTAAGGTGAGAATTTTCACTTCAAGGTCACAAGGAACAAGAACATCACTTGTGCAAAATTTCCAAGTGTAAAAAATAGTAAGCAATTAAACAAGGAGCAAAAATTGAAGTGCTTTCGTCCACTCGATATTGCTTGCCCATGATTGGTCTAAGATTGTGGATTCAAACCATAGCAAAATGACAAATAATTTGGATATCTTTGGAAGTTAACCACGGGGAAATAAGTCCTTTGATTTAACATTGATATATTTAAAGAATTGTATTGATTATAGGAAGCAGGGGGAAATGTATAATGCAAAAAAGAATGCATGTTAAGTTCTTTACGTCTTTACCAGGGCATTTTTGTTAAGTATTATCAACTATTTTGTCGATTTATAATATACTCTTATTTAATTGTGCAGTACTTCATAGCCTCTATTTATTTGTTTGTTCTTTATATGGATTTCAGGTTTGGATATCTGAAGTTATTCCATATCTTGGAAAGTATGTCGGGAAGTCCATGGATTCTACACTGCTCATTTCCCGTTTACTAAGATGATACACTTCAAATAGAGAAGATAAAGTTTAATGTGATCCATTATGTATAAGGAGAGAAGTATGAATGTATACATTTATTTGTTATTATCTAACAATAATTTTAAATTAGTGAACATTGTGTCATACTTATATGATTTTGTAGATTGTTCACCCATACATCATCCCTACTTTCCGTGAGATGGGACATAATTACATGAAAATATTTAAGCCATATATGGATGAAGTGAAGGAGGCAATCATCGATGTATTGAATGCCCAATGGAAAAGTCTGACCGTCCTCACTGAAGGTGATGAACATTTGGGTGATCACAATGTACATTGTGTGAATTCTATTATTAGTAAACAGATTAATGTACCTAGTACCTCTAATGATGGGAATTTGGAAAATCTAAGTGATCGTGTCTTATCACTTGATAAATCAATGGTCGAAATAGTTACCTATATATGGGACAAAAAGTTGAGGAGAATTGAAAAGAATAAAAAAAAACAAGAGAAAGGTAAATGTATTGTTACCATCAAGTAATTCATTCCTATACTTTTTTTTCAAAGTAATATAGTACATGTGAACATTACAATATATAATGAATACTTGTTGTTGTTGATGAAGACATTGGTGAAATTGGTGAATTCTTTACGGATGGAGTTGATGGTATGACATTTGATAAAGTGACAGGTGATGGTGTGGTAGTTGATGATGTTGTATATGAAGTGACATGTGTAGTTGATCCAGTGATAGTTATTTATTAAGTGACATGTCTTGATGTTGTTGATGAAGTGACAAGTGGTGAAGTGGCAGGTGTAGTTGATGATGTTGCAAGTGGTGAATAGGGAGGTGTTGATGTTGTTTATGAAGTGGTAAGTGGTGAAGTGGTAGATGCATTTGATGATATGGCATGTGCAAATGATCTAGTGACAATTGATGTTATTGATGAAGTAACAGTGGTGGTTGATTCTATGGTAGTTGATGATGTTTTAGATGCAGTTGATCCGAGAGAAGTTATTGTTATTGATAAAGTGATCGTTGGTATTATCGATGATGCGGCAAGTGTTGAAGTGGGTGGCAATTAATGTTGTTGATCAAGTGTCAGAAAAGAAAAAGGTAGAACAAAAAAATGGCAGTGTTGAAATGGATGTGACGAATATCGTTATGGAACCCAATGGTGATATTAATGGCTACGGAAAATAATTGAAGTGGATGTTAAACATTTGGCATAAAAACAGTGATTTTTAAAGTATTTGGTATTTTAAGACAATGGTTGAATTGGTTTGTCGTTTTGCTATTTCTTGGAGAAAATACATTTGAAAGATTATAGATGTTTTTGTATATGGTTAATGACAATTTTGAGAAACAATTTAACATATTTTATCATGAATGGGTTTTATGAATACGATTTGCTTAATAGTATGTGATTTTTGATTAACATGTGTTATTGGTCTGTATCTCTAATATTATAGATTGTTATCACTGTTGATTTATACATTATCAATCAAAAATAAAAGATATAAGAGTGCAAGAAATAGAGAAAAATACATTCATTTATTCAGTCTACATTCCTGCTACACATTTCCAAGAAGCAAAAACAAAATATAACAATATACCTTTTAGGCGTTTTTCTTTTTCTTATGTAAAAATCAACCTTTCTTTTAGTTGATCTCTATCTATTTTAACATCTTTTAGCAAAACTTTCAAGTGATTTCTCTACTCTTTGGCCTCTTTTAAGAAAGTCATTAGCGGGTCCCTATTTTCTTCGGATTCCCGTATGTTTGTTAATAATTCAAATTTGGCAACGCCTTGAAAATTTGATGGGCTACTCGTTGATGATTTATTTTCAAGCCACCTAAAAATGAGCATATATCAATTGCACAAATGAAGAATTGTCGACCTGGACTTGTATTGGTGTGTGACATCCTCAACGAAGTTATATGTTTGAGACATTGTAAAAACAGAGGCTTTTGAGTTGTTTATGAGGGATTTACTTTCATTATATTATAAATGAAGCAAATAGTATCATTGAAAAAGTGGATTTATACTTTTCTTATGGTTGTAAAATTTGTTCATGTAAATACTTACTGGTTATCAAAATATATAGACCCTATATACAATCAATACATCTCTATATGTGTTGTGTATGTATGATCGATGAGATTTACACTCTTGCATTAGTGAGATATACTTAGGTTTATGTTTATATTAACGCATTGTCGATACTTTCCCTACTACAATCGAACAGTTATATCTACACCAAACCTAGTAGAATATATAAAAGACAAAATTAATGAATAATAAATTATAGTTTTGAACTTTATCAAATTAAATGAGTTTTAAAAGTTATATAATCTTATAAGAGTCCACGTAAATTAAGTGTTGTGATTAGTGATGTATGAGGAAGAATTATAGTTATATAATCAACATTCTTATAACAATGTGTGAGAAAGCATAAGTATAATGAAAGGATGTAATTAACCCTAACAATAAAATTTTCAATTCACTAAGTAACAATCATAATTCAACTAACAATCAATAAACCAAATTCAATAAACTAATTACAACAAAATATATAACAAAATCAGAATAAAATTTAATTTGAAAAAGAATTGAAATATTATTCAACCCTAACCTTGAAGAGGATGAGATATTGAGGATAGAGGAGAGGAAGGATGGCGTCAGCGTCAGCAGCGACGACGTCGTCTACAAGCGGCGGTCCGACGGGTCAACAATAGTGAAAGTGGTGAGGAAGTGGGATGGGGGGGATTTCAGAAATGGGCAAATGGGGGAAATTCGCGACTGGTCTTTTACATACTTAATGAAAAGAGACGGATGACGTCGTTATGTCTGCCGCATTTTTAAAAAAATAGTTGACCAATATTTTGACCAAAACGATGGACAAAGAGACACTGTCTGTTACTTTTTTAAAAATGTTGACCAAATTTTTTGACCAATAAGGGACGGACATAAAGACGTTGTCCATCGCTATATGAAAAAAAATATATGAATAAATTAGAATCAAGGAACAGTGTATATAAAATTTTAATTTATATATAATTATTTTTAATAGAAGCGATGGAAGGTGTCACTATTTATATTAAGTAAAGAATTATTAATTATATACTTTTTTGGCACAAAAAATCATCCAAAAACGACGGACTAAAAGATGTTGTCCGTCACTTTTCGTCAAATAATTTTAAAAATAATTATTTTTATTAAAAAGCGACGGATAGAGTCTCAAAAACCATCGTTATTTTGTGAGATACCGTCCGTCTCTTTTCAATGTCATTTTCCCACAGTTTTTGTATTAGTGTTTGTTGTATATATGTTTTAAATTTTATGTTGCAGCCTTATCGGCTTGCTAACTTTTTATAAGTTAGGATGACATTGTCGCCCTACCAATTTATTAGTTGAAATTATTTCAAAACTGCATTCTTCTGTTAGCCTTTTAAAATAATTTATTGAAGTAATGGACATAGAAAAGTTCATGCCATTTTGTAAAAGTGTATAATTAATATAAAGAACAGAAGTTATGTTTGCTTTTTGATATTTGATTGTTACTATATGAATTCTTTCCATCCTTCATTATTAGTATTATTAAAAACTACTCGTTTAGTTAAAGTCATGTAAAAAGTGTAATTAGAATGTAATAGTCAATCTTCATTTTTGTTTATATTTTAGTAAAAATATAAATCAGCAAAATTACTCACATATTATTTGAGTTATATTGTTCTCGAGTAACAATATGACATCTTTTACAATTATTTTATATCATTCTGACATATATTTTCTCATGAGAAAATGTAGTTTCAATTTAAATTTGGGGAACACTGCACATGCATGTCTTTCTAATATTCATTTAATTTTAGAAAGTTTGAAATACTTTATAGGGATACACGTCTCTCTCTCTCTCTCTCTCGCTCTCTCTCTCTCTCTCTCTCTCTCTCTCTATATATATATATATATATATATATATATATATATATATATATATATATATATATATATATATATGTATATATATTTAGTCATGTAATTTTAGAAAGCTTGAAATACTTGATAGGGATACACGTGCAACACACAGGTCGATATGTATTCAAGTTAAGTCTATTGTGACCAAGTACCTATACTTCACTGAAGCTTGAGTAGGTTTGAGTCTTCTATTTAGTTAATATAGAATAAAATGTAACACCCCGTAGCCAAAATAGATTAAAAATTAGTTTTTCAGAATAATTTGCAAGTGCTACCAACGATGGCATCGACGGACCATAGCCTGAACCACGGTCCGTCCTGCACAACCATCGATTGGATCAGAAACTCCCAAAAATTTCAGCCTAGAAAAATTGGTTAAGTCTTCGACGATGGACGGACTTATGGTCCGTAGGTCAAACGACGGTCCGTAGTCCGTCATCGTCCACAAAAACTCCCTTCAACCACTCTCTGACAAGAGCTATGGATGACCAGCATGGTTCGTAGGTGGACCTACGATCCGTAGGTCTTACCGTATGGGGAAAATGTGTAGTCAGTTAAGGGAAAATGCAGTTAGGTCAACTTAAAATGATCATAACTCTTATCACAAAATGAATTAGGTCTCCCATGACTTACCCACTGATAGATAATTTCATTATCCTTCCATATCCACTGACCTAGCTAAAACGTTATGCCTATTTTAGTAAAGGCCTATCGAACAGGCCCTCACGACGGACCCAAAAGACGGGGCGTCGGGAGCAAGCGGACCGACGGACCTGGCCGTCGTGAGGCCCGACAGCAACCTTCCTATGGGTCTTTTTTACCTTTCCCACTCCGTTTAAACCCTAAGTTACGTCGTTTTTACCCTAAATCATAAGATTTTAGTCAGTTTTAAGCCTAGGAACATAATTAAAACATATCCAAGTCAATTCATTACATCAAAACATAGAAAATTAGAAGCAAGAGAAGAGAAAAAAGCTCAAGAACCCTAGTTCAAGAACTCCACAAACTCCAGCAGTTCCAGCCCCGAAACTTAAGTATTTTTTCGGTGGATTTCATCACCAGGTATGTGCATTTCACTAGTGGGTTCCTTTCACCCATTGGGTCCTTAGTTTTAGTCATTTCTTGATTCTCTTATCATGATTAAACCTAGGGTTTCTAAAACTTTGATATAACTTCATGAATTTATTAAATATATGTTCTAAATCATATTATCATGTTATTACTCAGATTATCTCATGAATTTTAGAAATCTATCTTTGTATTTCTTTAGTAATTGAATTACACATGCTAGGTCATATATTTCAGACACTTCAGATATACATGGCTCAGTTATAATTGCATGATTATCAGATTAATTGTTGCATTCTCAGTTTGCATGTTCAGTTTTGAGCTATTCAGTATTTACAGAATTTCAGATATAATCAGTTAATTTATAGAATTCATTGAGAGTAGCATAATACCGAGTTGGACTAGGGTTTAGCGTACCCAATAGTCACAGAACTACTAGCCAAGTAGGTTGTAAGTCCCCTCTGTGGGCAATCAGTTTAGTGATCACTCCAGCATGCCTTTATACCTTTGGCAGGGTATATTGGTTCCTGTCGATGGGGCGTATACATTGGACTCCACATTTAGCTCATGTGGTTTTATTATCGGTTATTAGTATCTCCCACAGTTCAGTCAGAATCTCTGCATTGACCATATATCAGTATAATCAGTATTCAGTTTTAGCATGTTATAAATTGGTCATTGCATTTAGTTAGCTCAGATTTCAGCACATCACATTCATATTATTATACTTCTTTTTGTGCTTGTTCAGTTATGTTTTATTTCAGCTTTACTCTATCTTACATGCTCAATACCATTCAAGTACTGACGCATACTTGCACTACATCTTCTCGTGATGTACGTTTAGGTTCTCAGCATCCAGATCACGCGTAGATCAATTTCCCAATCTTCAGTTCAGCAGATTCAGTGGTGAGTCCTCATTCTCCGAGGACAATAGTCATGAGTTTCATTTCAGTCTTTAATCATTTAGTTTCAGTTTTTGCTAGATTTAGCTAGGTCTTATCCTAGTATTTCTAGTCTAGTTTAGAGGCTATTTTTAGACATAGTTACATTCATCTTAGTATTGAGTTAATATTTCTTTTGTTTAAACTCATTGTTTTTAAATATCTCAGTTATTGAATATGGGTATTCCCCATCTTTTCATTTTATGTATGATTTAGCTTCCGCAATAGTTTATTATCTTTAGTATACTCATGATCATGCCTGCAGGTTTAGCTTGGGATTACTTGTGGTCCTAGGTTCCGTGTCCGCATCTTAGGGGTAGCTCTGGGCGTGACAAAACTTGGTATAAGAGAACTAGGCTAAAGAGTCCTAGGATGTCTGAAAAAGCCGCACTAAGTAGAGTCCTTTTCATGGGTGTGAAGTCCACCACATCTAATAAGAGGGAGGCTATGAAGTGTTTTAGAAAAACTTCACCTTCTTGTTACTCCTATTTGGCGTAAAGTATGATCTAATTCCATTCTAACTCGACGTTGAGCGCTTAAGATCATGACTTCTCGTAGAGCTTAGGCATGGAATGCTAATGCACGTAGTACTAACACAATTCCTCTAGTACCAGATAAGGAAGTTCAAATGCAGCATTTCAGAAAGTCAATTCAGCTTTTAGTCAAGAGTATGACCAACCAGAACAATCAGCAGGTTCTAATTCCTACTAATAGAATTGATCGATCAATGGCATCCAAAGTTTGTGATTTTGTCAGGATGAATCCGTCTATGTTTTTAGGATCGCATGTTTGTAAGGACCCACAGAAGTTCATTGATGAAGTCAAGAAAATATTTTTTGTAATGTCAGTAATTGGTAGTGATAGGTGAGATTGGCATCCTACAAACTCAAGGATGTGACTCACATATGGTTCACTCAGTGGAAAGACGACAGAGATGATATTGCCTTTCGTAACTCAGTATAGTAGTCCAATTCAATGTCATTCCAGAAACTCTCTCAGAACTTTTCTCAGTCTCTACTCCAATCGAAGATCCAGTTATAGCTAGACGAATATACAGGAATTGCCCTGTCATAGTCTCTCAGAAAGTCACTTTAGAAAATCTAGTAGAGTTAGAAATGGTAGACTTCGATGTCATTCTAGGCATGGATTGGTTACACTCATTTTATGCCTTAGTCGATTGTAGAACTAGGATTATTCTATTTCAGTTTCCAGACGAACCAATCTTAGAATTGAAGGGTAGTAGCCTAGCGCCTATGGATCGATTTATTTCTTACCTTAAGGCGAGAAAAAATGATATCTAAGGGTTACCTCTATCATCTAGTTCGGGTTAAGGATTGTAGCATTGAAACCCCATCTCTTGAGTCAGTATCAGTAGTTTGTGAATTTCAAGAAGTATTTCCAAAAGATCATCCAAGGATTCCTTCCGAAAGGGAAATCGACTATGGAATTGATCTCTTTCCACATACCCAGCCTATTTTTATTCATCCTTACACAATGGCTCCAGTAGAGCTTAAGGAATCGAAAGACCAGTTAAAAGACTTTCTAGATAAGGGTTTCATCATACCTAGTATTTCACTATGGGGTATACCGGTGTTATTCGTAAAGAAGAAAGATGGTTCTCTCAGAATGTGCATTGACTATAGATTATTGTACAAATTCACAATCAAGAATAAGTATCCCATCCCCAGGATTAATGACTTGTTTGAGCAACTTCACGGTGGTAGTCATTTCTCAAAGATAGACCTCAGATCGGGTAATCATCAGCTCATAGTCAGAGATAGTACATCCAGAAAACAGCCTTCAGAACTCGATATGGTCATTATGAATTAGTAGTTATGTCGTTTGGACTAACCAATGCTCCTGCATCTTTCATGGATTTGATGAACAGAGTGTTAAAATAGTACTTAGACTTGTTCGTTATCGTCTTCATTGATGATATCCTCATTTACTCCAAGTTATTTGAGAGTTGTTCTGCAGACTCTCAAAGATCGCCAATTATTCGCTAAGTTTACTAAATGTTAGTTTTGGTTGCAATCTGTTGCTTTTCTTGGTCATATTGTATCTACCAAAGGGATCCGCGTAGATTCACAAAAGATAGAAACAGTGAAACAATGGCCCAGACCTACCTTTTCTATAGATATCAGAAAGTTTCTTAGGTTTAGCAGGTTAATACAAAAGGCTCGTGGAAGGATTTTCATCCATAGCCTCACCATTGACTAGGTTGACTCAGAAGATGGTCAAGTTCGAATGGTCAGATGATTGTGAGAAAAGCTTCGCAGAATTGAAAAATAGATTGACTACAACTCATGTCATGACTCTACAAGAGGGTTCAGATGGTTATGTGATCTGTTGCGATGCATACAGAGTTGACCTTGGTTCTGTGTTGATGCAAAGAGATAAAGTTATATCTTATGCCTCTACAAAGATTAAGGTGCATGAGAAGAACTATCCAACTCATGACCTGGAGCTTGCAGGAGTGGTGTTTGCACTCCAGATATGGAGACACTACTTGTATGGTGTTCATATAGATGTGTTCACCGATCATAAGAGCCTTCAATGTGTGTTCAATCTTCGCTAGAGGAGATAGCTTGAGTTCCTTAAGGATTATGTTATAAGTGTGCATTATCATCCTGGAAAGGCGAATGTAGTCGTCGATGCTCTTAGTAGATTATCTATAGGTAGTGTAGCCCATGTTGAGGAAAAAAAGGAGCTATTGAAGGATGTTAACAGGCTTGCTCGCTTGGGAGTTCACCTTATGAGAATATGAGACAGTGGTGTAACAGTTCAGAATGGGGCAGAATCGTCTTTGGTAGTAGTGGTGAAGGAAAAACAAGAGAATGATCCGATATTTCTTGAAATAAAGGGTTCAATCAACAATAAGAGAGTGGAGGTTTTCTCTCAAGGGATAGATGGTGTACTTCGCTACCAAGGTAGATTTTTTGTTCCTAATGCGGGAGAGTTGAGGCAGCATATTCTTGCAGAAGCTCAAAACTCCAGTTATTGTATTCATCCAGGTGCCACTAAGATGTACCGTGATCTGCGAGAAGTCTATTGGTGGAAGGGCATGAAGGGGGATATAGCAAACTTTGTGAGTAAGTGCCCCAATTGCCAGCAAGTCAAGGTAGAAAACAGAAACCAGGAAGTATGACTCAAGAGATCGATACTCCTACTTGGAAGTTGGCTGTGATCCATATGGATTTCATCACAAGGTTAACTCGTACTCACCAAAAGCATGACTGAATTTGGGTGATAGTTTATAGGATGACTAAGTTTTCTCGTTTTTTGGCGGTCAAGACTACATAATCGGTAGAGGACTATGCCAAGCTTTACCTTACTGAAATTGTGAGGTTGCATGGGGTTCCTTTGTCTATCTTCTCAAATAGAGGTCCGCAGTTTACCTCTCATTTCTGGAAGTCATTTCAAAAAGGTCTTGGTACTCAAGTTAACCTTAGTACAACATTTCATCAATAGACGGATGGGCAGGCAGAGCGTACCTTTCAGACCTTAGAGGAGATGTTGAGAGCTTGTGTGATCGATTTCAAAGGTAGTTGGGATGATCACCTTCCTCTTATTGAGTTTGCCTACAATAATATCTACCATTCCATCATTCACATGATCCCTTATGAGGCTTTATATAGGCGTAGATGTATATCTCCTGTTGGTTGGTTTGAAGTAGGTGAAACAGCTTTGATAGGGCACGATTCAGTCCTTTATGCTATGGAGAAAGTGCAACTCATTAGAGATAAACTTAAGACATCCCAAAGTCATCAGAAATCTTATGCAGATGTAATGAGAAGGGAAGTAGAGTTCCAAGTTGATGATTGGGTTTTTCTGAAAGTCTCACCTATGAAAGGGGTGATGAGATTTGGAAAGAAAGGGAAGCTCAGTCGTAGATATGTAGGACCTTACAAGATCTTGAAAAGGAATGGCAAGGTGGAATATGAGTTAGAGTTGCCATCAAAATTAGCAGCAGTGTATCCGGACTTCCACATCTCACTCTTAAAGAAGTGTGTGGGTGACCCGGCCTCTATAGTGCCATTAGAGAGTGAGGCGGTGAAAGATAGTCTTTCTTGTGAGGATGTACCAGTTGAGATTCTTGACCGTCAGGTTAGAAGTTTGAGAAACAAAGAAGTCACTTCAGTCAAGGTTTTGTGAGGAGTCAGTCCATAGAGGGAGCTACTTGGGAAGCAGAAGCAGCCACGAAAGCCAAGTATCCTTACCTTTTTCCTTCCGATTCCACTCCAGCTTGAGGTAGTAATTCCTCTTCAGTTTTACAGTCATTCATGTGTAAACTCATTTTTCTAATCATGTTCCCTCAGTTTGTAGTTTCATTTTTAGCGTAATTGCATGTACTCAGAACTCAATTCAGTCATAACTCAATTCTCAGTGTTTAGTAGTGGGGTTTGCATCTCTCTCCCTCCATTTTAACTAGTTTAGTATTCATTCGAGGACGAATGTTCCCAAGGGGGAGATAATGTAATACCCCGTAACCAAAAAAGACCAAAAATTAGTTTTTCAGAAAAATCTGCAGGTGCTACCAACGGTGGCAACGATGGACTGTAGTTTGAACCACGTTCTGTCCTGCACAACCGTCGATTGGATCAGAAACTCCCAAAAATTTCAGCCTAGAAAAATTGGTTAAGTCTTGGGCGACGGACGGACTTACGGTCCGTAGTCTATGACCATCAATCAAGACTCCTTTCAACCACTCTCTAACAAGATCTATGGATGACCAGCGTGGTTCTAGGTGGACCTACGGTCCGTAGGTCTGATCGTAGGGGGGAAATTTGCAGCCAGTTAAGGGCAAATGCAGTTGGGTCAACTTAAAATGATCATAACTCTTAGCAGATAATGAATTAGGTCTCCCATGACATACCCACTGAATTGAATTATCTTTCCATAGCCATCGTTCTTGCTAAACTCAGACCTCCAAGTAAAAATTTATGCCCACCTTAGTAAAGGTTTGTCGAACAGGCCCTCACGACGGACCCAACGACGGGGCGTCGAGCGCACAACGGACCGTCAGTCCTGGCTGTCGTGAGGTTCGACAACAACCTTCCTAGGGGTCTTTTTGACCTTTTCCACTCCCTTTAAACCCTAAGTTACATTGTTTGGACCCTAAATCATCATAATATAGTAATTTTAACCCTAGAAACATGATTAAAATATATCCAAGTCAAATCATTAAATCAAAACTTAGAAAATTAGAAGCAAGATAGGAGAAAAATGCTCAAGAACCCTAGTTCAAGAACACCACAAGCTCCAGCAGTTCCAGCCCCAAAACTTAAGTATTTTTCTGTGGATTTTATCAGTAGGTATGTGGGATTCGATTAGTGGGTTTCTTTCACCCATTGGGTCCTTAGTTTCAGTCAGTTCTTCATTCTCTTATCATGATTAAACCTAGGGTTTTTAGAACTTTGATATAACTTCATGAATTTATTGAATATATGTTCCAAATCATATTATCATGTTATTACTTAGATTATCGCATGAATTTCAGAAACCTAGCTTTGTATTTCTTTAGTTCTTGTATTACACATGCTATGTCATATATCTCAGATACTTCAGATTTACATGCCTCAGTTATAAAGGCATAATAACCAGATTTTTGTTGCATTCTCAGTTTGCATGTTCAGTTTCGAGCTATCAAGTATTTACAGACATTCAGATATAATTTGTAAATTTACAGAATTCATTAGGAGTAGCATAATACCGAGTTGGACTAGGGTTTAGTGTACCCCATAGTCCCAGAACTACTAGCCGAGTAGGTTGTAAGTCCCCTCTATGGGCAATCAGTTTAGTGATCACGCCAGCATGCCTTTATGCCTTTGGCAGGGTATATTGGGTCCACTCGATGGGGCCTATACATCGGTCTCCACATTTAGCTCATGTGGTTTTATTAAAGGTTATTAGTAGCTCCCACAGTTCAGTCAGAATCTTTGCATTTACCATTTATCAGTATATTAAGTATTTTGTTTTAGCATGTTATTAATTGGTCATTGCATTCAGTTAGCTCAAATTTCATCACATCACGTTCAGATTATTATACTTATTTTTGTGCTTTTTCAGTTATGTTTTATTTTAGCTTTACTCTATCCTACATGCTTAGTACCTTTCAAGTACTGACGCATATGTGCGCTACATCTTCTCGTGATGTAGATTCAGGTTCTCAGCATCCATATCACGCATAGATTGATTTCCCGATCTCCAGTTCAGCAGATTCGGTGGTGAGTTCTCATTCTCCGAGGACAAAAGTCATGAGTTTGATTTCAATCTTTAGTCATTTAGTTTTAGTTTATGTTATATTTAGCTGGGGCTTGTACTAGTATTTCTAATATAGTTTGGAGGCTATTTTCAGACATAGTTAGATTCAGCTTAGATTGAGTTAATATTTCTTTCGTATTAAACTCATTGTTTTCAAATATCTCAGTTATAGAATATGGGTATTTCCCATCTTTTCATTTTAAGTATGATTTAGCTTCCGCAACAGTTTATAATTTTTAGTATGCTCATGATCATGCCAGTAGGGTTAGCTTGGGATCACTTTTGTTCCTAGATTTCGTGTCCGCGTCTTGGGGGTAGCTCGGGGCATGACATAAAACTTCATGTAATGAAATATATATTTAAACAAGTATAATTGTATATGCTTATCGTTACTTATTACTTTAACTGACAAACTAGGTTTGTAATTTTTTTCCCGTTTAATTATTTAAATTATACCTAAAGTTTGGAACAAACATAAATTTGATTTTATGTCTAAGTTATATGCTTTTACAAAAAAATTGACATGAATTTTTTTATGTTCATTTCTCCAATGAATTATTTTGGAAGGCTTCTAGAAGAATATATTTTTGAAATAACTTCAAAAACAACTCCTGTAGATATTGTAAGATCAACAACATTGTCAAAACTATTCAAATTTTTTGTAGGATCAGACCAAATCTAGGAAAGACTTGTATCCCTTGATTAACCTGCAATAATTAATTAATCTAAGTTTTCACCAGTTTGCAACACCAAAAAAGAACTTTTGTTTAGCGTATGTGATTCTTCACTTCTCCTTGATGATAACAAACTTGTTAAATTTCATTTTTATCTGATTGTTTGTAAATTTGAATCTAAGTAAGATTTTGTGTATGGCATTTCGCCAAAGGTAAATTCACGATTTAAGATTTATGTATTCAATTTTAAAAAGGATTTTCACATTAAATCAATTTTATTTTTAATTTTTTTGGTCCATTTATATTATATTTTGCATTTATAATTAATTTTTTGGAGAAAAATATGTTCTAGAATATTTATAAATTTGGTTTTTACCACTTTTCAAGAGTACACATGATTTTTTTAGTTCTGTTAATAACTCTAATCCGCACCATTTGTGTTGATATAAAGGGTGCTTACATCCTAGTAGTATCTGGAAAAATTAAAGTTAATTTTTTGGAGGTATAAAAGATATCTTAGATATTTAGTAGAATTGTGTAGAATTATGTAGAGTAATATCTTTTTGATATTTGTACATAAGAAAAATCTAGGTATTTTAGAATATTAGATACTTGAGAGTGACATGGGTACAAGAGGTTAGAATAGTCTAGATTCTTAGTATTTAGAATTTGTGGAACACAAGTGATATGTTATCACTTGTGTGAACCTCATTTTATTCTGAGTGAAATGGTTGAGGTTATTTCTCTTCGTGTTTTGTACTCTCATATTTTTATAGTTAATTTGTCATCTCCTTTATGGATATAGGTCAGTTGACGAACCACATTAAATCTTTGTGTCTTTTTATATATTTTTCTTTTGTTTTCTTACTCGTGGTCTTTCAAAGTTTGCTAACTTCTACATGACACCTGCTTATTCAGTCATGACAAATTGACAACTAATATCAGTGCCTAGCTTTAGCCAAGTTGTGCAAAAGTGTGATCAGATTGTAAAGTTCTATGCAGAGTCTATGCCAAAGCAGAGATAGTTGTTACAACTTGAACTTTACGATAAGATTATTGTCTTAAATGGGATAAATGAACTTCTTTCTTCTTGGAGTTTTTGATTATGCGTAAATTTTGCATAATTGAATTTTGTATATAGTTTAGGGTTAGGTCATATCCCCAACTAGATGAGTTATAGTATTCGTAGATACTTCTCGACATACTTTGTGGGGTCTTTTCAATTTTCATTTATAACCTTGTCTGTTTGGTATATATATATTTAACTTTTATGTTGCAACCGTATTGGCTTGCTAGTTCTTTATAAGTTTGATGACAGTGTCTTCTTACAATTTATCAATTGTAATTATTTCTAAAATGTATTCCTCTTAAGCCTTTCAAAATAATTTATTGGAGCAATTGACATAGAAAAATTCATGTCATTTTTTTTTATAAAATTTATAATTGAGATATAGAACTAAAGTTATGTTTTGTTTTGGACATTTCGATTATTTCTATATGAATTTCTTCCCTCCTTCATTATAACTATTAAAAACTACTTTTTAAATTAAAATCATGTATAAAAATATAAGTAGAATGCAATTGTTAAGCTTCATTTTGTTAATATTTTAGTTAAATATAAATCAGCAAGATTATTCTACATATTATTTGAGGTATATTGTTCTCTATAACATTATGTCATTTTTTGCAATTATTTTATATTGTTGCAACATATATTTTCTCATGGAAATATATATTTTGATTTTCAATTTGTAGAACAGCTGCACATGCATGTCTTACTATTATCCCTTGCATTTCGAAAGGCTTGCAATACTTTATAGGGATATAAGTGCAACACATGTGTCCGTATACATACATACATATGGACCAAAAAGTACTTTTAGAGATTGTGTTGTCTTAAGTTGTGCAATTACATAATATTCCTCAAGTTAATTGTTTAGACAGAAACACCAAAAAGTAAAAATAATAATATTAAAAAAAGAACAACAACATAGTTGGTCTCACTCAATCAATATTTATTATCTCATAAAGTCATTTTTCTATTGATTTCAATCTTTTTTCAACAAAGAATTATTTTATGAAAAGTACTAAGAACTATTAGATGACTGAGACCATATGCGAGATCAATTCAACTTTTTTCTCAATGCAACTTCCATTTTCTTTTAAAATTCATAGATTTTATGTCTAAAAGCGTCCAAAAAACAAAAACATAATTCATTAGATCTTCCCGACCCTCATTCTTTTACAAGTAAATAAAAAAACAAGACATTTCATATAAAAATTGAAACAAGAATAATTTTATAATATATAAAATAAATAGAAACAAAAATTCAGGTGAAAAATTATTAGGAAAATGACCTCATTATCTCAAGTATTAATAACAAAAGCTAAGCAATTTGAAACAAAATCACAAAATTATTGTTGACATGATACTCAAAATATAAAGTCTATATGTTCTTTTATATAATTGTGCCATGTATATTGTAGTAATTATAGATTATTAATTATTATGTCAAATATTATTTCAATTTAATTTAAATTCCAAATTTGTAGATAAAGAGTTTTGACTTGACACATCGGAGCAATAATTTATAAAATAAAATTATACTATATTACCATTTGAATATAATAAATTCAATAATTTGTAAAATATTATAATATGACTATAATTAATAATAAAGACAAATTAGAAATCAAATGAGGAATTACCACTTTATTTATTAAACTGGTCAAGTAAAAGGAATATTTAACAACAAAATTATTGATTGTTGTGAAGATACTGAGATCTCGTTTGACCTTAAATTTTGAAACTTAAAGTTGTGTTTGTATATGCATTTATATTGGAAAATAAATTGTGCGTGAAAGCAAATTTCTCCCAAAAACTATTTTATACCAATTTTTGAAACATGAATTTTTTTAAGACAAATTTTTTAAATCTTATTCCAAACTATATGCTCAAACAAATATTTAATGATATATTTTCATATTTTTATTAAAAATATATGGTCAAATATATATTTAATGATATGGTTTTAAAATTAGAATTGGTCAATTATTAGCTAAATATTAGAAAAATAAATTATATTACAAAAAAAATCTTAATCGACTTTAAAATTGTAGATATAATGGCTTTCTCTATAATAAAATAAAAAGTCATAGACATATTTTGTAATTGTTTTAAAAATTACATTTTTAATGTTTTTTTTTTTTCAAAAATTCTTATTTATTTATATTGTATTTAAATTAAGTTAATTTTTTTTTACCTTGTATGGAAACTATATTTTTTAATTACATTCATTTTTTATCATTTATTTTTCTATTGAGTATATTTTCTTTGTCTTTCGTTTTGATTTGATTTCAAATGTCTTGTATATAAAATAAATTAATTTTTGACGGATATCAAAATAAGTGAAGAAAATAAAAAAAAAACATAAAAATATTAAAATCAAAGGACACTTTCGATTGTTTTTTTAAAAATACACATAATTTATTAAAAATAATTAAAAGTTAAAAGTAATGCATTAATTGTAAAAAAATCAAAGTGAAAAGAAATTAAAATAAATATTTTAAAAGTGAAAAGAAATGAATATATAATTACTTCAACTTTGGGCGAAATTGTTGTTGTCGTGACGTTTCGTAACTTTTAATAACCTAGAATAAGCTAAGAAACTAAAAATTTTCACGTTTGGAAAGAAAAGGGAAAATCTGGATAATTTCCTTTATTTAAGAAAGTGAGTTTTTGGTCATTTTCAAATGACCATAAATTCTCGGTCAAGATGAGTTAGAGTCATTTTTATATGGTTGGAAATTTCTTAGAAAAATATCTGTCCAACGGTGCCGAGTTTGTTTGTTTTTGATATCGTATGAGGGAGAAATGCCTTTCAGAAGTTGGGATGTTAAAGTAAGGAAAGTACAATTTGTATTTAGGGAAGGGCAAACTAGTCTTTTTAACCATTTATTTCCTAATTATTTTTAAGGGTTTAATTGGGGTAAAAATAAGTTTTAGTTCAGATTAGAAAAGTTCTTTCACACCTACGGTTTGGGAGAAAAGAGAAGTGAATAACGCCAAAGGATTTCGAGTGAAATTCGTCGGGGGATGATCCCTATCAAGGTATGGAATTCGTCGAGGAATGACCCCTATCAAGGTATATGACCCCTTTTTTGTTGGGTTAATTCATCCGCACACCAATCTTGTTTCAGTTCAGAAGTTTTAGAATTGATTAAAGGGAAAATACACAAGAACCCCCTCAACCAATGCGCGAAATACCAGAGACACACTTATTATATACTAAGGTCCTATTACCCCCCTAAACTTATCTTCTAAGTAATTTTCTACCCCTTTTCAACCTAAGTGGAACTAGCTTGAAAAAAAACATCAACCATCATTGGGCCCACAAGATAGTGCCACGTAGGCCGAAAAGTGTAGAAAATTATTAATAAAATAAGTTCATGGGGTAATAGGACCTTAGTATAGTATAAATGTGTCTCTGAGATTTCGGACATAGGTTGAGGGGGTACTTGTGTATTATTCCTCGATTAAATAAATGATTAGAAGTCAATTCTTGTTAATCTGGTTGAATCTCTATTTAGCTGAATTTATTTAATATCCATTGATGTAGATTAGTAGTTTCCAATGTTGTTTTTGAGTCATATTTGATGGGCATTGAAGTTACTGATTATCCTAAGGGTTTGGGGATGAAACTATGGGGGGTTAGGTATTTTAGGGTTTGAGAACGAGTTAAAAATTAATTAGACACACCAAGGCAAGGCCAGGTGCATCGCGACTGCAAAGAGACAAAAGAGAGATTTTCTTGCATCAAAACCAAGCCTCTATAAACTGAGGTTGGAGCACCGCGCCACCTGTGCACCCGGATCGACGTTTGTTGCTCAGTTTTCATAGTTTAACTTTTATAATTCCTTCTAAGATACATTAAAACCTTCCGGTTATTCTAATCACTTCAAATAATTTCTAAACACCTAGAAATCACTAAAGAACGCAAATCATAACCTTGAAATTCTTAATCCAATTCAAGGAAAGTTAAGATCAAAGTCAAAGGAATTAAGAGTTAAGCCTAGAAGTTAAGAAGAAAGTCAAAGTAAAGTTTGTTAAAGTTATCACGAGTCTTTATTAAACGTTTTAACTTTGTCTTAATACTCAAGTTAAAAGTTAGAGTAAAGAGGTCACGACCCAAAACGAGCCGTGAGTGGCACCCACACTTATCCTCCTATGTGAGCGAACCAATAAATCTAAATCCCAACGTTTACCAATATTTCAACCATATCGAAACAAATATAATGCGGAAGACTTTAAACTCATTAATATAACCAATAAACAACTTCTAAAATTCAATCTTATTATTCCCAAAAACTGGAAGTCATTACCACAAGAACATCTATCCTCAAATTACTAAATCTAAGAGTATCTAAGAAGCTAAAATAAGTAAACATATAGTCCATGCCCGAACTTCAAGGCATCAAGACGTGAAGGAGAGAAGATCCAGTCCAAGCTAGAAGTAATAGCTCACCTTGAAATCTGATATGTTGAAGATTGGCTAGAGTTGCGGACGAGTCGAAGTCGATGGCACGTTTGCTGCACTCCACAAATAACAAAGAAGGAAAATTACAAGTAGGGGTCAGTACAAGGAACACGTACTGAGTAGGTATCATCGGCCAACTCAAAATAGAAAGCAATATATACTGAACAATAACATAAAATCGACCACAATACTTAACAGGTGAAAATTGACAAGTTCAAGATCCATTTGCAACAACACCCAACACAACTATGAGAACTCAAGCCTCCACACCATACTCATTTAGGAATTAGGTTCTTCAAATTGAGTATATTAACATAATTCAAGATTCATTCTCTTTATTCCTCTTGTGTCGGTACGTGACACTCTGCTCCCCTACTACTACGTGTCGGAACGTGACACTACGATCCCCTAATTCTATGTGTCGGTTCGTGACACCCGATCCCCTAATTCTACGTGTCGGTTCGTGACACCCGATCCCCTAATTCTACGTGTCGGTTCGTGACACCCGATCCCCTAATTTTACGTGTCGGTTCGTGACACCTGATCCCCTAATTCTACGTGTCGGTTCATGACACCCGATCCCCTAATTCTCATTACTTTAGTTCATCAAACCTTCTTTTATGTCAAGGCATTATCATTAATAAAGGGGAATTAAGGTTTAAGATTCATAGCCTCATCTTTCTAATCCATTACAATTACATAGTACCATCATGCAACACCCAATCAAGCATATAGAAGATTTTAGAGAATCACCCAATACATATCGACCGCTATTTAGAGTTTACTATGGAATAGCATAAACCATAACCTACCTCCACCGAAGAATCGTGATCAAGCAAGCTACTTCTCAATGCCTTTGCTTTCCTCTTCGCTTCTCCCTTTTCTCGCTCGTTCTCCCTCTCTCTGTTCTTTCGATTTTTCCTTTTTCCAGATTTTTCTTTGTTTTATCCTAAATACCATATAATTCATTATGATGAAAATACCCCATTATTTATTTCCATATTATCCTTTTTAATCCTCAACTAAATAACTTATTAATATTTAACCCTCTAACTTTATAATTATAATCATGAGTAGTCCAAAACACCCCTTTAAAAACTTTAGCAGAATTCCGACCCGAGTGGACTTACGCAACCTGTGACGGTTCGTTATGGCTGTGACGGTCCGTCCTGCAGGTCTGTCACAAAGTTCAGAGAGTTAAATTCAGTAGAGGGCTTGTAACGGTCCGGCGTGCCTACGACGGTCCGTCCTGCACTTCCATCGTGAAGTTCAGAGAGTCGATTCTCAACATCCAGATTTTCAGAATTTAAGTGTTTTGGAACGAAACCCCCTCGACGGTCCGTCGCGCCCATGACGGTCCGTCGTGGGATCCGTCGACCCAGTCAGTTATTATCAGAAATAAACTCTACTGCTCGAATCGACTAAACAGGTCGTTACAATAGATACCAATTTACCCATCGTTCGTCCTCGAACGATCACAGGAAGAAAAACAAGGGCGAGAAAGAGTACCTGAGTCTGTAAAGAGACGTGGATATTTTTCTTGCATATCACCCTCATTCTCCCAAGTGGACTCTTGAACTGGCCGATTCTTCCACTGAACTTTGATAGATTCAATCTCCTTTGATCTCAACTTGCGGACTTCACTATCTAAAATAGCAAAAGGCTCCTCCTCATAAGACAAATATTCATCGAGAAGAACTGAATCCCAACGAATAATGTAGTTTCCATCCCCATGCTATTTCTTCAGCATAGACACATGAAATACCGGGTGCACTCCTGACAGTCCTGGAGGCAAGGCTAACTCATAGGCCACCTCTCCCACGCGCTTAAGTACTTCAAATGGTCCAATATACCTTGGACTTAGCTTACCTCTTTTACCAAACCGCATCACCCCTTTCATGGGTGAAACCTTCAGCAAGACTTGCTCACCCTCCATAAAATCTAAGTCTCTAACCTTTCGATCTGCATATTCCTTCTGCCTACTCTGAGCTGCTAAAAGCTTTTCTTGAATAAATTTCACTTTCTCTAATGAATCCCTCAGAAGGTCAGTACCCCAAGGCCTAACCTCAAATGCGTCAAACCAACCTATGGGAGACCTGTATCTCCTCCCATACAGTACCTCAAATGGGGCCATATCAATACTTGAGTGATAGCTATTATTGTATAAAAACTCTGCCAAGGGTAAGAAGTTATCCCAATGACCACCAAATTCTATCACACATGCACGAAGCCTATCCTCCAACACCTGAATCGTTCGCTCAGATTGTCCATCTGTCTGAGGGTGGAATGCAGTACTAAGATCCAACTTAGTACCTAATTCAGCATGCAATGTTCTCCAAAACTTAGAAGTAAATTGCGTACCTCTATCTGATATGATGGAAAGTGGAACCCCATGCAATCGAACAACTTCTGAGATATAGATTTTGGCTAACTTCTCCGCATTGTGAGTTGTCTTGACCGGAATGAAGTGAGCAGACTTAGTTAACCTGTCAACAATCACCCAACTAGAATCAAACTTACCCAATGTCTTTGGAAGACCAACCACGAAATCCATTGCAATTCTTTCCCACTTCCATTCAGGAATGGGCATTCTCTGAAGTGTTCCTCCGGACCTCTGGTGTTCATACTTTACCTGCTGACAATTCGGGCATTGGGCAACAAATTCAACGATGTCACACTTCATTCTACTCTACCAAAAATGTTGCTTTAGGTCACGGTACATCTTGGTTGCACAAGGATGTATAGAATATCCTGAACTATGAGCCTCTGTAAGAATAGTGTGGATCAAATCATCCACACGGGGCACACATACCCTTCCCTTAATTCTCAAAACACCTTCCTCATCAATTATTGCTTCTTTAGCCTCTCCTCGCAATACCATATCTTGAATTCGGCTCAGCTTCTCGTCATCAAACTTTTTTCCCTTGATCTTGTCAAGAAAAGAAGACCTTGCCTCCACACAGGCCAAAAATCCTCCTTTCTCTAGTACTTCCAGCCTCATAAAGTCGTTAGCCAAAGTCTGGACCTCTCTAGCCAATGGGCGTCTAGAAACCTGTAAGTGAGCTAGACTTCCCATGCTCCCTGCTTTTCTACTTAAAGCATCAGCCACCACATTTGCTTTTCCTGGGTGATACAGAATAGTGATATCATAGTCCTTCAACAGTTCCATCCACCTCCTCTCCCTCAAATTCAAATATTTATGGGTAAAGACATACTGTAAACTACGATGATCTGTGTAAACTTCAAACTTAACCCCATATAGATAATGTATCCATTGCTTTAATGCAAATACAACTGTAGCCAATTCCAAATCATGGGTCGGATAGTTACGTTCATGCACCTTTAGTTGCCTCGAAGCATAAGCGATTACATTCCTCTCCTGCATTAGCACTGCACCCAACCCAGAATAAGATGCATCACAATAAACAATGAAATTCTTACCCTCCACTGGCAAGGTAAAGATAGGTGTAGTAGTCAGCAAGGTCTTGAGTTTTTGAAAACTTTCTTCACATTCGTCCGACCATACAAATGGAATGTTCTGCTTAGTCAAATTTGTCAGCGGGGAAGCAATAGAATAATCGTGATCAAGTAAGCTACTTCTCAATGCCTTTGCTTTCCTCTTCGCTTCTCCCTTTTCTCGCTCGTTCTCCCTCTCTCTGTTCTTTCTATTTTTCCTTTTTCCAGATTTCTCTTTGTTTTACCCTAATTACCATATAATTCATTATGATGAAAATACCCTATTATTTATTTCCATATTATACTTTTTAATCCTCAACTAAATAACTTATTAACATTAACCCTCTAACTTTATAATTATAATCATGAATAGTCTAAAACACCCCTTTAAAAATTTTAGCAGGACTTACGCAACCTGTGACGGTCCGTCATGGCTGTGACGGTCCATCCTGCAGGTCCGTCACAAATTTTAGAGAGTTAAATTCAGTAGAGGGCTTGTGACGGTTCGTCGTGCCTACGACAGTCCATCCTGCACTTCCGTCGTGAAGTTCAGAGAGTCGATTCTCAACACCCAAATTTTCAGAATTTAAGTGTTTTGGAACGAAACCCCCTCGACGGTCCGTTGCGCCCATGACGGTCCATCGTGGGATCCGTCGACCCAGTCAGTTATTATCAGAAATAAACTCTACTGCTCGAATCGACTAAACAGGTCGTTACAAAAGAGTAAAAGTTGAAGTGTTTCTTTAAGAAATATACGTGAACTAAGTATTCCCTAAGAATTGAGTTAAAGTCAAAGTTTCAAGTTAAGAAAAGAGTAAATATTTGAGTTCATTTCTCAAAAGTTATAAGTGAACTAAGTATTCCCTTAGAGTTACAAATATTTTCACAATAGTTATCAAGAAGAAGGAAGCTAGACTTCTAATATATCCCTTAGCTAGTTTCAGTCAAAAGAAAACCATGATTTTAAAGAGAGCTTTTAAAGCTATGTTTGAGAAATTACCTCAAACAAGAGAAGAAGTTGTTTTTAAAACATTTTATCTAAATATTTTGGGAGTATTATTGAGCACTGATATGGGGACGCGAGTTCATATTAGCTCGAGCCCCCATAAACTATGTAGTTACCGTGAGCAGAAGAAGGGTCATACTTTTTAGATAATTCTTTAGTGCTATTTAACATATATTACTGGATCCACTTAGTATTTCACGTTCTTTACTGATGACAAGGTATAAAATGTTCCTCTTGCAACGTGATATAAGACGTTGTACCATTGCTTAGGGTCATAGTGATGGTTATCGGTTAGAGAACCTACCACTTAAGTGTTTCTTAGCATTCCAAATCGCATACTTGTACGTTCAATGTACTAACGCCATTTTTCCTACATTGTCTGATGATGCAAATGCAGGTAACCAAAACAAACATCATCCAATGCCTCATTGATCCAGAGTCAATGATGAGTCTCCTTGCATTCTGGAGGATCATTTTATTTTCTTTCCATTTTTTTTGTTATAGAATGTTGGGTTTTTTCCCCACTTTCATCTTAGTATTATAGATTCTTCATAGACATATTGCCTGTCAGAATATTCAGTTTCAGTCTCTTCTTATCTTGCATTTCAAATGTTTTAATTTTGAGACTTAAGTGCAATCTTGGCTAGGACATTTATTTAAGTTATTTTGTGAGAATATTTTTTGCTTATGAATATGTTAAGTCTTCCGCTGAGTTAAATAAGATAGGATCAAGGTTTGCTCAAGACCAACAATGGTCATAGAATGCTGGCCACGTCCATGGTGTAGGCTTGGGGCTCGAAAAACATGGTATTAAAGCATAAAAATCAAGAATCTTAGGAAGTATATGAAGTCGTGCCTATAAGGTCTTAGTCATCGGTGTGAAGCGCGCAACATCTGTGATTAGGAGGCTACAACATTTAGAAATTCCTTACTTCACTGATATTTATTTTCATACGTTAGAGTTTGTCAGTAAAAATTTTCTCTCTAATTCTTGCTTGAGCGTGTTTCTCATCATCAGACCTCAACGAAGAGCATCAAGGGGTCGTCCAGCCATAACAAATGTAGAGGAGCAAGAGGGACTTAATGCACCAAATGTGCAAGCTCAAGGGGAAGTCATCAATACGGAGTTCTGTGAGCCTATCCGGATGTTAAACAAAGTGGTGACTACCCAAGTCAGGTAACATAGTGGTGCGCAACATGAAGAGGCTAGTATTTTGAGGTTTCCCGAGTTTCTAAGAATGAATCCTCCCAGCTTTAGTGGTTTGAGCACTACCGAGGATCTAGAAAACATTGTGGAAGAGTTGAGAAAGCTCTTCAATGATATACATGTGGTTGGTGCTGAGAGAGTTGAGCTACCTCCATATCAACTGAAAAATGTAGCTAGGACTTTGTTCAACAAGTGGACGGAAGGCAGAGATGAAGATCCACCACATTCGAGTTGGGCCTATTTTTAAGAGGTTTTCTTGGGGATTTTCTTTTATTGAGAACTGAAAGAGGCAAAGGTAGGAGAGTTCCTTACACTAAAATAGGACTCCTTCAGTGTACATGAATATGGATTGAAGTTAACCCAGCTGTCACACTATGCTCCTAAGATAGATAAGGACATGTGCATCAGAATGAGCTTGTTCATCGTTGGCTTGGGTTGTGCTTCAAGAAAAGAGGGCTGAGCTACAATGCTGATAGGTGACATGATTATATAAAGGTTGATGTTTTATGTGAAACAAGTTGAAGGGGAGAACATAAACAAGAAATATAAGATTAGGAATGAGTCTGAGCAGAAGAAGGGTGGTTCAAATCAGCCACAATTTCAAAAACAAATGGGGCATACACCATCATCTACCAGTGCGCATACGCTTAGAGGCAAGTATAATGGCCGAATTCACAGCACATCAAGTTTATACAAGCTCAATCCAAGTCACAAGGAGGTAAATGGGGTCCTATATTTGGTAGGTATGCTAGAAACCATATCGGTAAGTGTCGTGATAGCCAATCAGGTTGCTTCAAGTGCGGTCAAGAGGTTCACCTGATGATATAGTGTCCTAACAATAAGCAGGGTGATGGAAATCCGGCCAATAGATATCAATCTTAAAAAGTTGCTCCACCAGACAAGGTTGCACCTAGAAGAGGCAATTCAAGTATAGGCGGAGGGGCAAACCGTCTCTATGCAATCATTAGCTTCCAAGAGCAAAAGAATTCTCCATATTTTGTCACAGGTATGATCAAAGTATTTACTTTTGATGTTTATGCTTTTTTACACTCAAGATCAAGTTTATCTTTTGTAACTTCTTATGTTGCAAATAAATTCTAGATTCTTCTCGAGAAACTTTGGGATTGTTTTGTGTTTCTACCCCTTTTGGATAGTCTATTCTACCAGAAAGAGTCTATCGTGATTGTCTTATTTTTATCAATCATAAGAACACCATCGCTGATCTAGTAGAATTGGACATGGTAAATTTTGATGTCACTCTAGGTATGGACAGGATTCTTTTATGTTATGATTCAATACATTGTAGAACTTGAGTTGTCAAGTTTCAAATTCTGAATGAGCCAGTTATAGAGTGGTGTAGTAGTTCAACAGTGCCTAAGGGTAATTTTTATTTCGTACCTTAAGGTTAGAAAGTTAGTTTTAAAGGGGTGTGTCTATCACTTGGTTCGAGTTAATCACTCAAGTGCTGAGGTACCTTGCTTTCAGTCAGTTCCTCTAATAGAATAGTTTTCAAAAGTTTTTCCTAATGATCTACCCGGAGTCTCTCTTGAGAGAGCAATAAACTTTGACATACACATCATTCCAAATATTCGTCCTATCTCTATTCCTCCATATAGAATAACACTAGCAGAGTTAAAAGATTTGAAAGAATAGTTGAAAGATCTGTTAGATAAGGGTTTTATTCAACCAAGTGTCTCATATTGTGGTGCTCCGGTCTTGTTTGAGAAAAAAAGCATGGTTCCCTTAGGATGTGTATAGACTACAGCGAATAATATAAGGTTACCATCAAGAATAAGTATCCTCTTCCAAAGATAAATGATCTTTTCGACTATCTTCAGGGTTCTTCCTGCTTCTCAAAAATTGATCTCAGATAAGGCTACCATTACTTGAAAATTAGAGAATTTGATATGCCAAAGATACCCTTGAGAACCAAATATGTGAATTATAGGTTTGGTCATGTCCTTTGGTGTGACCAATCCTGCAACATTCATCAATCTTATAGATTGATTTTTCAAACATTATTTAGACCTGTTTGTTATCATCTTCGTTGATGACATATTAATCTATTGAAAGAATAAAGAAGACCATGCTAGTCACCTCAGAATAGTACTTCAAACTTGGAATTGAAGGAGTTGTTTGCCAAGTTCTCCAAGTGTGAGTTTTGACTTAAGTTTGTGGCATTCTTGCGCCATATTGTTTCCAGTGATGGGATTAGAGTTGATACCCAAAATATAGAAGAAATTCAGAGTTGTCCTAGACCCACATCTCTAACTTATATTAGGAGTTTCTTCAATTTAAATAGCTACTATAGAAGGTTTGTTGAGAGATTTTTATCTATCATGTCTCCCTTGACCATGTTGACTCAGAATACAATAAAATTTCAATGGTCTAAACCTTGTGAGTAAAGCTTTCAAGAATTGAAAAAGAGGTTCCCTTCTGCTCCGATTTTGACCTTACCAGAGGGTACTCAAGGTGTTGTGGTGTACTGTGATGCATCAAGAGTTGGTTTGGGTTGTGTATTAATGCAGAATGACAAGGTCATAACTTATGCCTCCAGATAGCTGAAGGTTAATGAGAAAAATTACCCAACCCACGACTTGGGGTTGGATGTCGTGGTATTTCCTTGAAGAGATGGAATCACTACTTGTATGATGTAAATGTGGATATATTCACTGATCACAAGAGCCTACGATATGCATTCACCCAGAAAGAACTTAATCTCAGACATAAGAGGTGTTTAGAATTACTCAAGGATTATGACATGGGGATTCTTTACAACCTAGGTAAGGCTAATATGGTTGTTAATTCTTTAAGAAGATTATCTATGACGAGTACCTCCCAAGTTTAGGAAGAAAAGAGGAAGTTAACCAAAGAGGTGGACAAACTTTCACGACTAGGAGTCAGACTTATGAATTCAGCAGAAGAAGTAGTGGTGACTAATGGGGCTGAATCATAACTAGTATTACAGGTGAAAGAAAAGCAAGACCAAGACCCCATTAATCTTGATTGAAGGCAAATGTTCATAAGCAAAGAGTATTATCTTTTAAATAAGGGGGAGATAGTCTGTTGAAGTACAAAGGTAGATTGTGTGTACCTAGCGTGGATGGGCTTCAAGAGAGGATCATGGAGGAGGCTCAAAGCTCCAGATATTCTGGCAGCTCGTTTGAACTGTTGAGCTTCGCCGGTGGATTAGGTTTTTCTATCTTTGAGATCTATCGGAGATGGAGTTATTGTTTGGTGGTTATCGCTGAAGTACCGACAAAAAAAAGAAAGAAAGAATTTATCATAAAAAAGCAAAACGAGTCAGTTCTTTGTTGTGTTTTTGGTGGTAGTTTGGTCGGAGAAAATGGCTAGAAGGGTCTGGTAGTTGGAGAACGAAGGTGAAAATGAAGTGGGTTTGGTAAAAATTTGGTGTTGGAGCTTCGTGGTTGAGATGTTGTGTTGTTATTGGGTTGTTGAACAGCCGAGTAACGGTGGAGTGAGCTCGTGGTCGGAAAACATGTAGAATGTGATCGTTTATTGTTGAACCGGCTGCTGGAACTTGGCAGACCTTCATGCTCACTGCTCCGATGAATTTCTGGGTGGTTTTTACGGTGGGTTGTGGGTATGGTTGTCTGTGTCTGTAAAAAAAAATTGTTGATGGAAGAAATTAAAAGTGAAAGGAAGAAGATAATGGAGTTGTCTAAGCTACTGGTGTAGGAATATGAAGGGAATGACAAAAGGTTCGTTTGATTCTCAAATCAATAGGGAAAGGGAGCTATCGTGCGGTGGACTTGAGCTTCGGTTGTTTTCCAGAGCTCCTATGATTGTGCCAGAGAAGGCAAAGAATACCAAGAAAATATTAAGTTAAAAATTTGAAAATGTCGCTCCGATCAATTAAAATCTTATTAACCCCTTAATTTAATGGATAAACTTTTCTTTAAGTAGGATCTCATCGTTCTACAATGGGCTCAAGACTGTGGACCACAAAATCACTGGTTGATAAAATATTTGCATATGAATTTTTTGACCGTACAAAATATCAAAATGAATATTAACAATGTAATATAGAAAAATTAATATAAAAAATGTAATGAATGTATTCAATTACATATAAAAATATTATTAAAGAGAAATAATGATTTTATAAAAAAATGAACAAATATTTGAACGTCTGGCTGTGAAAAAATAATATAAACATTACAACCGATATAAATTTTAATTCTTTGAGAAAAAGGACGATTATCTACAAATTGCATTAAAATGACAAAACATATTTTTAACTATTTAAATAAAATACTCAAAAATTAAATTTTAAAACTATCAGACCAAAATTTGGTGCCAACTGATACAAATCTCCTATTGGGTTGTTCGAAGTTTGCAAAGCAGGTTTTATAGGACATGATCTAGTTCACCAAGACATGGAGAAGGTGAAGGTGATTCAAGAGAGATTGAAAAAGGCACAGAGTCGTCAACAATCCACAGATATGTTAGGAGAAGTCCTTAGTGTTTAAGCTGGATGATTTAGTATATCGATAAATTTTACCATGAAGGGTGTTATTAGTTTGGTAAAAAAGGAAAATTTAGTCCCCAATATATCAGACCTTATAGAATATCCAAAAGAACTAGCAATGTAGTTTATGAATTAGAGCTGCCATAACAGTTAGGAGCGGTCATTTTGTATTTCATATCTCCATGATAAAGATATGCATGGGTGAACCCTCATTGATTGTACCAACTAAAGATGTTGAGATTAAGGATAGCTTATCCTATGAAGAGATTCCGTTTCAAATTTTAGATTGGTAAGTTCACAAGTCAAGAACAAAGGAGGTTGCATCAGTCAAGGTCCTTTGGAGGAACCAATTTGTGGATGAAGTAACATGGGAAGATATAGAGGATATGAAGAAGATATATCCACATTTCTTTGAGTTAGGAGAGAATATAGATCAAGGCATTAATCATATTCTCATAAACTATGAGTAAGCTTGTTGTTACTTGTTCTCGATTGTTGAGTATTGAACTTGAAGTTACTATTCTTATCTTAGTGAAAGAAATCTCATTAGAAGATGAATGTTCCCAAGGAGGAGATATTGTAACATTTCGTAACTCGTAATAGCCTAGGATAAGCTATGAAACTAAAAATTTTCATGTTTTGTAAGAAAAGGAAAAATCTGGAAAATTTCCTAAAATTAAGAATGTGAGTTTATGGTCACTTTCAAATGACCATAATTTCTAGCTCATGATGCGTTAGAGTCAGTTATTTATATTGTTGGAAAGATCTTCCCAACGACAACGAGTTTGTTTATTTTTGATATCGTATCATGAGATATGCCTTTCAGAAGTTGGGTTGTTTAAGTAAGGAAAGTCCAATTCGAATTTAAAAAGGGAAAACTAGTCATACTATTCATTTATTTAATAATTAATTTTAAGTGTTTAATTGGGGTAAAATTAATTTTTAGTTCAGATTAAAAAAGTTCTTTCACCGTTAAGGTTTGGGAGAAAAAAGAAGAGAAGAAGAAGGGAGAAAGATGAAGATTTCACCAATAATGCCAAGGAATTTCGAGTGGAATTCGTCGGGGGTGATCATTATCAAGGTACGTGAGCTCTTATATTTTGGGTTACTTCATCCGCACACCAATCTTGTTTAACTTCAGAAGTTTTAGAATTGATTACATGATTAGAAGTTTATTCTTGAAAATGTCATTGAATCCCTTTTTGGTTGAATTGATTTAATACCCATTGAAATTGATTAGTAGTTTTTTTATGTTGTTTTTGAGCTATATCTGATGGGTATTGACTGTATTGTTTAGTATCAGTCCTATCAGGGGGTCGTATACACGTTTGCAACCTTTTCGTCGGTGATAACAATGCGTTTTGGGGATGAAAACATGGAGGTTTAGGAATTTTAAGGCCAAAGAATGAGTTGAAAAATTGTTAGACGCACCTGGGCAAGACCATATGCGTAGCGCCAGCAGTGCGCCAAAAGAGAACTTCAGAACTGGGTCTGGCACGATGCGCCACTTGTGCACCAGAACCAAGCCTCAGTCAACGGATGTTGGAACGTAGCACCACCAGTTCATTTGGATCGATGTTTTTTGCCCACTTTCGTAATTTAACCCTTTTAAGTCCTGCTAAGGTACATTAATACCTTATGATAATTCTAATCACTTCAAATGATTTATAAACTCCCATAAATCACTAAAGAATGCAAATCATAACCTTGAAATCCATAATCAATTTAAGGAAAGTTAAGATCAAAGTCAAAGGAGTTAAGAGTTAAGTGTAGAAGTTAAGGAAGTTTTTCATTCAAGAAATATAGGGGAACTAAGAGCGGTGTTAAAGTCAAGAGTTTCAAGTTAAGAAAAGAGTAAAGAGTTAAGTTCATTTCTAAAAAGTTATAAGAGAACTAAGCATTTCCTAATAGTTACAAATGTATTCACATTTTGAGCAAGAAGAAGGAAGCTAGACTTCCAGCAGAGCCTTTGGCTAGTTTCAGTAAAAAGGAAAGCTTGATTTCCAAGAGAGTTTTAAAGCTAAGTTTGAGCAATTACTTCAAACCAGAGAAGAAGTCATATAAAACATATGAGCTAAGTATTTTGGGAGTAGTACTGGGCAACGATATGGGATGCAAATTCATATTAACTCAAGCCCTCATAAACCATGTAGCCAAAATGGATAGAAGAAGTGTGATACTTTTTAGATGATTTTTTGCTACTTTTTAGTATAGACTAGTGGGTCCACTTAGTAGTTCAGGATCAATACTGACGTCAACTTATAGGACGGTCCTCTTGGAACGTGAGATAAGACTGTACCATCACTTAGGCTCATAGTGATGGTTGTGGATTAGAGAATATCCCACACAAACTATATTACTTTCATATATAAATAAAATTGAATTTATTGTTGCATCTTCTTTTATCGAACTAAGTTCTTGTGCTGTTTTACAATTTGAAACTAAGAGGTATGGTCATTTGAAGTTGACCTTAACTTGAAAACTGATCATGGTCTTCTAAATGAAGGGCAAGACGGTCTGTACATGCCCTCAAAAGCCGTGTAGGGAAGTGTCCAGGAGACCCCTTGCCTAGTAGACATGGACGGTTGGATATTCTTCCCTAAATAGGTCGTCTAGGACTTCAGAACCTGTTAGGGGTCCGTCCAGGTTGGATTTTCCCCTGGTAAATGGTTGGGCCACACTCTTAAAAAGATTGTGGCTCCTTTTTACAAGCCAATTAGGCTTTAGTGATGGGTCCATGGTTTATATTAGGGTTGTAGTCATGCCAATTAACTTTTTTTAAAGTCGTAGGTGTTATACAAGCAGTTCAAATTTAAAGAGTAGAGTTGTGAGGTGTTATGGGATGATTAGGGTCTTAGTTTAGAAATATTTGGAATGTTACAAAAATGATCTTTTGAAAGTAATATTGTAGAATTATACCTTCAAGTAGTTTCTCAAATGCCTTTAGACTTTGCACTATAATTATTGGATCTTGTAGATTTTTATTTCAATTATCTTAGATGTTAATTGAGTTGGTTATGACTTTTACTCATTCCCTTTCATAAACCAACTTAATTTATTCCCTGCATCTAATTTAAGATATTCTTCAAATTTTGGAATCATTTTAATATCTAAGCAAAAAATGAACCTCTTTTATCAACATATAAGGATGCAACAAACAATTTTATCAAATTTGGTAAAGCACTAATCTGTCATGAAAATATAAAAAACACAAATAAGTTCTTCAAACTAATGTACCATCTTTTTGAGTTTCACTAATAGTGAGATGAATCTTAAATTTTGTTGTAGCAGCTTTATCATATTGTGTCCAATGATTTTGATTCATCCTACCCAAAACCTTTTTAATACATGCATACTATGCAACATAATTCTACATATCTCAACCAATTAATGTATTTTTTGTTCCGATTAGCTATCATCTATGTTGATAAGATTGTCCAAAAATATTGTCATGCTCGTGTCTTATCCGATAAAAATTTACAACATTTGGAGGATTTAATACACAACATCGCCATTAGAACTTTTGAAGAGTTCGAGCTACATAATCTTTCAACATTGGTTGCAAAACTAGAATGGTTATAAAGTTCATGATAAAAATATTAATGAACATATTTAATAATTGTTAGAACGATATTGTCAATCATTTCTTCATTAATAACAAAGGCAATCCTAGCCATTCAAATTAACTGCATATATATTAACAAAAAGTGATTAAATTTTGCAGATTCTAAAAAGTGTCTTATTTTTGGTGTCTTGACTCACTTCATATCCATTGCAAGATTGCCACTAAAATGTTGTCGAAGAGAACAACATACATTATGTATCTTGTGTTCATATTCGATCCAAATGTATATGATGATCTTCTAATTGGTAATTCCGTTGTCGTACTGAAGAGTTGGTTTACCTAATTCTCAAAGAAGAATTGATGATGTTAGAACAAAATACTCAAGAAACTTATTTGAAGAATAAAAATAGAGGGAACGTATGAAATTCCAGCTATGCATTAATATGCAGATGGTCTGAATTTATAAAATGAAAAATATAACCATTTCCTATCTAGTATCATTAAAACTAAATAAGAACATGAGCCACTAACTATAGTAAAAGGGGTCACTAACATCCATAAATGGGGCCACTAACTTCATAAAGTTGAGCAGCTAATGTTGACTAAGTCTAGCTAGAAAATAGGAACTACTAAACTGTAATAAGTAAAAAACATTAAAAATAATAAGCTAGAAAAAATGTCAATTGTGCAACACTTTTCCTTGGTGTTTTTGAGGCACACACCAATTCTTTGCCTCAGATCTTCAAACCTTTCCTTTGGCAATTACTTAGTGAAAATTTCAGCTAGCTGGTTCTCAGATGAACAATGAACAAGTAACATTGCATTATATTGTTGGACTTCTCTAATAAAATGAAACTTGATCTTTATATTCTTAATTTGATCATGAAACGCTGGATTTTTTGAGATTGAGACTGTTGAACTGTTGTCACACATGATCTTGGTAGGTTTTGTGTGTTTATTATCTAAGTCCTTCATCATCTTCCTTAGCCAGACAGCTTGATTCACAGTAGGTGCAACAACTTTGTAATCGGCTTTTGTTGTTGATTGAGTTGTAGTTTCTTCTTTTCTAGATTTCCAACTAAAATAACTTGTTCCCAAATAGAAATAATATCCAGAGGTGCTTCTGGAAGGACCTACACTATTAGGTTCATAGTTACTTCGGCAGATATTGGGGAAAAAATTCCAAATTTGTTGGTTCCTTTAATATACCTTAACACACTTTTAGTCGTTGTCAAGTCTGTATCTCTAGGCGAATGCATGAACCTAGAGAGCGAAGTAACAACAAATCGAATGTCAAGTTTTCTTGCAGTTAGATATAGAAGACTTCCAATTAAGCTTCTATCATACTATCATCCACTTTTGGGAATCCTCATCCTTGCAAAACTTCACACTAGTAGATATTGGAGTACCCACATGTTTGCAGTCTTGCATTTTGAACCTATATCGAATATCCATAATGTATATTTGTTGGCATATGAAAATTCCATCACTGAACTGCAATCTTTCCAAGACAAGAATGTACTTCATGACTCCAAGATCATTTATTTCAAAGATTTTCTCTATTTCATTCTTGAACCTTTAGATTAGTTCAATTTTGCCTCTTGTCACAAGCGTGTCATACACATAAATTGAGACAATTAACACTACTAAAAAATTACCAAAAAGCGACAAACATAAGCTTCACAGTCTATTTATTTTTTTTGCCAAAAGCAACGGCAACTGCGATGCAATCACATCCGTCGCTTTTTAGCTGCACGCTTTCCTAGATGCGACACATTGCATTGCGAACTGATAATTTTTTTTGTTTTTTAAACAAAATCGACGGACGCCATCACTTTATTTTGATTTTCCTTTTTTTAATTTCCATAATGCAATGCAGTTCATTGGGTTTTTTGAAAATTCTAGAAAACAACGAATAAGTGGACCCTATCCGTCACTTTTTATGCAATCTTTTGAGGAGGATGCTACCCACCTAAAAATTCAATTCAATCCAACTTATATACTATTTAACCCAATCAAACATATTTATATGAAGAATCTAATCAACAAAAAATAAGAAACTTAAAATAACATTTATAATAATCTAAATCTATATTTAAAGACTTGTAAAGTCTTTAAAAAAATGTTTCAAAATATGTTCAAATGTACAAAAAATCCATAAAATTCCAAGATGTAAACTAGCTAGGTAGTGTCTCCTACCCAATCATCATCATCGTCAGAATTGTCATCGAGAGCCGATGTAGTAGGTCTACAAGAGAGGTTATAACTTGTTCATTAATTTGCTGAACGGTCGCAGTCATGTATTGTTATTTACCTTGTCTCTTCTCCCCCGACTCTGCCAGTGCCGCTTTAAGTTTAGATATATGATCCGATATAGAAGTAATTTGAACATCGTCAAGGGCCTTGTCTTGAATAGATGATCCAATTCCTTCTAAGCCTGAATTGAGTCGTCATACATCATTCTGATATCCTAGACTGTCACGACCCAAAACCGAGCTGCGAGTGGCACCCACACTTACCCTCCTATGTGAGCGAACCAACCAATACAAAACCCAACATTTCAATATAATATCAACATAAAGTAATGCGGAAGACTTAAACTCATTAATAAAAAGTCAATTCAATAACTCCTAAACTCAGCATCTATTATCCCCCATAATCTGGAAGTCATCATCACAAGAACATCTATCCTCAAATTACTAGTCTAAGAGTATCTAAGAAACTAAAATACATAAAAAGCTAGTCCATGCCAGAAATTCAAGGCATCAAGACTTGAAGAAGAAGATCTAGTCCAAGCCAGAAGCATTAGCTCACCCTGAAGTCCGGTGTAATGAAGACTGGCTAGAGTTGCGGTTGAGTTGAAGACGACGGTACGTTTGCTGCACTCCACATATAACAAAGAAAGAAACATACAAGTAGGGGTCAGTACAAAACACAAGTACTGAGTAGGTATCATCGGCCAACTCAAAATAGAAAACAACATATATCAGTTAATATCATAAATCAACTACAATACTCAACATGTAGCAACAACAAGTACTATAATCATCAATAATACCACCAAGTTCATCCATGAGGACTCAAGCCTCAATACCATACTCATTTGGGAATTAGGTTCATTACATTGAGTATATTAACATCTTTCAAGATTCATTATCTTTCTTCCTCTTGTGTCTGTACGTGACACTCCGCTCCTCATATACTATCCTGGTGTCGGAACGTGACACTCCGATCCTCATAATTCATCAAGCCTTCTTTTATACCAAGGCATCAGCAATCTCATTATGTAATTCATCAAGCCTTCTTTTATACCAAGGCATTATCATTAACAAAGTGAATTAGGGTTTCTTCAAGATTTAGGATTCAATAGCTTCATTATGCTTATTTCATCACAATCACATAATCACATTCATGCAAGCATACAATTAAGCAAATAGAAGAGTTTACAATACTATCAATACATATCATTCGCTATTAAGAGTTTACTACGAATAGCATAGAAACCATAACCTACCTCCACCGAAGATTCGTGATCAAGCAAGAAATTTCCCAAAGCTGCATTTTTCCTCTCTGTCGATCGTTCTCTTTCCCTCTCCTTGTTCTTTCTATTTTCTTATTCAAACCCTCTTTCTTTTACCCTAATTAACATATAATTAAGTATAAAAGATGATGAAAATAACCCACTAATTATTCCAAGGTTACCTCCTTTAGCCCCCCAAGAAATTGAGTTATTAATATAAACCCACGAATTTTTATAATTATAGCAGGAATAGTCCAAAACGCCCCTTTAAAACTTAAACAGAAATCCAACCCAGCTTGGGATTACACAACCTGTGACGGCCGTCGTGCCTGCGACGGTCCGTCCTGCAGGTTCGTCACAAACTTCAGAGACTCAATTTCCTTGAAGAGTCTGTGACGGTCCGTCGTACCTACGACGGTCCGTCCTGCACTTCCGTCACGAAGTTCAGAGAGTTGCTCCCAGTGCCAAATTCTCAAGAGTTGAAGTGTTTTGAAACGGAACCTCACAATGGTCCGTCGTGTCTGTGACGGTCCGTCCTGCAGGTCTGTCACAGAGTTCAGAGAGTCGATTTCAGCACTCAAATTTCAGAATTCTACGTGTTTTGGAACGAGACACACTCGACGGTCCGTCGTGCCCATGACGGTCCGTCGTGGGATCCGTCGTCTTAGCCATTTTTTCCAGAAATAAAATCTGCTGCTCAAAACGACTAAACAGGTCGTTACATAGACCAAAGACACTACCCTTGTGTGCCCCCTATAACTTATTCTGTCCAAATTTGAGTGGAAAGTTGAGGTGTCATTTGAACCGAATCATCTACATTCTCACCGACATAATTCTGAAACGTATTTTGGATATTAAATATAAAAATTGACATCAATATATATACATATCATAAATATATTCACTATTGATATATATTATTATATTAAGTAACCTACAAAAGTTTGTTTGTGTCACGAGCTGAGTCTACCCCGTGGATGTGGCCGACACTAAGAACCGTTGTTGGTTCCCAAGTGAACCCTCATCTTTGATGACTACGACCGGAAGACTAACTTAAGAATGCAAAAGCTTAAAACTAAGTAAAATCAATAACTAAAATACAAAGCTCTAAGTTTAAAGATTTACTCTGAATAAAATAATATATTAAACTCACCATAAAATAGGCAATTTAAGTCATTAAAATATTAAATAAATGAATAATACAAACTTCTTAACTAAACTGCTATCTATGAAGGTTCTAACTGATAAAGATGGAATTCAAGACAAGACTTACGACATCCTAACTAAGCTGAAAAAATAAATGAAATCCTCCAAAAGCAAAGAGGCTCACCATAGCTAACTCGAAGTTTAGATGTATCAATGAAGCTTCGATGTATGATCCTGAATTGTTGTGTCTGCATCATCCAAAAATGCAGGCCAAATGGCTCAGTACGTGGAATGTACGAGCATGTAAAAGGAATTCTAAAGTATAGATAACCTTGAAATTTGAATAAAAAGGAAACATACTTACCTCTTTTCAAACTCATTCAACTGAACTCAACTTAAGAATAGGATACTCAACTCAAGTGTTCGATACTAAACTTAAAAGATATGATACCCGACTCAATGAAGCACATATTAACTAAAGATACTCAACTTAAGGCATTCAACTTGAAATACTCAACTGAACTCATTTCAATATAAAACAATTTAAAGTTACTACAATATGAACAAAAACTATTTAAAAATATGATTAAACTCTTGGTATAAAACAAGGATACAACATAACATTGAAATGTATATTAAATTACAATTAACCTATGTATATAAAAATACAATATTTTGTGGGAGTTTCTCTAACCAACATTCATCACATAAGAGCTATAGTGATGATAGAACAACCTACCTCACGCTGCTAGCGCATCCTTTACCCATCAAAAGGCATAGGACCTCAACTACTTATTGATGCACTAGTTTATTGGGAAAAGGGTTCATTTAAAAAGTATGACCTTGATCTACCCATGGTGGCTACATGATTATGGGGGCTGTGAGTTGTCTAAACTCTCCGCTATATTGGTGTTCAATATTACTCCGAACATATACTAGCTTTTATGTTACAAAAACATACTTCTTGTATGATTTGATATTAGTTCTCAAAAAATTGCTCAAAAGACATCTTGGAAATCTCGAATTCCTCTATTGCTTTATTTAGAAAGCTATTACGCCTTCCTAAAAACTAGCCCCAAAGCTCTTAGAAAATCTATGTTTCTGTTCTTATTCAAATGTGTAAATAATTTAAATCTCTTTAGGAATACATAGTACCAATATACTTCGTTGAAGAAGTTTCTTGAATCTTTAGTCTTTACTCAACTTGAACTTTTGATCTTAAATCAACTCTTAGGGAATACTAGTTCCTTCATGTTTCTTGAAGTACTAAAAAAAACTCATTACTGTTGTCCTCAAAGAATGAGGACTCATCACTAATTCTTCTGAACTAGAGATTGGTTATCGATCTAAGCTTGATCTGGACGCTGAAAACATGAACGTACATCAGGAGAAGATGTAGTGCACGCATGCATTAGTACATGAAGGGTACTGAGCATGTATGATAGAGTAAAGCAGAAATAAACAATGACTAAACACACACAAAAACAAGTATAATATTCTGAATATTATATACAAAATTCTTACCTAACTTGATACAATACACAAATTTATAACATGTTGAGACTGAAAAGTAATTGAACTATAAATATGGTCAAGGCAATAGAGTCGCACTGAACTACGGGAGCTACTAATAACCAAAATAAAAGCACATGAGCTAAATGTGGAGTCCAATGTATACACCCCATTGAAATCCAATATACCCTGCCAGAGCTTGAAATGCATGCTGGCGTGATCACTAAATTGATGCCTACAGAGGGACTTAAAACCTATTTGGCTAGTAGTTTTGGGACTATTTGGGTACCCTAAACCCTAGTCCAACTTGGTTTTATTCTACTCCTAATGAATTAAGTGATCAACATATTATGATTGAATTTCTGTAAATACTAGATAACTCAAAACTGAACATACAAATTGAGAATACAATAATTAATCTGATAATGATGTATTAATAACTGAGGAATGTATAACTGAAGTACTAAAATATCTTACCTAGCATTTGTAATTGAAGAACTAAAAAGTTACATAGCTAGGGTTCTGAAAGTCAAGCGATAATCTGAGCAATAACATGGTAATCTGATTTGGAACATATAACTAACTAATTCATGATATACTGTTGAAGTTCTAGAAACCCTAGGTCTAATCATGATAAGGGAATTAAGAATCTGACAGAAAACTAAGAATCTAATGAAAGGAACCCACTAGTGAAAATCCACAAACCTACTCATGAAATTCACAGAAAAATCTTTAGGTTTCCGGGCTGGAACGGATGGAATCTTGTTGCGTTCTTGAAATAGGGTTCTTGACCTTTTTCTCCCTTCTTGCTTCTACCTTTTTATGTTTTGATGAATTATTTGACTGAGGAAAGTTTTAGTTTTGTTTCTATGCTTAAATTGACCAAAATCTCATAATTTTTGGTTAAAATGATGTATCTTAGGGGTCCTACGAAGTAGGAAAAGACCAAAAGAACCCTAAGTTAATTGTTGTCGGAGAAATCGACGACCTATATTGACAGGTCATCGTTCAATCGATGGTCCATTATTTAAGTCCATCTTTTGGGTATGCTCGACAAGCCTTCACTAAAATGGGCATAACCTTTTACTCGGAGGTCAAATTTTAGCAAACTCGGTGGCTGCCGAAACATAATTCAATTTTATCATTTCATAGGTCATGATAGACCTAAATGATTTTGTGCTAAAATTTATGACCATTTGAAGTTGACCCAAAAACGTTTTCCCTCTATCTGACTGCTAACTTTCACCTATGTTCCATAGGTCCATCTACGGACCATACTAGTCAATCGTGGTTCATGTCAGAGGCTCAGTAAATGAAGACCTGATCTACAGACACAGTGTACGGACTGTAGTATGACTTACAGACCGTAGTGGCAATCTATGGACCGTCAGTACAGGTCGTAGGTCAAACTACGGTCCAATGATGGTGACCGTTAATTGCACCTGAAATTTCTAATAAGCTGATTTTTGGTCTGCTTTGATATGGTGTGTTTGATTATCTCCCTTTGGGAACATTTGTCCTCCAATAAAGACTATACTAGCTGAAATAGAGGGTGAGAGCTGCAATATCTACCACTAAACATTGACAATTGTGTTTCTGACTGGATTAAGTTCCAAGAACAGGTAAATATGTTGAAAATGCAAGTACAAACTAAGGGAACATGATTCTAAGGTTGAATTCAGGCATGAATGACTGAAAAACTGAAGATCAACTATTACCTCAAGCTGGAGTGGAATCAGAAGGAAAGAGGTGAGAATACTGGGCTTTCATGTCTAATTTTACTTCCCAAGTTGCTCCCTCTACAGACTGACTCCTCCATAAAACCTTGATTGATGTGACTTCTTTGTTCCTCAACCTTCTAACCTGACGGTCAAGAATCTCAACTTGTACATCCTCATAATAAAGATTATCTTTCACAGCCGCACTCTCCAATGGAACTTCGGAGGTTGGATCACCCATACACTTCTTCAAAAGTGAGATATGGAAGACCGGATGCACTGCTTGTAATTCTTCTGGAAACTCTAACTCATATGTCACTTTTCCAACCCTTCTCAAGATCTTGTAAGTGACTACAAATCTAGGACTGAGTTTCCCTTTCTTTCCAAATCTCATCACCTCTTTCGTTGGTTACACTTTTAAGAAAACCTAATAATAACTTGGAACTCTAGTCCCTTCAAATGAGTTGCATTTTCTTCATTGCATAAAGGGTTGAATATGGTCCTATACAAGCTGCTTCACTTGCATCAAAACTAACCTACACGATATATACACCTACACCCATACAAAGCCTTAAAAGGGGCCATCTGAATGTTGGAATATTAGCTATTTTTGTAGGCAAACTCGATAAGAGGAAGATGATAATCCCATCTACCCTTGAAATCGATCATAGAAGCTTTCAACATATACTCTAGGGTCTGAATGCTACGCTCTGCCTGTCCATTTGTCTTCCCATGAAATGTTGTGCTAAAGTTAACCTGAGTACGAAGACACTTCTGAAATGACTTCCACAAACGAGAGGTAAACTGAGAACTTTTATCTAATATAATAGAAAAGGAATCAAATGCAATCTCATAACGTGTAGTCTTGACCACCAAAAAGCGAGATTACTTAGTCATTCCATCAACTATCACCCAGATGGATTCATCCTATCTACGAGTACGAGGTAACCATGTGATAAAAGTCATATTGATCAAATCCCACTTCCAGGTAGGAATGTCGATCTCTTGAGTCATACCTCCTGGTTTTTGATGTCTACCTTGACTTGCTGGTAATTGGGGCACTTATTCACAAAATCTGGCACCTGGGTGAATAGAATATATGTAGTTATGGGCTTCTGCAAGAATATGCCGTCTCAACTCGTCCACATCAAGAACACAGACTCTAGCCTGGTAGGGAAGTACACCATATATCTAAGGATTCAATCCAGTCCAAGCTCCCTTGGATTGAATCTTCTGGTTCTTTATATCAGCGAGCCCCTTGGGAGAAAATCTACACTTTCTGATTACGGACTTCACCCTTTAGTTCAAGAAAGATTGGATCACTGCCTTGCTTTTCCTTAACCTCCACTACCAAAGAAGATTCTACCCCATTCTGAACTGTTACACCACTTTCTGATATGCTCATAAGGCGAACTCTGCGAGCAAACCAGTGAACATCCTTCACTGTTACACCACTGTCTATAGTCAATGCACATTCTGAGAGAAACATCTTTCTTCTTTACGAACAAAACTTGTGCACCCCATGGAGAAATACTAAGTCTTATGAAGCCTTTATCTAAAAGGTCTTTCAACTGCTCTTTCAATTCCTTGAGCTATGGTAGAACCATTCTGTAGGAGGAATAAAAATAGGATGTGTATCCGGAAGGAGATCAAATACAATGTTGATTTGTCTTTTTGGGGGGACTCAAGGAAGATCTTCGAGAAACACCTTTGGAAACTCACTGACTACTAGAACTGACTCAAGAGTTGGGGTTTCAGAGCTAGAATCCTTAACCCAAACTAGATGATAGATATGACCCTTATAGATCATCTTTCTGGCCTTAAGGTAAGAAATGAATAGACCCATAGGCGCTAAGCTACTACCCTTAAACTCTAAGATTGGTTCTTATGAATACTAAAAATGATCAATCCTAGTTTTACAATTTACTGAGGCATAACATGAATGTAACCAATGCATGCCTAGAATGACATCGAAGTATACCATTTCTAACTCTACAATATCTGATGAAATAACTTTCTTAGAGACTATGATAGGGTAATATCTATATACCCGTGTACCTATAACTGGGTTACCAAGTAGATTAGAGAGTGAGAAATGTTATGAGAGAGTTTCTGTACTAAAACGAAATTGGACTGCTATGTAAGAAGTTACCAAAAAGAGTAGCCATTTGTTTTAACAGTGCATAAACATCAAGGTCAAGACAGGTATCATACCAGTGACTTCATTAGGAGAACCTTCTTGATCCTGGTGAGCTTGAAGAGCATACAACACATTCTGGCGCTGACCGCCACCTGTACCAGATTAGTTACCCTATTAAGTCAGGTGACTTGTTGGTGCTGCTGAAATTGTACACCGAACTCTACCATTATTGCCTCCTTCACCCTGTCTAGAAGGACAATCCCTCAACATGTGGCCATACTAACTGCACCCAAAACATTCTTCCTTTCCAGTGAGGCATTCACCTAGATGGTTCTTACAACACTTAGGACAAGTGGGGTAAGTCTTGGTGCCTGAAACACTTCTCTTACACTTAGATCCTTGTGCTCTAACCTTCAGGTCATACATATTCTTGGAGGATGGAACACTAGCTAATGATGGGGCTGGGGCTGAAAACTTTTGCTAACTCTACAAGCAATTTCCACTACCCGATTTCATCTAAGAATAGTCATAGTTCCCAGTCCTAGCCTTCTTATTATACTTGACATATTCCCAAACTTTATCACCCTCAACCTTGTAAGCATGATTCATAAGGCTAAATTTGACACTCCATACAAAAACTTATTCATCTGAGCCTTGGATTTAACAACCATGTGAGGAGAATACTTGGAGAGTTGGTTAAACTGGAGCCCATACTCTTGGATCGTCATGTTACTCTACCTTAAGTTTATGAATTCCTTAGCCTTTGCTTCTCTCAATTCTATTTGGAAAAACATGTCAAAAAGGTCACACTTAAGCACTCCCAAGTAATAGGAGCTGCATCTGTATCCCTATTTGTCTTCCACTAAGTGTACCAGATATGAATAAAATCTTTTAGCTGGTATGATGCAAACTTAACCCGATCATTACCAGTGACTTACATCACCTCAAAGATCTTCTTGATATCACCCTAGAAATTCTGGGGATCCTTATTTTTTTGCGATCCTAAAAAAACAGGTGTATTCATCCTAACAAAGTAATAGACCCTAGGTGCTGTTGATCCACCATTTAATTTGCATGAGCTTGACCCTGATAGTTGTTTTGGTTGGCGACACTTTGAGCTAACATCTGTATGACATTTATTAATTCAGCATTCGAGACTTCCTTATATTGAACTGGAGGAGTTGCGTTTCCATTCCTGGCATTGGCTCTATGAGAAGGCATGATCTGAAACTTAGAACGTTAAGTTAGAATGGATTTATATCATTCCTTACACATGATAAGAGTAAGAAGAAAGTGAAGTTCTAAAACACTTCATAGCCTCCCTCTCATTAGATGTGGTGCACTTCATACTCTTGTAAAGGACTCTACTTAGTGCGGCTTTTCACCCATCCTAGGACTCTTAAACCTAGTGCTCTGATACCAAGTTTGCCGCTCCCCGAGACTACCCGTGAGATGCGAACACTGGACCTAGGACCACAAGTGATCTCATGCTAACTCTTCTGACATGATCATGACCATACTAAAGATAATAAACTGTTGTGGAAGCTAAATCATAATTTAAAATGAAAATAAGAGAAATACCCATATTCTTAAACTAAGATATTTGAAACTAATGAGTTTAATATAAATAAAATATTAACTCAATACTAAGCTGAAATTAACTAAGTCTTAAAAATAGCCTCTAACAGACTAAAAATGCTAGGACAGGCCCTAACTAAGTCTAGAAAAAGTTGAAACTAAAGGACTAAAATATGAAAAAAAAAAAAAACTCTTGACTGTTGTCCTCAAAGAATGATGAATCACCACTGAGTCTACTGAATAGGAGATTGGGAATCAATCTAAATGTTATCTGGATGCTGAGAACCTAAACCTACATTATGAGAATACGTATGGATCAATACATGAAGGGTACTGAGCATGTAGGATACATTAAAGCTAAAATAATACATAACTTAAGGAGCACAAAAGCAAGTATAATATTCTGAACATCATATTCTGAATTCTGAGCTAACTGCATGTAATGACCGAATTTATAATATGCTAAAACTGAATACTAACTGAATTGTAAATATGGTTAAGGCAATAGAATTTGACTTAACGGTGAGAGCTACTAATAACCGATAATAAAACAACATTAGCTAAATGTGGAGTTCTATGTATGTTCCCCATCGAGAGGACCCAATCTTCCTTGCCAAAAGTATAAATTCTTGTTGGCGTGATCACTAAATTGATGCCCACAAAGGGGACTTACAACCTACTTCTCTAGTAGTTCTGGAACTATTTGGGTACGTTAAACCCTAGTCCAACTCGATTGTCACATCCGGGAAGTCACCCCCTAAAAGTAACATGGCGTACTTGACCTCTCGGAGGTCTTATTCAAACCCATAGTTATCATTCATCACATTGACATAGTAAATTTAGCGAAAAATTTATAACTTTTCATAGTACATCATACGCTAGAAACTTTACTTCATATATATATATATATATACATGTATGTATATATAACATTAGTCATAATACATATTTAGAACTAAAGTCTATTTGCCATATTAGACTCAACAACTTTAGAGTACATTAGGGACATGACCGTTAAAACATAATACATAACTATACAATCTAAACATTGTACATTAAGACATGAGTAGGGAATCATTGGAACTTAAGGACCCCTTTCCTTGAGCTTGGGAATCACATATCAAGCTACTCAATCATAGATATCCTTTAAGCATCCATAACATACACTTTGTGTAAAAAGAAGAAAAGAATGTATTAGTACAAGAATGCATTAAGTATGACAATGATGTAAAAACATGCATTTAAAATGGACATTTTCTTGAAATCATACTTCATGCCTTTTTGAGAAAATATTTATAAAACCTCTAAACAATAACATTTATATTCTTCATATAAACATATTCAAAGGCCAAACATCACATAAGATCTCATATAGGATTTATGACATTTTTTAATCCACTTTCAGTTAGCTATTCCTACTTAACAACGAAGGTTTCTTGGTTTTATTCATTAACCTCCCAAGTAACCCTATAGTGATATGTGTTTCAATGAATCATATTAAGGCCACAAGGAAGCATATATATAACCTATCTAAGCCATCACATATCATCATATAAACATAATATATCAAATAAACATTTAAGTCAAGCCTATATTTGCTTTACAGTAAGCCACTTCAAGTTATACATATTTTTACTTCTTTTCACATCGATCATTATACGATCTTATTCATGACCCCAATGTTTGTCTAGTAGTTCAATGAACATATGGATCCCCATAACCCCATACATTCTTAGTAAACCCTTCATGAGACCACAAACCTTCACGTTCAATTCAAACCTCAACAAGTAAGTGAAAGCAACTTCATTCATGTCAATACAAGACATTCATCATATAGTCATTTCGGCCAACATAGTTTATATAAGAATAAGATCACATCTTATAAATTCATACCATGCACACCTTCATAACAAGTAGAAAAATACTACAATGTCATGGATATGGACATAAGGATAAACATACACATTCGGTAATCTTCCTAGGACTTCCTAATGTGCTACTTATGTAATGTATGTATGGGTTCATTACTTACACCTATCCTAAGTTACCTCCATTCAGTCCTTCTAGTTAGGATCCTATCCATTTACTTCCATTGTCCATTTTACTTTAGGGAAACTATAGTGTTAACCGACACTAAGACCATGGGTTCTAAGCATGGAATTTGGTATTGTAGAGCCTTACACCAATGAAAGGAGTTGCTACCTAGACAAGATAGATTATTAACAAACATCCTAGCATCCTAAGTGAATTAACTTTGCTATATCCTATGTGGTAAACATAGTTTATGGAACTAAGAGATATGTCTTCCCTCTTCATACCACTTGGTAATTGGGGCCTCCCCTCATGAGCAAACATGGGTGAATCTTTCTCAATGGGAAGTGAACACCTCATGTAGGTCCATAGGTGAGTATTCCACTAAAGGAAGTCAACAATCTATAAGGTACAAATGGTGAATCTTCCTCCAAGGAAAGTCAGCACCTCTGAATGTCAAGTTCACTTAATGCAAAGATAAGTTCCCTTTATTGAAAAGCTGTTATTACATTTATTTATAAAATATAGTCTTATGATATTCATTCCTTATATGCTTATAGCATATTCAAGCACCTATCTAGTTTTATAGTAATCTTGAGCACCACTCTCAAGGCCCTCTATTTGCGAGATCGGTATTCATGTGTGTGATTGTATACATATAGGTGAACAAACCTTTAACATAACATATTTAGGTCACACATGTTCATACATCAATACATTAGTCTATTGGTGTACCTATATGAGCAATACTTTCATATCAACACTCCAAGACACTATGCACATTCATACTTCATAATGTCATATACTTAAACATCATATCATATGAGTTATATTCATAACATGTTCATACAATCATGTGCATGTCTTTAAAATACGAACCTAAGAACTATCCCACCAAGGTGCAAATGTGCAATACATAGTCAAAGTCCCATACCCTTGCCTATGCTAGTACATCTATCAAGTCATCCTAGGAAAATATAAATTATACAACATCCTAGAATGGTTAGCATAGCATAAGACCCATTTATTTAAGACTTATAACATTCTTACAGTAAGTTGATGTCTTTATCTACTTAGCTTAGCTTTACATCATATATAGCATCATAATACCTCTTCATAGGCAGAGAGTACAAATAACCATAACATAGACATTTACATGCAAATAACAATAGTAACATCACCTAGATTCACAACTAGAGAAGAAGACTAGGCACAAGTTACACATAAAGTGATCATCATAACCACTCATTCATATATTAATCAATTAGCCTTAAAGTGTATGATCAACACATATATAATGACAATAAAGTAAACACTGCCACCATAAGTGGCCCATACCACATTGATCATCATTGATCAATACACCTTGCTTATCGACAATTCATATATAGGGCACTAGCTATATGTACTTTAATCATAGGAGAAACTATGTACAAATCGCTACAAGATCATACTATGATATTATCCAAGACATCTTATATGTATTGGAAAGTAGAGAGTCTTACATCACTCACTAGAATGCTTTACTCTTATTACCATGGCTAAAATCCATAATATACCAATACTACCAATCTATATTATTATTTTAAAATCATATAAATCGCATCTAAGTCATGCATCATCAAACCTAGAACTTAGATTTTATCATAGTCATAACAACATTCAAATTGTAAACTATAAGAACCTAGCTCAATGTATGCCAAGACACCTTTTCTTTGATCATCAAGAATACATGCCCGCAAATCATTAATATCATCAATATATGGCAGTAGACCTAAGAATATTAACGTACTCGAAATAAACTTTTATACAATTAAAGACCACCGTTAGAGTGTAAAAAAGTTACTACTTAATAGCTTAAGAACACATAGATCAGTTAATACCAAGCCTTCTTTACTTTTCTCATACCACATTTATATTCACAATTAAACCAAATTATTATCCTAAGGCAGTAGCTACAAGAGTCATCACGTAATCGATTTCCATTTTAGATCATTAAAAGGCCAATGTTACAGTGAATTATGGAAACTACTCTAAGTATGTTCAAAACTTCATATATTGATCCACATGGATCCTTTATCATCAATTCATAATGAATTAACTTAAATTACAGTAGATGTAGACAATTCAACATAACAAAATCACAATTCAATCGATAACAAGTCATGATCACAATGCCCATGCAAGGGCTAAATTGATTCAAGGATGGAGCATGGGTTCATAATGCAATTAGAGTAAAATCATGTTCAAACCAACATATTAACATCAATTCATCATGATTTAACCATTAAAACATTTTGAGAAAGAACCTATGGCTAGATTGAATTATTGATTATAAATTTTCTTTGAAAACTGTGAGAAGAACTCTCCAAATGAAAGGTTACTTGGAGATTAAGGATCACCATACCTTTGTCTAGTTGAAAATCTCTAAAACATAGTTATTCATACATGTAAATCCAAGATGTTCTTGAGCTTCATGAACAATGGTGGTTTCCAGGGAGAATATTTTTGGAGGGAAAGGTTTAATTTCGTGAGAGGGGATTGGGAATGGGTTCTTTACGTGTTTAATTACTTATATGCACCAAAAAGTAGCTAAACAAACATATTGGAGTCAGGTTAGTATGTAGGCGGAATTTACCATTCACTCTTTTTATAAAACAGACGCAATACAGTAGCTACAGGCCACCATCGATGGACACAATCGACTGGCCGTTGGTCAGTCTACTAGCCGTCCTTGGGCTTTCGTCTATTGGTCCTTAGACAAATTTTGTGTTGAGACCTGACCAAGATAACTGCGCATCAACTAGACCTCACCAACGGCCCGTTGGTTAAACAACTGGCTGTCATTTCGTCCGTCGATTGACAGTGCCAAGGCAGTGTCTCGACCAGCCTTTGGTCCTTTTGTGGGGTTCTTTAGAAGTTGTACCCAGACGTTTCGAACGTAAATAATACCCTTAACATGTTTTTGACCTCCCACATGAGTTTCACTCAAAACCAATACACGCTACTTGTCCAAACAGGCTAGGCCCCATCAAGACACACGTTGAGTGTGTTAAGGGCTATCTTTCGAACGCCTTGGATATTCTTGGTCATTTGACCTCAAAACTTCTCGAAACTCCATATACCATATTTATACATCATTATAACTCATTTTACATGCATGGATACATGAGACACATAGGTGAATAGTCGTCGAACGTTTTGGTCGTCCCTTGACATTCGACTTCCAAATCACCTCAAACTTTACAGACTGCCTCTAAACCATATTACAAGTCATTTTAGGACCTTATAAACTTAATAAAAACATGCTAGTATATAGACACACTAACTCATTTTAGGGTCTTACAATATCCTCCACTTGGGAACATTCGTCCTCGAATGACACTTAGGGCTCTTTAATCACAACAAGGATTTCAATGCATTATAGAGCATTACATAAAATTTATAACATCATCAAATAATTCTAGCACTCAATGCACACAAGTAAGAAAAACCATTACTCACTGACTCTTTAATATATCAAACACATATGTTCTTACTATTCTTATAGGAGGTACATACTTCTCCAAATCACAACTTGGTCATTACACTTCAATTCGTTAAGAGATCAGCTTGAAAGGCAACACGTAGTCAGATTACAACATATACTCAAAAGCTATTTAAGTATTCATACTTCAACGCACATAGACTTGAGTTAATTGCGTCAACAAAGATCTTCATTAGTTAGACCTAGTTCCATGAAGGTCATACTCAATCATACCATGTTTAGTGGTGTCCATGGAGGAATTCCCTTCTCCTCAACACACTTACATGTATCATAAGTTCACACCTTAACAAAATACAAGGTCAATTCTTTTTAAAATAAGAAATTCTCAATATTCAAACCAAGAAATGAGCATGTATTCTTCTTAGTGAAGTCTAAATGGCAAGTTAGACCAAATACATCAAAAAAATAGGAATCATTTCACAAACTATCAATTTCTAACATGGTACTGACCTTCACAGTAAGCATCTTTTGAGAAGAATAGCACACATTAACACTTAGCTAAATATGCCTTCACTTTTGAAGAGTGAGCCTACCATCATTCTTCCCAAACCATACAAGTCACCTAATTTTCGAGAGACTCTACACTTTTCATTTTAAAGAGACTCAACTTTCCATTATAAGAGTAAACATTTCATGTCACAAGTGACTTTTACCATGTTTCTTATATTATCTTATGAAGTCAAATGCACAACTATTATATCAAGATGCAATTTAACATGAGAAAACATGGAATTTATCAAAAATATTCTTTCATGCACTTTGGAATCTTCGCAATATCTTTAAGGTAATGTCAACAATGCATACCAAAGATATAAAGGCCATGCAATTCATACATTCTTATTCATGAACAAGTTCATCAAGACTTCATTAGATTTCAAGTCCAAGCAAAATAGAAGTACAAAGTAGAAAAATCTACGACCTTACCATTTCATCACCATCCCTCACTTAGGGTAAACGCAATTAAGAGAAACTTAGCCCAACCTAAGGAGGATCTTCACTACATAACGTTCATTTTTATCACTTCAAAGTGATTACTACTTTAGACGGAATTTACAGTAACTTATCATTGGAACACCGAGGTATTCTAAATTTTATCATGTCGGCAATTTATCCCCAACTATCATGTTAGGTTATACTATTCAACCACATAAGGTCTTCATACAATAGAATAGACCAAGGTCATACATCATTAAGGAAAACAATATAGGAGACATAGTCTTAAGGACCCTTCTTTCCTTTCAACATTAATGTAAGGTAACTTCTAGGTCAATAAAACCCACATCATCACCCTACATAGATAAGGGTACTACCCTCAATTCTAGAGAAACATCAATTTCCACAACATAAAGGGACTCACAACATAAAAAGAAGTTAGAAACTATTCTACAACTCATGATGCCATAAGACTCTCATTATTTAATTTCTAATAGAAATTTTCCTTTTTACATTCATTATTATGTTCATGTGCATCAATTCTATACACATTTCTACAACATCTAATCAAAGAACAATTTAGTTGGTTTCCCAAAAATCTCTCAACAAACTGCCTATCATTACAATGAGCATGTTTTCAAATTCCAAAAATGCAACATTTAGGTAATTCATAGAAAAATCATGACAATATAAGATACAAAACTTTACCAAGACAAGCATGCTATCATTTCATCTAGGATCAATGTCTATATAAACAAACTCCAATCCATACTAAGAAAATCATAGACCACACAGATACGAAGGGAAACATTAAACACTATTAAGCACCTATTTCTTAAGGAAGCATGCTTCTATAGGTAGTCGCTACACATTTCAAGCTCAAATCATAATATTAAGATACCAATATATAAAACTATATAGTAATAGATCATTCCAAAACAACTCGTGTCAACCATTACAATTTCTAGAATGCTTTACCATATTATGACACACACTCTTCAACATAACATGCTATTTAACATAAGTCTCATACATATCCATAAATGACATCATATCAAAATTCACCTTCACACATACTCATCAAACCATAAAACCAAGCTAAACATTAACTCACCTTCTCTCCCTCAAGCATATAAGATACCATCTTATCCAAGAAATCACATCTAAAGACCACCAGACAAGAAATAATAAGAGAGATATCTTATAGATTTAAGTTATATGGAATGATATAAGAATGATGAACAAGGAAAACTCTATCGTCCTTAGCCTCTCATATAATTTGATGATGTCGCGACTCACCACTAATGAACACGAGACACTACTAGACGTGGCAATATAGGACTTTTAGAACCTAAAACCACTTCATAAACCTCATGCTCTTATACCACTTTTGTCACATCCGAGGAGCACCCCCTAGAAGTCACATGGCGTACTTGACCTCTCGGAGGTCTTATACAAGCCTATAGTTATCATTCATTGCATTGACATACTAAATTTAGGGGAAAATTTAAAAGTTTTCATATCACATTATAGGATGAAACTTTACTACATATGTATATAAAACATAAGTCATAATACATATTTAGACCTTAAGTCTCTTTGCCATATTAGAATCAAAAACTTTAGAGTACATTAGGGACATTACCCTTAAAACATAAGGCATAACTATACAATTCTTAAGTCATTTTAAATTAGACATGAGTAAGGAATCCTTGGAACTTAAGGACCCCTTTACTTGAGCTTGGGAATCACATATCAAGCTCCTCAATCATAGACATACTTTAGGCATCCATAACCTAAATTTTTTGTAAAAAGTAGAGAAGATTACAAGAATGCACTAAGTATGACAATCATGCAAAAACATGCATTTAAAATGGACATTTTCTTGAAATCATACTTCATGCCTTTTTGAGAAAATCTTTATAAAACCTTTAAACAATAGCATTTATATCATTCATATACTTCATATAAACATATTGAAAGGCCAAACATCACATCAGATCACATATAAAATTTATGACATTTTTTAGGCAACTTTAGAGTAAGTTATTCCTACTTAATAGTGAACATTTCTTAATTTTACTCATTAACCTCCCAAGTAACCCTCTAGTAATACTTGGTGCAATGAATCATCTCAAGGCCAAAAGTAAACAGACATATAACCTATCTAAGCCATCACATATCATCATATAACCATAATATATCAAATACACATTTAAGTCAAAACTATAATTGTTGTACAGTAAGCTACTTCAAGTTATACATATTTTTACTTCTTTCACATCCATCATTATAAGACCTTGTTCATGACCCCAATATTTGTCTACAAGTGCAATGAACATATGGAGCCCCATAACCTCATACATTCTTAGTAAACCCTTCATGAGACCACAAACCTTAACGTTCAATTCATACCTCAACATGTAAGTGAAAGCAACTTCATTCATGTCAATACAAGACCTTCGTCATATAGTCATTTAGACAAACATAGTGCATATAAGTAAAATATCACATCTTAGAAATTCATACCATGGAAACCTTAATAACAAGTACAAAAATACTACAAAGTCATGCATATGGACATAAGGATAAACATACACATTAGGTCATCTTCCGAGGACTTCCTAATGAGCTACTTATGTAATGTATGTATGGGTTCATTACATACACCTATCCTAAGTAACCTCCATTAAGTACTCCTAGTTAGGATCCTATTCATTTACATACATTGTGCTTCTTACATTAGGGAAACTATAGTCTTAACCAACATAAGACCATGGGTGCTGCGCATAGAATTTGGTGTTGTAGAGCCTTACAACAATGGAAGGGTTTCCTACCTAACCAAGGTACAATATAAACAAATATCCTAGCATCCTAAGTGATTTCACTTTATTAGATCCTATGTGGCAGGGATAGTTTATGGAACTAAGATATATGTCTTCCCTCTTCATACCACTTGGTAATTGGGACCTCTCATCATGAAAAAAACATGGGTGAATCTTCCTCAAATGGAAGTCAACACCTCATGTGGGTCAACAGGTGATTATTCCTCTAAGGGAAGTCAACACTCTATAAGGGACAAATGGTGAATCTTTCTTCAAGGAAAGTTAACACCTCTCAATGTCAAGATCACTTAGTGCTAAGCTAAGTTCCCATTATTGAAATGTATTTATTACATTTATTATAAAACATAGGTTTAGGATATTCATTCCTCATATGATTATAGCATATTCGAGAAACTATCTTGTTTAAAAGTAATCTTGGGCACCCCTGTCAAGTCTCCTTTATTTGCGATATCGTAATTCATGTGTGTGAGTGTATGCATATACGTGAAAAAACCTTTCACATAATACATTTAGGTCACACATGTTCATATATCAATGCATGAGTCTATAGGTGTACCTATATGAGCAATCCTTTCATATCAACAAGCCAAAACACTATGCACATTCATTCTTCATCATATCATATACTTAATATTATATCATATAAGTTATATTCATAATATGTTCATACTATCCTATGCATGTAATTAAAAAACAAACCTAAGAATTATCCCATCAAGGTGCACATGTGCAATACATAGTCAAGTTCCCATACCCTTGCCTATGCTAGTACATCTATCAAGTAATCCTAGGGAAAGATACATCATACAAATTCATAGAATTGTTAGCATAGCATAAGACCCATTTATTTAAGACTTACAACATTCTCACAGTAAGCTTAGGTCATTATGTACTTATTTTAGCTTTACATCATATATAGAATTATAAGACATCATCATAGGCATCAAGTACAGATAGCCATTTACATGCTTATAACAATAATAACATCACCTAGATTCAGAAGTAGAGAACAACATTAGGCACAAGTTACACATAAGGTGATCATCATAACCACTCATTCATGTATTAATCAATTAATCTTCAAGGTCAACACATATATAATGACAATAAAGTAAACAACACCACCATAAGTGGACCAGACCACACAATGCCATACAAGTCTTCATCAACATTACTATAAAGAAGTAGAGAAGTAGAAGAGTGGGGCAATTTATATCGATTTCTCACCTTTTGATTATCATTGATCAGTAAACCTTGTTTATAAAAAATTCATGTATAGGGAATTAGATATATGTACTTTAATCATAGAAGAAACTATCTAAAAATTGCTACAAGATCATAGTATAACATAATACAAGGCATCTCATATGTATTGGAAAGTAGAGAGTCTTACATCACTCACTAACATGCGTTACTCTAATTACCATGGATAACATCCATAATATACCAATAATACCAATCTATAGCAGTAATTCAAGGTCATATAAATCACGTCTAAGTCATGCATTATCAAACCTAGAACTTAGATTTCATCATGTTCATTACAACATTCAAATCTTAAACTATAAGAACCTAGATCAATGTATGCCAAGGCTCCTTTTATTTGATCATAAAGAATTGATACCCACAACTTATTAATATCATCAATATAAGTGAGTAGATCTAACCATATTAAGATACTCGAAATCCACGTTTATACAATTAAAGACCAATATTACAGTGATCACAAGTTACAACGTAATAGCTTAAGAACACATAGATCAATTAATACCAAGCCTTATTTACTTTTCTCATACCATGTTTGTATTCACAATTCAACCAACTGATTATCCTAAGGAAGTAGCTACTAGAATCATCACATAATTGGTTAAAATTTTAGATCATTAAAATTCCAATGTTACAATGAATTATGGAAACTAGGCTAAGTATGTTCAAAACTTTATATATTTATCCACATGAATCCTTTATCATAAAGTCATAATCAATTAGTGTAAATTACTGTAGATGTAGGCAATTCAATGTAAGAAAAATAGCAATTTAATCGATAACAAGTCATGATCACAATGCTCATGCAAGGGATAAATCGATTTAAGGAAGGGCATGGGTTCATCATGCAATTGGAGTAAAATCACGTTCAAACCAACATATTAACATCAATTCATCATGATTTAGCCATTAAAAACGTTTTGAGAAAGAATCCATGGCTAGATTGAAAGGTTGATCATAAAATCTTCATTGAAAACTTTGAGAGGAACTTTCCAAGTGAAATCTTACTTGGAGATGAAGGATCACTATAACTTTGTCTAGTTGAATACCTCTAAAACTTCTTGATATGGTTGTTTCTAGGGAGAATATCTTTTGAGGGAAAGGTTTAATTTAGTGAGAGGGGATCGGGAATGGGTTCTTCACACGTTTGATCACTTATATACACCCAAAATTAGATAAATAAACCTATTAGATTCAGGTTAGAACTTGGGGTGAATTTCCCATTCACCTCTTAAATAAAATAGACGCAATATAATAGCTAGAGGCCACCATCGACGGACCCAATCGACTGGCCGTTGGTCAATCTACTGGCTGTCCTTTGGTTTTCGTCAATTGGTCCTTAGCCAAATATTGGGTTGATACATTCCTAAGATAAGTGTGATCAACTAGAACTCACCAACGGGGCGTTGGTTTACCAACTGGCCGTTGTTTGGTCTGTCGATTGACACTGCCAAGGCAATGTCTCGACCATCCTGAGTCCTTCTTGTGTGGACTTTTGTAGGGCCCTTTAGAAGAGGTACCCGGATGTTTCCAATGTAAATACAACCCTAAAAAATTTTATACCTCCCACAAGAGTTTCACATAAAACCACTACTCGCAACTCGTCCAAACAGGCTAGGACCCATCAAGACACACGTTGAGCGTCTTAAGGGCTATCTTTCGAACACCTTGGACGTTCTTGGTCGTTTTACCTCCAAACTTCTCGAAAATCTGTATATAATCATTAAAAATAATTATAAATCATTTTAAGACTTCAGAAGCTCATATAATACAGTATATAAACACGCATGGACACATGAGACACATAGATGACTAGTCGTCGAATGTTTTGGCCGTCCCTTGACGTTCGACTTCCAAATCACCTCAAACTTTACATACTGCCTGTAAACTATATTATAAGTCATTTTAATACCTTATAACCTGAAGAAAAACATGTTAGTATATAGATACCCAAACTCATTATGGGTTCTTATGTCGGTATTATGACACTCCCAATTAATTAAGTGATTAACATATTATGACTAAATTTCTGTAATTACTTAATAGCTCAAAACTGAACATGCAACTTCAGAATGCAAAAATTAATCTCATAACGATTCATTAATAATTGAGGCATATATAATTGAAATATTAAAATATCTGACCTAGAATGTATAATTCAAGAACTATAGAGATATATAGATAGGGTTTCGAAATTCATGCGATAATCTGAGTAATAAAATCATAATCTTATTTGGAATGTATAACTAACTAATTCATGATACTCTGTTGAATTTCTAGAAACCCTAGGTCTAATCATGATAAAGAATCAAGAATCTGACTGAAAACTAGGGATGTAATGGGTGCATGGAACCCACTAGTGAAAACCCCCATACCTGGTGATGAAATCAATAGAGAAATAATTAGGTTTCAGGGCTGAATTGATGGAACCTTTATGTGTTCTTGAACTGGGGTTCTTGACCTTTTTCTCCTCTCTTGCTTCTAATTTTCCAAGTTTTTATGAATGATTTGACTTAGGTAAGTTTTAGTTATGTTTCTAGGCTTAAATTGACTAAAATCTCATGATGTAGGGTCAAAACGACGTACCTTAGGGTCAAATGAAGTAGGAAAATACCAAAAGACCCCATAAGTTACTTGTTGTCATAGCAATCAACGAGCTAAACTAATGGGTCGTCGTTCAATTGACGGTCCATCAGTTGCGTATGCTGAACAGGATTTCACTAAATTGGGCATAACTTTTTACTCGAATGTGAGATTTTAGAGAACTCGGTGGCTATATAGATAATTCAATTCTATACCAATTCACAGATCATGGGACACCTATTCCATTTTGTGGTAAAATTAATGACCATTTGAAGTTGACCCAACAACATTTTCCCCTAAGCTGAGTGCTAACTTTCACCTACGGTCCGTAGGTACATATACGGACCGTGCTGTTCAATTGTGGTTCATGTCAAAGGCTGGATAAATAGGGTATTTGTCCATGGACATTGACTACGTACTATAGTCTTATTTACGGACCGTAGGTCGAGATTTAGCTGATTTTACTCAGCTGAGTTTGGGAGGGATTGCAGTGGAAATATATGGACCTACTATACAAATCATAATATAGATTACGGTCCGTCGATGGTGACCTTCGATTGCACCTGAAATATCTGAAAAGCTGATCTTTTGTATGTTTTGGATAAGAGTATTACATCACCCCTATGTTGTCATTCTTTTGAATCATGACACTCCTCGCAAATACAAGCTTAATGTTTCTTATTAAACAAAAATATAAATATGATTTCTTGCTTACTATACTATACCTTAATACTATAAGGACCTCATGACGATTAGTCAATCCTTAACTCTCAGTTTGCATACTAGAATTATCATCACATTCCATTTCACAACTTAAGTACCACTTACTCAATTACTGTGAATTATCTCTCAAATAACTCTATCATCCTCGTAATACCTTGAGGTTCCCCTTTCAATATTCATAAGCCTAGAAGTATCTATCACATTATGAATACTCTGACTCTTCTATATATATTCACCACTTACACTTTGTCATTAATAACATAATGAGACACAATCATAACCTCTTTGTAGTTAAGGTATATTCTAACTCATATTGACTTGCAGCAGTTACTCTACCTCCTTCCCTGAACTCTTTACAACTTTTCAAAATTATTAGTCTACCCATAAGGGACAACATTTAATTACAAACTTACTAAGTACATGACTATAGTAATATACCTCTTCGAAACACAATCTCCGTTTCTAAGATTACTAAACCTCTGCATACGTTTCCTTAACTCTGGCTCTTTCATTACTATTACTCATGATCTTGTAGATCATACTATCTTTTTGGGTCAAAATACTACCCAAGATCTAAACATACATACTTGTAAAGATCTCAGCTAGAACAAGATTTAAGGAAAAGAGTACAACTCGCTTTTACCTCAAACACACGATTCATCTGAATATGTATGCAATACAATGAAGCTCAACGCTTAACTTACTTTAAGGCTCCTTTCAAGCCCCTCTGGAGTCTGATGACTTTGTCAAGACTCTTGCTAAGAAATACACATTGATAAGGATCTATAAACTTTAATTTTGAATTATCTTTAGTATGATAGGTAGTCAAATGAATATGAGAACGCATGAGTTAGAATAGATATGGATGACTTAGCTCTTTTGCACGACTAAGATTATGGAAGAAAGGAAAAAAAATTTAAATGCCTATAGTAACTCATTCATAGAAGTTGGGCCCTCACAATAATAAATAAGATCCTATTAACATGGATTCATAGACACACTATGAAACTTAAACTCTATGCTCAGATATCAAGTTTGTCACGACCCGAGTCTACACCCTAGACATGGTTCATATTCAAAAACCATTAACCCCCAATAGAACCCTTATCCTAGCTAACTATAAGTGGAAAACTAAATTAAGCATGTAAAAGCATAAGACTAAGTAAAATCAATAACTCAAATACAAAGCTTAAACTTAATAATTTACATTGAATAAAATATAATATTAAACTCGCCATAAAATTTGTAACTTAAGTCTTTAGAACATATAACAAATTAAATGAATAATACAGACTTGTTAACTAAACAAACTATCTATGAATTCTCTAAGTGATAAAGACGAAAGTAGGGACAAGACCCATGACATCCTGAATAAAATAAAAAGCAAACGAAAATCCTCATGACAAAGGAGACTCACCATAGCTAACTCGAACTCTGGGATGTATAAAAAAAGCTCATGTTGATGATCCTGAATACATGTGTCTGCATCATCAAAGATGTAGGCTAAATGGATCAGTGTGTGGAATGTAAGAGCATGTAAGGGGAATTCTAAAGTATAACATAAGACTGAAACTTGAATTAAAAGGAAACATACTTACCTCTTTTCAAACTTAATCGACTCAAATCAACTTAAGAATAAGATATTCAACTCAAGGATTATATACTAAACACCAAATATATAATACCCGAATCAATGAAGCACAAATTAACTCAAGATACTCAACATAAGGTCTCAAGTCAAAATACTCAACTTTTTAAACTTAACTAAACTCATTCCAACATATCATAAAACAAGTGAAATATAAAGAAAGTTGTTTGAAAACATGATGTAAACTCTATGTATATAACTGATGCATATAAAAATATAATAACTTATGTGGGAGCTTCTCTAACCGACAACCTTCACATAAGATATATAGTGATGATGCATTAATCTACCTCACGCTGTCAGTGCATCTTATACCCAGCTAAAGGTATAGGACCTGAACTACTAATGCATCCACTAGTCTACTATGAAAAGGGCTCATCTAAAAAGTATGACCCCTTTTCTACCTATGGTGGGTACATGGTTTATAGGGGTTTTGAGTTGTCTAAATTGTCCCCCATATCGATGCTTAATACTGCTACCAAAATATACTAGCTCTTATGTTTTAAAAACATACTTTTTATGTGAGACTAGTGCTCACAAACTTTGCTCAAAGGTTATATTACAAATCTCGGTTTCCTCTGTTGCTTTATTTAGAAAGCGATTACTCTTTTCGTAAAACTAGATCAATTTTTTTTGGAAATCTCAGTTTTCATTCCTATTTAAATGTGTAAACAATTTAAATATCTTTGGGAATACTTAGACCCCATATACTTTTTTGAAGAACTGGCTTCAATCCTTATTATTTACTCAACTAGAACTCTTTATTCAAAATCAACTCTTAGGGAATACTAGTTCCCTAATATTTCTTGAAGGAAAGACTTCAACTTTTACTCTTTACTTCAGCTCGAAACTTGGGCCTTAATACGAAGTTAAAATATTTAAATAAGACTCCTGAAAACCTTCAAGAACATTGTTTTGACATACTTCTTAACTTCTAACTTAACTCTTAACTTTCCTTGAATTGAAATATGGCTTTAAAGTTTATGATCTCATGTTTATGGATGATTTCATGATTTTCAACTTGGATGATTCATGCGGAATTATGAGCATAAACTACTCAACTGGAGATCTAAAAGGTACTTCTCATGTCAAGGTTATTCGACTTCTAGGGTTCATGCATAATTATTTCCATGAACAATTCAACCCACGGACTTCAAAGGTAACAAGAAATAGTCCCATGTTTAAAAATGAATCTAAAAAATGGACTAGGAACTCAACACGAGTCTTAGGAATTAAAGATACCACTTCTCTTATATATTCTCAACCGCATGAAACATATCAAAGCAAAGTTCTAAATAACTTCATCAAACTCATGAATATGACTATTCTAGTTATCTTGTAAAATTTATCATAACTTAGTTCAATCAATGATGTATCTCAAATAATTCATAATTGAACTTAAAGGATTTCTTGAACTCTACTATTAGCTCTCTCTTGAATGTGAATTATGAATCAAGATTTTTGGTTCATGACATGGAGGATCTAGGTGATATTGTAGGATGTTGAACACATTATCCTCACTCTCATTCTCACTTACTTGAGTCTTGAAACAAGTTACTAGAAGTTGTGGAAGACTCCTCAAAAGGACTCTCTCAAACGATTCGAAGAACTCTAAAAATTTAATCTTAACTTTACCTTGATTTGAAATATTATTTCAAGGATATGATTCATGTTATGAGTTATTTACAAGTGTGTATATGTATTTTAAAGTATTTACAATTAAAAGGAGGGAAGATACACTTTAAATGAGCTCAAACGGGGCAACCATCGAAAAATGAGTTAGGGAAAGGGACCCTGGCGCGTTACGAGCGCGGGGAGCCAGAGCCATCATTGAGTGCATTTGGGTTGAAATTTATACGCGCCACCTGAGACCCTTGGACGCATCTGGAACGCGGTGCACCAGCCCCACCCCATGCAATTGCCTCTCGTTTCTAACCCTAAATTGCTTTTAATCGATTTCTTTTCTCATGCTATCCTTAGATTCAATTAACCAACCTAAATACACATTAATAAACTAAAAATAACACTCCAAACAACTTCTTTGATATCAATATATCATAAAAACCCCAACAAGACAGGATCCTACAATGAACCTCAAGAACACCTTTCAAGAACTTAAATCCTTTAACTTTTTTAGAATGAAATTACGCTGAAAATAACATTTTTGGCGTGTGGATGAACAAATCCAACACTATTAAAGATTATATACCTGTTAGGAATTAAAACTATGGCGAAAATCTACAACTAAACTCCAGAACATCGATGAACACCTTCATTCTTTCCTTTTTTTTCTCCTCTTTTCTCTCAGCTTCTCTGCTTGTATCTTCTTTAACTCGCAACTAAAACCCTATGCGTGTATTAGGATTATAAAACTGAACTTATGAGTATAAGACCCTTAAAATATTACTAAAAACTAATTAAATTTTATTGGGTAGGGAAAGGACCAAAATACCCCTCACTATTTTTGGCTAACTTTCCTTATCTTGATAATCTAACATCAAAAGTTCATATCTCACTCATCCGAAAATGAAAATTAGAAAACTCGGTCAAGTTGTAAAAATAATTCAAAGATCTATCCTATGATATCTTATAGCACACCTAAATCATATGGTACCAGGATTTATGGTCTTTTGAAGTTGACCCAAAATTCATACTTAACTTAACTCTCCATTTTCAGATTTTGCGATTTCGAATTAAGTTCCTTTTTGAACTCTTGGTTCTAAATCTAGTAAAATGACCTTATTACTTAAGAAATTTTTGAAGTTTTATTAAAATATCACTCACTTCAATGTATGGTTCGAGTCGTGCAAAAATATTTATTGGGTGTTGAAATATCTCCCCCTTGGGATCATTCATCCTCGAATGACGACTTGAGTGGGTATGGAATGAGTTACTCTTACTAAGGTATGTGTGTAATGGTATGATCTTACTTTATTCAAGAATAACTCAAATATTTATGTTCTGATTCTATGTCTCTCTGCAGGGAATCTTATCTTAAACTAGTACTCTTCACCACCACATTCAAGGTTTGGTATCAAACAACTCCATGAAATGCTACTAACCAACTCTTTACAATCAAACTAAGGGCTACCGTTTAACTATTTCTCATAATAAAAACTGCTCCTCTTATTCCTTCCTATTAATAACCTTAGATTGAATTATCATACCATCATAACGGAATAAGGTCATCAACCTCCTCTTTCTAACATCACTTTGTTACTAAAAGGGCCTCTGAAAGGATATTTCTGTACTCCTTGTAACTTATTACTATCTTACTCTCAAACACTTCAACTTGATTTCTTATCTTATTATCACCCCCCTAAAGGTCTAAATCTAATACTTGAATGATAGGGACCTACTCCACATCTCTAACTAGTGTATATTTTCGTAATGATCTTTTTACATTTGTGACTTAGCCACAACCCTTATCTCAAGGTTAGGGTCTCTACTACTCACATTTATTGCAACAACCATTTCAATGTCTCAGTCATTCTATGTCAAGTCTTCTAGATTAAATCTCAATATTAACATCAAAACCCTTTTTTTGCCATTCACTTTGATTATGACACTCCTCTTAAATTCAAGCTAAATGTTTATTACAACACCCAAATATCATTATGATCGCTCGCTTACTATACTATACCTTAATACTACTAGGATCTCATGACAATTATTCAATTCGTACCTCTTATTCTGCATACTCGGATTACCATCACATTCCACTTCATAACTTAAGTACCACTTACTCATGTACTGTGCATTATCTCTTAAATAACTCTATCGTCCACGAAATACCATGATGTTCTCCTTTCAAAATTCATAAGCCTAGATTAATCTATCACATTTATAAATACTTTGGCTCTTCTATATATATTCACCACTTGCACTACGTCATTACTAACACATTGACACACCATCATAACCCATTTCTAGTTAAAGTATACTCTAACTCATATGACTTGCAACACGTACTCTACCTCCTACCCTACACTCCTTAAAACTTTTTATTTATTAGTCTAACCATAAGGGAAACTTTTCATTAAAAACTTACTAGGTACATGGCTATAGTAATATATCTCTTCAAAACACAATCTCCCTTTCTAAGATTACTAAACCTCTTCATACTTTCCTTTAACTCTGGCTCTTTCACTACTACTGCTTATGATTATGTAGTTCATGCTACATTTTTTGGTGAATACTACCAAAGATCTAAACATACTTTCTCATAAAGATCTTAGCTGAAACAAGATTTAAGGAAAAGAGTAGAACTCGCTATTACCTCGTGATTCAAGTGAAAATGGGTGCATTACTCTAAATATGAACACTTACCTTACCCTAAGGATTATCTCAAGCACCTATAGAGTCTCATGACTTTATCAAGACTCTTGCTTAGAACAACTCATTGATAAGGATCTTTAAAACTTAACTTTTCAACCACCACTAGAATAATGGATAGTCAAATGAATATGAGAAGTACAAGTTAGAATTGATATGTATAACTTAACTCTTCTGCATGATTAAAAGTATGAATGAAGGGAAACTTTCATTAAATTCCTATAGTACCTAAATCATAAAAGTGTGGCCCTCACAACCATAAATAAGATCCTATTGACATAGCTTTATAGACACTCTAGGACACTTACACTTTGTGCTCTGATACAATGTTTGCCACGACTTGAATCTACACCTTGTACGTGGCCGGCACTTATGAATCATCGGTGGTTCCCAAGAGAAACCTCATCCTAGTTGAATACAAGTGGAGACCAACTTAAGCATGTAAAAGCTTAAAGTAAATCAATAAATCAAATACAAAGCTTTAACTTTAGAAATTAACATTGAATAAAATAATATACTAAACTTGCATAAAATCGGCAACTTTAGTCTTCAAAACATTGATAAAATAAATGAAAAATACATACTTATTAACTAAATTGACTATATATGAAGCCTAAATTATAAAGATAGAAGTAGGGACAATACCCACGTCATCCTAACTAAACTTAAAAGTAAATGAATTCCTCAAAAGCAAGGAGGCTCACCATATCTGACATACCCAAAAATTTCCACGACTCATACTAGAGACTTATATGTTGAGAAATGATGGTATTAGACCTAAATAAGTATAAATAACTTGTTTGAGAAGTATTGGATCAATAGAATTAAAGAAAAGCCTTAACATTAGGAAACTAGAAAATTTTAACTTGTTGACACCACTATGTTTGGTGAAGGTTTCGGAGGGTCAAATGATGTCTAAAACTTGTAAAAAGACTTTGCATAGGTATAGTGTAGTATATATAGTCTAAACATTAGATAACGACACCCCAAGGACCAGCGAAAGGTTCCTTGGGAAGGACCCTAACATGGGAGAGCAGGCAGCCAAAGCAGCCTGCGTAAGTCAGGATTCAGTGGGCTGCTGCACGACGCGCAGCCCACACGGACCTCACTTGCTCCGTTTTCATTTCCACATAAAAAGTACGTGTTTTCCCCGCGATGTGGAGCCACTTCCTAAATTAGTAAAAAGTAATATTTTAGGTGTTTTTACATCACAAATAAACCCATTTAGGGAGGAGTCTTTTGGGTAATTTAATGGGTGACTATATAATGTCTTAGAGTAGGTTTAGGTCAATTTAATCACTTAACCAAGTCCCTAAAGTTGAACTCAAAAATCTCTCTCTCCCAAATTCTCTCTCTGTCCTCTAAAACTCCATTGAAGACCAAAAGAGTTCCGAGAAGAATATCAAACCTTCAAATTTTTAAACCAAATTTCGCGGATTTCACATCTATAAGGTATGATTTCTTTCACTCTTGGGATTCCTTTCCCCAAGAGGTCCTTCAAAAGATGATTTGTAAATCCCCCCCCCCCCCAAAAAAAAAAAACAAGGTTTTTTCTCCTCACATGATATTCTTTCTTACATGAAATTGTGGGTTAATTTAGATGAATTATGATAAATTAACGTTGTTTAACTATGAATTGATGGTATATTGATGAATTCCAATTATTTTTCCATTCACCTGTGTCTTTCCCCCAAATCCCTAATTTATTTGATTGATTAAGGTGAATTGTTGAGGGTGATGAACATGTCCCTTGCTTACTTTGATTTTAGTTATGTTAATACTTCATGAATTGCCCTATTTTCATATGTTGATTTTGAATTCTTGAGTGTTGAAGGTTGAATTCCCATGAAGGGCAATGAGGTATGATCTTTATTCTCATTTGATCTCAATTATGCAAGGTGAAATCAACTTATATGATACTGATGATATAGCTTATTGTGTTGTTGTGATGTTGGTGATAAGACTCCGTCATCCCTAACCCTAGATTTATAAGTTTGCTATGAAGTATATAATTATGTTATGGTATGATTATTATATTATTGAATGTAGTTTCTCATGATAATGATAACGTATCTAAAGTGAAAGGATAGTTCTCACTTGTGATAACCTATGAGCTATTGTGATAGGATGTTTACATAAGGGTCTAAAAGAGTCTAATGTGAACTTGTGTGATGTCATAAGATGATTACTAAAGGAAACAATTGATTATCACCGAAAGGGCGTGTAAATGAGATGGTGGTCTCATGTTAGTAAGTCCGTTCTCCCACATGGGTTTCCTCACATTAGTAAGTCCGGATTCTCTAATAATGTGTTGTCTCATGAGATGGAAACATCCACATTATTAAGTCAAGGTTTCTAGCAACAATCTCCTTGACCCTTAACTATGTGCCCACATAGGTTTCTAGCTTAGTGGATCCACCTATATAACTATGTACGAATGGTTACACCTTAGGCAAATGTTAACCCTCTTTTTTTGGTGTGGGAGTAGAACACTGGTTTTCGTGTAGCTCACATCGTCTAATATCAGTTATCATATTTATTTCCCTAATGTAAAAGTAAATGAATAATTTAAGTATGTGAACACTTATTAGGGTTGTATTGAAACCTACTACATAGGGCATGAGAGGGTATGGGACTTCTTATACTCATTGCACATGTGGGATCCTAAGGGATGATTCTATGCAGTGTTCTTTATGATTATGGTTATTATTAATAAACTATGAGTAAGCATTGATGTATAAGCATTTCATGAAAATATGTTTTAAGCGTGAAGTGGGTTGCTTAATATAATATTTAGCCTTAGATAGGATTATGGGGTTTTATCTTTGGCATTGCACAAGTATTACTTGGTAGATTTACATGTTGGGTTGCTATTATGTTTAATTGACTTATTATGCTTCTTATATATGTATATTCAGTTAAATTTATAGAATCATGATTTTGACTAAATTTTCCTTTTCTCATGCATTGATGATTTTGTGCATAGTAGTCATACTTAGTACATGTGGTTCGTACTAACTCATATTTTCTCCCTTTTCCCAAACATTTTAGGTTTGTGCCATTGAGGAGATTCATGGTCATTGAAAAAGAAGACGTGGCTCTTTCCTAAGTAAATTGGTGAGTCCTCATAAGTTCCGAGGATAGATTCACTCATCAAGACTTATTAGTTTTGTCTATGTTTGATACAATTATTCCATTCTCATGTTGAGAATGTCATTGTAGACTATATTGAATATTGTAATAGACTAAGACTTATGCCCAAACTATTGCAATCTACTTTATAGATGGTTTAATGTGAGATAAAGTATTAGACTAAATTACTATATGTTGTATGTTGTTTATGAGAGAAGCCTATGTATGCTTCCTATGTAGAGGTCTATGTAAACCTCCTTGCTATATAAGAAAAAGTTTTTAATTTTCTGGTATTTTTTTACCTATGATGTGCTATGAAGAATGCTAAGGTCTTGTCTTTGTTCTTGTAGAGGACGACAATGTCGGTTATGACTAATGGATACTTTGGGTTATAACAAACTTGGTATCAGAGCACGATGTTAAATATTCTTAGGAATGATGTCTCACTAAACCACGTCTATGTAGGGTCTTACTCATAATTGTGAAGCACACCACACTTATGAATAAGAAACTATGTGATTCTTTGGAACTTTCACTCTCTTGTTATTCCTTAGTCATGCATAAGAGTCTTAACTCTATCTAGTTCTTTCTTCTAATCCTATTATTGTGATTATATGAAATAAATACAAGGAGTAACAATATTCGAAAGCCGGAAAGGAGAATTTGAATGAGGCGGTCCCCCTCAAGCTCCTCAAAACCCTCAAGTTCCTATTAAAGAAGAGGCTATGTCTAATGTTGAGATAAGGTCAGCCATTCACAGATTGACTCAGCTGTTGGCTACCCAAGTTTCTAGGGATGCAAGGGTGCAAGTGAACCCCAATGCCAACACTATGACTTCAAGGATTGGGGATTTCACAAGGATGAATCCCCCTACTATCTATGATTCTAAGGTCGAGGAGGACCCACAAGGTTTCATTGATGAAGAGTTCAAAGTTCTTGGTGCTATGAGTATTTCTTCTCAAGAAAAGACGGAACTAGCCGCCTACCAACTTAAAGATGTTGCTCCAGTGTGGTATGAGCAATGGAGGATGAGAGGTCAGTTATAAAAGGTCAAATTACTTGGGGAGCTTTCCAAATGACTTTCCTTTATAGGTTATTTCCCTTGAAACAAATAGAGAGGAAGATAAAAGAATCATCAACCTTTGTTAAGAGGGTATGAGTGTGAAGGCGTATAGCCTGAAGTTAAATCAACTACCAAATCATGCTCCAACTATGGTTGTGAATTCTAGAGCCAAGATGCACAAATTTGTCATGGGGATATCGGATCTTGTGGTTAATGAATGTAGGTCGGTTGTGTTAATTCCTATCATGGACACCTCGCGTCTCATAGTTCATGCCAAACAAATTGAGGAGCTTGAGAAAGTTTGTAGGGAGTTGAAGAAGGTGAGAACCTAAGAGGGGAATTCTTCTCAGAATAGGTTTTAGTCTCAAGACAAACCAAGGTTCAAAAGGAGGTTTTCTAACCAAGGCCCTTCTAATGATCCAAGGGTAAACAACAGTAAGGTGCCTACTTCCAAGCCCCAAGAGAGGAAAGGTGGAAGATGTTATGTTGAGAAGCCTTTTTGTGCAATATATGATAAGAGACATGATGGTAAGTACCTAGTTGGAACGGGTAATTGCTATGGTTATGGCAAGAGTTGTCACATAAAGAGAGATTACCCAATGATGAAGACTCAAGGAAGTGAAAATTCACAAGTTCAAGCAAGTTCCCCAAATCTGAATGCTCCTAAGAAGAATCACTTTTATTCTCTCCAATCCCAAAGTGATCAAGAGAGCTCACTAGACGTGGTCACCGATATGTTAAAATTATTCTCCTTTGATGTATATGCTTTTTTGGATTAGGGAACTACATTTTCATTTTTGACCCCTGTTGTAGCCATGATATTTGAAATACTATCCGACATATTCGATGAACCTTTTTCGGTTTCTACCCCGGTGAGTGATTCCGTTGTGATTAATAGAGTCTATAACGGTTTTCCTATTTCCTTGACCAATTGAGTTACACTAGTTGACTTGATAGAACTTGATATGTTAGATTTTGATGTTATCTTTGGTATGGATTGATTTCATGCTTGCTTGCCTCTATTGGGTGTAGGACAAGGATAGTGAAATTTGATTCCCTAATGAACACATTTTTGAATGAAAGTGTCACGACCCAAAACGAGTCGTGAGTGGCACCCACCCTTAGCATACTAGCTGAGCGAACCAACCCATATATATCCCAACATTTACCAATAGTTTGACTATAATTAACAAAGTAATGCGTAAAATCCAAAAACTTAATAACGTAACAAAGTAAATAAACTTCTAAAATTTAACACTTATTATCCCCAAAATCTTGAAGTCATCACATCAAGAACATCTATCCTCAAATTACTAATTCTAAGAGTATTTATGAAAATCAAAGTAAGTAACAAGCTAGTCCATGTCCGAAATTCAAGACATCTAGACGTGAAGAAGAGAATCCAGCACGAGCTAGGAACAATAGCTCACCCTGAACTCTGAAGTGCTGAAGACCGGCTAGACCTGATGGAGAGTCGAAGTCGATGGCACGCTTGCTGCACTCCACAAAATAACAAAGAAGAAAATACATGTAGGGGTCAGTACAAGGAACACGTACTGAGTAGGTATCATCGGCCAACTCAAAATAGAAAACAATATATACCGAATAATAATATAAAATAAACAACAATACTTAACAGGTGACAAGCAACAAGTACATGAACCATTGGCAACAACACCAAACACACCTATGAGGACTCATGCCTCCACACCATACTCATTTGGGAAATAGGTTCTTTGAATTTGAGTATATTTATATAATTCAAGGTTTCTTTCCTTTTATTATTATCGTGTCGAAGCGTGACAATCCGATCCCATATACCGTGTCGGAATGTGACACTCTAATCCTCTAATATCGTGTCGGAACGTGACACTCCGATCCTCTAATATCGTGTCGGAACGTGACACTCCGATCCTCTAATATCATGTCGGAACGTGACACTCTGATCCTCTAATATCTCATTACTTTATTTAATCCAGCCTTCTTTATTCAAGGCGTCATCTTAATATAAAGAATTTAAGATTGAAGATTCAACAGTCTCATTATTCTAACCAGCCACAACTACTCAATCAAAACATACAAACACACAATCAAGCACATAGAAGACTTTATAATACCACCCAATACATATCGATCGCTATTTAGAGTTTATCTATCACATAGTAATAAACCATAACCTACCTCCACCGAAGAATATCAAGCTACCTCTCCAATGCCTTTGAACCATTTCAATTTGAATCCTAGGTCGCTTGCTCTCTTCTTTCTTTCACGCTCTCTCGCTCGTTCTCCCTTTCTGTTCTTTTTCTTTTTTTTTTCTTCTGCAGATTCTTTTTCTTTTACCCTAATTATCATATAATCTATTATGATAAAAGTAACCCACTATTTATTTCCCTGCTATCTTCTTTAACCTCCAACTAAATAAATTACTAAACTTACCCCACTAATTTTATAATTAAAATCATGAATAGTCCAAACCACTCATTTAATTTTTCACGGAAGTCCGACCCAGGGTGGGGTTACGCAGCTTGTGACGGTCCGTCGTATCTTTGACGGTCCGTCCTGCAGGTCCGTCACGAAGTTCAGAGACTTAATTCTTGTAGTGCGGTTACGCAACCTGTGACGGTTCGTCGTATCTGTGACGGTCCGTCCTGCACGTCTGTCACGAAGTTCAGAGAATTGATCCCCGTACCCAGATTTCAAGAGTGTAAGTGTTTTAGAACGAAGGCGCTCGACGGACCGTTGTGCCTATGACGATTCGTCACACTTGTCGTCGAGGCTAGTGAAGAGAGCAGCAGAAGAATTGCACAAGTATGGGACGACCGAGTCCACGACGGTCCATCGTGACCACGACGATCCGTTGCTAGGTCCGTCGACTCAGTAAATATTTATTAAAATCATTCTACTGCTCAAACCGACTAAATGGGTTGTTACAATAGATACCAATTTACCCATCGTTCGTCCCCGAATGATCAAAAAGAAAGGCGAGGGAGAGAAAGAGTACCTGAATTTGCAAAAAGATGTGGATATCTTTCTAGCATATCAACCTCACTCTCCCAAGTGGACTCTTCAACTGGCTGATTCTTCCTCTGAACCTTGATAGATGCAATCTCCTTTGATCTCAACTTGCGAACCTCCCTATCTAGAATAGAAACAGGCTTCTCCTCATAAGACAGATTCTCATCAAAGAGAACTGAATCCCAACGAATAATGTAGTTTCCATCACCATGGTATTTTTTCAGCATAGACACATGAAATACCGGGTGCACTCCTGACAGTCCTGGAGGCAAGGCTAATCCATAGGCCAACTCTCCTACGCGCTTAAGTACTTCAAATGGTCCAATAAACATCGGACTTAGCTTACCTCTCTTGCCAAAACGCATCACACCTTTCATGGGTGAAACCTTCAGCAAGACTTGCTCACCCTCCATAAAATCCAAGTCTCTAACCTTTCGATCTGCATATTCCTTCTGCCTACTCTGAGCTGCTAAAAGCTTTTCTTGAATAAATTTCACTTTCTCTAATGATTCCCTCAAAAGATCAGTACCCCAAGGTCTAACCTCAAATGCATCAAACCAACCAATGAGAGACCTACATCTCCTCCCATACAGTGCCTCAAATGGGGCCATATCAATACTTGAGTGATAACTATTATTGTATGTAAACTCTGCTAAGCGTAAGAATTTATCCCAATGACCACCAAATTCTATCACACATGCACGAAGCATATCCTCCAACACCTGAATCGTTCGCTCAGACTGACCATCGGTCTGAGGGTGAAATGCAGTACTAAGATCAAACCTAGTACCTAATTCAGCTGTAAGGTTCTCCAAAACATAGAAGTAAATTGCGTACCTCTATCTAATATGATGGAAAGTGGAATTCCATGCAATCGAACAATTTCTAAGATAATAGAGTTTGGCTAACTTCTCTGCATTGTAAGTCGTCTTGACCGGAATGAAGATTGGGTACTTAGGCACCAAGGAAGATTGTATGTACCAGATGTGGATGGGTTAAGGGAATTGATCATGGAAGAGGCTCATGGCTCCCGATATTTCATTCACCCGGGTGGCACAAAGATGTACCGCAACTTACGAAAACATATTGGTGGAATGGTATAAAAAGGAACATAACGGACTTTGTTGCTAGGTGTCCGAATAGACAACAAGTAAAAGAGGAGCATCAAAGGCCGGGTGGATTGACTCAAAATATAGATATTATTACATGGAAATGGGAGGATATTAACATGGATTTTGGTTGGGGTTGCCTCGTACTAGAAGATAACATGATTTGATATGGTTCATTACGGATAGACTAACAAAGCCCGCACAATTACTTCGTGTCAAAGTCTCATGTTCGAAGGAATATTATGCCAAATTGTACATTAAACAGATAGTGAAGTTACATGAATCCCATTTGTCCATCATTTCGGATAGAGGTACTAAATTTACCTCCCATTTTTGGAGGGCTTTCAAAACTGGGAATGTTACGAAGGTGAAGTTAGTACCGCTTTTCATCCCAATATGGATGGTCAAGCACAACGTACTATTTAAACTCTTGAGGATATGTTGAGGGCATATGTACTCGACTTCAAGGGTAATTGGGATGACAACATACCCTTAATAGAGTTCTCCTACAACAATACCTACCACTCAATTATCTTTATGGCACCCTTCGAGGCACTTTATGGGAGAAGGTGTAGATCTCCGGTTAGGTGGTATGAGGTAGGTGAGTTTGCTCTACTTCGTCCCGACTTGGACTATGAAGCCATTGAGAAGGTTCAGTTTATAAGACATAGACTAAAATAAGCTCAAAGTCGACAAAAATCTTATGCCGACAAAGGAAGGAGGTACCTTAAATTCAAAGTATGAGATTGGGTCTATTTAAAAATTTCACCCATGAAAGGGGTGATGGGGTTTTGAAAAAAGGGGAAGCTTAGTCCTTGTTATGTGGGCCCTCATGAAATTTTGGAGCGAGTTGGAAGTGTTGCCTATGATTTGATGTTACCAAATGAGTTGTCCATGATTCATCCGATATTCGATGTTTCCATGCTCAAGAAGTGTATGGGGGACCCGGTTTCCATTCTTCATCTAGAAGGTTCAAAGGTAAAAGAGGATCTTTCTTATGAAGATGTCCCGGTTGAGATCATGGATTGCCAAGTTAAGAAATTGAGGAATAAGGAGGTTGCCTCCGTAAAAGTTCTATGGAGGAATAACCTTCTTTAGGGTGCAACATAGAGGCCGAGGTCGACATGAAGACTCGCTACCCTCATTTTTTTACCCTTATTCCTAGACAAGGTTAAGGTTAGAAATTCCTTATATGACTTTTATGAATAAGGTTGAACATATCATTTTTTTCTAAATATGTGCATATTGTAGTAGAAATTCATGCCTAAGTTGAGTTCTTGTCTTTCCATGAAATATGTTTATTATGTTAGATTTCACTTGAGGGTATTGTGTGCTATAAGTGTTCATGGAATATTATGATGAGCATAATTGATATTGTCTTGAAATAAATCAACATGTCAACTTTTAATGTTCAGATTGAGCTCATATTGAAATGGAGAAGGTAGTACCACTTTAAGTGATATGAAAAGTTGAGCTTTTGTTATAGTATGTGTGGTTGCGTACCTTCCAGTTAATGCTATTTTTATGTGTTGAAAATGGGTGGATATTTACTCGTATGATCTATGACTCATTACGATATTTTGGGTTTGTTGGCTGCTAGTCTTTATTATTTTCTTCCTATGAAAACGTTTAGAGTGTCATTCGGGGACGAATGTTCCTTTAGGGGGGAGTATTGACACACCCGAAAATTTCAACGAATTATACTAGAGCATTATATGTTGATTAATGATGGTATTAGACCTAAATAAGTATAAATAACTTGTTTGATAAGCATTGGAGCAATAAGATTAATGAAAATCCTAAACGTCCGGAAACTAGCAAAATTTAACTACTTGATGCCCGTATGTTTGGTGAAGGTTTCAGAGGGTCAAATCAAGTCTAAAACTTTTAAAAATACTTTGCATGGTAGAGTGTATTATAGAGAGTCAAAATGTCCGATAATGACACCCCCAAGGAACATCCAAAGGGTCCTTGGAAAGGACCCTAACATGGGAGGGCAGGCTGCTGAAGCAGCCTGCATAAGTAGGATTCAGTGGCCTGCTGCACAATGCGCAACCCACACGGACCTCACTGGTTAAGTTTTCATTTACCAAATAAAAAGTGTGTGTTGGCCCCGCGACGCGGAGCCACTTCCCAGATTCATAAGAAGTCGTATTTTGGGTGTTTTGACTTCACAAATACATCCATTAAGTGAGCGGTCTTTTCGTAATTTAATGGGAGAATATATAATGTCTTAGGGTCAATTTTAGGTCAATTTTATCACTCAAACCAATTCCCTCAAGTAGAACTCGAAAATCTCTATCTTCCTCCTAAACTTCATTGAAGACCAAAAGTGCTCCAAGAAGAAGATCAAACCTTCAAGTTTTTCAACCCAATTTTGTGTCTTTCTTATCTATAAGGTATGGTTTCTTTTACTCTTGGGATTCCTTTACCCAAGAGGTCCTTCAAAAGATTATTTCTAGATCCCCCAAAACAAGGGTTTTTCTCCTCACATGGGTCTTCTTTCTAAAATGAAATTGTGATCTAATCGTGATGAATTAATGGTGTTTAAGTATGAATTGATGGTCAATTGAACAATTCCTATGAGTTTTCCCTTGACCCGTGTCTTTCCCCTAAAATCCCTAATTTCTTGGATTGATTAAGGTGAATTGTTGAGGGTGATGAACATGTACCTTCTTTACTTTAATTTTAGTTATGTTAATACTCCATGAATTGTCATATTTTCATATGTTGGTTGTGAATTCTTGGGTGTTGAAGGGCTAGTTACCATGAATGGAAATGAGGTATGATCTTGATTCTCCTTTGATCTCAACTATGCAATGTGAAATATACTTATGTGACAGTGATGAAATAGCTAATTGTGTTGTTGTGATGTTGGTTACAAGAATCCCTCATACCTAACCCTAGATTCATAAATTTGCTATGAAGTATGTAATTATGTTATGATATGATTATTATATGATTGAATGTAATTTCTCATGAATATGATAATGTATCTAAAGTGAAAGATTAGTTCTCAATTGTGATCACCTATGAGATATTATGATAGGATTTTTGTATAAGAGTCTAGAAGAGAATAATGTGAACTTGTGTGATGTCATAAGATGATTACTAAAGGTAAGAATTGCTTAGAACAGAAAGGGCATTTTAATGATATTGAGGTCTCACGTTAGGAAGTTTGTCTTCCACATGGGTTTCCTCACGTTAGTAAGTCTGGATTCCCTAATAATGTGTTGTCTCATGGGATGGAAACCTCCACGTTAGTAAGTCAAGGTTTCTAGCAACAATCTCGTTGACCCTTAACTATGTTCTCACATAGGACTCTAGATAAGTGAATCCACCTAAATAGCTATGTACGAATGGTTACACCTTAGCCAAGTGTTAACCCTCTCTTTTCGGTGTGGGAGTAGAACACCGTATTCCATGCAGCTCACATGGTCTCATGTCGGTTATTGCACTTTTTTCCCTAATGTAAAATTAATTGAATAAGTTAAGTATGTGAACTGTTATTAGGGTTATCTTGAAGGCTATTACATAGGGCAAGGGAGGGTATGAGACTTCTCTTACTCATTGCACATGTGGGATCCTAAGGGATGATTCTAAGTAGTGCTCTTTATTATTATACTTATGATTATAGTTATGATTAATAATGTATGAGTAAGCATTGATGTATAATCATGTTAAAAATATATGTTGTTAGCAAGAAGTGGGTCGCTTAATGTGATACTTAGCCTTGGATGGGATTATGGGGTTCTATCTTTGGGATTACACAAATATTACTTGGGTGATTTACATGTTGGGTTGCTATTATGTTTAATTCACTTATTATGATTTTTATATATGTATGTTGAGTTAAATTTATAGAAAGCATGATTTTGACTAAATTTTCCTTTTCTCTTGCATTGATGATTTTGTGCATAGGAGTCATACTTAGTGTTATGCCCTAATTTATCTATCCTTAGAAAAATCACTTTTTGAAATGTTTAAGTATAAAACAATTTAGAAGAATATTTTGAAAGAGTCGCCACTTAATTTTTTAAATAAATTAAGAATACTTGATTTAAAAAGATTTTAACAGATCAAATCTTAATAAATTTAGAGAAAACGGGTAAGAGGATCTTATTTATGCTTCAAGAAGGTTTTTAAGGCATTTGAAGCACCCGCTAACACACGGTTATCCTATGACTTAGGTTAAAAAAAATTATTTATTTATCTTAGAAACATGATTTAATATAATGATTAACAAAATTTGATCAACTTTAAGAAAACATTTAAACAAATATCAATTTTTATTTTTATTTTTTATTTTATAGCAAAATGGAACTTTAATTAAAGTTTTTTTTTTTATATATATATATGAATTAATTAAAAGTAAATAGAATTTAACCAAACTATTTTTTTTCATCATTTTAAAAAGATAATAACTAAAGCCAAATTAATTTAACAATGAAAACCCATTTTTTAATTAATGGAAGAATAAAAGATTCACCTAACTTAAAATAATATGTTTTAAATAATAAAATGGTTAAGCGAAAATCATTAAAGAATATATATCTTTTAAGAACATAGGTTTGACTAAAGATATTAATTTTACTCATATACTTGACATAAAAATAAATTATTGTAAAAGATGTTTATATAGTAACCCAACATAAAAAAAAAATCATCTTTTGGGGATTTCAGTAAGTTAATTATCAATTCTAAAGTTAGAGTTAAATGAAATTAGTCAACATAAACAAAATAATTAGGAGAGTGAAAGAGACAATGAAATTGGGCCTTTTCTTGGGCCAATTTCGCTGCAAGTTTTGGGTTTTAACCCAATCCCATTTTTGTATACATAGACTGTATATCGGCGTATATTAACATATATATCAGCTCTCTGCGTGTATCTCTTGCTTCTGAACACCTGCAGTTTTACCTCATCTCTATATTTCACATTTTTGTTCTGCATATTTGCTGCCATGAACCTGTATATCAGTTTGTAAACGTGTATACATCATGTATACAACTTGTTTCTCAGGCTTTTGAACATTTATCAACTAATTTGCAGATGTTTGTTGTGTCTCCAGAACCTGTAACTGCTTCTGACTATATAGAGGGCTGACTCGAGAGATAGGAAAGCGAAAATCGAGCCTTTATTGCTCAACTCAAATATGCGAGGAAAGAGGGAGTCCCAAATTGGACTCGGACCGAACGTTCATGCGAGGAAAAGTAGGATAATAATAAGTTCAATTGCCTCTCAATAGCTAAACGGAAACGCAATAGTCAAAACACATTTAATTTTAGAATGTTTAACGGTATGAATACTAAGCAAATAAACACTCAAACAACTATACCATAATATGATGAGTCAATAATCAAATCACTTATAATGGTAATAATATTTATTGATTTTGGAATAAGCTCACTGGAAGAGAAAACACAAAGAAGAAACGCCCTCTTTAATGATGTGTAAAACACATTCAACCATTACTTCGACTAATATGCAAAAGTCTAATCTTTCTATTCTCTAACAAACAAATTTGTTGGCCACCACACTTGAGGGCATAGCAACACCACAAATACTGGCAACACAAGGACAAAGATTTAACTAAAAATTGGTTAGAATAATAAAGGCAACATATTCAACTAAGCAAAATTTACAACTTAAAACTACTACTTCCTCAAGAAGTGAAAATTATAGTTTTAAGCAAAGGGAGAAAATCGTCAATCTTAGAGAATTTCAACAATAGAAACACCAAGATAATTCCACCCTATTTGCAATTGAATTAGAAAACAAGATGAAGAATTAGACTAAATTATCCTACATGAGAAAATAATATTACTGTGATATTCAAAAGCTATTAGTTGGTACAATAATATCAACACACATTGAACCATTAGCTTTAGACAGTCGTGGATAACATATATTATTAAGGACTCATGCTCCGAGATTATTATTTTTTCGAATTTAGTAAATAGAAACAAATCAACATTGACTTAAACAAACGTGGAGAAGTGCACAAGTCACATAGAGAGGTTAAAACAGTTCGAACATCCATTCTACAGATTGAAGAAAGAGAAAAAAAATCTCAAATGGGTTAGCTATAATGAACAGTTCATGCCTTTTGGGATTTTCAACTAAAAAGTAGTTTATCACCATAGAAGAAATATCTGCTCTTTTAAGTTGCAATACCCAAGAATAAGAAATAAACTCACATACTCTAATTTCATTATATGGAAAACTCATGGCCACAAAATCAGAACAATATTATTATACACACGCGAGATTACCAAAACACAATAATCTGAATACATATACAAGATCAAAAAAAAACAGGACAGCTTGAAAGATAAGAGAGGAATTGAATTTACCTTTCTCGCAGCAGCGAACTCGAGACGGCAATGAGCTTGAGAGTAATAATTCTTCTACCACAAGATTCAAGTACAAATAGACAACCAAGAAGTTCAAAACCAGCTGCAAACTATATTTTAGAGATTCGCTTGAAACTTTCTAGTGTAAAGTAATTATCGCTTCAAAACTCAACTCCCGAGCCTCTCCTCAAATCCCTTGAGCATGGGAACTATTTTAGGGGAAGAACATAGAAATTTTGGTGGGAAATCCATTGGATTTTTGAAAGAAAGAGTTTGAAATTATTATTTTTTTGCTCCTTTTCGAGATCAACAGTAAAAGGAATGGGGGAGTTGTATCCTTACTCTGAAAATCCGCAAAAGGGGGAAAAGTGGATGTGAGGGCGATGGGTCTTCAAGCTAGAAGGACAATGATGGTACACTATAACTCTGCTTGGAACTCGAGTCGCCCGATTTTGAGGAAAAAGAAGAATAAGGCGTACAATGTTACTGTTGGCACGATTTTCGGGTTTGGTCAACCATGATTTGTTGCTTGATTTATGGGGAAGAAGGCGTTGGCGTACTGGATTTCTTCTCCAAATTTTCTGGAATTTCAACGTGAAGAAGAAACATGGTGGAATCGGGTCGGGTATTTTGGCTTGCTGTGTTGGGAATGGGAATTAGGCGCTGAAGAGTGGAAATGGAATTGGGCCTGGATGTGAAGGTCATTGGGACGGGCTGCTGAGAAATAAAAAGAAGCCTGGGAAAAGAGGTATAGTTGTGCCTGGAAGGGAAGGTCATTGCGATGGGCTGCTGAGTTAAAAAAAAAATTGGGCCTAGGAAAGGGATAACGGGCTGGGAATAAAAAAATGGGTTGGAAAGGGAATTAAAGGGAATTTGCAAGAATGACCCAAAACTAAGATCTTTTGGCGGATTTAAAGTGAGATATAGCTAAGTGAATTCATAAATTAGGAAAATCATATTTAATTTGCAAATTCGGTTAAATCTTAAATTAGACAAATTAATATTAATTAATTAACGAGCTTCCAAATTTTAAAAATTAATTTTGATTGTAAACTAGTGATAAAAAAAAATAAACATAATTTAAACTAAACTAGTTTAATAGGATATTTACTAAAATTAAAATATTCTTGAGATGGTTTTTGAATAATCATAAAATATACTAATTATATACGTAATTATGTAAAATATATATATTATCTAAAAGTTATAAGAAATGACAAAACTATTCAAAATAACGCAAAATTTATATTATTATTTTTATTTATAAAACTAAATATTTTAAATTGCTTGAAAAATTTAAGAAGCTCATGAATTAGTTCCTATCAGAGAGGGTCAAAATTGGGTGTCAACAACTGTCCCTCATTTTACTTGGATTGGTGCAAGCAATTCGAGGAAAATGAAATTGACCAAACCAATTTTGACCAACCCCATTCATCTCTAAGGGAAGGATTTGGTAAACGGTTTAGGAATTATGGCCAAACCCTTGAAACGGGTTTCCTACATATCTCAGGCTATATGAGAATTCAAGCCACTTGTAGTTCGATAAACTTGATTTAGCGCACGATTTTAAAAGAATTACAAAGCCACATCGATACCAAATTATGAAGGTATCGAAATGCTCGAGAATGAAATTGGAGAGGGAATGTTGGAATACAACCGAGTTTTAAACATTGAACCCACCTACATATCCTTAAACCTAATGAATCAGGTTGTTTGTAGTTCGACTCAATCGATTGAAAAGGAAATCTATTATGTAAGATAACCTTTGGTTTGGAGGAGTGAAAAATAAAACGAGTGTGGAAAATAGTCTTGCAACCTCCTAGCCATAAATGTGGAGCTCTTCACATCCATAAGTAAGAACTTATATGGACATAATTTCCAAAATTCGTGGTGCGTTGTCACTCATATTGGAAAGTTGCCTCTGGTGGATGCGATATTGAAATCGATGAACTAAAAGAAAAACCCACAGCCTTTTGATAGAAGTGTGGTTTGATTGTGGTGGAAGTTTCTCCTTAGCTCGCGTCCTAAGAGTTTGACACTCCTCTTTGGACTATGTCCCAGTTCGCTGCGAAGAAAAAAAGTTCCACGTTGTGCTGCATCCCTTTTGATGTCGTCCGCACCATGTTGGAACTTAATTGTTCTCTTTGAATATTTTACGGTAACTTCTATCAGTTTGGCATAATGCAAATAAAACATGAATCTCATATTTGCGACATAACTGTTCACTGTACTCTTTTTTTAGTATAGCAGTGGTGAAAAATAGACTAATGTTTCTTGATGGTTGAATATGATGGCCCTCTTGGCAGTTTAATATGAATGACTCTCTTGACTTTTGAGTATGATGGCCCTCTTGGCTTTTGAATATGATGGCCCTCTCGGCAATTTAGTATGAATGGCCTTCTCGGCAATTTGAATACGAATGGCCTTCCCAGCAGTTTGAATATGAATGGCCCTCTCAGAAGTTTGAATATGAATGACCCTCTTGGCATTTGAATACAATGTCCTTCTTGGCATTTCAATATGAATGGCCCTCTTGGCATTTTGAATATGAATGGCCCTCTCGGCGTTTGAATACAATGGCCTTCTTGGCATTTGAATATTAATGGCCCTCTCGACAGTTTAAATATGAATGGCCCTCTCAGCGTTTGAATATGATGGCCCTCTTGGCTTTTGAATATGATGGCCCTCTCGGCGGTTTGAATATGAATGGCCCTCTCGGCGTCTTGAATGCAATGGCCTTCTTGGTATTTGAATATGAGGGCAGTTTGAATATGCATGGCCCTCTTGGCAGTTTGATATGAATGGCCTTCTCTGCAGTTTAAATATGATGGCCCTCTCGACAATTTAATATGAATGGCCTTCTCGGCAGTTTAAATATTAATGGCCTTCTCGGCAGTTTAATATGAATGGCCTTCTTGGCAGTTGAATATGAATGGCCCTCTCGGCGTTTGAATATGATGGCCCTCTTGGATTTTGAATATGAATTGCCCTCTTGGCAGTTTTGATATGAATGGCCTTCTCGACAGTTTAAATATGATGGCCCTCTCGGCATTTTGAATATGAAAAGCCTTCTCGGCAGTTTAATAACAATGGACTTCTCGGCAATTGAATATGAATGGCCCTCTCGGCAGTTTGAATATGCATGGCCTTCTTGGCATTTGAATATGATGGCCCTCTCAGCAATTTAATATGAATGACCTTCTCGGCCGTTTGAATATGAATGGCCCTCTCGGCATTTGAATACAATGGATTTGACTGTGAATGTTGTATTCCTTGGTCAAGTAGATATGTTTCACTCATAATCAGATATTTGCTGATAGGCTCTCCCGAAATAGTTGGTTGATAAATATATTATCTTTGATGATCTTATTTATTCCTGCATTTACAAAAACAATGTTAGTTTTGGAACACTGATCTGTGTTGATTTCTTCCAATCGTCTTGCTTCTTATCTTGCTATATTTGGAAGTTTGGTTGACCCTACGAATTGCTATAGACAAAAGACAAGATCAAATTTAAATTAAAACACCTGTTATGTATGAAGTTTTTAGAAACATAGTTTTAAAGAAAATCTCTGCCAATTATTTTTCATGACATGCACAACACAAACAAAACCCTTTGTCTAAGATTCTGTCATGATAGGTATCTTGTTGGAATTTCAGAACTCCTTGTAACTATGTCAAATTGAAGTACTTGAAGTTGACTCTGACATTCCGAGTACCCTTAATGGAATTTGTGAGGCCTTCCTCAAAAATTCTGCCCCAGTAAATGTTTTAAAAGAAATTTGATGGTAATCACGAAGGTCATGATATCTTGCAATTTTTTATATTTCCTCAAAATCTGTCACGGCCCAAATCGGGGCCGCGACTGGCACCCACACTTACCCTACTATGTGAGCGAACCAACCAATCTAACTCTCAACATTGTAAACATAATTAACAAAATAAAATGCGGAAGACTTAAAACTCAACAACTACTATTATTCCCCCAAAATCTGGAAGTCATCATCACAAGAACATCTATGATCAAATTACTAAACTAAGAGTATTCTAAGAAACTAAAACAAATGAAAACTAGTCCATGCCGGGACTTCAAGGCATCAAGACTTGAAGTGGAAGATCCAGTCCAAGCTAGAAGCATTAGCTCACCCTGAAATCTGGCTTGATGAAGACTGGCTAGAGTTGCGGTTGAGTTGAATACGACGGAACGTTTGCTGCACTCCACAAATAACAAAGAAAGAAACAAACAAGTAGGGGTCAGTACAAAACACGGGTACTGAGTAGATATCATCGGCCAACTCAAAATAGAAAACAGTATATATTAGATAATATCATAAATCAACTACAATACTCAACATGTAGCAACAACAAGTACTAAATCATTAATAAGTACCACCAAGTTCATCCATGAGGACTCAAGCCTCAATACCATACTCATTTGGGAAAATAGGTTCATTACATTGAGTATATTAACATCTTTCAAGATTCAATATTTTTCTTCCTCTTGTCGGTACGTGACACTCCGATCCCCTACTACTATGTGTCGGTATGTGATACTCCGATCCCCTAATTCTACGTGTCGGTTCGTGACACCCGATCCCCTAATACTATGTGTCGGTACGTGACACTCCGATCCCCTAATTCTACGTGTCAGTTCGTGACACCCAATCCCCTAATACTATGTGTCGGTACGTGACACTCCGATCCCCTAATTCTACGTGTCGGTTCGTGACACCCGATCCCCTACTACTATGTGTCGGTACGTGACACTCCGATCCCTTAATTCTACGTGTTGGTTCGTGACACCCGATCCCCTAATACTATGTGTCGGTACGTGACACTACGATCCCCTAATTCTACGTGTCGGTTCGTGACACCCGATCCCCTAATACTATGTGTCGGTATGTGACACCCGATCCCCTAATTCTACGTGTCGGTTCGTGACACCCGATCCCCTAATACTATGTGTCGGTACGTGACACTCCGATCCCCTAATTCTACGTGTCGGTTCGTGACACCCGATCCCCTAATACTATGTGTCGGTACGTGACACTCTGATCCCCTAATTCTACGTGTCGGTTCATGACACCCGATCCCCTAATTCTACGTGTCGGTTCGTGACACTCCGATCCACTAATTCTACGTGTCGGAACGTGACACTCCGATCCACTATCATCATTCTATCAATTCATCAAGCCTTCTCTTATACCAAAGCATCATCAATCTCATTACTTTAGTTCATCAAGCCTTGTTTTTTACCAAGGCATCATCAAAACAAAGAGAATTAGGGTTTCTTTCAAAATTAGGGTTCAAAAGCTTCATCATGCTTAATTTATCACAACATATAATCACACTCATACAAGCATACAATTAAGCATATAGAAGGGTTTACAAGATTACCCAATACATATCATTTTCTATTAAGAGTTTACTACAAATAGCATAAACCATAACCTACCTCCACCAAGGATTTGTGATCAAGCAAGAAATCTTCAAAGCAGCCTTGCTCCTTCTCTCTCAAGCGCCTCTCTTCCCTTCTCTTTCTCTTTCTAATTTTCTTCCTCAAACCTTCTTCCTCTTACCCTAAATAATAAGAATTTAAGAATAAAAGGTGATGAAACCAACCCACAAATTAACTCAAGGTTAGTCTTTTAACCCCAAAGAAATTGAACTAATAATATTCACCCACTAATTTTTTAAATTAAAGCCGGAATAGTCCAAAACGCCCCTTTAAAAATTAGCCAGAAATCCGACCCAGCCTGGGATTACGCAACCTGTGACAGTCCGTTGTGCCAATGACGGTCCGTCCTGTAGGTCCATCGCAGAGTTCAGAGACTCAATTTCCTCGAAGAGTCTGTGACGGTCCGTCGTGCTCACGACGGTCCGTCCTGCACTTCCGTCACGAAGTTCAGAGAATTTCTCCTAGTACCCAATTTTTAGAATTCTAAGTATTTTGGAACGAGACACCCTCGACGGTCCGTCGTGTCCATGATGGTCCATCGTGGTGTCCGTCGTATCAGCCAGTTTTCCAGAAATAAAATCTGCTACTCAAAACGACTAAACAGGTCGTTACAATAGATACCAATTTACCCATCGTTCGTCCTCGAACAATCACAAGAAATGAAACAAGGGTGAAAGGAAGTACGTGAATCCGTAAACAGATGTGGATATTTTTCTGGCATATCGGCCTCCTTCTCCCAAGTGGCCTCTTCAACTGGTCGATTCTTCCATTGAACTTTGATGGATGAAATCTCTCTCGACCTCAGCTTGCGAACCTCTGTATCTAAAATGGCAACCGGTTCCTCCTCATAAGTCAAATTCTCATCAAGCAGAACCGAATCCTAACGAATGATGTAGTTTCCATCCCCATGGTATCTTTTCAACATGGACACATGAAATACCGGATGCACTCCGGACAGCCCTGTAGGCAAGGCTAATTCATAAGCCACCTCCCCTACTCGCTTAATTACTTCAAATGGTCCAATATACCTTGGACTCAGCTTACCCCTTTTACCAAACCGCATCACCCCTTTCATGGGTGAAACCTTCAACAAGACTTGTTCACCTTCCATGAACTCCAAGTCTTTAACCTTTCGATCCGCATATTCCTTTTGTCTACTTTGAGCTGCTAAAAGCTTTTCTTGAATAGCTTTCACCTTTTCCAATGAATCCCTCAACAGATCCGTACCCCAAGGTCTGACCTCAAATGCATCAAACCAACCAATGGGAGACTTACATCTCCTCCCATACAATGCTTCAAATGGAGCCATGTCAATACTGGAGTGATAGCTATTATTGGAAGACCAACCACAAAGTCCATTGCAATTCTCTCCCACTTCCATTCAGGAATGGGCATTCTTTGAAGTGTTCCTCCGGGCCTCTGATGTTCATACTTTACTTGTTGGCAATTTGGACATTTGGCTACGAAATCAACAATGTCTCGCTTCATTCTACTCCACCAAAAGTGTTGCTTTAGGTCACGGTACATCTTGGTTGCACCAGGATGTATCGAATATCCGGAACTATGAGCCTCTGTGAGAATAGTGTGGATCAAGTCATCAGCACGGGGCACACATACCCTTCCCTTGATTCTCAAAACACCTTCCTCATCGATTTTTACTTCCTTAGCCTCTCCTCGCAACACTTTATCCCGAATTCGACTTAGTTTCTCATCATCAAACTGTTTCCCCTTAATCTTGTCAAGAAAAGAAGATCTCGCCTCCACACAAGCCAAAAATCCTCCCTTCTCATTTACTTCTAGCCTCATAAAGTCATTAGCCAAGTTTTGGATTTCTCTAGCCAATGGGCGTCTAGAAACTTGCAAATGAGCTAGACTTCCCATGCTTCCTGCCTTTCTACTTAAGGCGTCTGCCACAACATTAGCCTTCCCCGGATGATACAGAATAGTGATATCGTAGTCCTTCAGTAGTTCCATCCATCTCCTCTGTCTCAAATTCAAATCCTTATGAGTGAAGACATACTGCAGGCTACGATGATCCGTATAGACTTCACACTTAACCCCATACAAATAGTGTCTCCATTGCTTTAATGCAAACACTACTGCAGCCAACTCCAAATCATGGGTCGGATAGTTACGTTCATGCACCTTTAATTGCCTCGAAGCATAAGCAATCACATTCTTCTCTTGCATTAGTACTGCACCCAAACCAGAATAGGATGCATCACAATAAACAATGAAGTTCTTACCCTCTACTGGCAAGGTAAGAATTGGTGCGGTAGTCAACAAGGTCTTAAGCTTCTCAAAGCTTTCCTCACATTCATCCGACCATACAAATGGAACATTCTGCTTAGTCAAGTTCGTTAATTGGGAAGCAATAGAAGAGAATCCCTTGACAAATCGGCGGTAGTAGCTAGCTAAACCAACAAAACTCCTTATTTCTGACACGTTTGTAGGTCTCACCCAGTTCTTCACTGTCTCAATCTTAGATGGATCCACCATCACTCCATCTTTAGAAACTACGTGTCCCAAGAAGGACAGTGAATCTAGCCAAAACTCACACTTGGAGAATTTGGCATAAAGCTTCTTTTTCCTCAACAACTCTAATACCATTCTCAAATGCTCCTCATGTTCCTTCTTACTCTTTGAGTATATCAGTATATCATCAATAAATACGATCACAAAGAGATCTAGATATAGCTTGAAAATCCCGTTCATTAAGCTCATGAAAGCAGCAGGGGCATTCGTAAGACCAAAAGACATTACCACAAATTCGTAATGCCCATACCTAGTTCGAAAAGTAGTCTTTGGCACATCCGTTGACCGTATTTTCAATTGATGATAACCGGATCTCAAGTCAATCTTAGAGAAGACACAAGCACCTTGTAACTGATCGAACAAGTCATCAATGCAAGGAATGGGATACTTGTTCTTAATAGTTACCTTGTTTAACTGCCGGTAGTCTATGCACATCCGAAAACTCCCATCCTTCTTCTTCACAAATAACACCGGAGCACCCCACGGAGATGCACTTGGTCTAATGAAGCCTTTGCTCAACAACTCTTGAAGTTGGGCCTTTAACTCTCTCAACTCCGCGGGAGCCATTCTATAAGGGGGTATAGAAATGGGGCGAGTACCCGGTTCCAAATCAATGCAGAAGTCAATATCCCTATTCGGTGGCATACCAGGAAGGTCTGCAGGGAACACATCCAAAAAATCTCGGACTACTGAAACTGACTCAATTGGAGGTACTTGTGTAGTGTCATCCCTGAGATGTGCCAAGAAAGCTAAACACCCTTTACTAACCATTCTCTTAGCACAAAGAAAGGAGATGATATGAACCGGACTGGAAGTGTAGTCACCCTCCCACACTAACTGATCTGTCCCAGGCTTGGCTAACGTCACAGTTTTAGCATTACAATCCAAAATTGCAAAATTTGGAGAAAGCCAAGTCATACCCAGAATCACATCTAAGTCGACCATTTCTAAGATAACCAAATCTACATAGGTGTTGCTCCCCACAAATGTCACCAAGACAGACCTATATACTTTTTCAACTATCACAAACTCACCCACCGGAGTAGACACACGAATGGGTATGTCAAGCAATTCACACGGTAAATTAAGACCAGTAGCAAATGAAGAAGATACATAGAAGAACGTGGATCCGGGATCAAACAATACAGAAGCCATGCAATCACAAACCAAAAGATTACCTGTGATGACAGCATCTGATGTCTCCGCTTCGGATCTCCCAGGGAAAGCATAACAATGGGCCCTATCACCAGTCTGTCCGTTGCCCCTACCATGTGGTGCTGTAGTGACTCCTCACCCCGGCCGTTTTGATGACCACCATTACCTCGGCCACCACGCCCTCCAGAATAACGGCCTCTACAATGACTACCTCTACCTCTGACCATGGGAGGTCTGTAACTCTGTTTTGGACAATTTCTCCTAATATGTCCAGTCTCCCCACATCCATAACACTCTCTGGAGTCAAGCATAGGTCTCTGTGAGAATTGTTGACCGGTCTGAGGTGGACTCCCAACTACAGTCTGTAGTGAAGACTGAATTGGTCGGACCGAGTAACCTCCTGAACCCTGTCCTCTAGAGTATGAACCATTAAACTCACCTCCCTTTCGAAACCTTTTTGATGTCGATGCCATGGTGAAGTCATCTGGCTTCACTCCCTCCACCTCTATCACGAAGTCTACCACTTCTTGGAAGGATTTTGCCGTAGCCGCTACCTGTAAGGCCGAAATCCGCAATTCTGACCTCAACCCCTTCACAAAACGGCGAATCCGTTCTTGTGGACTGAAACAAAGTTGGGTGGCATACCTGGATAATGCACGAAACTTATCCTCATATACGGTAACCGACATCCTACCTTGCTCTAGGCTCAAGAACTCATCCCTTTTTCAATCCCTCAAAGTCCTTGGGATATACTTCTCCATAAACAAGCTAGAGAATGATGTCCAAGTCATAGGCGGTGCCTCTGTTGGTTGACACTCAACGTGTGACCGCCACCACATTTTGGCGTTCCCTTGAAACTGATAACTCACGAACTCAACACCAAACCGTTCTACTATACCCATCTTTTGTAGTAGATCATGACAATCAACCAGAAAATCGTAAGCATCCTCGGATTCAGCACCCTTGAAGACTGGAGGTTTCAATTTCAAGAACTTATTGAAAAGTTCATGCTGATCACTTGTCATTATAGGCCCTGTAGTCAGACGAGGAAACGTGTCTATTTCCAATGAAGCATCCATGCGGGGAGCCACAGTAGCCGCATGTTGTACCTCCGGAGTCTGGGGTGCTGGTGCAGAAAACACGGGAGGTGTCTGGCCCCGATCAGATAACCCGCTAAGATAAGCAAGAACCTGATTGATCATCTCTGGGTAGGTTGGGGTGGCAATTCCTCATTCTGTACTTGTTCATTCTCCCCTTCCTCACCCTCTCTTGCTACTTCCTCAGTCGGTGGAGGAGTCACCGCCCTAGTACCAGATGGGCTAGGTGCTCGTCCTCTTCCTCTAGAGGACGTCCTCCCACGACCTCTTCCACGGCCTCTTGCCACTGATCCTCCTCGAGCTACAGCCCCAGTGGCTGGCTCAGATACGTTTTGTCTTACCGGTGTCGCTGCTGGTGCGGTCGTTGCTCTAGTTCTAACCATCTGCGAAATAGAGTGAAGATGGTCAGATACCAATTTGTATCACCTAGATACCAATTGGACTCAAGTAGTAGCACGAAAGAAAGAATGAAAGAATGGAATTTTCCTAAAGTCTTATAGCCTCTCAAAGAAAAGTAAAGGCGTCCCCCTACCGTTCCTTAAGACTCTACTAGACTCGTTCTTGTGTGATGAGACCAACGAACCTAATGCTCTGATACCAAGTTTGTCACGACCCAAATCGGGGCCGCGATTGGCACCCACACTTACCCTACTATGTGAGCGAACCAACCAATCTAACTCTCAACATTGTAAACATAATTAACAAAATAAAATGCGGAAGACTTAAAACTCAACAACTACTATTATTCCCCCAAAATCTGGAAGTCATCATCACAAGAACATCTATGATCAAATTACTAAACTAAAAATGTCTAAGAAGCTAAAACAAATAAAAGCTAGTCCATGCCGGAAGTTCAAGGCATCAAGACTTGAAGAAGAAGATCCAGTCCAAGCTAGAAGCATTAGCTCACCCTGAAATCTGGCTTGATGAAGACTGGCTAGAGTTGCGGTTGAGTTGAATACGACGGAA
>CM064974.1:48515760-48571280 GCA_032847665.1 Solanum chilense
CATCTTTCAAGATTCATTATCTTTCTTCCTCTTGTGTCGGTACGTGACACTCCGATCCCCTAATTCTACGTGTCGGTTCGTGACACCCGATCCCCTAATACTATGTGTCGGTACGTGACACTCCGATCCCCTAATTCTACGTGTCGGTTCGTGACACCCGATCCCCTAATACTATGTGTCGGTACGTGACACTCCGATCCCCTAATTCTACGTGTCGGTTCGTGACACCCGATCCCCTACTACTATGTGTCGATACTTGACACTCCGATCCCCTAATTCTACGTGTCGGTTCGTGACACCCGATCCCCTAATACTATGTGTCGGTACGTGACACTCCGATCCCCTAATTCTACGTGTCAGAACATGACACTCCGATCCACTATCATCATTCTATCAATTCATCAAGCCTTCTCTTATACCAAGGCATCATCAATCTCATTACTTTAGTTCATCAAGCCTTCTTTTATACCAAGGCATCATCAAAACAAAGAGAATTAGGGTTTCTTTCAAGATTAGGGTTCAAAAGCTTCATCATGCTTAATTTATCACAACATATAATCACACTCATACAAGCATACAATTAAGCATATAGAAGGGTTTACAAGATTACCCAATACATATGATTTGCTATTAAGAGTTTACTACAAATAGCATAAACCATAACCTACCTCCACCAAGGATTTGTGATCAAGCAAGAAATCTTCAAAGCAGCCTTGCTCCTTCTCTCTCAAGCGCCTCTCTTCCCCTCTCTTTCTCTTTCTAATTTTCTTCCTCAAACCTTCTTCCTCTTACCCTAAATAACAAGAATTTAAGAATAAAAGGTGATGAAACCAACCCACAAATTAACTCAACGTTAGTCTTTTAACCCCAAAGAAATTGAACTAATAACATTCACCCACTAATTTTTTAAATTAAAGCCGGAATAGTCCAAAACGCCCCTTAAAATATTAGCCAGAAATCCGACCCAGCCTGGGATTACGCAACCTGTGACGGTCCGTCGTGCCAACGACGGTCCGTCGCAGAGTTCAGAGACTCAATTTCCTCGAAGAGTCTGTGACGGTCCGTCGTGCTCACGACGGTCCGTCCTGCACTTCCGTCACGAAGTTCAGAGAATTTCTCCTAGTACCCAATTTTCAGAATTCTAAGTATTTTGGAACGAGACACCCTCGACGGTCTGTCGTGTTTATGACTGTCCGTCGTGGTGTCCGTCGTATCAGCCAGTTTTTCCAGAAATAAAATCTGCTACTCAAAACGACTAAACAGGTCGTTACAAAATCATACCCTAATCGGATATTTTGATATGACCTTTGACCTTTGTTTGTAAGAAAGAACTGTTCGTGTAGAATTTTTTGAGATCCTCTCAAAAATTCTGTCCCATTTTCCATTATGAAGGGAAATGGAAATCTTATTGGGAATATAACCGAATTCTTGTGGCGCCTACGTATCCCGTTGAGGCAGGAATCAGTTCAAAAGTAGTTCCCCTATCGATGGTTAACATGAATAAGAAATTTTGATAAGAAAATGACCGAGGCCGACATAGGCCGCCTACGTATCTCATTTTTGAGAATTTAGGTCGAACGTAGTTCAAGTACATAAGGAATGTCCCAAAAATTAATGCAACAAAGATTACGAACAAATTGCGATTACAAGGAAATAAAGGAAAGAAATAACATTCTTCAAATGTAATATCTCTTGACGTCATCTGTATTGATAGCTTTTCTCATACTCTACCGTCCATCTCTGCTAAGACCAAAGATCCTCTTGACAGTACTTTGTGGACAACATACGGTCCTTGCCAGTTAGGTGCAAATTTCCCTTTATATTCCTCTTGATGAGGGAAAATGCGCTTCAACACCAATTGACCTACCTCAAATGTTCGAACTCTTACTTTCTTGTTGAAAGCACAAATCATTCTCTGTTGATACAACTGGCCATGAAAAACGACACTCAATTTTTTCTCATCAATCAATGTTAACTGCTCATGTCGATCACGAACCCATTCGGCATCGCTCAATCCAGCTTTCTGAATAATCCTCAAAGACGGTATCTCAACTTCAGCCGGCATCATTGCCTCTGTTCCGTATACAAACAAATAGGGAGTTGCTCCAATTGATGTTCGAATTGTGGTGCGATAACATAGCAAGGCATAAGGCAAATTTTCATGCCAACATTTGTAGTTGTCAATCATCTTTCTCAATATCCTCTTGATGTTTTTATTGGCAGCTTCCATATCTCCATTCATTTGAGGACGATATGTAGTTGAATTACGGTGGGTAATTTTGAATTGTTCACATATCTCTTTCATCAAGTGACTGTTAAGATTTGCACCATTGTCCATGATGAGAGACTCAAGAACTCCAAAACGACATATCAAATTATTGCGAACAAAATTGGTCACAACTTTCTTCGTCATAACTTTATAAGAAGAAGCTTCGACCCACTTCGTGAAATAATCAATGGCGACCAAAATAAACCAATGACCATTGGAGGCAGCAGGCTCAATTGGTCCAATAACATCCATGCCCATGCTGCAAATGGCCAAGGAGAACTCATTGCATTGAGCTCGTGAGGAGGTACTTTGATCAGATCTCCATGTACCTGACATTTATGACATCTTTGGACAAATCGATCACAATCATTTTCCATAGTCATCCAGAAGTATCCTGCCCTTAAGATTTTCTTTACTAATGTAAACCCATTCATATGCATCCCACACACTCCAGCGTGCACTTCTTCAAGCAATTTTGTGGCTTCTACAGCATCCACACATTGTAGTAATCCCAGATCAGGAATCCTCCTATAAAGAATCTCCCCATTAAAAAAGAAGTTGTTTGTCATTCTTTGATTGTTTTCTTTTGGCTGCTTGTTACTTTTTCAGGGTATTTGTCAGCTTTCAAGTACCTTTTCACATCGATATACCATGGATTTCGATCCGATTCCTTTTCCACATGTAAACAATGTACTGGTTGTTCTTTTAAACCTATCTCAAGTGGGTAAATGTAACTCTTTTCTGGGTGTTGATCATGGAGGATATGGTTGCAAGAGCATCAACAAACTCGTTTTGTATTCTCGGGGTGTGTCTGAACTCGGTCTTCCTAAATCTTTTACATAACCTCCATACTAGTTGTACGTAAGGTAAGATTTTAGGATTCTTCACGGCCCATTCTCCTTGAACTTGATGAATCAACAAGTCTGAATCACCAATTATCAGTAATTCTTGAATGTTCATGTCAAGAGCCATTCTGATGCAAAGAATACAAGCTTCATACTCAGCCATGTTATAAGTGCATCGAAATCTAAGCTTCGCTATTGCTGGAAAATGTTGCCCTGATTCAAAAATCAATACTGCTCCAAGTCCTGATCCTCTAGAGTTAACTGCTCCATCAAAGAACATTCTCTAACCAAGATATGATTCTGATATGTGTTCCCCTACAAACAATACTTCTTCATAAGGGAAATACGTTTTAAGTGGTTCATATCCTTCATCTACTGGATTTTCCGCAAGGTGATCGGCCAAGGCTTGGCCCTGATTGCTTTTTAAGTCATGTATAGAATGTCAAACTCACTCGACAAGATTTTCCATTTTGCTAGCTTTCCTGTGGGCATTGCCTTCTGAAATATGTACTTGAGGTGGTCCATTCTTAAAATAAGACGTGTGATATAACCGACAGGTAATGTCTCAATTTTTGAGCAACCCAAGTCAAAGCACAACACGTTCTCTCTAAGAGGGTATAACGAGCCTCATACGATGTGAACTTCTTTCTCAAGTAGTATATAGCTCTCTCCTTTTCTCCCAGTTTCATCATGTTGTCCCAACACACACCCAAATGCGTCGTCAGAGACGGATAAATACAACAACAAAGGACTACCCGTGCGTGGTGGCACCAATACTGGCAGATTTGAAAGGTAACTTTTGATAGTGTCAAAAGCCTTCTGACATTCCTCGATTCACTTGGTTGGCGCATTCTTTCGTAACAACTTGAATATAGGTTCACAGATCACCGTTGATTGGGCTATGAATCGACTGATGTAATTCAGTATCCCCAGAAAAACTCATTACTTCCTTCTGAGTCTTTGGAGGAGGCAAGTCTTGAATTGTCTTGATCTTGGAAGGATCAAGCTCGATACCTCTTCTACTAACTATGAAACCGAGTAACTTCCCTGCAGGTACTCCAAATGCACACTTGGCTGGCTTCAACTTCAAATCATACCTATGTAACCTGTCAAAGAACTTTTCCAGGTGCATCAGATGATCTGAACTCTCGCGGGATTTTATGATGACATCGTCCACATACACCTCAATTTCTTTGTGTATCATATCATGGAATATGGTGGTCATATCTCTCATGTAAGTTGCTCCAGCATTCTTGAGGCCGAATGGAATCACTCAATACTGGTAGACTCCCCAGGGGGTGATGAATGTTGTTTTCTCAGCATCTTCTTCATCCATTAAGATCTGGTGGTATCCCGCAAAACAATCCACGAAAGATTGCAACTCATGCTTGGCACAATTATCAATGAGTATATGGATGTTTGGCAACGGGAAATTGTCTTTTGGACTTGCTTTGTTGAGATCCCGATAATCCACGCATATCTTAATCTATCCATCTTTCTTCACTACTGAACAATGTAGACAACCAAGTGGGATACTTTGTCACTTCGACGACCTTCGATTCGATCTGCTTTATGACCTCTTCCTTTATTCTTAAACTCAGATCAGGTTTGAACTTTCTGGTTTTTTGCTTTACCGTACAATACTCTGAATTGATAGTCAACCTATGGGAAATAATATTAGTGCTTAATCCTAGCATATCATCATAAGACCAGGCAAACACATCGATGTATTGTTTGAGCAGCTCGACCAATTTTTCCTTTGCTGTCAAATGGATACTGACTCGGGTTTCTCTAACCGACTCGTCATCTCCTAAGTTGACTATCTCTGTCTCATCCAGGTTGGGATTTTTATTATCTTCAAGGTTCCTCAAGTCGTCAGTAAGTTGTTCAGGCATCATAGTTTCCTCATCATATTCTTCACATTCATCTTCATTGACTTTACTTAGTACACCGTGTTCGTGACATTTCATGATATTGGCAAGTTTAGATTCATTTTTACTGAAAAGAAAATAAAGAAATCATGTTTGATAGAAAGAATTTAAATGTATATATTAGAAAGTAATTTGCAAAGGCAAGATTAAAAAATAAACGAGGCTTTTCATTGGAAAAAGGCGTACAAACATTGATCATGACTCATGTCAACGTGAGTCATTTCCTTTTTAAACATTACAATGAAAATAAAGTAACATAAAAGGTTGTTTCGGGACTCGTCCGAACTACACTGATTTTCAAAAGTAAAACTTCAAATCTTCTCTTTGTCTACCAAGCAATTCGATGAATCATAAGTGGAGTAGCCACCCAATTCTGTAGCATCTCTTCAGGTTTGGCATCTCGTATGGTGGGTGTCGCAGTGCATTCTTCCAAGATCACAGCACAATCCCCTTCATCAAACAATCGTCCCATCCCTTCCACTAGACCATCACTCTCGGACTCTAAAGCTTTAGCAACAAATAACTAGTACAATTCTGGAAGAGGCTTTGGTATATCAAGGCCATGTTTCTTCCCTGCTTATGCATCGAATAATTCCTCCTTTGTTGGGGTATAACCAACGCCAAAGCGGAAATTTTGAAGTGGGATAGGAAAAGGTTCGGATATGCAAATTCTTGCCCAACCAACGTCCAGGCTCAAAACCGCTTCTTAGCATGGTTGTGGCAAGAATTTTATACACCGACGACATTGGTGTTTGCGGTGTTATATCTTCAAAAGCAGCATTCATTATCTCCACCATGTGATAGTCAGTACCTTGAGATAGATCGTCAATAATGGGAACAAAGAATCCATGGTAACTACGATTACTCCCTTCACCATGAATGACAATTTAATGGTCCTCCCAGATGAACTTCAAGATTTGATGCAATGTGGAGAACTTCTCTGGCCGCATGGATCCATGGTCTTTCTAGCAACATATTGTAGCTTGTGTATATGCCCATCACTTGGAATTCAGTGACAAATTTTGCAGGCCCCATTTGGATACACAAGTCTACCTCCCCCATGGTCTCTCTTTGCAAACCATCAAACGCCCTTACATTCATGCGACTTTGACAGATTTTTCCAACATCATGATTTAGTTGAGTAAGGGTTGATAACGGGCAAATATTGAGTCCTGAACCATTATCAATCAATACTCGAGATACAAACTTGTCCCTGCATTTGACAGTGATATACAAGGCACGATTGTGCATCATTCCCTCAATTGGTAACTCCTCTTCTCGAAAAGATATTTGGTGACTCCCAATGAAATGACTAACCATAGTTGCCAGATTATCACCACTTGTTTCTGTCGGTACATATGCTTTATCGAGTACATTCAACAATGCTTTCCGATGGTACTCAGAACTCATCAATATAGCCCAAACAGAAATTTGAGCGAGTTTTCTCCAAATTCTTGACAATGGAATACTCATTAGGTTGCATTCTTCGCCAAAACTCTTCAGCCTCACCTTTTGTGATCAGCCTTTTTTGGTTCTCATTTCTTCGTGTTTCTTGAGCTAACTCTTCCAGAACATAGCATCTTCCAGAACGTGTCATCCCTTGAGCTGTAGCCGCCTAGAAAATGAAATTTTCTTTGGGTTGCTCGTTGTTTATTTCCTTTGCCAAAAAAAATGCATGATGAGGTGCATTTATTACAACAAACTTTGGATGAGCCTTTATGGTCAAAGAGTCCATTGTTCGTATGAGTGAGTTGACATTTGTTTTACCGACGTTCCCATTAGCGAGCCAATCTTCGTCACTTTCAATCATATTGATGGTCGCTTCCCCATGATTCAGTATTGGGTTAAGATTCACATTGGGGGAAAGATAATCCATCAAATCTTGAATCTTATGTTTTAAATTGATACACCCTTCTTTATCATGACCTACTCCAGAATGGTAAGCGCATCGTTGATCCACTCGAAAGAACTTTGTTGTGGGATTAATTTTCCTTGCGTCTACTGGTTGGATCAATCCAGCTGCTCTCAAATACTCAAAGAGTTGGGTACGTGTTTCTGCCAAAGGAGTGAAAACTCTGGGAGGCTTTATTTCTAGGTTAGGGCGGGGTAAATTATTGGTATTTGGGTTGTTTTGTCCAGGACTTTGGTAGGCTGGTACATTGGCTTGGTGATTTGGTGGTGTGTTTTGGTAGGTTGGTGGTTGATTTTGGTAGATAGGTGGTGATGGTTGGTAGTTCTGTGGTGATGTTTGGTAGTTCTGTTGTGTATAGTAGATTGGAAGTGGAGCTTGTGGAGGTGGTTGGTAATTATTAACGTTGGAGAATTGGTTGGTGTTTCCAATGGCAGAACCAGACCCAAAATACCTTTGTGGCCTTGACCTTGGGCTAAAAGATACAATGGATACATCCTCTTTCTTTTTCCTAGCAAATCCTACGGCCATGGATGGTGAGGAATTGTTGGCGTCCTGCAAAGAAGTGAGACTCGTAACCTTTCCAGTTTTGAGTCCATCCTCTATGGCTTCTCCCATTTTGATCAGCTCCGAAAACTTTTTTCCCATCATGGGCAACATCCTTTCATAATACTCGGGCTCTTGAGCTCGAATAAAAGCAGAGGTTATTTCGGTTTCAGTCATCACAAATTGTACCTTTGCAGCTTCTTTCCTCCAACGACACGCATATTCACGATAGTATTCCGTGGTCTTTTGCTTGATTTTTTCCAAATAGTATCTATCAGGGACTGCTTCGACATTAAACTGGAATCTTTCCAAAAAATCTTTGGCTAGAGCCCCCCATGTAAACCACTGACGGAGTTCTTGAGACGTGAACCATTGTAACGCCTCCCCACTCAGGCTTCGACTAAACAACCTCATAATTAATGCATCATTTTTTCCAATACCCACAAGTTTGTCACAATAAGCTCGCAGGTGAGCCATGGGATCTCCAATACCATTGAAGGTTTCAAATTTTGGAATTTTGTAACCTTTGGGTATTTCAAAATCAGGGTGCATTCAAAGGTCTTCATACTCAAGTTCTGTGATTTTCCTTGAAGTTTGATCACTTTTAACTACTTCAGAGATGGCCTCCCTTCATGACATTCATTTCTAGTTCACGCTTTTCTTTTTTGAGCCTCCACTCCTTTTCCATCTCTTCATAGTGATCCAGCTCCAGTTGAACAGGAAAGCTATGACATGGTTCAGGGATTGTGTAGGCTGGTGGAATTTGGAATGTTACGGAAGGGTATGTCGGTTGGTTAGGCAAAACACGTGGATAATTGGAGACTGAGGGTGGGATTTGGTAGGTTGGCGTGAAATTTTGGGAGTGATTAGTGTTAGGTGCTTGGTTCTGATTTTGTATTGGTGGTGGTGTTTGGTAGGAAGTGTTGGTGTAAGGACCGTTGGATACAGTTAAGTCAATGGTATGAGGATTAGGAGTGAAAGTGATGGGTCCTGTGGTATGGATCGATAAGTAGTTGGGTAACGGAGAACTTAATGATGGAAAATGAGGAGGAGGTCTTCTAGTTTCAAGGGGTGGTTCATTCGATGCAATGCCCAGTTTGGCCAAATCTTTGGTTTGTTGAAGCTCTTCTTGCATATCTGTAATTTGTTGCATTAATTGAGAGATCAATTCACTCTGATCAGTGAGTTCAGCATTTCTAACGGTCACATCGACTATTCCCGTTTCTTCAGAAGTACCAGTCATTTTGCTTATTCCTTTATCCAAAGAGTGATCAGGGAAGGATGGTATGATTGCTTTAGATCTTGTAAAGTAGGGATGGTTCGCCAGTTTGACTTCAACACAGATCAGTGTTTACTTGTAGAGAAAAATCACTCAAAACACACATATGTTATTCTTTGTTTTTAACAAGATATGCAAATAAATTGACAAAATAATAATAATAATAATAATAATAATAATAATAATAATAATAATAATAATAATAATAATAATAATAATAATAATAATAATAATAATAATAATAATAATAATAATAATAAACACATAAGTGTCATTTTGCTTCAAGTATATTAATCCACGGAAATATTTTGGGTGGACTCTAATGGAAATGAATCTTTCTGTGATATAATTAGGAAGGTCGACTTGCATAGAATGCTGTTAAATTCATCCACTCATAAAATTTTCAGAATCTTTCACTAATAATGGAGAATAAAATATTAATAAGATAGGGACCGAGCCTTAAGTAGGCTGCCTACGTATCCACCAAGGAAATCAAGCCCGACTTAGTTCGAATTACATAAGATAACACGAACATAAATCTACCCCACACTCCTTTATTTCCCTTTCAACCGTAGGGTGACGATCCAGTGCTCTCATCATCTGAACCTGCTATTGTTTTTCCTTTTCCTCTCATGGAAGAAGCATTCCCAAAATTTATCTTTTTAATGGCTCGTTCAATTTCGGGGATCCTTGCAGTTGCTTTAGTAATATTAATTATCTCTTGATTGATTTTTGCAATCTTTCTTTTTACTGAGGCTGTTTCCATGTCAACCTCAATAATTCTCTCTCGTAGCGTCCATTCAGTTTGGTCCAGTATTGCAAGTCTCCTTTTGGTTGCAGCTATCCTTTCTTTAGTCTCGATAAATTTTTTGAACATTAACTCTTTAGTTTCTCTGTCACTGACAGAAGCACTGGGTGAGATTGGTGCGTTGACGTCTTTTTTGGACATTCTAGCAAATTGGCCTTCCTGTGATGGATGAATAAAAATTTAAGAAATTTGGAGTAAATGGATATATATTTCTGGGAAACTCGAACGACACTTCAAGAATGATTTGGACGGATTTTATTGTTGTGAATTTTAATATATGCTTAGGGTGCTCTAAAAATAATAGTGGATTAATTCTGCTTTAGACAAAACAGCCCATCACAACACACAACAATTATATCAAGAAGTACACAAATAATGGAAAAATCTAAGATTCAGAAGAATATTTAGAAAGAGTCGCCACTTAATTTTTTAAAGAAATTACGAAAACTTGATTTAAAAAGATTTTAACAAATTAAATCTTAATAAATTAAAAGAAAACGGGTAAGAGGTTCTTATTTATGCTTCAAGAAGGTTTTTAAGGCATTTGAAACACCAGCTAACACGCGGTTATCCTATGACTTAGGTTGAAAAAAAAAATATCTTACAAACATGATTTAATATAATAATTAACAAAATTCAATCAACTTAAGGAAAACATTTAAACAAATATCAATTTTTATTTTTATTTTTTATTTTATAACAAAATGGAACTTTAATTAAAGTTTTTTTTTATATGAATTAATTATAAGTAAATATAATTTAACCAAACTAATTTTTTTTCATCACTTTAAAAAGATAATAACTCAAGCCAAATTAATTTAAGAATGAAAACTCATTTTTTAATTAATGGAAGAATAAAAGATTCACCTAACTTAAAATAATATTTTTTAAATAATAAAATGGGTAAGCGAAAATCATTAAAGAATATATATCTTTTAAGAACATAGGTTTGACTAAAGATATTAATTTTACTCATATACTTGACATAAAAATAAATTACTGTAAAAGATGTTTATATGGTAAGCTAACATAAAAAAAATCTTTTGGGGATTTAAGTAAGTTAATTATCAATTCTAAAGTTAGAGTTAAATGAAATTAGTCAACATAATCAAAATAATTAGGAGAGTGAAAGAGACAATGAAATTGGGCCTCTTCTTGGGCCAATTTCGCTGCAAGTTTTGGGTTTTAACCCAATCCCATTTTTGTATACATAGACTGTATATCGGAGGATATTGACGTATATATCAGCTCTCTGCGTGTATCTCCTGATTCAGAACGCCTGCATTTTAACTCATATCTATATTTCACATTTTTTTCTGCATATTTGCTGCCATGAACCTGTATATCATTTTATATACGTTGTATACATTATGTATACAACTTGTTTCCCAGGCTTTCGGACATTTATCAACTGATTTGCAGCTGTTTGTTGTGTCTCCAGAACCTGTAACTGCTTCTGAATATATAGAGGGCTGACTCGCGAGATAGGAAACCGAATTTCGAGCCTTTATTGCTCAACTCAAATGTGCGAGGAAAGAGGGAGTCCCAAATATGGACTCGGACCGAACGTTCATGCGAGGAAAAGAGATAAACATTAATTGTTAATCATAATGAAACCAACTAAAATGATTAATCATGTAGGATAATAATAAGTTCAATTGCCTCTCAATAGCCAAACGGAAACGCAATAGTCAAAACACATTTAATTTTAGAATGTTTAATGGTATGAATACTAAGCAAATAAACACTCAAACAACTATAGCATAATATGATGAGTCAATGATCAAATCACTTATAATGGTAATAATATTTATTGATTTTGGAATAAGCTCACTGGAAGAGAAAACACAAGGAAGAAATGCCCTCTTTAATGATGTGTAAAACACATTCAACCATTACTTCGACTAATATGCAAAAATCTAATCTTTCTATTCTCTAACAAACAAATTTGTTGGCCACCACACTTGAGGGCATAGCAACACCACAAATATTGGCTACACAAGGACAAAGATTTAACTAAAAATTGGTTAAAATAATAAAGGCAACATATTCAACTAAGCAAAATTTACAACTTAAAACTACTACTTCCTCAAGAAGTGAAAATTATAGTTTTAAGCAAAGGGAGAAAATCGTCAATCTTAGAGAATTACAACAATAGTAACACCAAGATAATTGCACCCTATTTGCAATTGAATTAGAAAACAAGATGAAGAATTAGACTAAATTATCCTACATGAGAAAATAATATTACTGTGATATTCAAAAGTCATTAGTTGGTACAATAATATCAACACACATTGAACCATTAGCTTTAGACAGTCAGGGATACATATATTATTAAGGACTCATGCTCCGAGATTATTATTTTTTCGAATTTAATAAATAGAAGCAAATCAACATTGACTTAAACAAACGTGGAGAAGTGCACAAGTCACATAGAGAGGTTAAAATAATTCGAACATCTATTCTACAGATTGAAACAGAGAAAAAAAAATCTCAAATGGGTTAGCTATAATGAACAGTTTCATGCCTTTTGGGATTTTCAACTAAAAAGTAGTTTATCACCATGGAAGAAATATATGCTCTTTTAAGTTGCAATACCCAAGAATAAGGAATAAACTCACATACTCTAATTTCATTATATGGAAAACTCATGGCCACAAAATCAGAACAATAATATTATACACACGCGAGATTACCAAAACACAATAATCTGAATACATATACAAAATCGAACAAAATAGGACAGCTTGAAAGATAAGAAAGGAATTGAATTTACCTTTCTCGGAGCAGCGAACTCGTGACGGCAATGAGGTTGAGAGCAATGATTCTTCTACCACGAGATTCAAGTACAAATAGACAGCCAAGAAATTTAGAACCAGCTGCAAACTATATTTTAGAGATTCGCTTGAAATTTCTAGTGTAAAGTAATTATCGCTTCAAAACTCAACTCACGAGCCTCTCCTCAAATCCCTTGAGCATGGGAACTATTTATAGAGGAAGAACATAGAAATTTTGGTGGGAAATCCATTGGATTTTTGAAAGAAAGAGTTTGAAATTATTATTTTTTTCTCTTTTTCGAGATCAACAGTAAAAGGCAAGGGGGAGTTGTATCTTTACTCTGAAAATCGGCAAAAGGGGGAAAATTTGATGTGAGGGCGATGGGTCTGCAAGCGAGAAGGACAATGATGGTACACTATAACGCCGCTTGGAGCTGGAGTCGCCCGATTTTGAGGAAAAAGAAGAAGAAGGCGTACAATGGTACTGTTGGCACAATTTTTGGGTTTGGTCAACCATGATTTGTTGCTTGATTTATGGGGAAGAAGACGTTGGCGTACTGGATTTCTTCTCGAAAATTTCTGGAATTTCAACGTGAAGAAGAAAGAAGGTGGAATTGGGTCGGGTATTTTGGCTTGCTGTGTTGGGAATGGGAAATTTGGAGCTGAAGAGAGGAAATGGACTTTGGCCTGGAAGTGAAGGTCATTGGGATGGGCTGCTGAGAAATAAAAAGAAGACTGGGAAAAGAGGTATAGTTGGGCCTGGAAGCGAAGGTCATTGGGATGGGCTGCTGAGTTATAAAAAAAATTGGTCCTGGGAAAGGGAAAACGGGCTGGGAAATTAAAAAATGGGTTGGAAAGGGAATTAAAGGGAATTTGCAAGAATGGCCCAAAACTAAGATCTTTTGGTGGATTTAAAGTGAGATATAGCTAAGTGAATTCATAAATTAGCCAAATCATATTTAATTTGCAAATTCGGTTAAATCTTAAATAAGAGGAATTAATACTAATTAATTAACGAGCTTCCTAATTTTTTTTAAAAAAAAATTAATTGTAAACTAGTGATAAAAAAATAACCATAATTTAAACTAAACTAGTTTAATAGGATACTTACTAAAATTAAAATATTCTTGAGATGTTTTTTGAATAATCATAAAATATACTAATTATATACGTAATTATGTAAAATATGTATATTATCTAAAAGTTATAAGAAATAACAAAACTATTCAAAATAACGCAAACTTTATATATTTTTTTTATAAAACTAATTATTTTAAATTGCTTGAATAATTTAAGAAGCTCATGAATTAATTCCTATCAGAGAGGGTCAAAATTGGGTGTCAACACTTAGCACATGTGGTTTGTACTAATCCATATTTCTCCCTTTTACCAGACATTTTAGGCTTGGGCCATTGAGGAGATTCGTGGTCATTGAAGAAGAAGACTTAGCTCTTTCCTAGGTGAATTGGTGAGTCCTCATGAGTTCCGAGGATAGATCCACTCATCAAGCCTTATTAGTTTTTTCTATGTTCGAGACGATTATTCAATTCTCATGCAAAGACTTCCATTAGAGCGGATATGGCATATTGTAATAGACTAAGGGTTATACCCAAACTATTGTGATCTACTTTATAGATGGTTTAATATGACACAAAGTATTAGACTAAATTCATAGATGTTGTATGTTGTTTATGCGAGAAGCCTATGTATGCTTCCTATGTAGAGGTCCATGTAAACCTCCTTTCTATATAAGAAAAAGTTTTTAATTTTGTCATATTTTCTTATATATGATGTTTTATGAAGAACGTTAAGGGTTTGTCTTAGTTCTCATAGAGGACGACAACGGTGGGTACGCTTAAAGGGTACTTTGGGTCGTAACAATATCTAACACCAACTCTGGGATGTATGAACAAACTTCCTGTTTATGATCCTAAATACATATGTATCAAAAGATGCAGGCCAAATGCCTTAGTTCGTGGAATTTACGATCATTTAAGGGGAATTCTAAAGTATAACACATGCTTGAAATTGAATAAAAAGGAAACATAATTTCCTCTTTTCAAACTCACTCAACTTAACTCAATTTAAGAATAAGATACTCAACTTATGATTAGATATTAAACTTCAAAGATATAATACACAACTTAATGAAGCACGGATTAACTCAAGATACTCAACTTAAGGTACTCAATTCGAAATACTCAACTCATGATACTTAACTGAACTCATTTCAATATAAAACAATTTAAAACAGGTACAATATAAATACATGTTTATAAAAAAACATGATGTTAACTCTAGGTATATAACAATGATACAACATAACTCTAAAATGTATATGAGAATATAATTAACTGATTTATATAAAAATACAAAGACTTCTTTAGGAGTTTCTCTAACCTATAACTATAACATAAGAGTTATAGTGATGATACATCGATCTACCTCACGCTGCCAACGCATCCTATACCCGGTCAAAGGTATAGGACCTAAACTACTACAACATCCACTAGTATAATGTGAAAAGGGTTCATCTGAAAAGTATGACCCCTTTTCTACCCATGGTGGCTACATGGTTTATGGGGCTATGAGTTGTCTGAACTCTACCGCATATTAGTGCTCAATACTAATTCCAAAATATGCTAGCTCATATGTTTTAAAAACATACTTCTTCTATGATTTGATATTAGTGCTCAAAGGCTATTTGGGAAATCTCTGTTTCCTATTTGCTTTATTTAGAAAGACATTACTCTTTTCTAGAAACAAGCCTGAATGCTCTTTAGAAATATTAGTTTTCATTCTTATTTAAATGTGTAAACAATTTAAAATATCTTTGGTAATACTTAGACCCCATATACTTCTTCGGAACAATGGATTCAATCTTTACTCTTTACTCAACTTGAACTTTTGATCTTAAATCAATTCGTAGTGAATACTTAATTCCCTTAAATTTTTGAAGGAAAGACTTCAACTTTTACTTTTTACTTTAACTCCAAACTTGAGCCTTAAAATGAAGTTAAAGCATTTAAATAAGACTCTTTAAAACCTTAAAGAACTTTGTTTTGAATTACTTATTAACTCCTAACTCAAATCTTAGATTTCCTTGTATTTAAGTATGGATTCAAGGTTCATGATATCATTTTTATGGATAATTTCATGATTTTCAACTTTGAGGGTTCATGCAGAATTATGAGCATGAACTACTTAACTTGAGAACCTAAAAGTACTCCTCATCTCAAGGTTGTTCGACTTATAGGGTTCATGTAAAATTATGGTCATGAACAATTCAACTCAATGACTTCATGGGTAACATGTAATAGTCCCATAATTAGAAATGAATATCAAATACAGTCTACGAACTTAACAATTAAAGTCTTAAAACTTGAAGATATTGCTCCTCTGAAAGATGCTCAATTTACGAAGTTAATGTTGAATTATAGGCATCACACAATTCGACTCAAAGGTCTACATAACTACATGAAACTTGTGTATATGAATCTTCTCATTCTCTTGTTTATTTCATCAAAACATAGATCAATCAATGACGGATCTCAAAGAATTAACAATTGAACTTAAAGGCTTTCTTGAACTCTACTCTTAACTCTATCTTGAATTAGCATTATGAATTTAAGAGTTTTGGTTCATGACATGGAGGATCTAGGTGATATTTTAGACTCATGAACACATTCTCCTTACTCTCATGCTCAATTACTTGAGTCTTGAACAAGTCACTAGAAGTTGTAGAAGACTCGTCAAAAGGACTCGAAGGGACTCTCTAAAAAGGGTCAAAAGAACTCTCAAAACTTTATCTTAAGATTACTTTGAATTAGAATTATTATTTCAAGGTTTAAGAATAATTCCCAAGATTTTAGAAGTATTTTATGTTGGAGATTACAGAGAAATGATGCAGCGGAAATATAAAGTGATCGACATACCTCCAACCATTGTTAGTTATGTAGTCGGAGTCTACAATTTTTCTTTTCTTCAAAGATCTTTTTAGCACTCCAAACCTCACTCTTAGATGGTATGAAGTTTTTAGAAGTAATGTTATTAGGGACCTTTGAAACCAAATGACATATTTATAATTGTGCTTCAATCAAGAACGGTTAAGAGGTCATGGGAAGTTACCAACTACTATCCTACTAAGTGGTTGGTAACTTCCCATGACCTCTTAACCGTTATTGATGGAAGACCGGTTATAAATATGTCATTTGTTTCAAAGGTCACTAAGCACATTACTTCTAAAAATTCCATACCATCTAAGAGTGAGGTTTTGAGTGCTTAGAAGATCTTTGAAGAAAAGAAGAATTGTAGACTCCAACTATATTGCTAGCAATGGCTGGAGGTATGTCGATCACTCTATATTTCTGCTGCGTCATTGCTTTGTAATCTCCGACAATTGGCATCAGAGCGGTTAAATTTCCTCTACTTTGTTAATTGTCAGAATTTTCTAAAATCTCTCAAAATGGTTCTTAAAAATTCAGGTTTTGTTTTGAAATTTTTGAAAAGATTTTCTAATAATAAAAGGAAAAGAGGCTTTTGCTTTGTTGCATAATGTTCAACAATAAATCTTGTATATGATTTTGAGTTAATGTTTAGTGATTCATATAATTTTATTTAATTGAGATTTAGCCACATCAATCTTAATGAAATGATATTATATATTATATTTTGGACAACTTAAATAAATAAATGTCTAAGTGATCTTGAATTATTTGATTAAAGTTTAGCCGTAACATCTTTAATTGAATAAAATTTTTAGAAGTTAAGGATCACATAAAGAAATTTTAGGCATTAGAATTGTAATTAATAATGCATGATATGATAACTGAATTTCTTTATTATTAAGTTGCATAACTAATTAAGATGAAATATTAAATACTTTTCATAATTACCCATAGGAATTATATATGAGACTTTAATAGTTTTGTCATAAAGATAGAATATCATACTACTAAATTGATAATTTTATCATAAATATGAATCTAATTGAATTAAGTTATGTCAGTAGATTCAACTTTATATTACTTGTCTCAAATTTAAGTTAAGTATGTATGCAGATTTTTTGCATTTACGCAACATGCAATTTTTTTGATATATGTGATATCCCGAACTGAATGGTGATAACTATAAAATTTGGAAGGAGAGAATTCTCCTTCACTTAGGATGTATGGATATTGATTACACTACCAGGAAACACGATCCACCTATTAATGAAACCAACACTCAAGATGAGATTTTTCTTCATGAACAATGGCAACGCTCTAACCGTTTGAGTGTTATGTTCATTAAGACTAAAATTTTTGCTGGTATTCGTAGTTCTGTCGAACAGCATAACTATGTCAAGGCATTATTGAAGGACATTGATGAACAGTTTGAGACTTCAGATAAGATACCTGTCAGCACCTTCATTATGAAATTTTCATCAATGAGGCTCACTAGTGTGACAAATGTGCGTGAGCACATTATGAAAATGCGAGACTTAACGGCTCTACCTGAACATTATGGTCCCATTAAGATTTCTTATAATACACATAAAGATAAATGTTCTATTAATGAACTCATGGCCATGTGTGTTCAAGAGGAAGTTCAACTACTGATGAAAACTGGAGAAAGTGCATTCATGACTACTCAAGGAAAGAAGACCAATCAAGCCAACAAGAAGTCTACAGGAAAGGCACCACTTGAAACTGACATAAAAAAGGAAGCCAAGTGTCGCTTTTATAGAAAGAAGGGGCACATAATGCAGAATTGTGTCAAGTTTCAATAATGGCTTGTTAAAAAAGGTACTTCTGTATCTCTTATTTGTTATGAAGCTAATATGATTGATATTAATCATAACACGTGGTGGATTGATTCTTTTTCTAGAATCCATATTATGAATTCCTTGCAGGATTTAAGAAACCTAAGGAAGCCAGTGGAAGCTGAGCGAAACATCTATTCTGGAAACAAGATGCAGTCGCATGTGGAAGCTATTGGGACATGCAATTTATTTCTTAGTAGTGGTTTTATTTTAGAGTTGGAAAAGGCTTTTTATGTTCCTAATTTTTCTATAAATTTAATTTCAGTATCAAGACTTGTACCTTTGGGATATTCCTTATTTCTAGAAGGGGATACTAAACTATTTTATAAATCTAAACTTATTGGATATGGTACATTGTCTGATGGTTTTTTCTTTCTCAATTGATTCCACTCATACTATTATGCATGTACAAATTGGCACTTAAAGATGTGTTAGTGAATGATGGAGCACTTAGTAGTTTTAATTTTACTGATTTTGATACTTGTACGGACTGTATTATAGGCAAGCAGACCAACACGTCAAAGAAAGGTGCCAAGAGGAGTTCAACCGTATTAGAAATCATACATTCAGATATATGTTGTCCAGACATGTATTTATATGGTCAGAAATACTTTATCACCTTAATAGATGATTACTCACGATATATGTATCTTTACATGCTTCATAAAAAGAGCAAAGCGTTAGAAGCCTTTAAACTTTTCAAGGTTGAAGTAGACAAACAATGCAAAAAAAAAAATTAAGATTGTGAGAATTGATAGAGGTGGTGAATATTATGGTAGATATACCGAAGATGGACAAGCACAAGGTCCGTTTACGATGTTTCTTCAACAAAATAGGATTGTTGCCCAATATACTATGCCTAATTCTCTAGATCAGAATGGTGTAGCAGAAAGAAGAAACCGAACATTATTAGACATGGTGCGTAGTATGTTAAGTAGATCTAAGCTAACTAAGTCCTTGTGGATTATATATCTTATGACGGCAACGTATATATTAAACTGAATTCCAACCAAGGCTTTTGCAAAGACGCCTTTTGAGGTACTCAAAGGTTGGAAACCTAGTTTGACACATACATGTATGGGGATGCCCATCTGGAGTTAGAATTTACAACCCACAAGAAAATAAACTGGATCCTAGGACCATTAGTGGATATCTCATTGGATTTGCCGAAAGGTCTAAAGGATACATATTCTACTGTCAATATAACAGTAATAGGATTGTGGAATCAAGAAATGTAAAATTTCTTGAAAATGACTTAATTAGTGGAGTAATCAATTTAAGAATACAATTTCTGTAAGAGATCAACCTTCCACTTCAAGTCAAAAATTGATTGTTGTACATAATACCCCTCAAGTTCAATTGGATGTTGAGCAACCAATCAATGAGATAACACAAGCTGCTGAAAACATGCATATAGATCAAGCTGTTCAAGTAATTCCTGAAATTATTGAACAACCAGTTGAACAACATAATCCACAGAAAAATATTGGTGCAACATTGAGAAGATCTACTAGAGAAACAAAATCAGCAATTCCTAGTGACTTTGTTGTATATTTGCAAGAATCTGACATTGGAGTTGAAAATGATCCTGAGTCTTTTTCACAAGCCATGAATTCTAAAGAGTCTGAATTGTGGTACAATGCCATGAAACAAGAGATGAATTCTACGAAAACTAACGAGGTCTAGGATCTTGTCGATTTGCCTACTACTATTAAAACCATTGGATGTAAATGGGTTTTCAAGACTAAAAAGGACTCATCAAGCAACATAGAAAGATATAAAGGAAGACTCGTTGATAAAGGATTCACTCAAAAGGAAGGAATTGATTACATAGAGACATTTTCTCCTATGACTAAAAAGGACTCTTTGCGCACAATATTGACATTAGTAGCACACTTTGACTTAGAATTTCAATAGATGGATGTGAAAACTGGATTTCTCAGTGTTGATCTAGAGGAAGAGATTTATATGAAAAAACCTGAAGAATTCTCCTCTTGGTGAGCACTTGGTATGCAAGTTAAAGAAATCCATATATGGACTAAAACAAGCTTCCCATCAATGATATTTGAAATTTAATAATGTTATCTCTTGATTCGACTTTGTTGAGAACATTATGGATCAATGTATATACCATAAGATCAGTGGGAGTAAAATATGTTTCTTAGTTCTATATGTGGATGATATCTTACTTGCATCCAATGATAAGGGAATGATACATTAGGTGAAACAATTTATCTGTAAAAGTTTTGATATGAAAGACATGGGTAATGCATCTTATGTTATTGGTATTAATATTCATCGGGATAGACATCAAGGTACCTTATTTTTATCTCAAGAATCCTATATCAATAAAATTTTAGAGAGGTTTCGAATGAGATTTTTCACCAAGTGTAGCTCCACTAGTAAAGGGTGACAAGTTCAATTTGAATTAGTGCACGAAGAACGATCTTGAGAGGTAACAAATGAAGGACATTCCTTACACTTCTTCTGTCGGAAGCTTGATGTATGCTCAGGTTTATACAAGACCTGACATATCATTTGTTTTTGGAATTTTAAGAAGCTATCAGAGTAATCCAAGTCTTGACCATTGGAGAGCTACAAAGAAAGTCTTAAGATATCTTCAAGGCATGCTTATGTACAAACGATCAATTTACTTGGAATTCATTGGCTACTCTGATTCAGACTTTGCTGGCTATGTTGATTCACAGATATCAACTTCAGGATATATATTTATGTTAGCCGGTGGAGCTATATCTTGGATAAGTGCCAAACAGAATCTAGTTACTACTTCCACTATGGAGGCTAGATTCGTTTCTTTTTCCGAGGCTACCTCACATGGTGTACGGTTAAAGAGTTATATTTCTGGACTTAGAATTTTCGATTCTATATCTAAGACATTAAGGTTATACTTTGACAATTTAGTTGTTGTTTTTATGTCTAAGAATAATAAAAGTTGTAGTCGAAGCAAGCATATCAACATCAAATATCTATCCATAAGAGAATGTGTTAAAGATAAGAATGTGGTCATTGAACACGTTAGCACTGAAGTAATGTTAGCTGATCCTTTAACTAAAGGCATGCCACCACAAAATTATAAGGATCATGTAGTCACAATGGAACTTAGTCCCACTATGTAAAATTTCATTGTAATAATGAATGTTTATGAAACTCTATTTTATATGATATTTCTTGTTAACTGTGTGCACATTCAGTTTTAATTTTAGAAATGTCACTAAAGTATGGACCTTGAATAAATACTGAGTTTATTCATTTAATTATATGGGTTAAAGTTCAGAGATATAGTGCATTGTGATACATGGAAGATACTCTCCACTGCAAGAGAAATTATCGCCATGATTTGTGTATTATATTTCATTAATGGGATTAGAATATATGGACCTAGTGGGAGAATGTTAGCATTTTTGTTAATGCTGATATTGTCCGTATTAGATGGGTCCATTATCCCACTTCATAGACCCATTATTCCACTGATTGGAAGGTAGTTAACTATCTTCCCATTAGTGGAATAATGGTTTCATGAAGTGGGATAATGGACCAATCTAATACGGACCATATCAGCATTAATAAAATGCTAACATTTTAAAGTGCTTAGAATCAAAAGGAGTAAAGATACACTTTAAATGAGCTCAAAAGGGACAACTAATGGAAAAGGAGGGAAAGAAGGCGACCCTATCACGTTCCGGGCAAGGGTCACCAGATCCGAACATCAAAGAGTGAATTTGAGCCCACTACAGGCGTTCCTCCCCAGCCCCTTGGTCTAATCTGGGGCGCACCACGCCAGCCCTCCCCAAGCAACGTTTTGACAAATTATGCCTCTCGTTTTCTTACTCTAAATAGCTTTAAATCAATTTATTTTCTCATGTTCTCCTTAGTTTCAATTATATAACCTAAGTACACATTAATAATATTAAAATGACACTCCAAACAACCATTTTGATCTCAATAAATAATCAAAACCCTAACAAGACAAGATCTACAATGAACCTCAAGAACACCTATAAAGAACTTAAATACTTCCACTTTTTTAGAATAAAATAACGCTGAAAATAAAATGTTTGGCGTGTGGGTGATGTGAGTGAACAAATTCAAAACTACGGAAGCTTAAATACATCTTAGGAATTAAACCCATGGTGAAAATCCACAACTAAACTCAAGAATGTCGACGAACGCCTTCATCCTTTCCTCTTTTATCCTCTTTTCTCTTCTTGTCTCTTCTTGAACTCTCAACAAAAACCCTAGTAGTATAATAGGATTATAAAAATGAACCTAAAATAATAAGACCGCTAAAATATTACTAAAAACGAATTAAATTTGATTGGGTAAGGAAAGGACCAAAATATTCCTAACTATTTTTGTCTAACTTTTCTTAACTGGATAGCCTAACTTCAAAAGGTCATATCTCACTCATTCTAACTCGGAAATTAGCAAATGCGACGGTGATGGAAATATAATTCAAAGATCTTTCCTATCATATCCTGTAATACACCCAACTCATCTTGTAATAGGATTTATGGTCGTTTGAATTTTATCAAAAACTCATACTTAACTTAACTATCCAAATTCATATTTTGTTATTTCTAATTTAGTTCTAAAATAACTCTTGGTGCTAAATCTAGTGAACTAACCTTAATAATTAAGAAAATTTTAATTTATTGGTAAAATATCACTCACTACGGTGAACGGTTTGAGTCTTAGTTCAAAAAATTTTATGGGGTGTTAAAGTTCGTCTCTTTCCTCCGCCTTGACATCAGGATCCGGCTCATTTTCTTTTTTCATGAAATTAGTTTTCTTTAAAACCTCTGGTACAATGGGAGTGTCTTGCAATTATTTTCCTATAAATAAAAAGCTAAAATTTATAACGATATATGTGAATCAACTAATTATTTATTTAGAAATTTGAATTAGAACTTAACATCTCTGTTGTAATTGTTCCAATAGACATTGTACTTTCGGTGTGCAACGAGCCACCTTTAAGACTACTTCTAGCCTTTTTATCTTGGTTTGATATTGCCTTAAACTTGTTAGTTTTACAATACAGACTCAGTTCATCATGAACATGCGCCAACATTCAATCTGGGCGTTCACCATCATCCCGAACTTTCGTTAGCCAGGTAGTGTGGCTGATGCCTTCCTCTCAAATGTGGTCGAGTTGAATTGATTGTCTCTCGGCTCCTAAGTATACATAATATAAATAAAAAAAAATTGAATAATGTTAATTAGATAGTAAAAAAAGTAATGTATACTAATTAAAAATAACTAAAAGAATTGTACCCTAAAATTATTAAACATCGCAAGGCGTATACCTTTTGGGGTTTCCACCAAATGTTATACCTCTCAAAATTTATACATCCATCTTGCTTGAACCGGACCTCCAAGTAGGACCTCTGTACAAGGTGATTTGGAAGGTGTTACGTCACATCAATAAGACCACATGAAAATATCTTCTCCAACTTACTAGTGATAACAACAATATTTTTCTCCATTCGATCTAAACTACTCTCGAACAACTTTTCAGAACGCAAGTCTTTAAAAATAATACGTACCTCTATGATTGGTTTCCATATCCATTGAGGTAGATGGACAAAGGCGTTAAGAAAAAAAGTTTTCCATAAACTCATAACAGTCATGACTTTTCATACCTACCATTTTCCTTCATTCATATCTGTCCATTTTTTGAAATTTGAAGCACAGCCCTCCGACATCCTCAAATTAATAACCAAATCACAAATTTCACGTTTCTCATCCAATGTGAATGAAGCTGTCTTTTGGCTTAAATATTCTACCATTCAGTAATTCATGTAGCCATAAATCTTTTCTCCTACAATATTCCTTTATGTACATTTTGACTTTTGGATTGACTTTTGTCTTGCCCGTAACATCCATCGCTGTGTTATACAAATTATAAGTTTTTTTCAATGTGCATCACATCAAGATTATGTCGTAGGAGATTGTCCTTCTAATACGGCATTTCCCAAAATATACTTTGTTTGGTCCAATCGTGTCCAACAATTTATCGAGAAAGTCTCGAAGGTGAAGCATCTATAACTTTAGGTAATTGAGAAACTCTCTTCCAAATTTGATGTCTGTGAGGAATGGATGCATTTTTCATCTTTCTAAACTCATTGTCCAGTGGCAAGAACTGGCGATGACAATCGAACAATGTATTTTTCTACCATGCTCTAAAGTGAATGTCTTACTATTTTCAATGCAATACGGACATGCTAGCTTTCCATGCGTCACCTATCAAGACATCTTGTATGCGTGAATATCATTAATTGTCCACATTAAAAAAACACACATAATAAAATTCTGCTTATTTGATATATCATTAGTCAAAACGCCTTCAAACCACAATTGTTTGATGTGTCATTAGTCATCTATCAATGGTTGTAGATAGACATCAATCAAAAAATTTGAATTATGTGGACCTAGAATAACACAACTTAGAAAGATATAGTCCGGTCATGCACATATCAGGATGAAGATTATACGGAGTAAAAAAATACCGGCTAGCATGAATAAGGCAAAGTTGCATTAGATAATAGTGTAAAGACATTTGAACACAACCCAAATCTAACACTTCTTGGTTCCTAGAAAAATTAGTATACACATTATCAAAATGTTTCCATGCTTCAACATCATATAGATGAGATAAGACACCCAATGACCTTCTATATTCACGATGACATCTCATATGTGGAGTTGACCTCATCGATGCATACAACCTCTTTAACCCAGGAATGAGAGGTAGATGATGCATCGCCATAACTCGGACCATCTTTCTAGCTAGAGTCCTCTTATAACGAACATGTCCACAAAACTTACAATTTTGTAATTCACTATCAGTCTTGTAAAACAACACGCAACCATTATCACAACAATAAATTCTATCACACTTCAATCCTAACTTGGACACCAAACATTTTGCCTGATAGGAGTTTTTTGGTATGTTAAATTTTGGATTAACTAGTTCACCCAAAAGATCAACCATTGATTCCATAGCCGCATCAGAAAATTTTTAATCTAATTTAATGTTCATTAATTTAACCGCAACTGAAAAGGCAGGATGTGGACTCCCTTCACAAAGTGGACGACTAGAATCTTCTAATAGATCATAGAAGTGTCTTGCTTCTTCATTAGGAGTTTCCTCAAAATATTGTTCTGGCTCCAACCCTCCTTGAACCCTGAAAGCATCATTGATCATTTCATGAACCCTATAATGTTCAACCCTAACCTATTCAGCCTAATTTGAACTTGTGGTGCAATCCTATTATATACATCCAAAGGCATCAAATTATAAAACATATCATCAAATCCATCAATTTCTCCATGATCAATCAATAAAAAATATGTTAACTTAAATCCATGACGGTACAAATAAACCATAACCTCATCTGGGCCAAAATTTTTAACCACTTACATGCACTACAAAGACATTTAACCAATCCATCAGTTTTAAAATATCAAATGTCATTGTATGGTCGAAAAAATTTCTAACACCATCAATAAACTCGGGTTTCAAACCAGCACCAGTTTCATAATGCATGTTATACATCCACAAACGATGATCCATCTACAGAAATATAAATATTCAACTAGTTTTGACTTAATTCCAACAACTAAATTCACCAACTAAACCACATTGTTTTTTCCATCTTATTTACACAACTTAACAATTTTGTAACTTTAACTAGTTTAGTATATTCATGACTTAATTCATTCAACTACATCCACCAATTCTCAATCACATTATTTTCCTAACTTATTAACAACTTTTTAACTTTAAATAGTTTAGTTTTGATTTAGTTCCAACAACTACATCCACCAATTCTAAATCACATTAACTTTCTAACTTATTAACAACTTTGTAACTTTAAATAGTTTAGTTTTGACTTAATATAAAAAACTAAATAACTACCTAATCACATTATTTTCCTAACTTATTTAAATAACTTAACATTTTTTTAATTTTAACTAGTTTAGTATATTCATGACTTAATTCCAACAACTACATCCACCAATTCTAAATCACATTATTTTCCTAACTTATTAACAACTTTTTAACTTTAAATAATTTAGTTAATCCACAAACTAAATCACATTATTTTCTTAACTTATTTAAACAACTTAACAATCGTTTAACTTTAATTAGTTTAATATATTAATAACTTTAATTCGACAACGACATCCACCAATTCTAAATCACATTATTTTCCTAACTAATTAAGAACTTTTTAACTTTGAATAGTTTAGTTTTGACTTAATTCCAACAAATAAATCCACCAACTAAATCACATTATTTTTCTAACTTATTTAAACAACGAAACAATTATTTAACTTTAACTAGTTTAGTATTCATGACTTAATTCCAACAACTACAACCCACCAATTCTAAATCACATTATTTTTAACTTATCACCAACTTTTTAACTTTAACTTGTTTAGTTTTAACGCTAAGTGTCAACAGTAGATGGACACAAATCAATATTGAAAGAAAACAATTTTGTGATCGATATGATCAAATAGTGTTGGTACATAGGATAAACAGACAGATTATTCCTAAATTAAATCTAAAGTGTAAATACTAGATGGACACAAATCGATCTTGCAAGAAAATCAATTTTATCATTAATAGGATCAACTAGTGTTGGTAATTGTGTTTAACAAACACATTATTCCTAAATTAAAGTTATGTGTCAACACTAGATGGACACAAATCAATCTTGCAAGAAAATCAATTTTGTTATCAATAGTATCAACTAGTGTTGGTACTTAAGTTAAACAAACACAGTATTCCTAAATTGAAGCTTAATATTAACGCTTGATGGAAACAAATCAATCTTGCAAGAAAATCAATTTTATCATAAATAGAATCCACTAGTGTTGGTACTTATGATAAACAAACACATTATTCCTATATTAAACCTTATGTGTCAGCACTAGATGGACACAAATTCATCTTACAAAAAATTTGTTTTGTCATCAATAGGATCAATTAGTGTTGGTACTTATGATAAACAAACACTCGATCGACACTAATTAATAAACTGAAAAAGGCCTAAAATACCCTTGAAGCATTGAAAATGATACAAAATTACTCTTCATCCACCTAATGGTTCCAAAATGACCTTTTCATCCACCTATTGGGTCCAAAATACCCCTGTCATCCACCTTTGGGTTCAAAATTTACCACTTCTTTAATTTTTTAAAATTAAACTCTTTAAATATTTTTTAAAATACTTGACACTCAACTGTTGGTTATAATTTAATTTATTAATATAATTTATATACCAGTCCACTACCCACTCATTACAACTAAGCCCCACCCAATTAATAATCCAATTATAATATCAAAATCATCATAAACACTACTAAAACACAATGAAATTATAGATTCCTAAAAATGACATCCAAAATTTATTGAGTCTGAATCAAAGCCCCAATTAAATTTAGGTTGAGCCGCTTATTTAGGAGGACACTTTCAAAAAGATTCACTTTCAAGATTGAATTAGAAGTTTATGATTAAAGGTATAGAAGTAATACATCCCGAATTAATTCATGCACTTTTTTTAAATATAATGTTATAAATATTTATGATTTGTTTGAAAACCTTTAATATATTATTTTGAAAAAAAATTACATATGAAGTAACTTTACATAATTGAGACATAAGAATAATTAAGATGAACATAGTCAGACTTTTAAGTTTATCAGTAATTTTTACTTAGACATTTGAATATATGATAATTTAAATCTATAGATATTTTAGCCTCAATTTGTAAATACACTCAATTGGCAGTAGCTTTTCTTTTGTTGCATTAATAATGTGACGGGTTTATTAATTGGAGGGTTTTAATTAGTAATGGTGGGTAGTAGATTGATTTATAAATTATACTAATAAGTTAAATTATAACAAATAGTTGAGCGCCACGTATTTAAAAAATACATAAATAGTTTAAATATAAAAATGTTAAATAAGTGGTCAATTTTGAACCAAAAGGTGGATGACAAGGGTATTTTGGACTCAATAGATGGGTGGGAAGGGTATTTTGGAGCCAATACGTGGATGGACGGTAATTTTGTACCATGTTCAATACTTTGAGGGTATTTAGGCCTTTTTTCGATTAATAAATTATCACAAAATCAAAGCAAAGTATCGAACTAGCTATATGGACACAAACAGATTATTCAAAAACAATTGTAATTGAACTTTAGAAATTTAGAAGCACCATGCTTATCTCCTACTATGTTGAAAGAGGAAATATAGTCTTGCATCAACTTTTTTAGATGTTGAGCTTCCGTACGTAGTCAAGCATGAAAAGTTCTAAAATTAGTTTAATATAAAATTCAAATACATGAATATTAAGTTCATGTTCAAGTTAATTAGTCGAACAAAATTAAGTTTATATTAATTCCTAATGAATTAAGGTCAAATTCCTAGTCTTAAATCACAAGTTCAAACTAATCCTAATAAATTCAAAATTCAAATCCCTAGTCTTAAAATCACAAATTCAAAGTACTCCTAGAATTCAATAATCAAAGTAGTCCTAAAGTTTCAAATTCAAACTAGTCATAAAATCACAAATTTAAAGTACTTCCTACAATTCAAAAATCAAACTAGCTAGTTCTAAAATGCCAAATTCAAATTATTAGTAGTCCTAAAATCTCAAATTTCAAGTTCAAGTTCTAAGTTCAACTTCAAATAAAATTCAAGTTCAAGTTCTAATTGAGTTCAAGTTCTAAGTTCAACTTTACGTTCTAATTTCAAGTTCAAGTGTAAGTTCAACTTCTATGTTCAAGTTCAAGTTCTAAGTTCAAATTCTCAAGTTCTATGTTCAAGTTCAAGTTCAAGTTATAATTTCAAGTTCAAATTCAAATTCTAAATTCAAGTTGATATCTAAATCCAACAATTAGTTATAAATATTTAAGTTTTAATTAAAAAAAACATCATCTAATCATAACACTTCATAAATTACTAAATTCTAACTTCAAATTAACACTTTACTAACTAACAATCAATATTCCCAAAAAAAAAAATCAATTCAACCTCACATAATGTATTCTCAAGTTAAACTAGTCCTAAAATAAAAAAGTCCTAATTCTTCACTAACTAACAATCCCAAATAAAATAAACCCTAAAATAAAAATCTAGTCCTAATTCTTCACTAACTAATAATCTCAATTCTTCACTAACTAACAATCTCAATTCTTCATTGACTAAGAATTCTAATTTAAAATAACCCTAAAATAAAAATCTTCAATTCTCTATACCTAAGTTACAATAATCAAATGAAATTAACAATTGAAATACGCAACCCAACAAACAAAAACAATAATCTACTAACAAACAATTAATTATAATAACTAGAATTGAGAAAAAAACTTAAACTTACCTAAACATATTAGGAGAGGCAGCGACTTGACACTGCAATGGTGGAGACAGTGACGATGACAGGGTTGGAACGAGGAAGGTCAATGACGGGGATGAAAAATCGACAGAGAGGATGGGGGAGAGAGGGGAAAATGAAGTAAGCCCGATATGTGTTTCAAATACTTGATGAAAAGCAACGGTAACATCTCATAACTCAAAATAACCAAGAAAAAGCTACGAAATTAAAAATAATCACTTTTTGAAAGAAAAGGGAAAATGTGGATAAATTTTTTAAGTTTAAGAAGTGAGTTTTGGTCATTTTCAATGTGCCATAACTTCTAGCTCAGAATGAGTTAGAGGTAGTTCTTGATATTGTTGGAATGACCTTGGAGAGATGTTTCCAACTTGATTAGTTTGTGAATTTTTGATATCGCATGAGGGAGATAGGCCTATCGCAAGTTGGACTGTTGAAATGAGAAAAGTCCAATTCCGTATTTAAGGAAGGGCAAACCAGTCTTTTCATCACTTATTTTCCTAATTCGTTTTAAGGGTTTATTAAGGAAAAAAATAAGCCTAAAGTCAATTTTGGAAAATCAAATTCATGCTTAGGGCTTGGAGAAGAGAAAAAAGAAGAAGAGAAGAGAAGAGAGAAAAGTCAAGAATTCGCCAAGAACGTCAAGAACTTCGAGTGGATTTCGCCAAGGTGATCCCTATTAAGGTATGTGAGATCTTTTGTTTGGGTTAGTTCACCTAGACACCAATTTGTTTCAATTCAGCGATTTATAACTTGTTTACATGTTAAAAGTTGAAGCTCTTGAAGAAAAATGTCGAATTCTCGTTGATTGAATTGTTGGCTACCTATTATTGTTTGATTTTATTTCTCCAGGTTTTTTCCGAGTTGAATTCATTTGGTATTGAGGGTACAAATAGTCTCAATTGTTTGGTGAAAGAACTACGGAGGCTTGGAGGGTTTAGAGATGCAAAACGAGTTTAAAAGTTTGTCAAACACACCTGGGCAACGATAGGAACGTCGTGCCTGCAGTGTGCCAGAAATCGACTTCAGTCAATTGAGGCTGGCACAACGCGCTCTGTATGCGCCCGGATTGGTGTTTTTCACCCAGTTTCCATAGTTTAGCCCTTTTGAAGTTCTTCTAAGGTACTTAAACACCTTCCAATTGTTTTCACTAGTTCAAATGATTTCTAAACATCTAGAAATCATCAAACAACACAAGTCATAACCTTGAAACCATAAGCCAATTCAAGAAAGGTAAAATCAAAGTCAAATAAGTTAAGAGTCAAGTCTAAAGTTAATAAGTAAGTCAAATAAAGGTTCTTCAAGATTTTCAAGTCCTTATTAATCATTTTTAACTTCTTTTATAAGGCTTAAGTTTCAAGTTAAAGTGAAGAGTAAAGAGTTGAGTTCATTTCTCAAAAGTTATAACGGAACTTAGTTTTCCATAAAAGTTTATAAAATATTTTCACATTTTGGTTAAGTGGTACCCAATATTTCCAAAAGAGTTTTGAATAAGAAAATGGAAAATTGATTCCAAGAGAGCTTTTTAAAGCTAAAGTGTTGAGAAATTATTTCAACCCAAGGAAAGAAAGTTGTTTTCAAAAGCATGAGCTACAATATATTTTGGGAGTAGTATTGAGCATTGATGTAGGGATGAGAGTTCATATTAATTCAAGTATCCACGTAAACCATGTAGTCATCATGGGCATTAATAGGTCCTACTTTTTAGATGATTAAGTAAGTTAAGCTAGTGGATCCACTAAGTTAAGGAGTTCTATGCGAAGACCATATATAGGACAGTTCTGGAAACGTGGGCAAGACGATGTATCACCACTTAGTCTCATAATGGTGGTTGTCGATTAGAGAATCTCCCACACAAACTATATTACTTTAATATATAAGTAAAGTTGAGATTGTTATTGGATATTCTTTACGAACTAAGTTGTTTACACTGTTTAAAAGCTTTATATATTGCATGTGTCCGTATTTATTTATATTAAGTTCAGTATTCATGAGTTGAGTAGAGTCAAGGTAAGTGTTTCTTCTTACTCTTTTCAAGCTTAAGTTGTTTTTAGTATTCCAACCCCCATACTTGTAAATTCAATGTACTGTTGCTCGTTGTGATGCATCGTATAATGATGCAGACGCAAGTAATCAGGATGTGGTGCATCCTTATCTCTATTCTCCTTCCACTAATTAAACTAAGTCCTAGACACATTCTTCAATTGATATGCGACCAGTTCAACTCTCCAGCATATACCATATGCATCACATAGAAGACCTTCTACAATACTTCCACAATGTTTTCCGGATCCTTAGTGGTGCTTTAACTAGTGGAGCTGAGAGGATTCATTCTTAGGAATTCATGAATCCTCGAGGTGTTATACTCTTGCTGTCGAGCTTTTCTCTGTTGACCAACTTTGTTAGTCACTGCAGGTCTTAGCATCCAGATAGCCTCACGGAACTCTGCATTGGTAACTTCCCCTTGAGGTTGAACTTCAGGTGCATTAGGGACGTCTATTTTTTCTACATTTCTTCTGGCTAGACGACCTCTAAGTGCTCTTCGTGGAGGCATAATAATATGAAATACACATAAAAATGAATTAGAGGGAAACTTTTGGAGGTAAACTCTAACGCACGTAGAGGAATATGAAAGAAGGGAAAAAATTCATAAATGTCGCAGCCTCCTAATCATAGATAGATGTGGTGCGCATCACACCGATGACTAAGACTCTACAGACACTGCTTCATAGACTCCCTAGGATTCTTGAACTTTGTGCTGTGATACAAAGTTTATCATGACCGGAGCGTACACACTAGACGTGGCCGGCACCCAACAACCATTATTGGCCTTGGGAGAACCCTTGGTTGAACTTATTTAACTCACTAGAAGAATTAACTTAACTCAATTGTAAAGCTGGAACATTCTCAAGAGAAATGCTTTAAATAATAGTCTAGGCCAAAATTACACTTAAGACTTATATATATATATATATATATATATATATATATATATATATATATATATATATATATATATATATATATATATATATATATATATATATACATAGTTCATTAGAGTTAATGCAATAATAAACTCAATTTTACTTTTATATGAAAGTAATTCAATTTACTTGGGAGATTCTCTAACCGACAATCATCACTATTAGCCTAAACAAGGGTACAAAATCTTACCTCATGTTACAAGAGGACCGCTCGATACCTTCCTATCGGTATAGAACCTGAACTACTAAGTGGATCTCCTAGTCTATGCGGAAAAAAAAATCACTAAGGAATCATTTGAAAAGTATGATCCTTTATATGTCTATGTTGGCTACATGGTTTATGGAAACTTGAGTTGATATAAACTTGAGTTGGCTACATGGTTTAGAATCTCTCTTAGAAATCATAGTTCCCACTTTCTAAAAATAGACAAAGGCTCTGTGGAAATCTAGATTCCTTTCTTCCTCAAAATGTGAAAAAACATTTGTAACTCTTAGGAACTACTTATTTCCCTTATAGCTTTTGAGAAATGAAATTGATCATTGTTCTATGCTTTACTTGAAACTTAACTCTTAGGGAATACTTAGTTCCCTTATAATATTTGAGATTTCAACTCAAATCATTACTTTTTGCTCAACTTATTTTTTGAGCCTTAAAACAAAGTCAGAATGTTTATTTAAGACTCCTGAAAACTTTAAGAACTCTTTTTGACTTGCTTCTTAACTTTTATACTTGTTTCTTAACTTCTTTGACTTTGATCTTAACTTTTCTTGAATTGGATTATGGATTCAAGGACAATGATCTCATGTTTATGGCTGATCTGATGATGTTTAGATGTAATTTAGAGTATTTGAATCAACTAGGAATTATAGGTACATCACGTAGGAACTAGTATGAAAAGATGAGGGGAAAAGAGATCTCTAGGTGACCCTGGCGCTCTGAAAGGCACAGGGCACCAAAGCCTGATGGACAGAGACTGTCTTGAGAGGCTCTGGCTGGCGCGGCGCGCCAGGCTTTGTCTAGTAAAGGATGCCTTGAGGGGCTCTAGAAGGCTGGTGCCCCAGGGCTTGTCAGACGGGATTTCTAAATTTTCTTCTCCAATTTTCAATACTAAACCTTCTAAACTCTCATGGATCCACATCAAACACTTAGGATCACTAAAATCCTCAATACCAATAGTTTAGACTCGTAAAACAGTCCGAAAACACGAATCAAACAACCAAAGGTATACTACAACTCAACCAATAAGAATTCAACAGTTTTTTATCAAGAACTTCAATATTCATCATTCAATCTACTCTTAAATATAGTTTTGTGTGGGTGGAAGAACACAACACAGAAAAATATCACATACCTTAAAGGGATCACCCCCAACGAAATTCACTCAACTATCTTGGTATTCTTGGCAAAATCTTGGTATTTTCTCCTTTCTCCTTTTTCAATTCTCTATTCTCACAAGCCCTAAAGGCTTGATCTTTCCCCTAATAACCCTTAAAAAATTAGGAAATAGTATGGTGGAAATACTACTTTACCCTTACTAAAATCTGGATTGGATTTTCCTCAATCAAACGACCCAACTTCCGGTAGGAATATACGATATCGAAGGTCAAGGAATTTGGTGAACTAATGAGAGGGGAGCCGGCGACCGAAGCCCCAAAGTTTTGCAAACTATGCGGCGTTGGAAAGATATATCAAAGAATTTCCAACGATATAAAGAACTGGCCCTAAATCATTTGGAGCTTGAAATTATGGCCGTTTGAGAATGAAAAGAAAGCTAGAAATACTTGATTGGGATACAGGGGCAACACATGTGTGTGTGTGTGTGTTGCATCAATATATATATATATATATATATATATATATATATATATATATATATATATATATATTGGGATTCGATTTGTATTTTAGCTATACAAAAGAGAAACTTATTCAATCTTTAGTTAAGTGTATTGTGACCAAGTATCTAGCTTAACTAAAGTTTGAGTAGGTTTGATTCTTTTATTAGTTAATCTACAAATCGAATAAAATTTCATGTAATAAAATATATATTAAACAAGTATAATTGTATAGGCTTATTTGTACTTATTACTTTAACTGACAAAATAGATTTCTAAAATTTCTTCCCATTTAAGTATTGAGATTATATATAAAGTTTGGAACAAACATAACTTTGATTTTATGTCTCAGTTATAGGTTTTCACAAAAAAATTGACATGAAATTTCACGTTCATTTATCCAATGAGTTATTTTGAAAGGCTTCTAGATGAATATATTTTTGAAATAATTGCAAAAACAACTCCGGTAGATATTGTAAGATCAAGAACATTGTCGAAACTATTCAATTTTTTTATAGGATCAAACCAAATCTAGGAAATATTTGGAACCCTTGATTAAGATAAAATAAATAATTGAACTGAGTAACTTTTTGGGAAGAATTAAAATCTGGAAATTCTCTTAAGTTGGGGAAAAGTGAGTTTTTGGTCAACTTCAAACGACCATGACTCCTAGCTTAGGGTGAGTAAGAGGTAGTTCTCGATATGGTTTGAAAGCCCTTAGGGAGATATTTCTAACATCAGCGAGTTTGCGGGATTTCTATATCGTATGAGTGAGTTATGCCTTTTGGAAGTTGTGTTGTTGGATTAAGGATAGTCCAATCCGGATTTTGGAAGGATAAAAGTTGTCTTCTCCTTACCCAATTATTTTATTTCGTTTTTGGGTGATAAATTGGGGTCTTAACAAATCCTATTCAGTTCACACTTTTAGAAAAAAAGTTAGGATTTTGAGAGAAAAGAAAAGAGGAAAAAGGATAAAAGCAAGAATGTTTAAGATCGTCGAAGTTCAGCTTGTGGAATTCGTCGAGGGTGATCCTTAAAAAGGTGTGTGAGACTCTCAAAACGGTGGGATAATTCTCCCACGTGTCAAGCATATTATTTTAGTTTTGATTCGTCTTAAAATCAGTAGAATATTGATACCTTGATACTCTTTTCTTGAATTCATGTGTTGTTCTTGAATTGCCTGAGTTGTGAAGTTTTTTAATTTGTTACGTCGCATTATGGGGTCGTTTCGGGTCAGGTTCTTAGTTACATATGTTGGGTGACTGTATCTAAAAGATATTTAAGAAAAAAATCGAGTTTGGATGAATTGGGGGAGGAAAAATGAAGAAAGAATTTCGACGAACGAAATTTGGACATGGGAGCGCGTCGCGCGATCTGTTCCGAGAATAAAAATTTTTGTTGTGCTTACCATCCAGACAATTTATTTTTATATAAAGGGTGCTTACCATCCTAGTAGTATTTGGGAAAAATAAAGTTGATTTTTTGGAGGTATAAAAGATATCTTAGATATTTAGTACAATTGTCTAGAATTTTGTTGAGTAATAATATCTTTGATATTTGTACTTAAGAAAAATATAGATAGTCTAGAATATTAGATACTTGAGGTAGACATGTGTACAAGAAGTTAGAATAGTCTAGATTCTTAGTATTTAGAATTTATGATTAAGGGAGAATTTGTGGAACACAAGTGATATGTTATCAATTGTATGAACCTCATTTTATTCTTAGTGAATTGGTTGACATTACTTCTCTCTGTGTTTTGTACTCTCATATTTTTATAGTGAATTGCTCATCTCCTTTGTTGATATAGGTAAGTTGACGAACCACATTAAATAGTTGTGTCTTGTGGTACATTTATCCTTTGTCTTCCTACTCGTGGTCTTTCAAAGCTTGTTAACTTTTTCATGACACCTGATTATTCGATCATGACAACTTATATCAGTGCGTAGCTTGAGCCAAGTTGTGCGAAAGTGTGATCAGATTGTGAGCTTTTATGCAGATTCTACGCCAAAGCAGTGATAGTTGTTACAACTTGACCTTTACAATATGATTATTGACTTAGATAAGGATAAGTGAGCTTCTTTCTTCTTGGAGTTGTGATTTCGTGTAAGTTTTGCACAATTGAATTTTGTATGTAGTTTAGGACATTTTTTGTTAGGTCTTATCCGCAACCAGATGAGTTATAGTATTCGTAGATACTTGTGGATATACTTTGTGGGGTCTTTTTAGCTTCCATTTATAAACTTGCTGGTTTGCTATATATTTAACTTTTAAGTTGCATCCTTATTGGCTTGCTAGTTCTTTGTAAGTTTGGATGACATTGTCGACCTAACAATTAAATAGTTGAAATTATTTTAAAAAATACACTCTTCTGGAAGATAATTTATTGGAGAAACAGACATAGAAAAATTGATGTCATTTTTTTGTAAAAGTTTATAATTGAGACATAGAATTAAAGATATGTTCGCTTTTGGACATTCGATTGTTTCTCTATGAATTTCTTCCCTCCTTCATTATTACTATCAAAAAGTACTCTTTAAATTAAAATCATGTAAAAAAATATACTTAGCATGTAATAGTTAAGCTTCATTTTGTTAATATATTAGTAAAATATAAATCAGCAAGATTATTTTACATATTATTTGAGGTATATTGTTCTCTAGTGCGCGCGCGCGCACACACAAACACATACACAAACACACACACACACACGCACGGACGCATGCAAGCACGCACACACGCGCACACACACATACACACACGCACACGCACGCACACACACACGCACACGCACGTACATGCACGCACACGCACACACGCAAACACACACACATGCACACACACGCACACGCACACACACACTACAGTTTTATTACTTATTACTATTACTGACAAAATAGATCTCTCAAATTTCTTCCCTTTTAATAATTTTAGCTATACATAAAGTTTGGAACAAACATAACTTGGGTTCTATGACTAAGTTATAGGCTTTTTAAAAATATTGACATTAATTTTTAAATATTCATTTGTCAAGTAAATTATTTTGAAAGTCTTCTAGAATAAATATATACGTATGTATGTTATTTTACCTCTTTCCAAGAGTTCACATGCTTTTTTTTCAATTTCGTTAATAACTCTAAACCACAACATTCGTGTTGATGTAAAAGGTGCTTATCATCCTAAGTATCTGTGAAAATTAAAGTTGATTTTTTGAAGGTATAAAAAATATCTTAGATATTTAATAGAACATTCTAGAATTTTTTAGATTTATATCATTGATATTTGTACTTAAGAAAAATCTAGATAGTCTAGAATATTGAAGATATTGTAGAAGAGGTTAGAATAGTCTAGATTCTTAGTATATAGAATTTTTCGTTATGGGAGAATTTGTGGGACATATCACTTGTGTGAACCTCGTTTTATTCTGAGTAAATTGGTTGAAGTTATTTATCTCTCTATTTTATACTTTCATATTTTTATAGTGAATTGTTCATCTCCTTTGTGGATGTAGGTCAGTTGATGAAGTACATTAAACCTTTGTGTAGTTTGGTATATTTCTCCATTGTCCTCTTACTCTTGGTATTTCAAAGTTTGCTTTGTTAGCTTCTGCATGACACCTGATTATTTGGTCATGAAAACTAGTATTAGAGCTTGGCTTAAGCCAAGTTGTGCAAAAGCGTGATCAGATTGTGAACTTTTGTGCAGAGACTATGCCAAAGGAGAGTTAGTTGTTCGACATTCTCTTCAAAAATATATGAATTGATGCTACTTTCTAAAAGGAATTGGTTTAATCCAACAAGATAGATGGTACCGTGTTAACCAAAACCTACGACAACCAGACTCACGCTCTTCTACAATCGTTGATTCCATATTTGTGGGGGGGGGGGGGTTGATTCAAATTTGAAGCATTCAAACACGATCATTGTATTTTCAAGGGTATGACTTCCAATAAGTGGATACCATTTTTTAGAGGGATTATATCAAAGCACATTTGGTTAGCTTGTTTCCCCTCTGTACGATTCTATCTTGGTGTCATTATAAGAATGGATAGTTGTTGCTTAAAGTCTTAGACTGTGATCACCCACCATCTCTTCTAGAAGTCTATGAGAAACATTTTTGTAGTTTGTTAAGCAAGAAGCATGTACTAGACAATGAATGTAAAATAGAGATGGTGATTCATCAGAAGCTTGTCAGTCTGGTGTGTTCGTGAACTGCGATGATTTATGTTGTCAGCCATGAAAAAGTCTAGGCTTGTAAAGATAACATGAAAGTGCCAATAAGTCACGTGGCTTGTAAATGGGCTACATCTGCCAAGTGGTGTAGCCATGTTTGGAGAAGCATGTCAGACATGAACTATAAACTTTGGGGCTTGATCATGCTAAATCTTGCCATGGATGTGGTAGACTCATAAATTGAGTGTCTTTCTGACATGGATGGACTTGAGCCACACCTGAGGGCATTTGCATATGTCCTTTTTTTATTGTCAGACACCCAATTTACCCAACTATATGATGGGTTGTGAAGAATGGAAGGAGACTCCCTACGTGAGGATCATGCTGGAAGAGTAGGTTGGACCATACCACATGAGTAATTTGGATGTTACAATTTGATCATGCTACGCACACCACTAATGTGAAGTTGGGTTTGAATGCAGGCATCTTTTCAAAAGAACGTAGTGTCAAGAAAAATGTGGAGTCAACCATCGGATATGTGAGGGGCACATATGCTGAATCATTCATGACGAGGCATGGTGACCAAAGTAATATGGTAAAAAAAGTAATCAATGTGGGATTAGCCGAAGGTTGAGTAGAAGGTTGAGTCAGATCCCACATGATGGGAGTGTTGCGCACGCCTTATCATTTGTCAAGATGAGAACTGGGAGCACCATTGGATCGTCCCCATAATATTGTGTACTATGGGGTATGGAATAGCTACAAAGGAGAAAAGAATAATCTGGATAAAATGTCTTATTCATCCATCAAAGTAAACGTCGACACTTTGATATACAAATTACTTATCAGAAGTTTACCCCAAGTAAGTGCAAATTGCCTACGGGTTCAAAGCACATGATAAGCCAAAGGTGCCATGTTGTAGAGTGAGTTTCCAAGGCACAATTGCATGTCGATTGGGACATATTCATGTTTGATGAAGGACCACAAAGGCATGGTTGGCATAGATCCCACATCAAAGGATGCATATTTTTCCGACCAAGCAGGTCTAGGTATGTTTGTTATGTTGAATGCAAGCGTCTTAAAGGAATGATATCTTCCATTGCAAATGAAGACATAGTGGGACTACGACTTATCTATAGGGGTACTCATATTAAGGATCGGGCTAGAGATGTCAAGGACACTCTTTCGCAACCTAAAATTCTATAGTCTTACTTAAAGTACTAGATAGTTTGCACCATGACGTGTCCAGTTACTACGTCCAGTTAAAGGTTCTAAGGACACACTCTCGGGGATTCAAATAATTTAGGCTTATTTACGGCACTAATATTATTGCATGTGTATTACAAGGAAGAACAAGGTTTCCAGACAACCAAAAGTTGTATGGGTCATAGTGTTGTTGACTTGAGTGTCACCACGAAGTTAGTCACTAGAGGATGTAGGTATAGAGACATTATCCAAGTGAATGTTAGGAGGTGCAGTGTAGATGCACCTTAGACAAAAATTGGGAGGAGGAATTGTGTAGGGCATGACTCTTTCTTAAGAGGAGCTTCAAATAGTTCCATCACACATGGAGTGGAACCATGATGTAAAGCCCCAAAAGGAAAAATTTTGGATCTTTGTTAATGTAGAGTTTAATCAGGACAATGATTGTGCTATGTGTCGGAGGGTGTAATACCCAAGAAATGTGGGTGTCTACCCTGGCCAAAAACTCGGCCAAGGAGTGCAGGCCAAACACGTTGCACCTATGTCATTCATGAAGCCGACATATGTTGAAGGAGGGACAGAAGTAGGATTATTAGGCAAAAGGTCTGGGCATTAGGAACTGACCATTTGGTATGTTGCATGGCATTCCCTTATAGTGCCAAATTTGTTTGACAATGACTTGGGGCGCACCCAAGGGCTTAGCCCGTGGGTGAAGGCCGCGTGCGGTGAGGTATGTGACTGTTGGATTTTCTCAAGCTAAATGTGGAATCTGGGGATTCCGTGCTAGGGACTTGTTCCTATGATGTTCATATTCATATATGCTTAATAAATTTTAGGTCATTTGGAGTTCATTAGGATATGTATTTGACATAGCCAAGTACAGATGGCATTGTCATAATTATTTGAAATGTCTGAAGGCTATAACCCATTTCACGAGTAACATGATGTGATGAAACTTCTTGGAGGTGTGAATGAAGTCAAGACGGGTAAGTACAACCAAACGGAACCTTTTTTCGAGTTCGGTAGAACCGTCTGTGACCTATTATGATTCTCTAGCAGAATAATATCAATTTCTCTCACAAGGATTTTATTATTTTTAGCATATGTAAGAAAGGTATACATGCTGATAGCCTAACAGCCTCCCCTGGGCGTGTTTCCCCAAGTGTCTTGCCTTGAAGGAGAACTTCAAGGGCCTTCCTAGGAATCTCAAAGGAGTGTCCTTGATTCCCATACAAGTTAGGGATATCTATGGGCAGTGTGTGCCTTTAAAGTTAACATTGAGCGTCCCAACGGTCGTGGATGTTCAATATATCAAATGTTGTGCCATCCAGGACATTCTCCTCGTGTCAAAAGACCTCCTAGATGAACAAGAAATTGAGGGACTCACTCCAAATCCTTGTGAGTTAACTTTTATGCTTGGCAAGGGTTAAAGCAAACGAGCAAGGGTTTGTTGTACTAGACGTGCAGTCGTAGGGCGACAATGCACTGTGGGACTTGTAGGTATGATGCATGGGTTATGTTGGGCTATTACCTAGTACACGTGAATATAGACATGGTTAATTCCAATGATTGAATATTACCCTACTCAAGTGAAGTGATTGCCAAGTGCGGATGCACGAGGTGACTAATAATCTTGAGGATAGGAGTGTGCACACAATAATAATGCTCAAATCACGGGACAAGACAAGTACATCCTAACTAGACCAGGGTGCACATGAAAGTGATCCAGCATTTATGGGTGTCATATGAGTCAAATACAAGTCAGTGCCTTAGCTAGACATGGTACTGGCACCATAATGAAGGGAAACTTCAAGTGAACCTCGCTACAGGTATAAGGATCATACTAGGGAAACTCGAAGAACTTGAAAGGTTAACCTTAAGATATAGAGAGCTTAGGGCGCTGCACGGTTAAACTGTGTGTCGTTGATATAGTGGAAAATAAGTCCTTGAAAAGTGGTATCAGATTCAAGTTCAATGGTTCGTTCATGGGTCCAAGTTCAATGATGTAGCCACGTTCAATGGTTCAATGATGGATCTAGGTTTATTGGTTGAATGATTCAATTGTGGAGCCATGTTAGAAACAAGTGTTCATCTTGGCTAGTGTAATTCTGGTCGCAACTTATTTGGCAATAATTAAGATATTTTTAGCAAAATTATTTCAAAGAGGTTCTCTACGTTGAGACGTAGATTTTGTTCCTTATAACCTAATCAACTTTCACAATGTGGTCCAGGAAATTTTGAGAATTATTTTTGGGGGGATTTGTGAGGCACAAGTTCTAGCAAACCTCCTTTTATTCCGAGTGAATTGGTTGAAGTTATTTCTCATATATTTTTTAATCATATTTTTATAGTGAATTGCTTAACTCCTTTGTGGGTGTAGATCAGTTGATCGAACCACATTAAATCTTTGTTTCTTTTTGTATATTTATCATTTATATTCTTACTCGTGGTCTTTCTAAATTTGTTTTGTTAGCTTCGGCATGACACCTAATTATTTTCGGTCATAACAAAAAGAGGTTCACAATGGATCACTCACAATGGAAGAAAAGAATAAATTAAGTTGGTCTTGAGGGCGTCTATTATAATATCATCACCAACTTAATTAATATTGAAGATATTTCAAAGAACAATTTAAAATATTCAAAACTTGCAGAGAATTAAAGGAACATCTCTAGAGTGAAAGTTCTTGAGTACAAACCTAAAAACATACTAGAAAGTGCAATTCTATAAGCAATTGGAACGTGTTGATCTTAAGTATATCATTCACTAGATCCTCTCATAAACGCCTATAAATAGAGGTGTTTAGACTTGTTGATGTACTTAAAAAAGAGTGTATGATCAAGAAAGAAGTAAGAAAAATGTGTACTCAAGAAAAGTATGAGTGCAAAAGAAAATTAGAGTGTAAAGTGTTGTAAGAGGCAAATCTAGAATTTTGAGTTTTACGGCTTTTGAACTATAATAGATTTTTATTTCTTGATTTTATATATAAAAATATTTATACTTATTAAATTATTTTCTCAATGTAAATGCATAATTAGAACCATATTCATTCGGTTATGCCAAACTTGTAAATCTATTATGACTTTGAAGTGTGCTTAAGTTGGTTCTTACTTTATGGTCATTGAAAAAGCTCTACGACTTCATTAGTAATTTATGTTTCTCTTGTTTAAAATTATATTAATTTTCTTAGTTTATATCTGTTTGATGGCGCGTACTAAAATACTAACTCTACCTATGGCTTCGCCCCCTAATGTTGTTATAGTGAAGTTGAAGGACGTTCAAGTTGGCTCAGACATTATGAAAAAACTCCGGATTTTATAAGTGATTTATGTTTCTCTTATTTCAAAAGATAGCATTATAAAGTGAGAATATCCATTAATATTTGTATTACGAGGAATCAAACCCTGAACCCTTCTTTATTGCTTGAAATTGGACAGTCAAGATAAGAAGGGTTCTGGAAAAAAGTATGACTAAATCTGTATGTTATGTATAGAGCGCAAAAAAATTATACTTGCGAGATACACCCATTATGACAAAAAAAATACTTGTAAATATCAGTGCTCATATAAAATTAACTATTATATGTAACCCTTGCAGCACAATGTTCTAAATTCAAACATATAAATAATAAAAGCAACACCATACTTAGCCAATCAAGACATATTTTTACCGAAACAATGATTCAATGTCAAGTACATACATTTATACTTAACAAGATGATATTTATGATGAAAGCTTTGGAAATAAAAGGAACATCTATCACTTATAAAGTCCAGATTTTTTCTTTAATGATCATAACGTCTAACGAAAATTTACTGCACTTCAAGACCTTCCTAGTAAGGATGACCCTTCAACGGTTCGAATAAAATTTTCTTAATTGTAAGGAATCATTCAAGTTCGAACAAACTTTTCTTAATTGTAAGGAATCATACAATTTTTGTTATGCATCAAAATAAATATATTTAGGGTTTATCGGATAGAGTGTGCTCTCCCACCCTAATAAATTAGTTTTTAGGGTTTAATTGTCTCATTTTAATGAATAATATCAAAGCAATTTGATTTGTGATTGAGGCATTAACTCAAAGTAATAGTTTGGAAGAGGGTCAAGAGTTTTGGTATCAACCCTGTATCCTCTACTAAAAATGAAATTAAAAAAAATCAAAATTAAGCCTAAAAGGACTAATTTAATACAAAAATAAAATAAAATCAGATAGGGTGAAAACTCACATGTCTGCAAGAACACACGTTTTATTCAGGGGGGATCAGAGTAAGCGTGGGTTAAAAAATTAAAGTCAAAAATTTATTTTTAAAAAAGCTTTAAATTTATCTTTTCAACAAAAAAAAATTATATTGATGGTGGAAAATGTTTCCCTACTTTTTGAAGGAAAGTCATTTTTCTTGAATATTCCAATGCTAACCTTCATAATAAAGTCTCTTATGAAATACAGAGACATCATTATGGATGCTAGTAGCAAGATTTAACTTAAATAAACATAAAATATTAGATAAAATTATCACTATAAGATTAATCAATAAAATGTTTCAATACTAACCTTCACAATAAAGTGAGATTTGTAATCTTAAAAATATAGCAAGTACTTGATTTAACAATAACAACTACAATAAAAGAAAATCTAATAATATAAAAAAATATACTATCGATAATATTAATTAAACTTCATCTTCATTTCCCCTTTTTGTCTTAGTCCAACCTATTTGCTTTCCAAAAAGCAAAACAGGTGTCAAAGCAGCATCAGCAACAATAGCATTATTATTGAGTGCTAAATCCATTTTCAAACCTTCATTACTCTTCACTACATCAATCACTAACGTATTGCGAGTCTCATTTGTTCCATTCTTGGATTCACACAAGTTGAAAACAATTATGTCTCTGGCTCTCAAGCCTTTAACCATAACAAATTTAGGCCATCCCTTTGTGAAGCTAAATTTTTTACTACTTTGGCAGTAAAAAAACCTGAATCTCCATAATTGTGTTGAGCTATCATATATGTCAATCTCCTCATTATGCTGGATGTGAGAGAAGTATTTCATAGCATATCTCCTAGGGATCACAAACTTTTTATTTTCAACATCACTCGGAGTAAGCACTTTGTGAAAAAGATGCTTAAATTCGTTGTTACCCTGTAAACAAATTGAAATTTTGACTTTTAATAAGAGGATTTTTTTCAAAAAAAAAAAAACATAAGCTTTTAGAGTAGAGGGTTATGATCCCTAAGTAATTTTGGAATTTCATACTCCATCCACTAAATATTTTCTAATTTTATTGTTTTACTTCTACTTGTTATCTTCAACAAATGAAGAAAATAATATTTTTGTTCCTATTATACCCTCAATTTAATAATTTTGAGTTAATATCTTTAAAAATGTAACTACTTAATATGTTTGAAACCCTATCAATTAATTGGGTAAATGATAAACATAGTAATTCAATCATTATTTTCTAAACAGGTGGACCAAGAAAAAAATTAAGAAGTAAAACTAAGTAAATGGAATATTTTAAGGAGACTTGCATGTTGTCTATACATACCATTATAGGTGACTTTAAAGCATACAAAATCCCTACCCTTATGATGTATACGAGTTAAATTCTTACGAATTTAAACATGTTGGGGATCGTTATTCAAGAAATCTCCAGTGAGACATGCAAAAACAACAACAAGAACAACAACAAGAATAACAACATGCATATCCAACATAACCTATATGAGTGTGTACACATACCTTAGTGCACTGACCATTAAGTTCATCCAGAACACCTTTCATGAGTCTTGAATCAGAAATATTATTACTTTCACCTTCCATCTTAAATTCTGAGAAAATTCAGACGAAAAAAAATAGGAACCTATAAGAAAATGTAAGAGATTGATAAGTACAAGTTCAAATATTTAAATTATGATAAAGTACACAAACCTCAAAAAATTGGGTGCTAATTACATCCTATTCCAAAAGTTTTTTAAAAAAAATTATAATAATTTCAGATTTTTCAGAGTTATGTATCGGGATGTTTGTATAAGAGTGAAGGAAAAAAGACATTTTTGTAATTACTCAAATTGTAAGAATTTGAGAGATTGTGTTATCTTAAGTTGTGAAATTACATAATTTCCTCAAGTTAATTGTGAGAGACAGACACCAAAAAGTAAAAATAATAATATTAAAAAAAAGAACAACATAGTTGGTCTCAATCAATCGATATTTATTATCTCCTAAAGTCATTTTTCTACTGATTTCATTTTTTTTTCAACAAATAATTGGTTTTATGAAATTGTACTATAATCTATTAGATGACTAAGACCATTTGAGAGATCAATTCAACTTTTTTTTTCTAAATGCTATTTTCTTTTACTTTTAAGATTTATAAATTTTATGCCTAAAAACGTCCACGAAAACAAAAAAAAAAATCATCAGATCTTCTAAGGCCCTCATTCTTTTACAAGTAAACAAAAAACAAGAGTTTTTACATAAAAATTAAAACAAGAATAATTTTTTAAAAATATAAAATAAACACAAATAAAAATTGATGTGAAAAATTATTAGGAGTATGAAAAAACCATACCTGGTTATCCCAAGTATTAACAGCAAAAGCTAAGCAATTTTCAATAAAATCACAAACTTATTATTGATATGATAGACTCAAAATATAACATCAATATGTCCTTTTATATAATTGTACCATGTAGGTTGTAGTAATTATATATTATTAATTATTATGTCAAAAGATTATTTCAATTTAATGAAAATTCTAAATTTGTAGATAAATAGTTTTGACTTGACACCGGAGCAATAATTTATGAAATATCAATTTTACTATATTACCATTTGAATATAATAAATTCAATATTTTTTAAAATATTAGTAAATGAAAATAATTAATAATAAAGACAAATTAGAAATCAAATGAGGAATTATCACTTTATTTATTAAACTGGTCAAGTAAAAGTGAATATTAAATAACAAAAATATTAATTTATTTCAAGATACTGAGATTTCATTTGACCATAAATTTTGAAACTTAAAGTTGTGTTTGGAAATTCATTTAAATTGGAAAAATTAATTGTGCGTGAAAGTGAATTTCTCCCAAAAACTATTTTAGACCATTTTTTGGAACTTGAAAATTTTGTAAGAAAATTTTTTAAAATGTTATCCAAACTATATGGTCAAACAAATATTTAATGATATATTTTCATATTTTGATTAAAAATATATATTCAAATAGATATTTAATGATATGGTTTCAAAATTAGATCTGGTCAAATACTAGCTAAATATTAGAAAAATAAATTATATAAGAAAAGTCATAGTTATAATGAGCTTTCTCTATAATTAACAGTCATAGTTAATTTGAAATATTTAGATTAAAAAAAAAAAAAAAAAAAAAAAAACTTCAAAAACTTCAAAAACAGTCTTGTTTAATTCAAAAAATTCTCTTGAGTTGCAATTTTTATTTTTTTGGTATAGTTTGTTGTGAAAATGTTGAGTTTATTATTGTTTTTGTTGATTCGGGTAGGGTTACGGATAGTCTATGCTTATCAAGTTTAGATTGTTATGTATGTAACATTTTATGCAATCAGTCTCGATTTATTGTCACAACTCAATTTTATTTATTGTCACAACTCAATTTGTATGTAGGTTTAGATGTGGGGCCGTGCGTAGAAGTTCTAAGGTTTTAATGATGTTTATTTTGCATTATTTTAACATATTTTAATTTCAAGTTACGAGATGTGTGTGCGCGTGTAAACTAAAGGTGAAGTAGTGTTATATGACATTTGTTGTATAAATGTTTATTTTGTTTTGCTTATGTTGATATCGGATCGTGTAGTCTACGTGGATCAAGTTTAGATAGTTATGTATTGTAACATTTTGTGCACGCATTATCAACTTATCATCACAACTCTTAGTTTGTATGTAGGTTACCTAGTAGGTCCATACATACAAGTTCTAAGGTTTTTAGATGTTTACATTGTATTATTTCACGTAATTTTTGATTTGTTAGAGGTGTGTGCTTGTAAATTAATGGAGAAGTGGTGTCATATGACACCACTCAAATTAAAACCTATATTTATAGTTGATAAAATTGTCACACCCTAAATCTATATCCTGGATGTAGTTGGCACTCGAGAATCATTATTGGTCCGCAAGCAAACCCTTGGCATGGCTGAGTACTTAGCTGGAGATTTAGTCAAGTGATAAACGCTTAAACACAGAATATTTAAATATATAAACTCACTGTAAAGATTTAACTCAAACTACCTGGAAAATACTCAATAACATAAGTATAATAGATTGCAAAAACATCTCAAGGAAAAGTAAATACCGAAAGACTCCTCAACTCTCTCTATCTATGAAGCTTCTATTTCTCAAAATGGATGATGGAACAAGACCCAAGAAATCTCAAGACAACTGAATAGAATTAAATGTGAAGTCCCCCGAAATGCAAGGAGGCTCACCCAAGGTCCGTGAAACACTTCACGGGTCGTCAAGCATCACCTGCCCGATAGTGTTTCACTAATACGGATATAATTTTTTATTCTTAACTCAAAATGAAACATACATGGTAGAGTTAAAAAAAAAACTCAAAGAACTTTAATTTGATAGATCATGGGTCATATAATTCATTACGCGCTAAGATGCATGGTCATTTGAAGTTGACCTTAACTTGAAAAATGAAGTGTTGGATGGTCTGTACAAGCCTTCACAGGTCGTGTAAGAAAGTGTCCAGGAGACCCCTTACCTAGTAGACTTGGAAGGCTAGATACTTTCTCCTAGACAGGTCATCTAGGACTTTATGACCCATTAGGGGTCCGTCAAGGTGGGCTCCTCCCCTGGCAGCCCGTAAACACTTGGGCCACACCCCTAATGAGATTGTGGCTCCTTTTACGAGTCGTTTAGTCTTTAGTGAAGGGTCCATGGTCTGCTTTAAGGACATAGACATGCCCATTAACATTTTCCCATGTCTGGGTGTTACACAAACGGTTTAAATTTTAAGAGTAGAGTTGCAAAGTGTTATAGGATTATTAGAGTCTTAGCTTAGAAATTTTGGAATGTTACAAAAACAATCTTTTAGAAGTAATATTCGAGAACTATACCTTCTAGTAATTTCTAGAATGCCTTTAAATTTTTCAGTGTAGAGCGCTCATTCAAAAGTTATTCATTCAATTATTGATAAGTAATGGATCTTGTAGATTCTTATTTGAAATATCTTAGGTTTTAATTGAGTTGGTTATGACTTTTTATCATTCCCCTTCAGATTCAACTTAATTTATTCTCTACATCCAATTTGAGTGATCCTTCAGATTTTGGAATCATTTTGATGTCTACTCATATAATGAACCTCTTTTATCAAAAAATAAAAGATGCAACAAATATTCTTTTAACCAATTCGCTAAAGAGATAGTCTGTTATGAAAATAGAGAACACATAAATAAGTACTTCAAAGTGATGTACCATGCATATAATGAACCTCTTTTATCAACAAATAAAAGATGCAACAAACAATGTTTTATCCAATTCGCTTAAGAGATAGTCTGTCATGAAAATAGAAAACACATAAATAAGTACTTCAAAGTGATGTACCATCTTTTTGAGTTTCACTTATTGTGAGATGAATCTCAGTTTCTGTTGTGGTAGCTTTTTCATTATTGTGTCCATTGATTTTGATGCATCCTAACCAAACCTTTTTGATACATGCATACTATGCAACATAATTCTACATATCTCAAACAATTATATTATATATATGCATAGGAATATATGGTAGGTAGAAAGAGAAAGAGTAATCAATTAATTCCCTTTAAAGTTTTAATTATTTTATAATATTATGATTATTGAAAATAAAATATATAATACTAATAACCTAATCATTGGCAATGATTAACAGGTATTCAAGGTTTATTTTTCATTTATTTTATTTTATTTTATGTTTTTTTCTTTTTTTCTTGTTCACACTAGAAAATAAGATATTAATAAATTGGGTTGTTGTAAGTGATTGGAAAGGAAAATATATGTAAACGTTTGTGTTTTTGCAAGGTTGAGAATGTACGAGGATAATGATCTCTACTAATTAAGCCTTTGACTATATGGGTAAGTATTGGAGAGTAAATTTATAGAAATATCCTTACTATTGTTAGCATATTATGATTCAAGTTTTGCTATACTAAGATAGAAAATTAATTATTGGTGCATTATATCGTATGTGAATTATTAGAGTTGGTATTGAAAAATACGATGGTTGAAATGTTAGCTGGCATCAAGAATTAAGAACTTGATTATAAATTTGGGTGATTTTTTTGTCAAGGTTAAACACATAATAGTGTGGGTATTGTTAGTTCCTCAACCTTATTGTGAATATATATATATATATATATATATATATATATATATATATATATATATATATATATATATATATTTGAATGAATTCCATTGATTCGAAAGCTCAACGGAGAGGGAAGGCTCAAGTCCCGGAGTGATTATTCGATTGGCTAAGAATGTAGATTTCTAAACTATTGTTAAGCGTATGAAATTCGTGTATTTCCTTGTGTGGTGTTGACAATGACTTGGAGATTTGTTGCTTATTTGTTTGTGTTGTATTCCTTGTTGTAAATTGCACTTTGTTATCAAAATGGTTATCTCCTCATTTTCATTTGAGCATGTCATTTGTATTGTATCTGAGACATGGTTGTGGTAAGGGGATGTACCATTTCGAAGGTCGTATCGCGCGCCGCGATGAATATTATATTTTGAGGGACGTATCGCACGCTGCAAAGGTTACTATTATCGAGGATCGTATCGTGCGCCGCAACAGATACATGGACAGATATGTTCCCCATGGGTCCCAGATGGAGAGACAGCGGGTGTGTATCGTTAGCAAAGACATGCATCACTATACTTGACATTGCATATCATGGGATTACACATTTTTATTATTAATGAACTTTAATACGTGTTTTGCTGATCTTGTGACTGTTTCTCTGTGAAAATTGTGACTGTTGAATATTAAGTTGTTATTGAGAATATGTAAACTGAAAGAGTGGTTATTGAGTTCTGTGTTTGGTAAATTGTGAGTTGTTTGTAGTGTGGAGATTCAGATATGGTGTAAGTAGTACTCGTATTTTGTTCACTTAACTTGTGTTTAGAGGTTTGCTTGTTGGGTACCGCGTGGTTTGTTACTCACCCCATGATTCTGTAATTTTTTGTAGGTTACGAGCTCGGATCTTCGTGATACCTCTCATTCTTTTTGTTTTTGAGTGTGGTCATACATCTAGGGTTTCTTATAGCCCGGGTCAGGTCTCGTACAGTTCACAACAGCTACCTACAAGGTGAAGCAATTATAGTGGGTTTCAGGGTCCACACAGCAGTTCCCAGGTCAGAGATTTTATTTTACTTTTGGAAATCCCGATCACCTGATGCGGAAGTGTATTTCTCAAAGTGGTGGTGGTGGGCCTCTACCTAATTCCTCATTTCAGACTAGACCACCAGCACCATAGGGTAGATGCCGTGGCAGAGTTCAGTCAGGTAGAGGTTATAGAGTTTCTATTAGTGGTGGTGCAGTGGTGGTGCAGCTCAACAGAGTGGGGGTAGAGGTACCACCCAAGATGGAGGTGGACGAGGGGGCCACTGTTATGCTTTTCTAGGGAGACCTGAAACAGAGACCTCTAATACTGTTATTACAGGTATCATCCCAGTATGTTGTCGACCTGCGACTGTATTGTTTGATCCAGGGTCTACATTTTCTTATGTGCCTACCTATTTTTCTACTGAATTTGATATTATATATGATAGCATGACCGTACCTATTCGTGTTTCTACACCCCTAGGTAAGCCCTTAGTGGTGGATCGAGTGTATCGATCCTGTCTTATTTCTTTTGGGTATGACACTTGGGTAGACTTAATCATTTTGTGGATGGTAGACTTTGATTTTATCTTGGGTATGAATTGTCCTTTCTCCTTATCATGATGTCCTTGACTGTAATGCTAAGACTGTGACTTTAGTGATGCCTAGTGTTCTGAGGGTTGAGTGGAATGGTGTTAGTGGTTCTTATCCTAGCAGGGTCATCTCTTTTATCCATGCATAGAGATTGGTGGAGAAAAGATGTTTGTCTTACTTAGCTTTTATTCGGGATACTAGTGTTGAACTACCTCCCATGAAATCTGTTCGCGTAGTTCAGGAGTTTTCCGATGTATTTCCTTCTGATCTTCTAGGTGTTCCTCCCGATAGGGATATTGATTTTTCTATATATTTGGAGACGGGCACTAAGCCTATTTCTATCCCTCCATATCGTATGGCTCCAGCAGAGTTGAAAGAATTGAAGGATCAGTTGCAGGATTTTTTAAGTAAGGGTTTTATTCGCCCTAGTGTATCACCTTGGGTGCCCCTATATTGTTTGTGAAGAAGAAGGATTGGACTATGAGGATGTGTATTGATTACAAACAGTTGAACAAGGTAATGGTGAAGAATAAGTATCCTCTTTCGCATATTGATGATTATTTAATCAGCTACATGGAGCATCATTGTTCTCTACGATTGACTTGAGGTCTGGGTATCATCAGTTGAAGATTAGGGGATCAAATATCCCTAAGAAAGATTTTCGGACCTGGTATGGGCATTATTTGTTCCTAGTGATGTCCTTCGGATTAACTAATGCCCCTACAACATTCATAGAGTTGATGAATGGGGTGTTTCGACCATACCTTGATTCTTTTGTGATTTTTTTCATCGATGACATCTTGGTTTACTCCAAAACTGAGGAGGACCATATTCGACACTTGAGGATTGTTACTTCAGAGATTGAGAGAAGAGTTGTATGACAAGTTCTCAAAGTGTGAGTTCTGTCTTACTTTTGTAGCATTCTTGGGACACCTGGTGTCCAAAGAGGGTATTAGAGTAGATCCGTCAAAGATTGAGGCAGTTAGAAGTTGGATGCGACCTACTTCACCTGCTGAGATTCGGAGTTTTGTGGGATTTGCAGGCTATTATCGACGATTTTTTCACAGTTTCTCTACTATTGTAGCTCCATTGACTAGATTGACTCGACTAGATGTGGGTTTTCAGTGGTCTGATGAGTCTGAGCAAAGCTTTCAAAAGCTCAAGGCTTTTTTAACTTCAGCTCTTGTGTTGACTCTAACTGAGGAGGGTGTAGACTTTACACTGTATTGTGATGCTTAGGAGTTGGATTGGGTGGTGTGTTGATGTAGAAGGGGAAAGTGATTGCTTATGCTTCTAGGCAGTTGAAATCCCATGAGAAGAACTACCCTACTCATGATTTTGAGTTGGCGGCTGTGGTATTTGTACTTAAGATATGGCGTCATTATTTGTATGGGGTGCATTGTGAGATCTTCATTGATCATCAGAATCTTCAGTATATCTTTAGTCAGAGGGATTTGAACTTAAGGCAGCGGAGAAGGCTTGAGTTGCTGAAGGACTATGATGTGATCATTCTGAATCATCCAGGGAAAGCCAATGTTGTGGCCGATGCTCTGAGTAGGAAGACACCTAGCATGGGGAGCCTTGCAGCGCTTATTATTGAGGAAAGACCATTGGCTAGAGATGTGCATATATTAGCTAACAGTCTTATCCGCTTGCAGATTTCATAAGAAAGTGATGGGATGATTGCTTTTATTGAGGCTCGGTCTTCTTTAGTTGAGCAGATTTGTGCACACCAGTTTAGTAATGAAAAGTTATGTCTCATTCGAGACAAAGTATAAATAGGGGAAGCTAAGGAGGTTGTCCTTGATTCTGATGGTGTCTTGAGGATCAGAGACAGTATTTCTGTGCCCAAGACAGGAGATTTGATTAGATTGATTCTAGAGGAGGCACATTATTCTCGGTATTCCATCCATCCAGGAGTGGCGAAGATATATCATGATCTGAGTCACCATTACTGGTGGTGTGGGATGGAAAGGGATATTTCAGACTTTGTTGGTGTTTGACTTGCCAGCAGGTCAAGTGTGAGAACCAGCGGCCTGGGGGTGTATCTCAGAGGATTCCTATTCCGACTTGGAAGTGGGAGCGGATTACCATGGACTTTGTTGTGGGTTTTCCTACCACAGTGGGTGGTTATGACTCTCTTTGGGTCGATGTTGATAGGCTGACCAATTTTGCCTACTTCATTCTGGTTTAGGAGAAGTATACAACAGAAAATTTAGTCGAGCTATCAGTCAGATTATGCGACTACATGGAGTTTCTATAATAACATATTGAGGTTCACTATTTACTTCTCACTTCTGGAAGGCATTACAACATGGTATGGGTACCCTGTTAGATATTAGTACAGCCTTTTGACATACCGTGGTTTCACGGTATAATTAATACTTTTTCCTTAAGTTTAGTGTGTCCGAAAGCCGTTTTGTAATAATTTTGATATAAGTTTCTCTTTGTTTTGCAGGAAATCTGTCCAGAGCTGAATGCGGAGATTTTGAGCGAAAAAATGCAGAAGAGACCACCTACGGAGCTCATGACGGTCCGTCGTGCCTGTGACGGTCCGTAGGTGGCAGCGTAGTGCAGCTGCTGAAGGAAGATGGGGAAGTCTGACCAAGTGTGGGATTACGGAGCTTGTGACGGACCGTCACAGCCATGACGGTCCGTCCTGCAGGTCCGTCGTGAAGATCAGAGAAGTGATCCCAGTACCCAGATTCCAGGAGTTGAAGTATTTTGAAACGGAGACCCTCGACGGACCGTCGTGCCTGTGACGGTCCGTCACACTTACCGTCGAGGGGAATGAAGAAAGCAGCAGAAGAAAATGCACCAAGTATGGGACGACGGAGTCCACGACGGTCCGTCGTGACCACGACGGTCCGTCGCGTGGTCCGTCGACCCGGTCGCGTTTTGGCAGATTTCCAGCAAATAAAACCCTTACTCATTTAGGTTTTTAAAGGAATCATCGAGAGACAGACGAGAGGCGACGAAAAAGCCTCGTTTTTGAGAGATTTTGTCACTCTTCCATTATTAAATTCCATATAGTTAGATTTTGTGAGATTTAACTTTGGCAAATAGTGTTTGATTCTTGGAGATTCTTACAAGCGATTTTTGGTGATTAATCAAGCAATTTTCGGATTTTATTCTTCCTCATTGTTGTAAGTACATGAATTCTCATTTAACATATTTGAATGTTGTGTTTATGGCTATGAGTAACTAAACTCCATAACTAGGGTTGTGGGAACCATAGGCAAATAATGAGATAAACCCTAGCTTGAATAACAATTCTAGATTAGTGTCTTGCATGTATTAATAATTCTTTCGCTTAGAAGTTTTTCTAACGGATGATCAACGTTAGAACTCGCCTTAATGCTACTTGCCGGACCAAGGAGGTAGATAATAGGAAAAGAATTATTAACATAGATTTAGTGTATACTATCTAATAGGCTAGTATTGATTGGTACGAGGTAATACCTTAGTCAAATATCGAATACGATGCTTAATATGAGGTAAAGATAAGGGTTAGGAAAGCAACACACGTAGCCGGACCAAGGTGCGGAGTGAGATTTTCTAGATGCCGGACCAAGGATTTAGAAATACATAACTTATCACTTTGCATGCAAGATACTAGGAAAGAATTGTTATTGTTAGAATTATCAAGTTATGAACCCGTGGGGAACACGTAAACCCTAGTTACTTTAATTCATTGATTAAAACCCAATATTAAAAGCTGTCAAGTGTCTCTTTTAATTACGTTAGTTATTTTTACTCATTACTTAATACAACCCCCCCCC